>CP139504.1:13470520-14210520 GCA_021014915.2 Artemisia tridentata subsp. tridentata
TTTATCATTTCTGCTGCTAGTATTGATACTGCTGCTAGTGTATCAATTCTGCTGCTAGTGTTATCAATTCTGCTGCTAGCTTTATTGTCTCTGCTGCTAGAACAATAATGCTGCTGCTGAACTGATGGGCAATGGAATCTGCTGCTAGCACAATTTATTGTGCTGCTAGGCAAACGATTCTGCTGCTGGTTATAACCACTGACTCCTACAATTATGGAAACTATTATGGTATAATTAATGGGTCGTTAATTATACATAATTCTATGGGCTAGGGTTTGAGTAAACTCTATTATAAATAGAGGTCGTATCATAACTGCATGCATATACAGAACACAAACCCTAAACACTTGAATACGATTTGGTTCTTGATTTGTGCCTAAAACAAGAACATCACTTGGTCTTATCCCATAGAGATATTCGTGTAACCCAGGCATAGGGTCGAATAGTTTCTATTGGAAAGTGATTACACGATTTCAAGTGAATATCCGGTACCTTGATCTATTGATTATCTTAACCCTGATCTGGGAACACACATAATACAACCAACAAAGTATAGATACTTGACAAGCATAAAAACATGAAAAACATGAAGTGTTACTAAGATCACTTACAAGAGTGATTAGTGAGATGAGTGTTGTAAAGTACTAGATTAACCACAAGACTTGTGCTCCAAACCTTTGCTAATGTGTCCTAATATACTTGATTTTAGCCACAACAAATCTTTCTCCTCTCCTTAGCTCCAAAGTGGGTCAATTTTTACTTATGAAATAGGAGGTGATATGTTGGTTTTTATCTTGAACTAGTTGGTGCAATTGAAGTAGTAAGTATTCTATTTATACCATAAGACTTTCAAAGGATTAGTAGTTAGTAAAAAAAATATCTTGGCTATGTTTTAGGGAGTGGCCGAATAGGGGGGGACATGGGAGACAAAAATGGTGGCTTAGCCTCCAAAGTAAAAAAGCTAAACATGTTTTGTTGGATGATAAGAAAGGAAAGGTAACTTTGGTGACTAAAGTAATCTTTTATCTAATAATTAAAAGACATGAGAGGGGGAGGGGGGTGACACTAAGCATAAAATGGGATTAGATGTGTAGTTTTAATACAAAAGTGTATATGTTGTATGTATTGGGTGTTAAAAATAGGTATTGGTTGTTGTTTTGGTGATTAACGAAAATTATACGTATTTAAACGTAAGTTGTAAAGAAATTACTTTAGGTGTCAGGAAATATTTTTGGCACTTTGGTAATAATTTTGGAAATATAAAAATACCTTGGAAATAATCGTTGAGAAAATCGGGTATGTCGGGTGTTAAATATTGAATAACAAATAACGTTTGTTGAATTTAAATCCGTAAGTAGTTAAAGAATAGAAAATTGTTTTATAGTTTGAAATTGTGAAATGGAGCAGGAGCAAGATACTGGAGCGTTGTGGACTAAATATAACCTAAGTCCTAGTGCACTTGGAATTTATTTTAGGTTTTCATGTCGGTTCAAGTAAAAAGTCACACGTAAATTGTTTTCAAATAAGTGTCAAGAAAGTAAATTCGAGTTTGGTGAATAGTATTGACCTGAAATTTTGCGGGTTGTGACATGGTGGATGATGGTGGTGTTTGGATCTGTGGATGGATATGTATATGTTTGTGGGCTTAGTTCGCACATTAGCCGGAATTCGCACACCGTCGTTCGCACATCTATTTTGGCCAACAAATGATTGGTGTTGTACTTTTTGTCTGGACACGTGTCAACAAATTAGTGGAGTCGCACATGATCATTTAGAGAATGGGTATTATTTTTGTACCTTTTTTTGAAATAAGTTAATTTTTTGTCCTCTTTTGAGAATTAACTCTATTTATTAACCATGTTATTCTAAAATTACTAACTCTTTTTTTATTAAAAAAGTTAGTTTTGCGATAATTTGATTTTTAAAACATTGCAAGTTGTATCTAATATTAGTGAAAAGCTTTTCAGTGGATCGGAAAAAAAGCTTGAACGAGAGCCTAAATGAGTCCGAGCACGAGCCTCATTTAACAGTTTAGTTCAGTTGTGGTCCTAGCTTTATAAATAAAGATTGATAAGACTCGCGAGCTTACACGATGTAACTATGTATAAGCGAGCTCGAGTATAGTGTGCTTAAAGAGCCGAGTTTCATTTGAGTGACATAATTACTTTAGGGAGCCATGCATCAACATCACTGTCTCAGTAAATAGAGCTCGTCAAAATGGATATCAGTGGAGAAAAAGAAAAGTGAAAACTCAAACAACGCTTCATCGAAACAAAGTCCATCCCATCTTTGTAACCATTGTATTGTAAATTTGGCATTGTACATTTTGTTTATTACCTCTCTAGCCAATGACTCCCTCGGACGCTTGTACAGTTGTACACGTTCATCAGATGAGATTTGTTAGCGTCTTAGGGCCCAAGGTGTAATCACATTAAGTCGGGTCAATATAATTTTAAGCTCGAGCTCGACTCAGTTACATTACTTCAATCACGCTCAATTGAGTCTTTATTTCAAACTCAAGTGTGGTTAAGCTTTATTTTAGAACTCAAGTTTGGTTTCTTAACCGATACATTATGAACTTGGCCCGGCTCGAACTGTTCAACGTAAATATTGACCGACTCCATATATTGAGTTTGGCTTGACTTAACTTTGCTGGGATCATGGTTGGTTGAGTGAATTTTAGTTGTTAGTTGCTTTGAATCCATTAGTCTTTACAATAACTTTGCATATTGCGATTAAAAATGGAGTAAAAAAAGTTGTTGTTTAACGTTCAGGTAGCAATGGTTGGGTAAATTTTCTATTCAAACAATGTTGGTTCAGTATGTTTTCAGAAGTGTAGAGCAGGGGTATTTGCATCCCACATTGCCCTCATGAACCAAATGACCAAGGTTGAGATGATTATAAATTGAGATGCCAAACAATCATTGAAACACATGTATTTTGGCTCCTAACCAAAGCCATTGTTATGGTTTATTTTTTGGTTGCAATTACTAGTTATAATATTTATAAAACGCTTTTGTCTTAAGATATTAATTTTATTTTAAAAAAAATTGATGTTTTGAGATAATTTGCTTTTTAAAGCATTATAATTTGTATCTATATCTATTACTAGTGACAAGGTTTGAATTTTAAATACGGTAAAAATACGGCTCTTTGTGATAATACACTATCAAATACCGCTATATCTGTAATTTTCACTACTTTTTGGTACGAGTGAAACTCGATTTGAGTCGCCTTTTGTAATTTGACAAGTAAACATCGGACTTCACGAACAACCTCACAAAACCCATAAAGCATGGTAACTCAACCAGCTAATCTAAATTACCTGCTCAAGAGACGTGTTGGTATCTTTAAGACTAGGGTACACGAGTATATATTGGTTGCAATTACCAGTTATAATATTTATAAATTATATTACACTAACTAATCAATTTTATTTTATATAAAAAAAAGAATTGATTGTGTTGTGATGATATAATTTTTTAAAACACTGTAATTTGTATCTAATATTATTTGAAAGCTTAAGATTCGATTAGTAAAAAGTTTGAACGAAATATTTAATTATAAACCATCCTACTTTGCACGGATTCCTAAAGGTGAGCCACTCACTTTTACCTTTACTTCTTTTTCACCTGTACCTTTACTTCTTTTTCCCATGCTCACTTGTGAGAGGGGGTATGTGTTTTGGAGTTCACGAGTGAGGTGAGGCGTTACCATGCCCTCCTCACCATCTGCTCTGTGTAGTCTAGGAGCTTATAAAAGAAGCTCGTCAAAGAATGAAGCATAAGTTTTTATAGGTGTTCATTAACATACATACCATTATGAGTAAAAGGAATTACCCCGATAAAATAAATATATACCATTATGTATTCATATTCTAAACTATTGTTTGCGTCGTCTTTTTATAATTATAAGTTTCAGCTACACTACAAACATATCCGAAAGTAAAAGTTACAACAACTTAAGCTTTCATAAAATTCAACTCTTATAAGTTCCAATAGTGTAACTCATCACATTTCGTCAAACATAATATATAATTATAATTACTTTTTAAAAACATTGATTCACATGCCTAATTACATGTGACCGGATTCTATTAGTGACAACAGAGACATAATTCTCACAAATATATAAAAATTAAAAAAAATAAATAAATAAATAAAAAATCTAAATTTCGATTTAGGCATAAAAATTAGTTCACTTTCACATAGGTCTTTCCCCGAAACCCCTAAAGTAATTAGGATAGATTGATAAAAGTTATATGAACATGACCGGTAATATTCCTTCATAAGATAACAATGAGACCTACTAACGGACCAAGTTTTGTTTTTATTCAGTTGCGGATCTACAGCTTAGGGAGGGGTTTCAAGCTCTTTGTAGTGTAATTTTTTTTAAAACAAATGCTTTATAAAATCTTTTTACCTTAGGTGCATACCATAAAAATGTCAAGAAAATAAGTTGTGCATACCTAAGAATTTTTCGAATCAACTAAAGCAATCAAATTTTACATCGAACTTGAAAGAAATATAAATGGAGGATGAAGAAGATTTGAAGGTTTAGGGAAGAAGAAGAAAGTAGGGATATATGGAGAATAAAAAAGTACGGAGTACTACTTAGGCCACTCCCAACAGTTAACTCAGCTTTAAAATTTAAGGCATGTCACGTCAGCTTTAACACACCTTAACTTAACTCAGCTTTAACACACCTTACAATAACTCAGCTTTAACACACCTTAACTCATCTTTATACATAAATTTTCAAATTCAACCCCTAACTTATAAATTACTTCATTTTTTAAAAACATAACATTCATTAAACAACATAACATTACATACTTAAATAAAATAAAAAACTTACAAAGAAATTAAAAAAAAAAAAAAAAAAAAAAAAAATAACAACGAAATAAATAAATAAAATATAAATAACAACGAAATTAAAAATAGAAAATAAAAATAAATACAATCCTAAATCTACTGTGGAGGTTCTGGGAGGTTGTATTTTTTCACAATTCGAGCTTTTTCTTGGTTGATTAAAAACACCACGTTCGGATCCTGCCCAGCGGTGTTCGTCATCAAAATTTTTCATTTCCTTTAGCCTTGTTATCGTCTACTCTTTTTCTTTGGTTGCCCGATACGCGGCTTCAGCCACTTCCCTTTTCGAACGATACTCGGATGTCATAGCCTCCACGAATTGCAACGACGAGCTCGTTCCTCCCGTACTCGCTCCCGTGCTCTCGGAACGAGCTTTCTTTGCAGCACGCCTTCCTATTGGCCTTGGTTGTTCATCACGACCAAACAACGCCTCATTTGTTTGGCTTGGTTGTTCATCGCCGGTTAAATCAATTCCTTCCGGCGCGTCCCATTTCATATGACCCCGTAAAACCTCCCAAGCCTCCTCGTTGCCAAAAGGAGCGGTTTTGTGCTCGTCACGATACATTTCTCGGGCACGTTTCAGGATATCCAATTCACTTTCCCCACCTTTCTCTAGGCGTTGGGAACGTTTGTAGTACGCGTTGAAAACTCAAACGCTTCATCGAAACAAAGTCCATCCCATCTTTGTAACCGTTGTATTGTAAATTTGGCATTGTACATTTTGTTTATTACCTCTCTAGCCAATGACTCCCTCGGACGCTTGTACAGTTGTACACGTTCATCAGATGAGATTTGTTACCGTCTTAGGGCCCAAGGTGTAATCACATTAAGTCGGGTCAATATAATTTTAAGCTCGAGCTCGACTCAGTTACATTACTTCATGCACGCTCAATTGAGTCTTTATTTCAAACTCAAGTGTGGTTAAGCTTTATTTTAGAACTCAAGTTTGGTTTCTTAACCGATATATTCTAAGCTTGGGTCGACTCGACTGTTCAACGTAAATATTGACCGACTCCATATATTGAGTTTGGCTTGACTTAACTTTGTTGGGATCATGGTTGGTTGAGTGAATTTAGTTGTTAGTTGCTTTGAATCCATTAGTCTTTACAATAACTTTGCATATTGAGATTAAAAATGGGGTAAAAAAAGTTGTTGTTTAACGTTCAGGTAGCAATGGTTGGGTAACATTTCTAATATTTGGATCAAGTTCATAACAAATTGCTTTGTAGATTTGTAAATTTTCTATTCAAACAATGTTGGTTCAGTATGTTTTCAGTAGCGTAGAGCAGGGGTATTTGCATCCCACATTGCCCTCATGAACCAAATGACCAAGGTTGAGATGATTATAAATTGAGATGCCAAACAATCAATGAAACACGTGTTTCTTGGCTCCTAATCATTTTTGAGTTGTATATTTGTCATAAATTTAATAAATCAATTTTAGTTATCTATTTTTTGTTATCAAAATTAATAAAAAACTATTTTTTATTTTTTAAAAACAATATATGTTGCAGTAAATTTTCAAACTACAATATCGCGACGAGAATTAAATTATATAAGACGAACATTTTTTTTTTTCAAAAATTCCACCCAAAAAATAACAAATCTCATGTGATTTTAAATCAAATCACATGTGAATTTTAATTACAAATTACATGTGATTTTTTTGAGCGGAAATTTTGGAAAAAAAAATTCTCTGAAAGTATATATATAAATGCATATCTATAGAAAGATAATTTAATTCTCGTCGCGATTGTACGATTTTTTTTACGTAACGATTAACGGTTTGCGAGATATTTAATTTAAAAAAAAATGAGAAAGTTTTTTTCTTTTTTTTTTAATAAAAAAATGAATTGCAAGTATTGTTTCATTGTATGTATAACAAATATTATATTTATAATGAACTTTTGACAGTCATTGTTATGGTTTATTTTTTGGTTCCAATTACTAGTTATAATATTTATAAAACATATTCTTCCTCAAATTATTAATTTTATTTTTTAAAAATTGATGTTTTGAGATAATTTGTTTTTTAATACATTCTAATTTCTATCTAATACTAGTGAAAAGCTTTGTAATGGATTGGTATAAAAGCTAGAACGTGTTGGGCATAAACAAGTCCTTGCGTAAGCCTCATTTAATAGTCCTGCCCGAGCTTTATACATAAAGATCGACAAGGCTTGAGAGCCTAAGTGATATGGGGTGGCAATCGAGTCGTGTTCGTGTTAACCTATTCGGGTTCGCGTGTTGGCGGGTTAGTATAACCTATACCCAAACACAACCTATTTATTAATCGTTTCAAGAAACTCAACCCTAACCCGGACCTGCATAACACGTGTAACCCGTTTGTGACCCGTTTAACCCGTTTAAGTAAATAGGTCAAGCAGTGAATAAGGTTAATGGTTTGTTGATTTAACTAGTTTAAATGCAGAAATGATATAAGGATTTAAAATATAATAAAAATAACATACAAATAACTATACGACAATTTTCTGACGTTAATTTCAATGATATTTTAGGTATAATCGTAATTCACCCATATTAAGTACATAACAAAATACATTTAATCAACATCAAACATAAAAACGAGGTTATATATTTATTTTTAAAATTTTATATACTTAAACGGGTACACGGGTTGACCTGTTTAATACTTACTCAACCCAAACACGACCCGTTTATTAAACGGGTTAGACGGGTTGATCTATTTTTGACCCAAACCTGTTTATCCTCAACCCAAACTTGTTTAACTTCGTGTCGGATTCATGTCTTTTATCGTGTCATGTCGAGAATTGTCACCCTAATATAACTAGACACCAGGTAAGTATACTCAAGCATACTCTACATCAAGGACCATTTCAAGTTCTCAACTCGTTCTATGGGTCATGCATCAACATCGTCACATATCTCAAAGCGAAAGAAACCAATCCCCCATTATGAAACGGAGTATATGAAAACGATATTGTCGGATAAATGGGAAGTGGATACCAAAGGTACTCTAGAGAAAAGGTAAACCGATGAAGAAAAAATTTGCTCAAACAATTCATTCGATCAAGGTCCATCCCGTCTTTGTAATCATTGTATTGTAAATTTGGAATGATACATCTTGTTTTTATCGGTATAACTTGTGAAAATGATTATTTTAGCTTTCAAGTTGGTGTAATTGATGTTGTCGTCATTAAATAATGCGGAAATGAAATGTGTTCTACTTTTATCCAAGACTTTCACTATACACTAATGCATGGATTGCGTTTCATATATAGTTACTCACTAGAAAATGAATTAGTTTTTGTTCCTTTTTCTTTTTCTTATTGTGTGTATTAAACTTTCAAATTTCGATCATTGTGTGTATTTTGTGACCATTTTACCCTTACCTTTTTCAAATTTCAAAGGGTAAAATGGTCATTTTACATGGCATAATTGTCACAAACACAATGATCGAAATTTGAAAGTTCAGTACATACAATAAGAAAAAAAAATAGTTGGCTATATATAATCGCAAAAAGTGTTAAGTTTGATATATTTTTTTGTCATTTGCCCTAACAAATAAGTTTATAAAAAGATGGTAATAGATAGGGGTAAGCATCGGGCCGGAACCGACCCGTCCCGACCCGATACCGAATAGTCCCGAAACCGATTACGTCTAAAACCCAGCCCGACTCCCGAACCGAATAGTCCCGAATAGCATCGGTTCCTTTGTAATTTCTCAGTCGGGCTTGAGCAAAACCGAATCCCGTCCCGACCCGAGTCCCGAATAGCAGAAAACTTCAACCCGAATCCCGACCCGAGTTGAGTTCGGTTTGTGTCGGTCGGGATCTGTTGGGATCGGTTGTCGGTTGTCGGTCGGTTTTGCTCACCCCTAGTAACAGACGAGTCAAAAATCAACACAGAATTTGTCTAACTCATGAGCACTTTAAAATCCAAATTAAGCAATGTGACATATTGGTTTGACATCCTAATGTTGTTACAACAAACATACAACTATAAAAGTTCAAATATTATTTGCTAAACATTTTCGGGATGATCATGAAAAAAGTTTGTAAACAATCTCAGTATATCGTAGTTAGATCACATATATTCAAATCAATGAGTTGTATTTCTTGAATAAATTGAACTCAAAAACATCATTCATTTACATATTTATAATCACGCGAGTCATTTTTCTTAAATAATGCCATCTTATCCTGTTTATGTTTGGCGCAAAACTTTTGAGTATTAGAGTTTGGCTCATATCTATTCTCTAATAATGAGATTTATAAGAGTTTAAGTTTCTAAAATAAGATAGTTTCTAAAACAAGTTTTGTTTGACACAAACTTTTTACAACTTTTAGTCTTTCTAAGAGCTTATAAAAGAAGCTCGTTGAAGGTAAATTTTAATGGCACATAAGCTTTTATAGGTGTTCATTAACATAAATACCATTATGTATTCATGTTGTACACTGATGTTTGTGTCGTTCTTTTATAACTATAAGTTCGAGCTATAATACAAACATATCTGAAAGTAAAAGTTAAATCAACAACTTAAGCTTGCATATAATTCAGCTCTTATAAGTTCTAATAGTCCAGCTCCATCACATTTCGCCAAACATAATATGTAATTATAATTTTTTAACAGCATTGATTCACATGCCTAATTACATGTGACCGGATTCTATTAGTGATAATAGGGAGACATAATTATTCACAAACCAAAAAATCAAATCACTAACACGTCGGTTTCGGCATAAAAACTAGTTACACTTTCACATAGGTCTATGGCGAAACCCCTAAAGTAACTAAGATAGATTAATATCCTCTCTAGTTTTTTTATTGGCAAAAACATTATCGCTCATATCCACATGAACTTGATAGGATCACACTCTGACTATAAAAATATTACCATGTTTATATATGGACTTGAGAGTATTTGAATCCATGATATCAATCATTTTATTTTTGGGGGTTTAGGATAAAAAAGTTAACTAACTTGTCAAAATTTATGATTTTATGTACCATACTCTAAAATTTCGACTTTTGTGTTGGACTACCTTTTTAATTTTGAATTTTGTGTGTAATATTTATTTTTGTATAACGATTTTAACTTTTCATTATTGATAAACGAAAAGATAAAATTGTTACAAAATACATGCAAATCTTAGAAATTAAAAAAGTACTTTTGGAAATTTGACAAGTTAGTCCAAACTCCAAAGTGTATTCCCAAAGTTGATAATTTAAAACAACATTTTCATGAAACATAATATAATTTTGTGTTAATGATATACTAGTTATAAGACCCGCGCATGCGCGAGATTTATCCATTGTGTTTCAAATTGAGAGAATCTTAATCCGTTGAGAGAATCTTAATCCCTTACGATAATACAAGCTGAGAGAATCTTAATCCCTTAAGATAATACAAGTTGTTTCAAATTGGACCCTTTCAAACTTTCAACTTACCAATATTGACCGACCCTTTCAAACATTCAACTTACCAATATTGACCAGTTTATAATTTTTAGCAGCCATAATATAAGTTGTTTCAAACTGGAAGTCTATAAATATGTTGATAGGCAAAGAACACGAATTAGTATAGTAGTGGTACGTGGACACAGAACAATGGAAGGTCATGTAGCCATTTTCCCGAGTCCAGGAATGGGTCATCTAATCCCACTCACTGAGCTAGCTCAACGTCTTTTGCAACACCGTCGTCTTTTCGTTACCATCATCATCCCAACCGTAGTAGGCGCTCCTATAAAACCACAAAACGACATCCTCAACACCATGCCAGAGAACATTTCTTCCATCTTCTTACCACCTGTCGATCTAAACGACATTCCTGATGATGCTAAAGCAGAAACTCGGATAGCACTCACTATGACTCGCTCATTTCAGGCACTAGGTGAAACTTTGGCCGAGTTAGTTCGTGAATCAAAAAGACCCACGGCTTTTGTTGTTGATGTTTTTGGTCCTCCTAGTTTTGATATTGTGAAAGAGTTCAATATTCCACCATATATTTTCTGTCCGACTTCTGCTATGTTGATACAAAAGTTGGGCGTTCCTTGATAGGACTTCTATTCTCGTACCAATTCGAATCTTAATGCTTGATGAGACCTGCGCACTAAGAAAAAGGACAAACACCGTTAGGCTTATCGAGGGATTGTCTCCCCCGATTATCCTCCGGCGTGAGAGTAAGTAATCGAATGTAGGGTTTAGTTTATGGTTAGGGTTTATTGAAGATCGTACCTTTTACCGAGGGCTTGGGTGCCCTTTATATATGCATGAAACCCTAGTGGGTTTCGTGTTCCCTACTCTTCGGCGTGTTAGCCGACATCGGGTATATAGTATATATCTTCTTTATTTAGAAGATATTCTATATATTATCCGGAAATAACTTTGGGCTTGGGCCTTGTCGACCCAAGCCGCATAACTGGTAGTCCAGTTGCGGCCCAAGCGTGGTGGGCTTAATTGTTAGTATTATTTACTAACCGGGTTCGTGACCCGGGTGTAGACTATACGTCATCATGTCCCCCCAGTCTAGTGTGCGCAGGGTAAAACCTGCGGACGCTAGACTAGAGTCGTGTCGAAATTATTCCCCACGCGTACGCGGGAAGCTTTCAAAAAATATACCGCCAAAAACACACGTGTGATGTATCTAGTCCAAAAAAGTGCAATTTGGGTACCTTGGGAAGTGGAGAGTTTGCCCACTTGCCTTGTACCGTCATTTATCCTAGCCACACGATTTGAGCTAGTGGGGCACACGTGTCAATCATCTGTGGTGGGTAGGAAAAGTATATAAACTACCGCCTCTCATTCACTGTGACGTCCACAGTTAAAAAATCACAATTCCGCCATTTTCACATCTTCAAATCTTCTTCGAAAAACAATAATTCAAAGGTAATAGCGCGTGCGCCCATATTCTGATTCACAAAATGGTAGCGCAACTGCATAATTTCCATTCTAACATAACCGAGGATGAACTGATTCAGTTTACCTCGGATTATTTTATCCCTATGGGCCTGCGCCCTGAGGTACCAGGCCCAAATGACACCATCGCGGATTTCCCTGCTGGGAAGGTGGGGTTATATACGCGCTTTTTCGAGTGGGCGAATCAGCGCGTCCCCATCTCCGTGTTACTGAGTGACATACTCAATTATTACAATCTCCACATCTCCCAGTTGCATTGTATTGGTGCTGGGAAGATTGCTAACTTTGAGGTAAACTGTCGCTTGTTGGCGATTCACCCAACCCTCCACTTATTTCGCGCGTTTTATCACGCAACGTGGTCAAATGGGTGGGTTACCTTCTCGAAGCGCGTTGGAAAGTTACAGTGTTACGTGCAGAAGGTAGATAAGCTCAAGGATTGGAGGGAAAAATTCTTTTGGGTTGATGAAGCCGTCTTCCCTGACCATTTTCCATTTTACACCCGTGCCGATCTGCCCAAGGATGAGCGCCCCCCTGAGACGTGGTATAACGCGGATCATGCGGCGATCATTGATGAGAACCGTATTCCCATCAAGCCATATCCGGAGGCGTTCCTGGTGCATATGGGCATCAGTCGCAACTACTTCGAGCATGAGACGGAGGTCCCCACATTCTTGAATGCGGATGGCACGGGTGGGTGCTCCTTCTGTCGCCTTACTGTCGTTATTAGTGTAAGCGCTTCTTCTTTTTCCATACTTTATGTAACTTGCTTTTCTTTGTTTACTTGATGCGCAGATATGGATCTGTTCGCTGTTGTGAGGCTGGAGAATCCGCGTACCGTGGCGGTGGGAGTGCGTCCTCTGGGGGACGGTGAGCAGACTATTCTGCAGGCGACGGCAGGGCGCGTCGTGGATTTGGTTATCTCAGATCCCGAAGGCTCCCCTGATGTGATAGCGGCTGAGCCAATACAGGAGGTGGCTCCTCCTGTGCAGCCAAGTCCTGACGCTGCGCAGCCTCCTCTTCCCGAAACGGTGATCCATTTAGAGGAGACTGACAGTGAGATGGAGGAGAGCTCCCCACTGACGCGCAAGAGAGCGCTTGGCAGTGATGGTGAAGGGCCGTCCAAGAGGCCGCGAACTGATGCTGGGGAAAGCTCGTCTCTTGCTGGGGTGCAGATGAAGTAAGTACTTTAGTAATGAACTTTTGTCAAGTTATATTTTGTGCTAACTTCGTTCCTTCGTGTCTTCAGTGTGGATGTTGAGGAGTCTGGTGGAGGTGCGTCCACGACTGAGACTGAGAAGGAGAAGGACGTGTCCTCGACTCCTCCCCCCATGTAAGTATTATTTAGCATTTCCTTAGTATTTTGTGTATGATTGACCGTGCACTAACTTTGTCTCTTGATGTTTTTTGCAGCGAAAAGCCTGTGGAGGACGCTGGCGTCTTAGATGGGAGTGCGCCACCCGAGGTGAGTCATGCTCTGGACGGGGCGCGTTCACCGAGGGACGTTGAAGTGGAGTCAAGTCCGTTTGACTCTACGATGGAGGAGCTTGCCTCCATCGCTGTGCGCCAGTCTGAGCTGGTGGCGCAAGCAAGGGTGCACAAGTCTGAGGAGGTTTCCAGACTGCAGGCGCAATTAGCGTCTGTGTAGGCTGAATTAGCAAGCTCTAAAGCTGAGCAGCTGAGCTCCAAGGCTAAACTGGAGCGCGCAGAGGCGTCTGCGCGAAAAATGGGTGAGGAGAAGGTCATGGTGATGGCTGAGTTGGAGCGGGAGCGTGCTTTTGCGGACCGTCAGAGGCGTAACTCTTTGTGGGCGCTGAAGTACTTGGAACAGAATAGGAGCAAGCACTTTGCCAATATTGAAGAGTTCCGCAGCCGCATTGAGCTTGCCCTGAAGACGCAAGAGGAGAAGCTCCGCCAGCTCAGCATTGAGTACGATGAGGAGCTGTACCCCCATCTGGTTCAGTCTGTGGCTGAGCGCAGGTATATGTCGCTTCACTTCTTTATAACTTGTATATATCGAGACCCTCTTTCCTATTAACACTTGTGTTATTTCGTAGGTGGTTGATCAGTCATGGTCTTCGCCTGGCCGCCATGTGTACGCTGGAGCATCCTGAGGTCACCGCATCCTTTGGGAAGGTTGTAAATTGCGCTATTGCGCACGGTGAGACCTCGGCCGCAGACAAGCTTGCGGAGGCCAAGTTGCTGACTGTGCCGCTTGCTGAGGTGCCTGGGTATAAGGCGGATGCCCATGCTGAGCTTGTTGCTGCCATGGAGGAGCTAAAGAAGCTCGAGCTTCCGCATATCGCTCTCTTGGAGCGTGATCAGGACCAGCCGATCAGCGTGATCATGGCGGGGCTCACTCTTCCTAGGCATCTGCAGGATGATGCAGATCAGCAGGTGGACTTCTACTTGAAGCCTGATGTGGCGCAGTTGAAGGTACCCATTTTTGCTCAGCCTCGTGACATTCTGAATCCTTTCCGTCTTGAGAAAGAGATTTCTTTGCAAAGATCGCTAAATGCGCATGTTTCCAGGGTCGCACGAAAGAAAGGCGAGAAAGGAAAGGCCATTCTGTGCGGCATAGGCGCTGCGCATCAGCCTAGGTCCGATGGTGTGCCAGTCTGTGTGGCCACTGTTTCCCTTGATGATGCAGAGTTATTGAAGAGGCTCGCGGATGCAAAGGAAGCGGCTTTGAGTGGGGGCTCCAGCCAGTTAAGGCGTACATATAGTATTTAACTTTTTTGTACAAGTCTTTTTGTAGAAACGTATTCTATAAATAAAAAGTTGCTTTTGTACTTGGTGTTTTTATAATTTCTAAGTACTTATGCTTTTTGAACTCGTAGTTCTTTGTGACTCATGTATCCTTTCGTGAAGGTATCTTTAAGTGTTTAAGCGTACTTAGAAAATGAGGATCATAATCGTGTATGAATTTCCTTAAGGACCGTAGTCGTGTGTTGAATTTTTCCAACTTAACCATAGTCGTCTATGTATTTTTGTAAGTTTACTTGTCGTATTTTACTTTAAAGGAATCAAGAGTCTTGATTTCCTGAGTTGTTAAACGCGCACAGTGTGCTCTATCGCGCATCCGTCGTGGGGTGCGTGAGGAACTTGCGCCAACGTCTTGAGCGCAAGGTGTTTAACAAGGATTCGTGATCCGGTGTTGATGGGTTTGCAACCCTCTTACTCAACGAGTAGTTTATTAGGTTTACTCATCCTTTCTGCCATCGTGGGTCTTAGTGTGTGCATGCACGCCATGTAGGCAAGAATATAACAATATTGAAACATGATAATAAAAGATGCAAACAATAAAGTTAAATGTGTTATGGAGTTAGCTAGAAACCATAACGTTTTATCAATACTTGCAAGTTTTGAAAAAGAAAAATGTTTATCTAGATAATTCATAAAAATAAAATTACATGGATCTTTATTGAGGGCACTTTCTAAAGCGCAAGAGTGTCCATGTTGGGCCGTAGCCTTCTTCAAAGATAGCACCGTTTAAGGTTGCGGACATTCCATGTTCGCTGTAGCTCATTTCCGTCCTTGTCGCGTAACTTGTACGCTCCATTGCCAAGTGCTTCTATGACCTCGTAAGGTCCTTCCCACTTTGGTCCTAGCTTTCCAGTGTCTTCTGCGCGGCTTGAGTCGTTATCGCGGTATACGAAGTCGCCTGGTCTGAATGAAGTGCTGCGCACTTTGGTATCATAGTATTTTTTCATTCTCGACTTGGCTTTCTCTTCGCGTATTGCTGCGCGTTCACGTCGCTCTTCCAATAGATCTAAGTCTATGCGCCGCTCATCATCATTGGTTGCCGCATTAACTTCCGCAGTACGGATGGTTGGCATTCCAATTTCAGCTGGTATAACAGCTTCTGTCCCATAGACCAAAGAGAAGGGAGTGTCCCCGTTGCTGACCTTGATGGTTGTTCGGTGCGCCCAAAGAACATGTGATAGTTCTTCTACCCATCTACCTTTGTGTCTGTCCAGGCGCGCTTTGATTCCTTCGCCAAGGCTTCTGTTTGCGCGCTCGACCAGACCATTGGTTTGTGGATGAGTTACTGATGCAAAGTGTTGCGTGATGTTCAGCTGTTCGCACCAGTCTTTGAACGGGTTATCACGGAATTGTTTTCCGTTATCAGAGATAATTTCTCCAGGTAATCCAAAGCGACATATTATGTTGTCCCACACGAATCGTTTCACCTGGTTACCTGTTATAGTCGCTACTTGCCTTTGCTTTCGATCCACTTGGTAAAGTAATCTATTGCCACAATGAGGAATTTCAATCCTCCTGCGGCAATGGGGAAAGGTCCAGCGATGTCGATACCCCATTTGTAGAATGGCCATGGCGATGTAATAGGTGTTAGCTCATGCTGTGGTCGGCGCGGAATGGGTCTGTGAACTTGGCAATCATTGCACTTTCGTACCAGGTCGCGTGCGTCGCGGTGCATAGTTGGCCAATAGTATCCAGACCGAAGGGCGCGCGCTACAATGGATCGTGGTCCTGAGTGCATGCTGCATGAGCCTGCGTGGATCTCTCGAAGTACATAGTCTGCCTGGAGAGGTCCAACACACCTAAGCCATGGTTGTAGGAATGAGCGTCTATATAAGACGTCATCTCGGAGCTCGAATCGCTGCGCTGTGCGCCGGATTCTTCGAGCTTCCTTCTGTTCTTGGGGGAGTATGCCCTTGCTGATGAAGTCAATGATTGGTGTCATCCACGTAGGATGTTCCTCTTCTATCACCGTGGATATTTCCATCTCTGTGATTGACTTGTTTTTCAAGGTTTCCACCAAAACTTGTTTTGATAGATGCGCAAAACTGGTGGATGCAATTTTGCTCAGCGCGTCTGCTTTTCTATTTTCACTCCTTGGAACCTGCTTGATGACAAATCTATCGAAGTTCTGGATTAGAGATTTGGTCTTTTCGAGGTATTGGATCATGTGTTCCTCCTTTGCTACATATTCGCCTGACACGTGGTTAGCCACTAGTCGTGAATCGACGTTTACTTCTAGATTACGTACACCCATTTGAGTTGCGATACGTAACCCCGCTAGGAGTGCTTCGTATTCTGCCTCGTTGTTCGTGGCTGTGAATTCAAAGCGCAGTGCATAGGTGAATTCAACTCCTTCTGGGTTGGTGAGAATAAGGCCACCTCCTGATCCATCTACGCATGAGGATCCATCAGTAAATAGAATCCATGGTTCTTGAAGTTCCTCCTTGCTTGTCGCAAGTGGAGTGTCTGTGTCCGGCTTCTCGATGATGAAGTCGGCCAATATCTGCCCTTTAATTGCAGTGCGCGGTCTGTATGATATGTTGTGCTCTCCTAGTAACACACTCCATTTTTGTAAGCGCCCCGATGCATCGGGTTTCGAGATAACTTGTTTGATGGGTTGGTCTGTGATGACAGCGATTGGGTGCGCCTGGAAGTACCTGCGCAGTCTTTTCGCTGCAAACACTAAAGCTAGGACCAACTTTTCCATTGCCGTGTAGTTGATCTCTGTCTTTTTGAGCGCCTTACTAACAAAATAAATGGGTGTTTGGACGGAGTTCCTGTCTGTCAATAGCACTGCGCTGACTGCTCCTTGGTCGCAGATAGGTACATGATCAGCTCTTCCCCTGGTCGGGGTGCAACAAGCTTTGGGAGCGCTGCTATGTGTTGCTTGAGCTGTTGGAAGGCTTCTTCTGCTTCCGCAGTCCACCTGAAGTCTCCCTTTTTGGTGCACTTCTTGAGTGTCTTGAATAGGGGAAGTGACTTGTCTGCTGATTTGGATAAGAATCGGTTCAGTCCGGCTAGCTTGCCGTTTAGTGACTGAACTTCTTTCAGTGTGCGCGGTGAGGGGAGGTCAATGACTGCTTGAGTCTTCTCTGGGCAAGGCTTGATCCCATCGGGTTCTATCAAATACCCGAGAAACATGCCTTCCGTCGCGCCAAACGTACACTTCTTGGGGTTCAATTTCATGTTGATTCTCCTAAGTGTTTTGAACGTTTCCTCCATGTCGCGCACCAGCTCTTCCTCTGTATGGCTTTTGATGACGAGATCATCGACGTATACTTCCAAGTTGCGTCCCACTTGCTTTTCGAACGCAGTGTCTACCAATCTTTGGTATGTTGCTCCTGCGTTCTTTAGGCCGAAAGGCATTTTTGTGTAGCAGTAGACTCCTTGACTTGTGTGGAAGGCCGTCTTTTCTTCGTCTTCTTCCGCCATTTGAATTTGGTGGTATCCCTTGTATGCGTCCAGGAAGCATTTGAAGGGATATCCGCATAGAGACTCAATTTTCCAGTCTATTTCCGGGAGCGGGTAGCAGTCCTGTGGACATGCTTTATTGAGATCTGTAAAGTCTACGCACATCCTCCAACTGCCATCGCTCTTCTTTACCATCACTGGGTTAGAGAGCCAGTCATGGTAGTAGACTTCACGCATGATGCCTGCGTCTACTAGTTTATGTACTTCTTCCAGGATGGCTTTTGCGCGGTCTGGAGCTTGTCCACGTTTTTTTCTGTCGTATTGGAGGATATCCTTGTCGGATTTGCAGCTTATGTTCTGTAATTGAGCGTGGTACTCCTGTCATATGCTTTGGCTCCCATGCGAAAATATCCAAATTATTTTGCAGGAGTGCGCATATAGCTGATCTGCCTTTGTCAGACAGAGACCCGCCAATAGATACCTGTTGATCCGGGTATTCAGGGTGAATGGCGACCGTTAGGTTAGGGACTTTGATTGCGCGCTGTTGTGGAACAACGCTTACGTCACTTGTCACTGCGTTGCATTCGTTGGGTGGTATGGTGGTATTGTAAAGAGTGACAATACCTCCTTCCACTGGGAATTTGAGCATTCCGTGCGCTGTGGATGGCACGGCGCGGATGGATGATATTCCAGGTCTCCCAATAATACCGTTATATGGAGAGGGGGATCTGATTATCATGAAGTTCATCCAGGTAGTTGTAGAGTGTGGTTTGTCACCAACTTCTACAAATAGACGTAATTGTCCCGTGGGCCATATCTTCTCCCCTGTGAAGCCGGTGAGCGGCGATGTGGCTGGGGTCAGCTGACTCTGTATCTCAGGTCGCAGCTTCTTGAAGCAGTGTTCGTATATGATATTAGCGGATGCACCTCCATCTATATACATGCGACGGATGTCGTGACCCCCCGTATGTATTTCAATGGTGAGTGGATCCACTACTGCGTTGTTCGCAGTCAGGGAGGGGAAAGAAATTTCGTTTCCCTTAGAGAACCGTTGGCTGACCTTTTGTCTTGTCGTGCGCGACCATGACTGTATCATGTATATGATATCTGCCTTTTCTCTTGGCGGCTCTTTCTTGGCCCCTGGTTTTGGTTTTTCTTTCCCTTCTCTGATATTTTTCACGAGGTGGTCCATCTTTCCTTCCTTTACCAATTTGTCAATCAATTGGCGTAGTTGGACGCACTCATTGGTTGTGTGGCCCTTCTGTCCATGGTATTCGCAATAACCATTCCCTATGCGCTTATCTTCTGGGGTGCGGATTGGTGGTGGTTTTGGGAAGTTCGCACCCTCCGTCACAAATATCTCTCTTGGGGTTTTTGTGAGGGGCGTGTATCTATCATTGTCCCTTCCACTTCCTTGGTTGCGATAACCTCTGCTGCGGCTGCTACGATTGCCACCCTGGTCATTGGATTGTCTCCTTGACTCTTCTTGTGGTCTATGGTTCGAATAGCCTTTTTTGCTATCCGCAGCGGCTTCTTCTCCTTGAACAAAAGACCTCGTGCGCTTCATGAGTTCATCAAATGTTAGGGGAACCTTATCATTTAGCTTTTTTATCAGATCTGGGTTATTGATTACATTCATAAAACCCGATATTTTTAGTATCTCTGGACACGCCTTGACTTTCATGCACTCGTCCTTGAAGCGTTCCATGAAAGCGCTTGTAGATTCCCCTTGTCGCTGTTTAACCCTAGCGAGTTCGACAGGGTTTTTAGCGCACTTCTTCCTTTGAGTGAAGTTTAAGCGAAACGCTCTGCGCAACTCTTCAAACCCATCAATGCTTCTGCGTGGAAGCTTACTAAACCAGTTGCGCGCATTTCCTACTAATGTGGAGTTGAACATATGGCACCACACAGGCTGTGGCCAATTTTCGATAGTAGCTGCTGATTCGAAAATTTTTAGGTGATCATCAGGATCACCTGTCCCATCATATGTTTTGACATTAGCAGGCATGCGCCTTTTCTTATTTTCAGAAAAGTCACTGATGCGCCTAGTAAACGCATCAACCTTTTGGCGACGCCAGGGGAGAGACATGTCTTCATCATCCTGGTCGCGGTATTTCCCTCTTGATTTCCAGTGTCCAGTCTCGCTGTCCGAGGAATCTCTTGAGGATGAGCGGACTCTTTTGTGACGCTTGAGTCGACTATCATCAGAGTCTGAGCTTGCTCCTCTGCGGCGCTTGCGCCGACTATCCTCAGAGTCAGAGCTTGAGGGGCTTTCACTTGGGGAACATCGTCGCCCAAGCCTATCTTGGATTCTGCGTCTGCCAAGCCTAGCGTGGACATTGGCGCGCCGCTCCCCCTCTTCAGGCTCTTCCAGATGTTGAAGGTCGGCTGCTTCATCATCCACAACCTTCCTTCCAATCCTGGCGAACACTGGCTGTTTACGGCTATCCCTCTCGCGTCTTTCCTTTTGGTAGCGCGGTGGGGATGCGTCAGGATTAGGGTCAAAGTTGAGTCTGGCGTGCAGACTTTGGCTTGACCTCTTCTTTGCCTCCTCTCGCATGAGCGCAGTCAAGGCTTCGTAGTTTTGAGATACGAAGTCACTTGGGGCTAATTCGGAGGCAACTCCTTCTAGCGCGATAGAGTCGGTTTCCAAAGCTGGA
This sequence comes from Artemisia tridentata subsp. tridentata, assembly GCA_021014915.2. Classification (NCBI taxonomy): domain Eukaryota; kingdom Viridiplantae; phylum Streptophyta; class Magnoliopsida; order Asterales; family Asteraceae; genus Artemisia; species Artemisia tridentata. Next base: position 13,491,126 of record CP139504.1, read on the forward strand.
TCCTTGTTTCGTACAGGCGCGTTGGGAGGCTCAGTGAAGTTTGCTTCTGGCATGGCAAGAGGTGTGCGCTCCAGTTCTATCTCACTAGTACTTGTCGTAATAGCGGGGGTAAACCTGGTAAGCGATTCCACTGCAGGAAAGACCAGATTTGGGTGCGCTCCTAAGCTTTGAGGCGTACTGGTTGTCCCAGAGGCCTGTTTAGAAGCCGTATCAATTTGATGCTTCTTTCCTAGTGGATCGTCCTGCGTTTTCTTCCCATGCGGACTCTTATGACTTCCGTGTTTCGTCATTCTAGTTTTTTGGTAAAATCCTTAGTGTAGGGTCCCACGGATGGCGCCACTTGTTGATACAAAAGTTGGGCGTTCCTTGATAGGACTTCTATTCTCGTACCAATTCGAATCTTAATGCTTGATGAGACCTGCGCACTAAGAAAAAGGACAAACACCGTTAGGCTTATCGAGGGATTGTCTCCCCCGATTATCCTCCGGCGTGAGAGTAAGTAATCGAATGTAGGGTTTAGTTTGTGGTTAGGGTTTATTGAAGATCGTACCTTTTACCGAGGGCTTGGGTGCCCTTTATATATGCATGAAACCCTAGTGGGTTTCGTGTTCCCTACTCTTCGGCGTGTTAGCCGACATCGGGTATATAGTATATATCTTCTTTATTTAGAAGATATTCTATATATTATCCGGAAATAACTTTGGGCTTGGGCCTTGTCGACCCAAGCCGCATAACTGGTAGTCCAGTTGCGGCCCAAGCGTGGTGGGCTTAATTGTTAGTATTATTTACTAACCGGGTTCGTGACCCGGGTGTAGACTATACGTCATCATCCACCATATATTTTCTGTCCGACTTCTGCTATGTCAGTGATTAGTATCTTCTATATGCGGATATTAGACAAGATGTATGATTGTGACTTAAGAGATATACCTGAACCATTAAGGTTACCAGGCTGTGTTCCCTTTCGAGGATCAGAAATGTCTGAACCGCTTCAAGATAAGAAGAGCGAGGTATATAAACAAATGCTTCACTTACTCGACATGTTTAGTTTGTGTAAGGGTGTATTCGTTAATAGTTTTTATGAGCTCGAGCCAAGTGCCTTTAAGGCCTTGGAAGAAGGTGAGTGGTGTAAACCAGAAGTTTACTCTGTTGGACCCTTGATACGGCCTGGATCAAGGAACCAGACCATTGATGGGATTGAATGTTTGCAGTGGTTGGATAAGCAACCTGTCAGGTCGGTTTTGTTTGTATCATTTGGAAGTGGTGGAACACTATCTCAACACCAACTCAATGAATTGGCATTTGGGTTGGAACAAAGTGGACAAAGATTTATTTGGGTTGTTAAAAGTCCACATGAAAAGTCAAATGCTAGTTATTTTAATGCAGAAAGTCATCTTGACCCGTTTGGGTTCTTGCCAGACGGGTTCTTGGACAGAGTTAAGGACTGGGGTTTAGTTGTGTCATCTTGGGCCCCTCAGGTTGAGATACTGAGTCATGGGTCTACAGGAGGGTTCTTGACTCATTGTGGGTGGAACTCAATACTAGAGAGTGTGGTGAATGGAGTGCCTATGATTGCATGGCCACTTTTTGCTGAACAAAGAATGAACGCTGTTTTATTGACGGATAGTTTGGGCGTTGCTTACAGGGTGAAAGTGGACAAGAAAGGTTTGGTGGGAAGAGATGAAATCGACAAGTGTGTTAAAAATTTGATTGCAGGAGAAGATGGGCGTAAAATGAGGTTGAAAGTGAGTGAGCTCAAAGACCTTGCTGCCTTGGCTATGAGTCAAGATGGTTCATCAACCAAATCACTTTTAAATGTGGCTCAAAAGTGGGTCGAGTAGTTGAGGTCTTATCTCGTATTGCATAAAGTTTTCAAGCAACCGATATAAATAACCATTGTATCAGATTAAAATGTTATTTCATATACAGCAAATAAAATCATTTCATGTCATGTGCACATGGTTACAAAGTATGATATTATGGGTGTCACTGTTACTTTGGTTGTCAAAATTTATCGATGTTTTGGTTTGATAATGTTAGATATCAGGTGTAATCATGGCCAAAACAAACATGTATCTGGTTTTGAGTAGAGAAAAGAGGGCAAGAAAAGTATTGCAGAGGAAGATCCATGTCTGCATACGGCGACTGTACTTTTGTAGCTGCTTTTGGTTTAGGCTTACTAGCATCGGGTTTCTTGTCCATGCTGGCAAGTATTGCAGAGACAGATAGTTTTTCTTTCTTTCCGTCTTTATTAGTTTGTTTATTAACCATCACGAACCTATGTATTTCATGCAAAATGAGTAAAATTAGACAAACGTACACCAAGTATATAAAGCTACCAACTTTAAACAGCTTATTCAAATTCAATAACAAATAAGCCATCTTTATAACAAGTATTATATTCCAAGGTTCAATGAACTAGTAAACGGAGAAGGATCCCTGTCCCATGGCCGGACTTTTCCCTGGCCATCCCAAGTTGTTCATAGTTCACACAGCGAGGTTGGAACTTTTGAACACCTCTTTGAACCAATATTTACTAGTAGCATTCACTACCATTCTATTGGTCAATTTCATAGTTATGATGTTCTTCCTATAATAGTTGCCAACAACCCCTTAACTTATCATTCTATGCAACTTAGTCCATGATCCAAAGTTTCATTATGCCAATGGTCCGGTCTTCATATAAGCCGTCTCCCTACTCTCAAGTTTACCCTATAGGGTAGAGGTAATGATCTGTCTACATTCCATCTCCTTATACCCTGCTCCAACGGGATTGCGTATCGTTGTTGTTGGCAGGGACGGAATTTTGACAAAAATTAATTCACCATGTGCATTCAAACAAAATTGCTAAACTAAACAGCACTAGGAACACAATTTTAATGGACCAGATACATTTAAGAAGAATCAAACTTTTCTTTTACAAAAAATTAGTATTGCGAAGTAAACATCAATGGGTGTCCAGGGACCCGCCGGTTCTGTAACACTTGTTGTTGGTGTATCCAAAGTTTCATTACATTCCACTAGGCCACCTTCGAGATGGTAGTATGGTACCACTAGTTTATCATTGTTTACATGCAAATAATTTGTTACATACCAAACACCCATTTTTCTGCTGCTGCATTTTTCTATGGCCGAAGTAAATGACTATTATGTCATGTCTTTATTAACCCTTTACATTTTGTGAAAATCAATGTTTGAAAACCGGGTCGGTGATCGACCCGTCCGGGTCAACCCGGTTTCATGCAAAAAAAACCAAACAGCTTATGCACATGTCCAAACACCCATTTTTCTGCTGTCCAAACAATATTTCTGCTGTAAAAATCAGCAAACAACCATTTAATACTATTTTTGGTGAAAATCAGCGTAGAAACTATGTTTCTGCTGTGAAAATTCTCACATTAGTTACCTTTTGAACATATAATCCACAGTAAATATTAAAATGTTATTTTGATCAAGAATGTCGAGCAGTTTTTAGCTATAGACTGCTAGATATCAATTGACGAATGGCAAAAGTAGGTCGATTATATGCTTTTTAAACATATAGTTCACAATAAGAAAATGAATTTTCTTTTGGAATAAAACAAAAGTAGGTCGAGCAAAATGTTTAGTCGATGAAGCAAAATATTTAGTCAATTTAGCAAAATCTGACAAATATTTTCCACATGACTTGCCGATAACGGACCGCTGGTCATTCGGTTCGGTCGGTCCTCTCGGTCTCAGTAGGTTTTGGGTCTGCGATGCTCAACTCTAACTGCACCTAACACACATACATTTGTAGTAGACACTTTTTATTAGACAGAAGAATAATACCATACAAAATACTCATATCTGGTTCACCCAAATACGAGTGACACAACCAGATACGAGTGACGGAACTGGTGTTGACATGGTTTTGGGTTGTGATCCGATCTTGACCCATTTTTCTATTTAATGAACCTTGTTACCTAGTGAGACACATTACTGTCTGGTTATAACTTTTTGACTTAAAACCAAAGTAAGTGTTGACTTTATGATTCTATTTCTTACAAATCAATACCAAAAACCTTTACAATTTTGGACCACATGACACCCCATGTGACTTATGAGTGCACTAGTCAGTCTATCACACATTGTTCTGTACTAACAAAATATAATTGATTCCTTTAGGACACGATAATATTATTTTGGCAATTTCTTACGTACCCATGACCGCTTGCATTATTTTGTGTCTCGAGTGTACACTGGCTAGTTTTGGCAAGAAAATCGGTCAAAATCCGTCGTAATATACTATGTACTTACATCTCCTCATATTGAATAAAATAACGGGATTGTTAAAACTTAAAACCATTTAACGTTTTATGTTTATCTAATAAATTTTTTATCGGACAACTTCAGTACTCATTAATCATAAAAACAAATTTGTGCAATACCCTTTCAAAAATCTTGGGCCTGTCTCTGCACCCCGATATGCGAGTATAGCATTATTACATCAGATTGACTATTCTAGTATAAAGTCTAGACTCATGTTCATATATGGTGGTTGGTCATGTCGTATTCGTTTCGAGCCACAATACAATACTTGGTGGGACAGACAGATAAACCCCACACCCCACGCTAGAGATTGACTATTCTAGTATAAAGTCTAGACCCATGTTCATATATAAGTGATTCGGTGAAAGGCTTGTGACTATTATCACTAAAATGTAAAAGGTTTCAAGTTTAGTTTTTACTAAATGTAAACAACCTTGATTATGTACGAGTAACTGCGTCAATTCGAAACTCAAGTTTTGTTTCTTAACCGATACATTATGAGCTTGGCCCGAGTCGAACTGTTTAAGGTAAATATTGACCCACTCGATATATTGAGTTTGGACTTTACTTAACTTTGTTGGGGTCATGGTTAGCTGAGTGAATTTAGTTGTTAGTTGCTTCGATTTCATTAGTTTTTACAATAACCCTATACATTGAGATTAAAATGGTATAAAAGAAATGTTGTTTAAATGCTCATGTAGCAATGGTTGTGTAACATTTCTAGTTTTTGGATTATCCATGTAGATTTGTCCCTAGAGATCAAGGGGATCATGTTCATAACGTAGTATAAAGTACCTCATGAGTATGATCTAGTTTGAAATGCTTTATAGATTTGTAAGATTTCTAATGGAACAATGTTGGTTCAGTTTTTTTCACTTGTAGAATAGAGGTATTTGCATCCCACATTGCCTCATGAACCAAATGACCAAAGTGGAGATCATTATAAACTGAGATGTCAAACAATCTATTAAACACATGTTTCTTGACTCCTAACCAAAGTCATTGTTATGGTTTATTTTTTGGTTGCAATTACTAGTTACAATATTTATTAGTGCTAATTTTCAAAAGATGAAAAAAATTTAATTTTTTTTAAAAAAAGATACAAAAATACTACTCATTTCTTAAATGGTCATGTGCGACTCCACTAATTTGTTGACATGTGTTCAGACAAAAAGTACAACACCAATCATTTGTTGGCCCAAACAGATGTGCGAACGACCGTGTGCGAATTTCGGCTAATGTGCGAACTAAGCCCACAAACATATACATATCCATCCACAGATCCAAACACCACCATCATCTACCACACCATCCAAACACCACCACCATCCACCACACGATCAACACCACCATCCAAATAATTGCACCAGAATTAATGTTACATATGACCATTATTTGGCCCATTTATTTGACTTATGAAATAATAAATAAAGCCCATCAATCAATCCACAACAATAAATCTGGTGCCATTGCACAGATTGAGGCCACCATACTTGAAAAGCAGTCAAAAAACTTTCATCATAGAAAATCAATATTGTTGAAATTCAACAACAATAATTGTACAACTTTTATGTTAATAGTTGTTAGGTGCTTCTCTATTTCTAACATCAAGATATAGCATAAAAATTTGTGATGAATGATTTTTAAGTGGAAATAGTCATTAGGTGGAGGTGTTGGAGGATCTTGGTTCGATTGTTTGATCGAAGTCAAAGGAATGAATTCGACCCATTGTTCTTCAAATTTGTTAACCTTCAAACTGTACCGATTATGTATCGGGCTCAACGGGAAGATATTATATCAATCCGGTGGTGTGGTGGTGTTTGGATGGTGGTGTCGATCGTGTGGTGGATGGTGGTGGTGGATATGTATATGTTTGTGGGCTTAGTTCGCACATCAGCTGTAATTCGCACACCGTCGTTCGCACATCTGTTTTGGCCAACAAATGATTGGTGTTGTACTTTTTGTCTGGACACGTGTCAACAAATTAGTGGAGTCGCACATGATCATTTAGGGAATGAGTATTATTTTTGTACCTTTTTTTGAAATAAGTTAATTTTTTGTCCTCTTTTGAGAATTAACTCTATTTATTAACCATGTTATTCTAAAATTACTAACTCTTTTTTTATTAAAAAAGTTGGTGTTTTGCGATAATTTGATTTTTAAAACAATGTAAGTTGTATCCAATATTAGTGAAAAGCTTAGCAGTGGATCGGAAAAAAAGCTTGAAGGAGAGCCTAAATGAGTCCGAGCACGAGCCTCATTTAACAGTTTAGTTTAGTTGTGGTCCTAGCTTTATAAATAAAGATTGATAAGACTTGCGAGCTTAAACGATGTAACTATGTATAAGCGAGCTGGAGTATAGTGTGCTTAAAGAGGCGAGTTTCATTTGAGTGACATAATAACTTTAGGGAGCCATGCATCAACATCACTGTCTCAGTAAATAGAGCTCGTCAAATGGATATCAAACGCTTCATCGAAACAAAGTCCATCCCATCTTTGTAACCGTTGTATTGTAAATTTGGCATTGTACATTTTGTTTATTACCTCTCTTGCCAATGACTCCCTCAGCCGCTGGTACACTTGGTACACGTTCATCAGATGAGATTTGTTAGCGTCTTAGGGCCCAAGGTGTAATCACATTAAGTCGGGTCAATATAATTTTAAGCTCGAGCTCGACTCAGTTACATTACTTCAAGCACGCTCAATTGAGTCTTTATTTCAAACTCAAGTGTGGTTAAGCTTTATTTTAGAACTCAAGTTTGGTTTCTTAACCGATATATTCTAAGCTTGGGTCGACTCGACTGTTCAACGTAAATATTGACCGACTCCATATATTGAGTTTGGCTTGACTTAACTTTGCTGGGATCATGGTTGGTTGAGTGAATTTTAGTTGTTAGTTGCTTTGAATCCATTAGTCTTTACAATAACTTTGCATATTGAGATTAAAAATGGAGTAAAAAAAGTTGTTGTTTAACGTTCAGGTAGCAATGGTTGGGTAACATTTCTAATATTTGGATCAAGTTCATAACAAATTGCTTTGTAGATTTGTAAATTTTCTATTCAAACAATGTTGGTTCAGTATGTTTTCAGTAGTGTAGAGCAGGGGTATTTGCATCCCACATTGCCCTCATGAACCAAATGACCAAGGTTGAGATGATTATAAATTGAGATGCCAAACAATCATTGAAACACATGTATTTTGGCTCCTAACCAAAGCCATTGTTATGGTTTATTTTTTGGTTGCAATTACTAGTTATAATAATTTATTTTGAAAAAAATTGATGTTTTGAGATAATTTGTTTTTTAAAGCATTATAATTTGTATCTATTACTAGTGAAAAGCTTTGAAATGTAAATACGGTAAAAATACGGCTCTTTGTGATAATACACTATCAAATACCGCTATATCTGTAATTTTCACTACTTTTTGGTACGAGTGAAACTCTATTTGAGTCACCTTCGTAATTTGACAAGTAAACATCGGACTTCACAAACAATCTCACAAAACCCATAAAGCATGGTAAATCACTAGACTTCCACCATTCTAGATTGTACAGCTAAAGCAAATGTCCCAAAGAGTCTCAACTTACGGCCCATCCAAAACAGGGACTAAATGAGTGCAAGGTTTTAAAAATAGGTATCTCTGGTATAATTAAAACGACTTAGAGACTAAACATGAAATCTGAGCAAACCACAGGGACCAAACGTGTAATTTTTTCTTAGTTTAATCTATCTTGTCTTTGTCATTATATCTTATATACTAAAACCCGTTTTTGGTCTCGCTTCGGATGTGTTGTGTGGAACAGTGTTTCGCACAGTGCTTCGCACAGTGAAATGGCTTAAAGTGTTGTATGCTCGGCAGTTAGTGTAGCTTGAAAGGCTTGGTGATTTGTACCATAACACACACTCTACCGACTGTGCTTTACTAATACCTTTCACCGCCTCTTTCCTCTCACTAGAAGCTTCTCTCTTCACCTAAACACTGTATCGTTTTATACTAACTCAAATTTCCAGAACCCTCTTCCCCATCTAAACCACCTCATCTCATTATCCCATTCAAAACACATACCTACCATTAATCTTGGTGTGAAACAATCCAAAAACTTCTCCAAATAATAAAAATTTCGGCAACCCAAATACACAATCATGTCTAACTGGCCGTTGGGGCTTATTGGATTCGAAGGGAAACTAATCAGATGGCAACGATTTGTAGGTAACGGAGTGTCAAAATAAATATCATGACAGTAAGCATCAGGCGTGCGTTTCCCATCGAAGAACAAACCCTCGGTACTAAATCATCATCAATTTCAGGCCACTTTTGAACTCTTTACTCTATATTTCTCTAATCAATTCAAAGTTTGTTTGGGGTTAGGCATGATTTGTTAATTGTTAGGGTTTATCTTAAACTTCAGATGATGTCAGAGGCCGTAGATGATGTTCTTGATGATGATGAAGTTTGATATGAAACAGATGAGCTAACAAATCAGGTAACCTTCACAATTGTTATTTTTAGTTTCGGTTGTTTTTATAATTTTTATTACCTTGGGATGTGGTTGCCTCGAGGTCGACTTAGGATACAGGCAACCTATATTTATATGGTTTGAGATTATGTGTTTGTATCTGTAGGACTGAAATGAATTTTCTAATTTTAGTAGCCTGTGTTTGTTGTTATCAAATGACATTTAGTTACGAGAGTTTGTGCTATTGTGAATGATACAAGTAGGTTACGTATCGGTTTACACAACTGAAGCTTCATGTGTTTTTCTTGCAGGTGCAACACTAGCTTATGAGAGTTGCCACACTTCTGAGTCTTCCGCCCTGCATTCATGGTTATTGTCAAGGGAACAAAGTAACTAAAATTCATATTCAGGTATGAGTTTCAGATTATACCATTAGGAAAGATATGAGTTTCAGATTATGTATGTTGATTGCAGGTTTATTTTTTTGATTAGAGTGGTGAAGACACTACATTACAATGTCAAACTTTTGTTGGAGGTAATTTTAATATGCATAGGAGTCTAGGGCTGTCCAAAAAACTCGACGCTCGAAACTCGTTTATAACTCGCTCGAAAAATACTCGAAAATTCGCTCGCTCGATTATCGCTCGGTTGTAACCGAGCCGATCGGCTCGGTTCGATTTATAAACGAAACGAGCAACGAGCATAGGTCCGCTCGTTCGTCGCTCGCTCGAATTATTTTTAATATATATATATATATATATATATATATATATATATATATATATATATATATATATATATATATATATATATATATATATATATATATATATATATATATATATATAGTTATTAATAGCCCACTTCTTTATTTTATATAATAGCCCACTTGGCCCATTAGTCCATTAGCCCATTAGCCCATTAAAAACCCTAGGTATAAAATAAGCTTATCCCTAATTCCCTAAATCCCCAATCTGATTCTTTTCTACCACTCTTTTCCACCGGCCTTCCATCGTTCCATCCACGTTTCCACCAGGCTCCAGCACAGTCGAAGATGTTCTTTCTTTATGGCTTTCTAATGTATAAAGTTGTGTGGCAACTCGTTGTTTGTATCACTTTTTAGTCAACAATAATGAAATATTCCTGTCAAGCATTTAGAGCTACTAATGATAAGTGGCTGCGTATCACCTTTTCTGTCTAAAATATTGATGTTGGTTGGACTTGTATATCACTTTCTTAAAGTTCGATATCATTTTGGTGTGTAAATTCGAGCGAAAACGAGCTAAACCGAGCGCTCGTTTAGAAACCGATCCGAGTTTAAGCAACCATTTCTCGCTCGGTTATGTAAATTCGATCCGAGCCGAGCCGCTCGGTTTCAAACCGAGCCGAGTTCGAGCATACGCTCGCTCGGTTCGGTTCGGCTCGTGAACAGAGTCTGATGTCAGTTTGGGAGCAAGTATATTTATAGTCTTTTTTTTTTTTTTTTTTTTTTTTTTTTTTTTTTTTGCCGGATTTTCGCTGGCTACTGATGATGCCACCTTGCGAGAAGCTTTTAGCGCATACGGGAATGTTTTGAAAGGCAAGGACGTTAAAGTAAAATAGACTCAGGTTGCATGCTGTATTTTTGTTTCATCTGTTTTAGTTTCGCTTTGGTGATTTAAGGGTTGCTTAATATGCTTGCAATGTTTTAGATGGTACGTGTGATGATAGTTGTATATATAGCCTACCTTTACACAAAAGAATCATCGGCATATAGGACACACCTACAAGTATTGTTCTGTAGCTTCATAACTAAACATGTGGATTTGAATAGAATATAATGATGAGCAGATTTGAAACTATTATCTTTGTCACGTAATAAAAATGAACAATTATATGCCAGAGTCATACATCTTGACAACAAAACTGCAAATATACTGTTACCTGATAATTAGGCACCAAAGATATGCGAACTTGGGTTATCCAAACAGGCCCAACGAACCAGACTTTTAGCTGATGATTGCTACCTAAGGTATCCGACTTTGGGTTATCCAAAACAGGCCCGATGAACCAGACTTCAAATTATATAAGACGTGCACCTGGCTATGTTGATCCAAATTACTTTGAAACCTGCATACCAACTCAAAAGGTTGATGTTTATATATTTGGCGTGATAATGCTTGATGTTTTGTGTGGAAGGGAACCAATAGATAAATGTTTGATGATCAGAATGAGCATATTTTGACAAAATGGGCTCACGAATGCTTTAAGATGTATAAATGATATATTACCAAAATAGTTATGAACTATGTAACATCCTAAAGCATATTGTTGTTATAGGTGCGTTTATGTTTTTTTAAGTAGATTATTACTTTTGCATAATTCTTATGCAATTTTGTAAATTTTTGTGTAGCAAAGTGACCTTAAAATGTTGTTTGGGCACTCAATTATTTCCTCGATGTATTTATAAATCTTATTATAACATGTTATTATGCTTCCGTGTTTTGTGTTCGTTGGCGTGTTTACATTACTCATCTTCTTCTGTTATCGGTTGCTCTTTTTATAGCTAGGCGGGGCACGCTTCGTAGAACACAAAGCCGGCAGGTTACAACGACAGCTGCTACTGTGCAGGAAGCGCGGGTACCATTTTTTTTTCTGGCCAGGTCTAGCTAATAAAAAAATATGACAAATATGAGAAAAGCTAAACCTTCGTTACTTTTGGCAGAACGTCAGGTTTACAGTCGTTGCAACAGTTTCAGAGATTGTGGGCAGAAGACCGTGGTTCTTCCGACGTTGCCGTGATTGCAGGCACAAAATATTCGATGATCGTCCGCACGCGCAATGTCAACAACCAGATCCTGGAGAACCGAACGGTTACAGGTACAAATAACATTAGTGACAACGTAAACAACACAAACCCACAAAATGACTTTAGGTGTGGATTGCGTAGTAGAGTTTTTGGTGGATGTGGGGCTATTAACCTGATATAATTACATGTAGCAGTTACATATGATTACTCATGTTTTTTCAGTTTTTAGCATAAAATTCCAAGATTTAGACATTTGAATATCCAGTTTGTTTAAAGATCAATGGGTGTGAACTGGGTCAGTGCTGGATCAGTTTATATATTATTAGTTGGTTTGATCTTAGGATCATTTTTAGGATCATTTAATGGTGGAGTAAGTAGTAGGTTTGCTAGAGGGAATGATATTAGCGCTGATATGCCATTGAATAGTGATGTCTTTGCACTACCTGTTGGTTATAATGCTCCTGAACAGGTTAACTATTAGTCTCTATCTATCATTCTGTTTTGCATTCATGTAAACGGGTAAACTTTTGAGGTTTTCCCGTGTTCGTTACTCGCAAGGGCGAGTCTGTAACTTAGATGGTACGCACTTTAATATAAGCAATCCTAAACACCACTTCAATGCGACTTAGTTTCGGTATATGATCAGATCAAATAACATTTATCAGTTTAAGTTAAATGGATATGATCAAAAACGTATTTTACAGCTAAGATTATAACTATAGGTTGATGATTATTTATATTAGTGTAGATATAGATTATGCATATGTTGTGTATCTATTTATATAGATGTAATGGATTATGGATGCGAATCCTATTTTGAGTTATCATTATTTTGGCAAATTTCTCCTCTTTGTTTTTTTAGAACTAACTAATAGTTTGGAAATTTTTTTTTAATACTATTACATTAATTAACTATATTAGAAGTTGATTCACTCATTCACAAATCATGCAAATGGACCAAATGGTATTTGTAATACTCGATTTAACTCACAAACTGTCAAATGAAATCCATTTTTTAGTTGAGGTATTATGTTGCACTTTTCATACTTCACATTATTTAACTTACTAAATTCATGATAATGAAATACACTTTAATTCGTCGTAGAAATTCATATATGTTAAAGTCAAAATTTCAAATGATTTGCAGAAGATGTGTCTGTGTACGGTCCCATCACTCAGTCACAGTTTCTAGGTAATCTTGGAATAAATTTTTGCGTGGAAGCGTTGCTACAGAATTGCACATACTGCCGGTTGGTGAGGGATGGTGAAGCCCCATTTTGGGAAGGCCCGGATGAACAGACACCCAGAGGCATGGGTAGTCGGTATCTGGCAATGGCTATTCTTAACAAGAATCAAGGCATTCCGTGGTTGGTTGATGAAAAAGGAGCTACCAAAGTGATGACGTGCCTACAAGAATGTGAAATATCAGGCAGCAATCATGACGCCCAGACAAGAACAAAATCAGCAGTTGTTATCCAAACTAATGTTCGGAGATAGATTGCTAAAAGAAAAACAGTTCAAATGAGACATCGTATTGCAGTGATCCAAGTGAGTATCATAACTTTTGTTCTTATGCTCATTATGTATATAAAAAGAAGTGCAAATGCTAAAGTGAATTTTTTAAGTCATATTGGAAAGGATATATTGAGAGAAAACATTCGAGAGAAGATATCAGATATCTTTTTGGGACACACAAACTTTATTGGCCAATATAGTCCTTTTGGTATCTCTTTTGAGTTTCTGTTTATGGAAGAATGGGGCGACGCAAAAACAGCAAAATGTAACAACTTTTGAGTTTATAATCCAATTATAATGTAAAGTTACCCATGTTAGTGACGGAATGTCTATTAAAAGCAATGTTTTTCACAACGCTTTCATGCAAAACACACCCGCTGCAAAGCGCGGGCTACCCCGCTCGTTTTACACTATAAAGCTTACCAGGTTGGCTGGTCTAGACACATGTTCATGGTGGATTGTCATGCCGTTTTTGTTTCAAGCCACAATACAATACAATACATGGCGTGGCATTCGTATCCCCTAACCGAAAGCAAAAAAAGACAATGTTAGATTGTTGCACGTTATTGCACTCTCGAAACTTATGGGGTCAAGCTTGTCGATTCTCTTTGAATACTCATTCGACTTCCACATTCGTTTATAATACGTAGTAACTCAACCAGCTAATCTAAATTACCTGCTCAAGAGACGTGTTGGTATCTTTAAGACTAGGGTACACGAGTATATAATCAAGCTAGTCGAGTCGATACAATATTAAACTTGATTACAAAACACGAAGCATGATAAGATTTCTATTCAAACAATGTTGGTTCAGTTTGTTTTCAGTAGTGTAGAGTAGGGGTCTTTGCATCCCACATTGCTCTCATGAACCAAATGACCAAGGTGAAGATTATTATATAATGAGATGCCAAAAAATTCATGAAACACATATTCTTAAAATCCTATCAATCATTTTTTGGTTGCAATTACTAGTTATAATATTTATAAATTATATTACACTAACTAATCAATTTTATTTTATATAAAAAAATTGATTGTTTTGTGATAATATAATTTTTAAAATACTGTAATTTGTATCTAACAATATTAGAAAGCTTAGGATTCAATTAGTAAAAAGTTTGAACAAAATATTTAATTATAAACCATCCTACTTTGTACGGATTCTTAAAGGTGAGCCACTCACCTTTACTTCCTTCTTTTTCTCATGCTCACTCGTGAGAGGGTGTATGTGTTTTGGAGTTCACGAGTGAGGTGAGGCCTTGCCATGCCCTCCTCACCATCCGCTCCGTGTAGTCTAAGAGTTTATAAAAGAAGCTCGTCAAAGAATGAAGCATAAGTTTTTATAGGTGTTCATTAACATACATATCATTATGAGTAAAGGAATTACCCCGATAAAATAAATATATGCCATTATGTATTCATATTCTAAACTATTGTTTGGGTAGTCTTTTTATAATTATAAGTTTCAGCTACACTACAAACATATCCGAAAGTAAAAGTTACAACAACTTAAGCTTTCATAAAATTCAACTCTTATAAGTTCCAATAGTGTAACTCATCACATTTCGTCAAACATAATATATAATTATAATTATTTTTTAACAACATTGATTCACATGCCTAATTACATGTGACCGGATTCTATTAGTGACAACAGAGAGACATAATTCTCACAAATAAAAAAAAAATCTAAATTTCGATTTAGGCATAAAAATTAGTTACACTTTCACATAGGTCTTACCCCGAAACCCCTAAAGTAATTAAGATAGATTGATAATCTCTCAAGTTATATGAACATGACCGGTAATATTCCTTCATAAGATAACAATGAGACCTACTAACGGACCAAGTTTTGTTTTTATTCAGGGGCGGATCTACAGCTTAGGGAGGGGTTTCAAGCTCTTTGTAGTGTAATTTTTTTTAAAACAAATGCTTTATAGAACCTTTTTACCTTAGGTTAAGCAATGACGGAGCCAGTGGGGGGGCTGGAGGGTGCTCGGCCTCCCCCAATAGCTCATTAACTGTAGTGATGTAGCTACGTAAATATTTTGGTTATTGTTTTGTAGTTTACCGAAAAGAAAAGATAACCGGACATTGTCACCGGAGATATGATAAAAGAAGATGAATTCTTGTTTAAGAAAAAAGATAAGACAAAAAAGACATGTGGCTGTGATATATGATGTTCACGTGGGGGTTTATCTTTGTGGTAAAAGTTTTTTTTTTTTTTTTTTTTTTTTTTTTTTTTTTTTTTTTTTTTTCCTTCTCATTGTTTAGTTATTTTTCACTCTTTGTCTCTTTCTATCATCAAAATTTGTATAAGTTAGTTGTTTTGGAATAAAATGTTTTAGTTCGGTTTATATATTTGCAAGTGTTGCTCGGTAAAAAATATATGCCATCGTTATGTAAGTTTAATACGTTTTACTTATTAAGAAAATTATACAATTGTTAATACAAACTCAAGACAAGCCGACGCTACCGGGATTTTTCTTGCTACAATCATTAGTTTGTTTCTCTTCCGCATTATAATGTGATGCTACTTATAACACTATAACACGACAAAACTTATGTAACCAAATAATTTTATAAAAAAGTTCGGACGTTTTAAGAAAAATAAATCATGGCTTCGTCTCTGCGCGTAATAGTATGATTACTGTCTTAAGACAAGGTAACGAGCCGACCCCCCCCAACGTCAAATCCTGGCTCCGCCCCTGCTCACATTATAAATTAGGTGCATACACTCCCTATCCAATCATTGGATGCATCGCTGACTTGTACGGTGTGCATCGCGAGTTATACGGTTTGACCAAACCCTCCCTGATGTGATAACATAGGAAGGGTATGTATAACACATCCCAAAAAATAATCAAGAGTTATTTTATTAAGACCCCCTCTATGATGTGACAATAGGAGGTTTTGTTCAAAATATACAAACCGCGATGCACACCATACAAACTCGCAATGTACAGGACCCCACGAAACCCCCCTATGAAAGGGTCCCTATAAACTCCCCCAATAATTAATTGCTGACCCTTTTAGTTTTCTTTCACTATATAGTACTAGTGCAAAAAATAGAATGTTTTTGGATATACTTTCCAGTTTGTTTACGGTTTTATAAGAAAATGAATCGATTTCTAGTAACTAAAGCTTTTTTTCTTTTTTTATTAATTGATATTTTAAAAGATATCTTTAGCGTAAAAAGATTTTATTGAGATTTTTAGTCACCTTATATGATTTAAATAAGAGTGCATGAGAGGTTAATCCTAAATTATTGTTTTGAGGATTTACGGATTATTGTTAGTAAGCATACATATAGGCATGTTTGGCGCACAAACTTATCAGAGCTTATCATAGCATGAGCTTATTTATTTTAGAAAAATAAGCTACCATTAAAAACAAGTCTCGTTTGGCGGATATAACTTGAAGGAGCATGTAAAAAAAAATAAGCTACAAAATGGAATACTAGTTAAACTAACGTTTAGAAAAAAGCTCCAGCAACCCGCTCCAGCTCCAACTCCAACTAGTGCTAAACATACCCATAATCTTTTGCTTGCTTTTCCACTAAGGGTATGTTTGGCACAAGTAGGAGCTGGAGCGGATCGCTGGAGCGGGTTGCTGGAGCTGGTTGCTGGAGCATGTGGCTGGAGCTTTTTTTTACATGCTAGTACAACTAGCATTTCATTTAGTAGCTTATTTTTTTAACAAGCTCCTTCAAGCCGTGTCAGCCAAACGAGACTTATTTTCAATTGTAGCTTATTTTTCAAAAAAAATAAGTTCATGCTACGATAAGCTCTGATAAGCTCGTGCGCCAAACATAGCCTAAATGACATTTACTCCCTCACTTGCTTAAATGAAGGCGCACAAAAAAAAAAAAAAAAAAAAAAAAAAAAAAAAAAAAAAAATGGGGCACCAAAAAGGTCGAACCGAAAAACCTAAACCCGAAACCCGAATTGTGAAAATATTGTTTATCTTTATTTGATTACCGGAGAAAAATATTAGGCGGTGCATACCCTTCTATGAATTTCTAGATCCGCCACTGTTTTTATTGTAAAAATTACCGGTCATATCCGTAGGAACTTGATAGGATCACAATCTAACTAAAAAGTATGAACTTGAGAGTACCTGAATCCATGATGTTAATCATTTTGTTTCTTTTGGGTTTATGATAAAAAAAAATGTAACTAACATGTCATAATTTATGAGTTTATGTACCCTACTACAATTTCAACATTTGTGCTTGATTACCTTTTTTATTTCGACATTTGTGTGTAATGTTTATTTTTCCCCCGATCTCACAAAATACACGCCAAAGGCATAAAGTCAACAGCATCCACTGAATCTGCTTCTTCTCCGGCCCCACCACCACCGCCAAAGGCTCGCCGGTCCAAGTTCATCTGCCCTCTTCTCCTCGCCGTCAGTTTCTCCATCGGTGGTACATTTCAATTAAAACCCACTTAGCTTTCATACTAGTTCTAAGCAGTATCTCTGTTTCTAAGCTATATCCGCCCAAGACCCGCCTATATCCGGCCATCAACCGGCTGTTTCGGCCAAAACCCGGCTGTTCCGGCCAAAACCCGGCTATATCCGGCCATGAATAGGCTGTTCCGGCCAAAACCCGGCTATATCCGGGTCTTGGCCGGAAAATCCGGGTCTCGGCCGGAAAATCCGGGTCTTGGTCGGAAAAGCCGGGTCTTGGCCAGAACAGCCGAGTCTCGGCCGGATATAGCCGTGTCTTGTTTGTATAGTGGTGTTTTAGAAAGATATAACTTTGAAATTATATTAAAAAAAGCTTTTATAACCTCAAAATGTCACACATTGTAAAGACTCAATGCGTGACTAGTCATCTAATTTTTACAGTGACAACTGACAAGTATTGACGTAACTCATACTTTGTAACTACAAGTTTTTGAACGATCAAACATGCGGTTCAGGCTAAGATGCCAACAGGGCTTTTATGTTGTTTTGATTTGTAAATCGTAACTTCAACTGTATTTACATTTCCGTTTCTGATTCTTGTTTTTTCTTATCTTTTTTAATTTCAGGTTATTATTAAATATACTCTTCACAAATTATGGCAAGACTAAGATATCTGAAGCAAGCTCCCATTGGGGCGCTTTTTTCACCTTCCAATACCAGCAATGTCGTCTTCAAGTATTCAACAATAGGAGCAGCATCTGCCTCCACCAATGCCGTCCTTTTAAATCCATCATTTCCGTATTATTCATCCCCAGTACAGAAAGTGCATGCGGAGGATGTGGTGGTGACGTTCCAAGACTGGTTTAAGTCTAGTGGGAACCCTTTTCTCGACCGAATACTTGCAATCTTTTCGTCTCACGGCGGCATCAGAGGCCTTGGAGAAAACGAAGATTTTGTGTCGCAGCATGAACCTGTTGACTTGGCACTGTCCCGACTAAATCTTCGTCTTACAGAGTCGCTTGTTCTTGATGTTTTGTATTACGGGAAAGATGTGTTGGCTTGTATAAAGTTCTTTGATTGGGCAGGCCGTCAACCAGGTTTTCAACATACTCGAGCTACATTCAATGCAATTTTTAAAATTCTTGCGAGAGAAAAACACGTGTCTTTGATGTTGGGTTTTTTGGAGGACTATGCTAAGAATCTTCGCGGCGGCAGTCATAATTATCATACAATTTTGGTGATGGGCTATGCTGTGGCAGGAAAACCCGAGTTTGCACTCCAATTATTCGGCCGAATGCGTTACCAGGGTATTGATCTAGATGTTTTTGCTTATCATGTCCTTTTAAATGCTTTGGTAGAAGAAAATTATTATGATGGAGTTGAGGCGGTGTCGAACCAGATTAAGAGCCGAGGGTTTGAATCAGAGGTCACTCATTCTATATTGATTAAGAGCTTCTGCAGGAAGAAGGAGTTTGATAGAGCCGAAACATATCTTCGTGGAGTTATGGAAGGTGACGTCAAAATAAAAGGTGGCGGGTACATAGTTGGTGCACTTGTGGATGGATTGTGTAAGGATGATCAATTTGATAAGGCTGGGAAATTAGTCGATGAGTTTGGGGAATTTCATGTTTATGATATATGGATTCGAGAGCTTGTACGGGCTCGGAAATTAGATGGGGCTATGGAGTTTTTACATAAAACGAGAAATGTCGTTCAGTATGTCCCCGATCTCTTCCGTTACAACACATTAATAATAAGGCTTTTGAGAGAAAACCGACTCGAAGAAGTTTGTGATTTAATAATTGAGATGCGGAAAAGCAATATACCACCTGATGCACTTACTATGAATATTGTTTTATGCTTCTTTTGCAAGGGTGGAATGGTTGATATTGCTTTGAGATTATATGATTCAAGAGGGCAGATCGGGTTATCGTTAAGTAGCATGGCTTTTAATTATTTAATGAACACTCTTTGTGGTGACGGAAGTGTGGTTGATGCATATCGGATTTTAAAGAATGCACTCGAGCAAGGGTATTTCCCTGGTGTAATGACCTTTTCTATCCTTGCTCATGCTTTATGTAAACTCGAAAAGCTTGACATGATGAATGAGTTGTTTCATGTAGCTTTAGAGAACAATGTTGTATTAAGTGATAGAATTCACGAAAATTACATTCAGGCCCTTTGTAGAACTGGAAGGGTGGAGGATGGTTATTACATACATGGGGAACTCAACCGGCTTAATAAAGTTACTACTGGATGTGCTTACAACAGTCTGATAAACGGCTTTATAAAATCAAAAAGGGCCGATATTGCTGTGAGACTACTGATTGAAATGCAAGAAAAAGGTCACACTCCAAGCCGCCAGCTGTTCAGAACAGTTATTCAAAGTGTATGTGAGACGGAAAACCCAGAGAAGCAATTTCAGAGACTATTAGAAATGCAATTATCACTTCATGAAATCGATTGTGGTGTTTTCAACATTTTTATTGAAGGAGCTGGTCTTGCTAAGAAACCTGATCTTGCAAATGAAGTATATCAAATGATGACAAGGAGTGGGATTTCACCTAACGTGACTTCCGACATTTTATTGTTGAGGAGTTACTTAAGAGGTGAAAAAATATCTGATGCTCTACATTTGTTTCATAATATTTTAGAAAGAAGAACAATTGGGAGAAAAGTATTTAACACTCTAATAATCGGTCTTTGCAAAGCAAATAAACCCGACATTGCATTGTCATACTTTACTAACATTAGAGCAAAAGAGAAAACAGTAAGACCGAGTCTTGAATGCCACGAGGAACTTATTTATGTTTTATGCAATCATAAGCGATATGACAAAATTCTTAATGTCATTGACGACTTGATTGATGTCGGCCGACCACTTTCGTCTTTTATTGGAAACAATTTGCTTTTACATTCTTTGAAAGATCGGGAGCTATACGACACGTGGGTGGACTCAAGGCCACCAACTGAGTTGACTCAGCCTGAGTCATCACCTATTTGGAGACTTCGTGAGGTTGTCGGTTTGTTTTCTGACCGTTTTAGAGATGACATAAGTACTGATGACTTGGAACAAGTAGTGAGAAACTGCTTCCCGCTGGATATATACACTTACAATATGTTGCTAAGGAAACTATGTACGAAACAAGTTGATGATGCTGATAAGCTGTTTGATACTTTAAGTCCAAAGGGTTATGAGCCGAATCAGTGGACGTACGAAACCATGGTGCATGGCTTTTATAAGCATGGTAGGAAAGATCATGCTAAACTGTTGTTAAAGGAGATGGTACAAAGAGGGTTTCGACCAAGTGAGGTTACAAGTGCATTACTCTAAAGATGATCATTGAGTTACATATGTGCAGAATCATACTCATTAAGGTATGTATACTTCAAGTTTGATGCGTGTAATCTATTTTTGTTAAGTATTGCTTCTATGTAACATCTTTATGCGTTTAGATGTTATACGCTTTTTCAAATTAAATGCACAATGGATGTTACTACTTTTCTCAATAAATCTCAACAACAGAATATATATGATTGTTTCCGACTAAAATTTTCTATAACACTAGGTTAGTAGGTGAGAGACATATGTGTGCTGTAGGGGAAACAATAGAATATTAAATGATCATAGCCCGACACAGTCGATGTTTAATATTTTTTCCTATGGCGGCTCTTAATAACACTAGGTTACAACGAAAGCTCATCATATATTTAGCTTATCATGGTTACTTTATAATTTGATCGTTATATTTAGCATCGTGTATATACTACAAAGAATATGTTTAAATTCAGCCAGTGATTCTATTATGTGCGTGAAATGCTGCATTGTCATATTTTCGCATTCTTTGTGAATGCTTCATGGTGAAGCTCCTGTTTCCTAAATTTGCTTTATGTGATAATATATATTGGCACTCTTCACTTGACCGTTGAACTGTATTCATTATATCTTATAAAACTTTGAATTTCTTTTAATTTTGCTGATAAGGGATTTTTTTTTTTTTTTGCGCTGCAGGTTTCATAGCGAACGAGGGAGATGATCACGATGCAAGGACGATGCGTCATCGTCCTTTGCCTACACGTGAAGATGAACAGGAAGATGTTGAAGCTCTTGAGAGAGAAATTCAGGAGAGATATGGTAGGAATCGGTCAGATTATGTTGATGATGATGAAGATTATGATGATGATCAGACTGAGGTGGAACAACAAGCTCTGTTGCCATCTGTTCGTGATCCAAAGTTGTGGATGGTGAAATGTGCGGTATGCCTTGAGTTCTTTTCTTTTTCTATCATTAATGGTATCTTTACTTAAGTGGGTCGATTTGGTTATTTATTTATTTTTTATTTTTTAAACTTAAACGGTCTAGTAAACATCGCAACTAAACGGGGAATGACTCAATTTGGTCAAACGGGCTGCTCAAGTCCCTTAAACTGATCATTTGTTTTTTTCACAAGTATTTAGATGATTGCTGTTATTTGTCCATGTTTATGAAATAATAATTGACACGAATATCTACACAACTTTTCACAAAAGATGTGCATGCAGGTCAACCCAGCTCAGCCTTTTCTGACCCATAATAGACCTGTCCCATTGCGTCCCATACTAAGAAGATCAATTATTTAATTCATCGCACTTTTACTAGCATCTACAACAATCCCGATTTTTTCTACCGTTCAATGTATAACTGACATCACATTGGCTCTATTAAATGGTGAAAGGTGGTAACTAGATAAAACATTCTTGTACTTATTGGTAACAAATCCAGTTTGTTTTCATAAAAAGGTGAAAGTTTGCATTAGAAGCCAGTTTCTCTACTAAAATGACACATCTTAACATTAATTGCTGTAACTCGTTTCTTATGATGCCTATCTTGCCACCTGTATTATCTTCTATGGAGAGTTAGTGCATTGATTATCTAATCTTTTCTTTATGTGCTAGATTGGCCACGAGAGAGAGGTGGCTGCTTGTCTAATGAAGAAGTGCATTGATAAAGCTGCCGGGATGCAGATTAGGTCAGCCATTGCCCTTGACCATTTGAAGAACTATATCTACATTGAAGCAGATAAAGAAGCCCATGTCAGAGAGGTATGTCTTTAAATAACATAATCATATCTGTTGGCTGTATTGACAAGAAATTTTATGAGAACAGTTATATGATTTTTTCGTCAGGCTTGCAAGGGTATGAGAACTATATTTACTCGAAGCAAGATTTTGCTGGTTCCTATAAAGGAAATGACTGATGTTCTGTCAGTTGAGAGCAAAGCAATTGATATCTCAAGGGACACTTGGGTCAGAATGAAGATTGGAACATACAAAGGGGACCTTGCAAAGGTAATAGCCTTTTTTCTTTCTTCTTGATGGGGATCAGTCAAGTTAACTGAAGCCTCTTCTCTTGTAGGTTGTGGATGTGGATAATGTGAGACAGAGAGTTAATGTGAAGTTAATTCCAAGGATTGACTTACAGGCTTTGTCAAACAAATTGGTACGTCTATTATGTCTTCAATTTCAGTACATCGCTGTATTTACTATGTATAGGAGTTTAAGGTTAATCTGCAAATTCTTTCTAATTTTTATTTTTAGCTTAAATTTAGATAATAATAAAAAGAAGACTTAAAAGAATAGGCAGCAAAGATTCTAATCCTTGACATAAGGGTTGTAGGACATGGCTCCTTCCTGTTGGGCTATTAGCCATTTGCTTTCAGTGTCCATCTCATTAGATATTTAAATTGGGTACAGATTAGTAAGCTTATTCGTAACACAACAACGTGTGCGATGCTTAATGTCAGTTCTCATTACTTAATGTCAGTTCTCCCAACACAATACATATCAGTAGAGGATACAAGAGGGCTGTGTATCCGGTCAAAATGGGCAATTCTTTGGTATTCGGTCGACCCGAAACACGTATTTTTGTGTTAGATATGTTAGCAAAGTTAGATATTCTTGTGATTGTAGTTTTTTCCCAGTTAACTGTGGTTTAAGAGGTTTGTGCGATTAAAATATACTTTGGGCTACTTTTGACCTGTTTGCTTTTAAGCTGAAGGTTTTGACTTTACCCCTTTGACGCATTATATGTTAAAGATGACCTGAATCGACCTAATTTAGAAGTTAATGGTTCGAAATGTTCCACCTTTACATTTAAGCAACCATATGCTTGCAAAGACGTGTAGAAGTAGCCAATAAGTTGTTGAGCATTGTTGAAAGTGTTCTTGCGTCCCATTTCAGGAAGGTAGGGAAGTTCAGAAGAAGAAGACATTTACCCCTCCACCACGTTTTATGAATGTTGATGAAGCTAGGTAGGTTCATTTCTTGTACTAATATTTTGTTACACTTCATTTACTAGGCATTGAAATATTCATCTTTTCTTGTTTACACTATGTCCAGGGACATGCATATCCGTGTTGAGCGTAGGCGTGACCCAATGACCGGTGACTACTTTGAAAATATAAATGGCATGATGTTCAAGGATGGGTTCTTGTATAAAACTGTATCCATAAAGTCGATAAGAACTCAGAATATACAGCCAAGTTTCGACGAGCTTGAAAAGTTTCGACAACCTAATGAGGATGGGGATGGTGACATCGCAAGTCTTTCGACGCTCTTTGCAAACAGAAAGAAAGGACATTTTATGAAGGGTGACAGAGTCATTATTATCAAGGGGGACCTAAAGAATTTAAAGGGATGTGTGGAGAAAGTCGAGGAAGGCACTGTTCATATTAAACCAAATGCAACTGACCTTCCAGTAAGTTAATCAAATTCAGCTACACTTTTTATTTTCTATCTTCCAGTGGTGCTCTTTTGAAGGCTGCAAATTTGACCCAGATTCACACTGGGTTTAGTTTTGGGTTGTACATCATCTCAAATGGGTCAACTAAACATGATTGCTTAAAGGGTCAAATGGGTGGTTTAAAGTTACCCAAACTAGTATTGTTTTTTTCACACCATAATTAACACATTAATTAATTACATGAAATGTAAAAATGGACAAGTGTTTGTAGGTCAAGTCAACCTGGCCTGGTCTGGTTTAAAGCATACATTAAACAATCAGTTTGAACGGTTGTCTGACCCACCCCATATTGCCACCTCTAGTTATATATTATTACATCTATTTATTGTTTTCATGGTTTGCAGAAAACTCTTGCTGTAAGTGAAAGAGAGCTGTGCAAGTATTTTGAACCAGGGAATCATGTGAAAGTTGTATCTGGTGCCCAAGAAGGTGTGACTGGAATGGTTATCTCAGTTGAGGGGCACCTGGTTAACATAGTGTCAGATACTACTAAAGAAGCGGTAAGTGATATGTATATCACTCTGTCGTAATTTTTTTTTCTGCCATACAACAGTTTGTTGCTAATGCACATTATGCTATTCCAGCTACGTGTATTCTCTGACAATATTGTTGAGAGTTCTGAAGTAACATCTGGCATTACCAAAATTGGGAACTTTGAGCTGCATGATCTTGTCCAACTGGAGTAAGCTTTAACTCTATATTTATAATCTGTTCCTGATTAACAGAAATAGTTATATTTATCATGTTCTAGGGTTGGAAATAAAAGAGAGAAAAAAAGTAATATTACCTTGTGTTCTCAAGTTTGAGAAAAGGGATAAAAAGTTGTCATCTTCAGAACCTTGTGTTCTCAAGTTTGGGTGTACATCATCTCAAATGGGTCAACTAAACATGATTGCTTAAAGGGTCAAATGGGTGGTTTAAAGTTACCCAAACTAGTATTGTTTTTTTCACACCATAATTAACACATTAATTAATTACATGAAATGTAAAAATGGACAAGTGTTTGTAGGTCAAGTCAACCTGGCCTGGTCTGGTTTAAAGCATACATTAAACAATCAGTTTGAACGGTTGTCTGACCCACCCCATATTGCCACCTCTAGTTATGTATTATTACATCTATTTATTGTTTTCGTGGTTTGCAGAAAACTCTTGCTGTAAGTGAAATAGAGCTGTGCAAGTATTTTGAACCAGGGAATCATGTGAAAGTTGTATCTGGTGCCCAAGAAGGTGTGACTGGAATGGTTATCTCAGTTGAGGGGCACCTGGTTAACATAGTGTCAGATGCTACTAAAGAAGCGGTCACACTGTCTTAATTTTTTCCAAACCACAGGAGGCCGCCTGCAATTATTGAAGACCAGGGACGATAAATGCAATTTTTCCAAACCACAAGGAAGATTTCTGCAATTTACTCTTGTACAAAATAACAAAACATGTGATTTGTAAGAAACATGTTATCAAATCAAGTATAAATCGCATACAAATCACATGTGATTCATTTGTAAGCCACATGTGATTCACCTTAAAAATAATATGAGATAAAAATCACATGTGATTTGAGGGTAATCACATGTGATTTGCATATCAACATGCGTAAAAATACAACAAACAAAGCAACAAAGAAGGCTTATGACTTGAACTTGTCTTTTTTTTCATTTATGGTTTATATTTTAATAGAAGCACCTAAGATCAAAACATTCACATCAATCAATAATCATCACTCGTACGTAAATAAAGTGCCTCAAACCTAATCATACAATTACATTCGGTAATAACGACTTCACAAATTGAATAACCTAACACATAAACCTAATCATCTTCCCCTTGAACTTCTTTGACACCTTCTTACGCTCATAACTTTTAGAATCTTCGTCGGAATATAATAACTTCTTTTTCTCTGAATAGGCTTAGACTCAGCCTTCGGCTTAGACTTTTCTTCAACTTTTTTAAGCAAGACCTGTATTTAGTCACATACAAATATATAATTAGTAACATGTAATTTTAAATGATTACTCAAAGTTATACTACAAATCACATATGATTCAAAATAAATCACTTGTGATTTGTTCAAAAACACATGTGATTGTTAATAAAACACATGTGATTCTGAATAAGTCACATGTGATATGTATAAGTCACATGTGATTTGTCAAAAACCTCATGTGAACTTCTACATATTTTTTAAATGCAGATGCAGAGGTTTACTTAGTGGCTAAGTAGGCTAACTATGTTGCTAATAATGATTTATCTTTCTTTAAGGATGAGGCCATGCTCAGATGCTCTATATCAGCAGATTCTTGGGAAATTAGTGCAAGATTTTGTAAATCAGGTAACTTCTAACCAATTTGACTCAATTCGTTCTTAGCTAACTTTTAACCCGAATCGACTCACATACAAGTAAATGGGTGGAAATTACCTCGACTAGTTATCTGAAGTGATGATTACCTTAACATCGTGTCCATGTCCTCAAAGTTTCCAATATCAGGCCAACCATAATATATAAGATCACTTGATCCTTTGTGATCACCATCATTAGTGAATAAGTTAAGATCATTGTAGGAGTTACTATCAACTGTGCCAGAGGTCTCTTTAAGGATTCCCTCGTCTGTGCATAACTCACTACTGATGTTGCTACTTTTGAAGCAATCATCCGATAATTTAGTATCACCAGATTGTAAAGTGGGTGTGTCTTTTGCTGACTCGGCATCACCAGAAGAAGTGAATACGCCATCAGGTATATGAGAACATGAGCCTTCTTCTGTCATGTTCTTTTCAATATTTAATACTGTAAAGTCTGTTTCTACATTGCTCTGAAGAGGTGTTACTTCAATTCGAGGCTTTTTACAAGTGTCTTCCTCGCATTTATCTCCACTATCATGATCTTCTGTCGAGTGGGCCACTATCTGATCACCACTACGTTCAAAATCATCCCATACAATATCATCAAGCTGTTACACAAGTTACAAAATTTTAGCTTTTATAACAAAGTTAACAAATTTCCCTAAATATTCATATTATCATGCGATAACATTTAGCAATTAGTTTGTGAATTAATATACGAATTCTTTAAAACAGCCATGATGACATCTAAATTACCAAAGCAAACAGTTGGTTAGAAAGAAATTAATCTCAATTTTTTATTTTTATTTTTCAGGATTAGCAAACACAAGAATAGGCCATCAACATGTTCATTGTGCACGAGTTGAACAAGATGAAACTTGCACTTTTATCTCTATCTCTCTCTCTCTCAAGCACACACGCACACACGATCAACAAGTATAGCCAAGAAAACTCACACCTACAGCGTTGTATAACACTCTTTTATATCAGGTTAGATCTCCAACTTTATTGAAAGCTATAAGCAAGTAACAGGCGTACAAGAACTCTTTAACATTTCAAGTAAATGAGAGCCTGAGAGGCATGATATAATAATAGGAATCCTAGTTCCACATACGATCCAACTTTAATTAACTCGATAAGCATTTGTGCAATAACGGCCAGTAGCAAATGATTTCTTGCAAGGCTTCTAGAATCCCGTTTCCATGTGTAAACCAACATAGTGTTTAAAGAAAAGGTATTACATTCTTGTGTATGTATAGAATAAGTATTACACGACAATATTTCATTGTCATATGTTCATGTGTTTGTGTATGCTTCTAGAATTGCGTTCTCAAATCACCTTCTGTTGGTAAGATACAGAAGGTGGAAAAAAGAACAAGACTAGATAAGCCCATAAGCCACAAAGTACTTATCAAAACCCTATAAATAAGCTTATAAGCCTAAGCTTATAACCTTATCCAAACACTAAGATGAGCTTATAATTGCTATATAGGCTAACTAGTAGGCCTGAAAGATAAGCTATAATAAACAACCCCTTATATTATATGTTGGATGGTTGTCAGCCCAGAACAGGGTGAAGATAATCAATAACCTAACTAATTACCAATGAATGGTTACCGGATATCACTTGGAATCGTGTAATCACTTTCCAAAGTAAACTATTCGACCCTAATGCCTGGGTATCACGAATATCTACTTGGTATAAGACCAAATGTATGTTATTGAATTAGGCACAAATCAATAACCCTTTGCGTATAAGTGTTATGTGTTTTCTGTTGTCTCTATCCATGCAGTTGTGTTTGATCTCGCATTTATAGGTAAGATCACTCAACCCTAGTCAATGGAATTATGAGTGATTAACGGCCTATTAATCACCACATAATTAGCCTCCATAATAATAGGAATTAGTGGTTACATGACCAATTAAACGTGGTCATTAAAGCAGTTTTAACTGCCACTTGAATAGGTCAAAGCCGTTACAAGTTAGTAATGATTCAGTCTCAGCTAGTTGATTCACTCCCTGATGAGCTAGTCCCTGAGGGTTGCTCCCTGAGTATGTTCACTGAGAGGTTCACTCCCTGAAGACATGAACTCTCTGATGAGACAACTCCCTGATGAGATCCTTCAGCCTGAGCTGAACTCATCAGATGATGAATACCGTTCAGTCCAGAATGTCACTCACTGACGAGTGCACTCACTGAACTTCATCAGGAACCATACTTAACCACTATCAGAGTCAGGGTGTTCAGGGACCTTATGGGCGTACACTCCGTACCTCCTGACCCATTACCAGGTGTGAACTGATCCCTCAAGTGCACTAAATTTTCCAACAATCCTCCCCAAATTTAGTTCACTTCCTTTGCATGAAAATTAAACATTAAACAAAACAAGTGCATAAACGAAAATATCCTGAGGATTGAATTTCCATCTTAGTACATTACACGTTCAAATATTCGAGAATCAGGGTGTTCTAAGAATTGAACCCTTCAACCCATTTGAATACCTGAAGATAAAATACGCACAAGTTTTCAAACACTTAAACGCTCCTGACACTTTACAAGCCATGTGTCCATATCCAATTCATAAATGTTGTAAGAGCCAAAAGTCCTAAGCTCCCTGAAGCGGCAAAACTTCAACATTCACATAGGTGGTTCATCTTTATTCATGCTCCTGCCAAGCATTTTTTCAAAGAAATTAACCATTAAGAAGTAAAAGCTTCATCCTCCTTTCCAGCAGGTTCCGAGCACAAACCTTGGGATGATTGTGAAACATGTGCTCCAGTCCACTGAATGTTCAGCTTTCCACATTGAACTCAGCCCCCAAGTTTCCTCAGGAAGGAGTTGGGTGTCTTAGCATTCAATGACTAAGTTGGACTTAAACCCATCCCTTTAGCAGACTTTATAACCAAGTCTCTAGCCAATCCCTTCGTCAAGTGATCAGCTAAGTTTTGTTGAGATCTAACAAACTCTATAGAAACCACCCCATTCATGATAAGTTCACGAATCATGCTATGCCTGACACCTAAGTGTCTAGACTTCCCATTGTACATCTGGCTATAAGCCTTTGCCAATGTAGCAGCACTATCACAACGGATAGAAATAGGTGATATAGGTTTAGGCCACAAAGGAATCTCAAGAAGCAAGTTTTTCAACCATTCAGCTTCTTTACCAGCAGCTGCTAAAGCCACAAATTCAGATTCCATTGTTGAACTGGTGATACAAGTTTGCTTCTTGGATGCCCAAGAAATTGCACCTCCACCAAGTAGGAATACCCAACCACTGGTAGACGAATTGTCTTCAGTGTTACTGATCCAACTTGCATCAGTGTATCCTTCCAACACTGAAGGATAACCAGTATATGAGAGACTATAATCCATAGTTCTCTTCAAATACTTCAGTACCCTCTGAATTGCTTGCCAATGTTGAGCACTAGGATTACTAGTATACCTGCTCAGTTTTCCTACTGCAAAAGCAATATCAGGCCTGGTACAAGTCATGACATACATCAGGCAGCCAATCACCCTAGAATACTCAAGTTGAGATACAGCTTTGCCAGTATTAGGCATTAGCTTCTCAGTAGTATCCATAGGTGTACTCACTGGAGTACAATCAGAGTGGTTGAATTTCCTCAGTACCTTCTCAATATAATGAGATTGAGTGATTGAAATTCCCTTACTCTCATGTTTGATCCTTATTCCAAGGATAACGTCAGCCTCCCCCATGTCTTTCATGGAGAACCTTGATGACAAAAATTCCTTTGTCAGGTCAACTTGACTTTGGTCAGTGCCAAAGATCAGCATGTCATCAACATATAGACAAATGATGACTCCTTTACCAGATTCATCAAATTTGCTATACACACATTTGTCAGACTGGTTAAGTAAATAACCACTAGACAAAACTACTTCATCAAATTTTTGATGCCATTGCTTAGGTGCCTGCTTCAGTCCATACAAGGACTTAATCAGTTTACACACCTTGTTTTCATTGCCAGGCATGATGAAGCCCTGAGGTTGGTTCATATAAACCTCCTCATCCAATTCACCATTCAAGAAAGCTGTCTTCACATCCATCTGATGAATAATCAGATTGTGAATTGATGCCAAAGCAATTAGCAATCTTATGGTACTGATACGAGCCACAGGGGCATAAGTATCAAAGTAGTCAATCCCTGAATTTTGTTTAAAGCCCTGAATGACTAGTCTAGCCTTGAACTTTTCAATAGTTCCATCTACCTTCATTTTCTTTTTGAAAATCCATTTGCAACCCAAAGGTTTGCAACCAGGTGGTAGATCAGCCAACACCCAAGTGTTGTTGCCCATGATGGAATCCATTTCATCATTTATTGCTTCTTTCCAGAAAGCAACATCCTGGGACTTCATTGCTTCATCAAATGTTTTGGGATCATCCTCAACATTAAAGCAATAGGAGTGTTGGTCAGAGACCTCATCCCTTGTTCCTTCAATCAAGTATAATTGAAATTCAGGTCCAAATGATTTTGGAGTCCTGACCCTTGTGCTCCTTCTGAGCTCAGGTTCAGGTTGTTGTTCCACAACCTCATCAGAGATTTCTGATACACCAACATCATTAGTTCCATTAGGAATCCTCTGACTTGGTCTAGGGACTGATGAGAATCTATTCTCATCAAAGATTGCATCCCTTGATTCAATTATTGAGTTAATTGAAACAAATTCATTAGGTTCAATAACATAGAACCTATATGCCTTGGAATGCTCAGCATATCCAACAAAGATGCATTCAATGCCTCTTTCACCCAAAGTTTTCATCTTTGGATCAGGGAGTCTTACGACTGCCCTACAACCCCAGACCCTGAGATAGTTCAGGTTGGGTTTCTTTTTAGTCCAGAGTTCATAAGGGGTAACCTTGTTCCTTTTGTTGGGAACCCTATTTAATAAATAGCAAGCTGTTAACATAGCTTCACCCCAAAACCCTTGACTCAATCCTGAGAAGGACAACATGGAATTAACCATCTCCTTCAGTACCCTGTTTTTCCTTTCAGAGATACCATTTTGCTGAGGAGTATAGGGAGCAGTCGTTTCATGGATTATACCAACAGACTGAAAATACTGAGTATCCATGTACTCACCTCCCCTATTAGTCCTTAATCTTTTGATCAGGGACCCAAGTTGTAATTCAACTTCAGTTTTAAATACCTTGAATTTATCTAATGCTTCATCCTTAGTATGTAACAGATAGACATAACAAAACCTAGAAGCATCATCAATAAATGTCACGAAGTACTTTTTATTCCCCAAAGAGGGAGTGACATGCAAATCACACATGTCACTGTGTATTAGCTCAAAGAGCTCAGTCTCACGTTTTACACCCTGAAAAGGTTTCTTAGTTATTTTGGTCAACATGCAAGTCTTACACTTTTCAGTATCCATGTCAAATGCTGGGATTAACTCATCCTTAGACATATCTTGCATCCTTTTATAGTGTACATGGCCAAGTCTAGCATGCCAGAGGGTAGATTCGTTCATTTTAGAGGTTGACATAAAGGCTGAATTAACAACATCAGTGACAATATTAAGTCTAAACATTTGATTACACAAATAGCCAAAACCAATAAACACACCATGTTTAGACAATATAAATTTATTAGATTCAATAACTTGTTTATATCCATGATTATTCAAAACACTACTTGAAACCAAGTTCTTCCTTATATCAGGAACATGAATAACATTAAACAAAGTTACGATCTTTCCAGAACTAAAACTAAGATCCACACAACCATGACCATGCACCAGGGCTGTTGACTCATTTCCCATGTGAAGAATAGAACCATCATTCAGTGACTCATACGTCTTGAACCAGTGTCTATCTTTGCACACATGAACAGTTGCTCCAGAGTCAACTCACCACGCAACATCATCATCCTGCACATAGTTAGATTCAGATACATATGTAACATAATAAACCTGAAAAGATTTATTAAACATATTCTGACCTTTCAGTGAGTTGGTAGAACCCCCACTCCCTGAACCACTAGTGCCTGAACCATTGGCTTTACCACCAACCTTAAAACCTTTGCAATCCCTTTTAATGTGACCAGATTTGCCACATTTCCAACAAGTAGGTGTCGCCTTCTTGCTTGGATCAGCCCTTGTGTTATCATGATGTTTACGTTTGCCCTTGTTGTCATTGTACCTGGTGGATTTGTTATGTTCCACCATATTGACAACAGATGCACCAGTAGCATTGCTACTATTTGGCTTGTCACTATCCTGCGCCCTGAGGGATTCCTCAATACCCAGATGACTGCCCAACTGAACAAGAGTCAGTTCTTCCTTCTTATGTTTCAATGTATGCTTGAAATCTTTCCAAGAAGGTGGTAGTTTGTCAATGATACAAGAGACTGAAATAGCCTCATCCATGTTCATTTTATGTTGTGTAAACCTTCCAAGTATACCAAGAAGTTCATTGTATTGTTCCATAACTGGTCTTGAATCAGTCATTTTGTAATTTGTGAAATTACTTACAAGAAACTTCTTACTTGATGCATCCTCAGCCATATATTTGGCATCCAAGGAATCCCATAGTTCTTTGGAAGATTCAACATTCTGATAAATATCAAAGAGAGAATCAGACATACCATTTAGGATTAAACCTCTGCAAATGTAATCATCATTCTCTCATTTGCTCCTCTTCCTTATTTGTTCCACAGTTGCATCATCACCATCTTCAGGAATAGGAGTGCTCAGAACATACACCACACTCATGCTTGAAAGCAAGAAGTGCATCTTCTTCTGCCATCGTCTAAAATCCACCCCTTCAAACTTATCAAGCTTGGCAAAGTTTGAAGCCATGTGTTTCATAGCAGCAGCAGCCATTGATTATCACAATATAGTTTACTTTGATTGTTGGATGGTTGTCAGCCCAGAACAGGGTGAAGATAATCAATAGCCTAACTAATTACCAATGAATGGTTACCGGATATCACTTGGAATCGTGTAATCACTTTCCAAAGTAAACTATTCAACCCTAATGCCTGGGTATCACGAATATCTACTTGGGATAAGACCAAATGTATGTTATTGAATTAGGCACAAATCAATAACCCTTTGCGTATAAGTGTTATGTGTTTTCTGTTGTCTCTATCCATGTAGTTGTGTTTGATCTCGCATTTATAGGTAAGATCACTCAACCCTAGTCAATGGAATTATGAGTGATTAACGGCCTATTAATCACCACATAATTAGCCTCCATAATAATAGGAATTAGTGATTACATGACCAATTAAACGTGGTCATTAAAGCAGTTTTAACTGCCACTTGAATAGGTCAAAGCCGTTACAAGTTAGTAATGATTTAGTCTCAGCTAGTTGATTCACTCGCTGATGAGCTAGTCCCTGAGGGTTGCTCCCTGAGTATGTTCACTGAGAGGTTCACTCCCTGAAGACATGAACTCTCTGATGAGACAACTCCCTGATGAGATCCTTCAGCCTGAGCTGAACTCATCAGATGATGAATACCGTTCAGTCCAGAATGTCACTCACTGACGAGTGCACTCACTGAACTTCATCAGGAACCATACTTAACCACTATCAGAGTCAGGGTGTTCAGGGACCTTATGGGCGTACACTCCGTACCTCCTGACCCATTACCAGGTGTGAACTGATCCCTCAAGTGCACTAAATTTTCCAACATTATATCCAAATCAACTTCTACCGATCATATCCAAAATAAGCGACAAAAGCCTAAAAACCTAAATAAGCAACATCTACTGCTAATATCCAAAATAAGCAACAAAATAAAAAATCTAAATAAGCAACAAAATAACCAACATCTACTGATTATATACCAAAATAATATGAAGAAAAAATCAAATGTATACCAGAATTCACATTTCGAAGCTTATTTTGATCGAAAACCAGCAATGAAGACGATTGGGGCAACAAATCACCTTTAGATATTGATATTCCGTCTTCTATGTCCATTGAATAGCGTTGCTTTTGATCAATTTGGTACGAATATCGGTTAGGGTTTGATACGGTTGTTTGGGGTGGTTAGTGTGTGAAAGTAGTGTGTGTATTTGGCGAAAAATGAATTACCTCAACTGTCCTTGTCAGTTGAGTTTTTAAGATAGTATAATTACAAAAATGCCCAACAGTAAATAATTAAATTAAAATATCGTTAATCTAAACCATTGGATTAAAGTTAGATGGGCAGTTGAGATCAAGGGGTTTAAAGTTGGATGGGTGATTGAGATAAAGTGGTTTGATTTTTACATATAAAATAGAGTAAACTACATTTTTGGTCCTCGTGGTTTACCGGGTATAACGGTTTTGGTCCAATAGTTTCAAACGTAACGGGTTTCGTCCATTTTCGCTGACCCGTAACGGGTTTAGTCCATTTTTTGTTGACCGTTAGTTTGACTAGTTAAAAAACCGTGAAATGACTAAAATACCCTCGGATAGCATAACACTTTTGGTCCATTTTTTACAATACCCTTGAACTCTCAGCAATTTTACCAAACCAGGAATTACACAAGCATAAGCAAAAAAATCAACTGGTGAGCCTGAATCTCTCAGCAATTTTACCAAATTTTTTTTTCACTCCTTTAATTTCATCCTCATCCTCTTCTGTTAAAATGTAAAACATGGATCTTATCTCATCATCATCCACCAAAAACCACCATCACCCAACCGCCACCCCTACCACGAAAAACCACCACCACCAAAAACCACCGCCGTCTCACTACTAAACACCACAAACCCGCCACTGCTACGCCACCAAAAACCACCGCCACCAGTGCCCACCACTACTAAACACCACAAACCCACCACTGCTACGCCACCATTATTAAACACCACAAACCCGCCACCACTCCGCCACCACTACTAAACACCACAAACACTTCATACAACGAAATCACCATTACTCCGCCACCACTACTCCGTCTCCCTTTCTTCTTCTTCTTCAAAAGTAACCAGTATCTTGAACAAAAAAGAAACTTTTCCCATAAAATGAAAGGATGATGAAGATACTGATTCAACCGCAATCCTCACCACACTCGAAACCAAATCTGGTAAATCATATCAGACTATCTTCACCATCACTCGAAACCAAATCCTCACCACCATCTATCTATCAAGCGAAATTTAAAGTTGCAAATCTGGTAAATCAAACCTGGTAAATCACCACCATCACTCGAAACCAAATCTATTTCCTAAAAAGATTCAATCTTGTTCTTCATTTTCACAATTATTTCCTAAAAAAGTAGCAGCAGTATGCCCATCACCACGATCTTGTCACTAGGAGTAATCCACTAACCACAAGTTAAATACTCTTATTAGAGCTTCGAAGTTTAAAAATCCCAATCCTTTCACTTCGAAGTTTAAATGCTCTTATTAGAGCTCTATGGCGCTATCAAAACAATTCAAAAATCAAAACTTTATACTACTTAAATCCT
This sequence comes from Artemisia tridentata subsp. tridentata, assembly GCA_021014915.2. NCBI lineage: Eukaryota > Viridiplantae > Streptophyta > Magnoliopsida > Asterales > Asteraceae > Artemisia > Artemisia tridentata. The sequence continues at coordinate 13,527,146 of CP139504.1, forward strand.
CCGATCAACACAACTAAGAGAGTTCACATCTCAATTGATCCATAAAATCCATCATTAACTACAAATCCAATATACCTATTATAAAAAATCTTGTATCTACCACCAATCTACAAACCCAAAAAAGCATATAAGAAATATCAAAAAAACATGAGATGCAATTCGTCCTGGCTGGGTTCATTGAGGCACCTGATATTGGTCTTCACCAACAACAACAAATTTTTGGACACTAAAAACCGATTCACACTTCGTGTGAATCGTATTTTTAACAACCTTTAATTGCTTTTTTTTAAATACTTACCACAAGTAACAACTTCGATCTACCTTCCAAGACCTTCAATACTATCGGATTGGTTGTTGTGGTGTTTGGTGGCGGCGGTGAGGTTGTGGTTGAGGGTGGTGATGGATCTTGTGGTGTTATGTTTTTGTTGTGTTTTGTGTTTTGTGTTGTGGTGATGGATCTTGCGTAGGAGGTGAAGATGTAGAGGTTAAGATGGATCTTGTGTTTTGTATTGTGGTGATGGTGGGTTGTTGGTGAAGACCAATATCAGTGATCTTCATATTGTTTTGTATATTTGTTGGTGTTGGTGGGTTGTGTTGACTGTGAATGAAATAAAAACAAAACCAAAGATAAAATAGATAAAATGACTAATTTACCCTCTCATTTAACAGTCAACGAAAGTTTGACTAACGGCATTAACGATTTTGGACTAAACCCGTTACGGGTCAGCGAAAATGGACGAAACCCGTTACGTTTGAAACTATTGGACCAAAACCGTTATACCCGGTAAACCACGAGGACCAAAAATGTAGTTTACTCTATAAAATATGTTCTTGATTGAACTTTTGTCATCGTACTAAATATCTTTCTATTTACTTTTCTTTTCTTTCGTTGATTGCTACTCCAGAACACATTAGAATCGAATAAACTAATAAAGTCATGTTCCATATTATTCCAAAGAAGCAGTTGAAGAAACCGATCGTGGTGACTTCATTGTAACAAACAAACATCTCAACTACATCCAAATCATCAATGGCTACTGAACCTGCTTCTCCTCCGGCCCCACCACCACCACCAAAGGGTCGCCGGTCCAAGTTCATCTGCCCTCTTCTACTCGCCGTCAGTTTCTCCATCGGTGGTACATTTCAGTAAAAACCCACTTAGCTTTCATACTAGTTCTAAGCAGTATCTCTGTTTCTAAGCTATATCCGCCTATATCCGGCCATGAACCGGCTGTTCCGGCCAAAACCCGGCTGTTCCGGCCAAAACCCGGCTATATCCGGCCATGAACCGGCTGTTCCGGCCAAAACCCGGCTATATCCGGTCATGAATAGCCGGGTCATGGCCGGATATAGCCGTGTCTTGGCCGGAAAAGCCGGATCTCGGCCGGAAAATCCGGGTCTTGGCCAGAACAGCCGGGTCTCAGCCGGATATAGCCGTGTCTTGTTTGTATAGTGGTGGTTTAGAAAGATATAACCTTTCAAATTATATTAAAAAAAGCTTTTATAACAATATTCTTCGCAGATACTTAGGGGACAAACAAGGGTCTTAGAAGATAATCGTAGTTAAAAGCATCTAACCAGTTAGATAACGAAACAGCTAAGGCCAAATTCAGTGGTAGTAGGTGTTGTTAGAAATGGTTAAATAATTAATGTGCAAATGTCTAGTATCGAACCCGAGACCTCGGGATTGCACACATTACAAATGAGTATTAAGGAATAATAATAAATGTATTTTATATATTTATTATTAACACAAGAACTTAACGACCGTTAGTGTTTTCCGTTAAATGACTAACGACCGTTAAACGCAAATAAGGAAAGAGTGTTTGTATGTAATTAGGAAACAAGGAAAAGATCTAGAAACCCTCTCCTTTGGGTTGATCGGCCGAACAAGGGGTTTAGGGTAACCCATACCCTAACTTGTTCCCAAAGTTTCCTAAACACTATATAAACAAACCTTGGGTAATTGTTTTGGCTAATCTTTTGTGCACACAATTATCCCTAAGTTTTCTTTGGTCTTTCTTTGTCCTTGCCGATCGTACATCCCTTCTCCAAGGGTTGTTGGATCGATTTTTGTTAATCAAAAATAAATCTTGTGTTTTCCTTGCATAACCTTAATACGGTTTAATTTGTGTGTACAAGAACGAGGTAACAACACACTATTGTTGTTATCAAGAGATTGATAAACAAAACGGTAAGGGGTTTATCATTGATCTAGTTTAAATCATATTCAAGATTTATTGAAGTGCATCGGATACGTTTTCTATTTATGTTTAAGTTAATAATTATATGTTATATGTTATTGTTTACACGCTTCCGCATACTTGTGTACTTTGTGTTATTGAATTATATGATTGTCATGGTTTTCAAATTCCAACAGTGGCATCACGAGCCATGTATAACATGTAATTGATTACTTAAACAATAAAAAAACGTATCTTTAAATTGTTTAGAATATACATGTTTGTTTTTCTAGGGTTTTAATTATTAAAAATTTGTTTTTTTTATAAAAGTCGAACCCTAACCCTAATTTAGGGGGGGTGTCGATTTGATCATAAACCCTAATTAGGGTTTGTGTTTTTCATAATTAATTGTAATTAATTAGAAACCCTAGGTCTTTAAACAATTGTTGTGTTATGAATCTTGTGACCTAATTGCTATATGATATGCATGAATCCGTGACTATACATGCATAATTAGTCACGGATAAATTACTTGAATTAAATTGTTTAGATGTTTGCTACATGTTTAGATAAATCTAAAATTAGGGAAGACCTAATATATATTAAATTAATGAATCGGTTATGTGCAACGTGGTATATTATGACAATGAGCTCGAAAACCAATGGGAGTTTTATTGATTCTATACATAATAATTCACATATAGATTATTAATAGGATTTGTTTAAAAAGGTTGCATGTGGCTAGATGTTTCACTTACAATTAATTGTTTTATTATTAGTTGATTGTTTGTTTTCTTTTAATTACTTGTTTATTGTTTTTTTTATATGTGATATGTTAAAGTAAGCAATAAAAAGGGTAATTTTCAAAGAAAATTAAATTGGACTAATAATGGTGAAACATAAAGTAATAAAGTAAGGATCTTGCAAAGTCTTATGTGCCGACAGTGGTTCGCTTCGCACGGTAATTTGCTCCCAGGCGAGACTAGCAAGATCTAAACTTTGTCACTTATTTTTTAAGACTAAGATCATAAACTTTTGCTTGATTGATGTTTTTATACAATAGTGTGTGAAAGGCGGACCAAAGTTGACAAACTGTGTGGTGGGTTTATCTGGAGAGGGGTTTTTTAAGAGATTCGCTCCTACCGGCTCTCCGGGCCCGCTTGTGCGTCAACTGCGACTTACCTATATCACTATTTACGTACACTATCATCTTAAGGGTGATTTACCTCAATTCCACGCGCCACTTTTGTGGCAAATATCCGAATAACATGTAAGTAGTAGGATATGTGGGCGATAATTGTTGGTACTTCTTTAATTGGTGAACCCAATACCTCAAGTACATAGTTTTTGGTTTACTCTTAAACTAATTGGTAAATTAAAATTGTTTTGAAAACTAATGATACAAAGATGAGTGCATGCATCTTTGTACATGTTTTTGTCACATCAAAAACTAAATACCCTAAAATTTAAGTTACATGCCATCTAACTATAAGGAACACTTGGAGTTAATTTTGGGTATGCGTGAGACCTGGACCAAAATTAATGACAAGGTAAATTTTCGAGTGAGCGTGAGACCACACATGGATTAATTTGCAGTTTCTAAGTTAGACAACTTAATTAAGTTGATGCGTGAGACCTAGAGCTTAAGGCATGAGATGGGATAAAACATGCTTACGTGACATATTGATGAATCAATATGTAGTAAATCTCATAAATTATCTAGGAATTGGAAAATTTGTTTGCCAATTATTGTACGACAGATTACCATCTTTTGTACTTCCACTACTAGCAGATCAACTGATGTAGTGGAATTATGTAAAGTTGGATCCTAGATTTTCAAGGAAATTAAGTTGGTTATATGAATATATCCATGGGTATTATATTTTCTTGAGAATAAGTATTATCGAAAATACTAATGTTTGAACTTTTCTATTTTCTGTAGAATGGCTCAACCCGATAACTCCGTGTTCGCTGCTTTCAAGAGTCATCTTGAAAGAGCCAAATTGACTGGGAAAAATTTCAATGATTGGCACAGATCGCTCAGAATTGTTTTGAGGGCGACTGGTAAGCTCAATTACTTGAATACTCCTTGCCCTAATGAGCCTGCTGCGGACGCTTCTGAAGAGGTCAAAGCAGCATGGAGAGCTGAGTATGCTAAGTACAATGAGGTTGGGTGCTTAATGCTTCAAAGTATGGATCCAATGATGCAAAAGAAGTTTGAGTATTATTTTCCATACAACATGCTCGAGCAGCTCAAGAAGTCTTATGAAAAGACTCCTGAAATTGAAATGTATGAGTCTCATGAAAAACTACACAGCTGCAAACATGGTGATGGTAAACCAGTTGAAGACTATGTGAATGAGATGAGAGATTTCTTTGATCAACTTCATAGAGTCGGATTTGGTTACCCCGAGAATGTTCAAGTTAACCTAATCAACAGATCCCTTAACAAGGATTTTGCTGGTTTTGTACAGAACTTCAACATGCATTGCTCGGGGAAGACAGTTTCTGAGTTACTCGCATTGCTTGTTGACTACGAGAAACACTTACCACCCAAGGGCAAGGCTCCTACTCCGCAAGTGTTGGCAATTCAAGGAGGTAGGATCCAGAAAAAATCGCGTGTGAACAAGGGTAAGGGTAAAGGTGATAAAGGCAAGCAGGTCATGGCCTATTAACCAAATCCTAAGGTGAATCAACACCAGCCCAAAAAGAACAAGGTGAGTCCTCCAGGAAAGAAGGATCGGGCTTGTCACCACTTTCATGAAGTAGGGCACTGGAAGAGGAACTGTCCACTCTACATCAATGACTTGCGACAGAAGAAGCAAAAGAGTGAAGCTGGTAATCCCAGCTCTTCAGGTGCGTTCTTTGTAATCGAATTATTTACTCTAACTCGTAAATTAAATTCCTGGGTATATGATACGGGATGTGGTATTCATATTTGCAATACTATGCAGGGGTTTAGAGTTGAGAGAAAGTTGGCCTATGGACAACAATTCTTGCATGTGGGTAATGGAGCACATGCAGCAGTTGAAGCTATAGGCGTATTTGATTTAGTGTTGCCTTCGGGCTTAGTACTATCTTTAAATAATTGTCATTATGCACCGTCAATTGTTAGAGGTGTTATTTCATTTTCATGTTTGTTGAACCTTGGTTTTGAACATACTATTAATAGCAATGGAATTTCTGTTTCTTTAAATGGTGTATTTTATTTTAATGCTATTGCTGTGAATGGTATTTTTGAACTTGATATGAATGATAATGATAATGCTTGTGTTAAAAATAATTCGATGTATAGCATCAACAATATGAGAATCAAGAAAAGTCTGGATTCATCTTATCTTTGGCATTGTCGACTTGCTCACATAAGCAAGGATCGCATGAAAAAGCTGCAACATGATGGGCTTCTAGAAAAGATCAATGATGAATCATTTGATAAATGCGAGTCTTGTATTAGTGGGAAGATGACAAAGAAACCCTTTAATAATAGGATTGAAAGGGCTACTGATCTACTTGGTCTTATTCATACAGATGTGTGTGGACCACTTAGACATGTGTCAAGGAGAGGTGCTAGCTACTTCTTAACATTTACGGATGATTTCAGCCGTTATGGTTATGTGGAAAACTAGAAGGGGGGTTGAATAGTTTTACGTCTTTTTAATTTATGAAAACTTTTGTTTACTTTTTAAAAGCTTCGATTCTATCTTATGTGAATTCAACTCTTGATCAATATGAACATATATAAACAAATATATATAAGTAATGCAAGTAATGAAAATGTAATGAAATAAGAGAGAGAGATGGAAAGATCAAACCACAACACGGAGATTTATAGTGGTTCGGCTACAAGGACACCTTCCTTGCCCTACTCCACTCCTCGAGTCACCTACTCGAGAGTTTTCTTCACTATGTCAACAAACTCCCTTATGGCGGAGAAACCTTACACAACTTTAGCTTACACCGGCTTAACGACACAAAGCTAGATGTCGAGTCCTAATCGTAGCTAGAACCAATCTCACAACTTATACACAACTTCTACACGACTTAATCACGACTTCTTCACAACTTCTTCACAACGGCTTCACGACTTCTTCACGACTTCTTCTTCACGACCACTTCACGACTTCTTCTTCACGACTACTTATTCACAACTACTTCACAACAAATTTACAACACAACTACGTAGTTACACTTAGATCTACTTATCACAACTACACAACACTTTACACAACTACACAATTGAATGAGATAAGTAATAACACTTCTTCACTAGTTGAAGTAGAGTTCTTCTTTTGCACTTTTGGTGGTGGAAGCTTGGATCACTTAGAAACCAATGCTTAAGAAAATATGATCAAAGGATTTACAATGTTTAGAATGAATTTAGAACAGAAAGTTTTAGTGTGCAAAAGGTAAGTAAAAGTCCAGGAGAAGACTGGTATTTATAGGAGAAAAATTGGAAAGCTGGAAGTCTACTGGAGCGGGGGCGGTCCCCTTAATAATTAAGGGGGCCGCCTAGTAAAATTAAGGGGGCCGCCCCTTCTGTCCGTTGGCCAATTTTGTCCTTTTGTGGGGAAGGTTTTTCTGGAACATTTTAACTGATTTTGGTTAAAAATTTGAATTCATATTTTTATAAAAGATTAAACATTTTTATTTAATGCCAAAAATGTTTTTCAAAAATATATAAAATGTTTTTGATGTTTTATAAAAAATCTAGTTATTAAGAAAATGTTCCTTTGATCATATAATGCATTAAGCATTAGTTCATTCATACCTTAAGTGATTTGAGTTGTAGAAATAGATATTTACAACTAAATACTTGTTTACGTCATAATTTTCCGATTAATGATTTTACATTTTGTGATTATCAAAACGTAGAGATATCGAAAAATATTAATAACGTGTTTAGGCATTATTTATATCAACAATCTCCCCCTTTTTGATGATTACAAAATCTAAACTCATTAAATCTAAAAAATAGTTTTTAGACAAGTATTTAGTGAGTTTACATCTATTTCTCCCCCTTTTTGTAGAATCAAAAAGGTTAAGCCGACAATTTTTAGAATTGAATTTGTCGTGACGAGAACTCCCCCTTGATGTGTACTCCCCCTCGTTTGGGGGCACCAAGGAAACGAGCTATGGAATGCTTGCAAAAAAAAATGTTAGAAGCACAAGTATATATAACAACAAAAAGCAAGCATATAAAATCATTCATTCAATAAAGGTGTTGTGTATAAATACACAACCAAAAGATTACAACATGAAGCATGCAAGCATACAAATAAAAAAATTACTAATGAAACTACATAATTATCTTAGAGGTACATGGTCTTCCATGGAGCTTGCTTGCAAGAAGGGTCTGAAAAATTATTTTTAAGCATTGCATATGCTTAGTTGGGTGAAAATGGAGGTGGTGGTGGTGTAGTGGGTGAAGGAGGTGGAGGAGGTGGTGGTTGTGGGTTGGCAATCATGTGTTTAAGAGATGAAAACATGTAGTGTATCTCATCTCTAAGACCAAAGATTAAGGTCCGGTTATGGACGCAACAAAGACAATCATCACCATGGGCTTCAAGCATTGCCCAAGGTATAGGAAAGAATGGTGGTGGGGTTGGTGATGGTGAAAAATGAGCATCAAGAGGTGTGATGGGTGATAGGGAAATGGCAAGTTGGGTGTATGAAGGTTCTTGAGTGGATTGTGGTGATGATGCTCTTGGTGATGATGTTAGGTGAGTGTGGATGTAGTCATTTATGGAGGAGGTGGATGGAATGGAGGAAGATGAAGCTCCATGGGTGGATGGTGTTTTTGATGGTGCATTAGGTGCACTTGGGAATGAATTTTGAGGTGGTGGTGATGGAGTTTTGGTGTCATCTTGGGTTAGGTCAATGAAAGGTTGTTTTGGTGGTATGATAACAAGTCTTTGTTTCCTTGAAGGCTTAGAGATGGAGGATTTAGGTGATAGCATTGTGGATGACAATGGGTGTTTGATGAGGTGATGGTTGATGAAGTGAAAGGTAATTGTAAGGAGGGTTTTGATATTGTGAGAAAGTGGTTGATTTAAGCAAATTGTGGAGATATTGTGGTAATATTCCAAGTCCAGTTCGTGCATTAAGGGTAATGGTAGCTGGGGCTAGGTAAAAGTGGTCACAAGATGCAAAAGGAAACAGTAAATTTTACTGTCCAGATGGCCGGTCCCCTTAATTGTTGGGCGGCCCCCTTAAAAATTAAGGGGACCGCCTAAGGAATTAAGGGGGCCGCCCATCTGGTGATTTCCCAGGCGACCAAATTTGAAAAATTTCCAGAAAAAGGTTATTTTTAGGGTGTCTTTGCAGCAAGTTCCATTTGGATCATGTATATCAAGAATGATTAAATATTATCAATTGCATATTTAAAACAATATCATGAAACAATTATATTAGAAACATAGTCATATAATTTTAAATAAACTAGTAGCTAGGTTCTAATAAGTTTATCAACTAACATGATAAAAGCATGGCAAGCAAGTGTCAATATAATAGTACAACATATAAGTGTCTAATAAGAATCAACTAAACAATCATCAAATATGTTTATTTCTTCTTTTTCCCAAATAACTTTCCAAGTGACTTTCCGATGGACTTGAAGCCGCCTCGTACTTCATGGTGCATCTGCCGTTGTGAGTTGAGCATCTCGGTTTGCCTTTCGAAGAGTAGTTCGTCTGTCATGTCGGCATGAGGAGGAACTTGATATTCGGTGTAATCAAGATCCGGGAGATTTTCAACGAAAGTCCTTGGTGATGGGGTACTAGCACGTGATGTGCCTTCCTCCGCATCATCATCATCATCACCTTGATGAGACGTGGAACCACGAGGTGGAAACGAGACTGACTTACGAGATTTACCCTTATCACTACGAGGGCGACGGGTACGGATTTGAGCAAGTGGATTGAGGGTCGGTTGCACAGACTCATAAATGGGACTCCGAAGATGTGGATAGTGTATCATGACATGATTTGATGAGGCGAAAAGTGTACCGCTTTTAAGGGGTCATTTAAGCCTTAAATCGTATTTATTTGATCAAATATTGCCCTAAATCGTTCCTTTTGTCATTTTAGGTACTTTTGAGGAGAAATCTGGAAAAGGAGGCATTTTGGACGTTTTTGGAGCATTAAAGTGAAGAAAACGACAAAGTCTCAAAAATCGGCTAAAAGTTACTCTTGACGGCGTCACAATTTACTCTGGACGGCGTCATGCTTTGGCAAGAAAAGTTGGACGTGAAATTTACTCATGATAAGCCAGTGAAAATAGCATGTGAATTCTGACGGCGTCACGCTTTAACCTGATCAAGGGCGTCACGGCTTAAATCATAAGGGGACGGCGTCACGTTCACGAGCTGACGGCGTCAAGCCTTGATAAGCCAGAATGGATTTTGGAAGAGCTAAAGAGGGACGGCGTCAAGAAGGTCATCCGGGAACCCTAAAAGCGGCGAGGTGACGGCGTCACACTCCATAAGGTGACGCCGTCAGATCCAAAAATCTATATATAGTTTTCTAATCTTTTGTCATTAGAGAGGGCTTAGTGTGTGGAATTTTGGGATAAAACCCTAAGACGATTTTAGCTACTTTTTCAGGGCTTTTTGCCTTGAGATCTTCCATGTTTCATTGAAAGATAAGTTATCAATTAATCATTCAATATGTCTATGTGTTGTTTGATTCTATCTTATTCTTGTCTTTTGTTTAACATGTTAGGCTAATTTTATCTTGTGTTTGCTTAGATCTAATGAAACTTAGCTATTGATTATTGGTTGTTAGTGTGTTGTTAGTTGTATTGGATGATTGTTTATCTATGTTAGGCTTAAGAAAACTGGCTAACTTCCTATTCGGTAACTTGCTTGAACGTCTTAAGAAACATGAACCAAACGCGTACTAAAGGTTTTTATGGTTGTATTTAATGCACAAGCGAATTCTAGTGATCCCATGTTAGGAGCTTCCTAGCCGGCTCGACATAGGAGTGAAGTAGGAGCTTGTAGAGTTGGGGAAGTAAGTACGCCACCCCACGAATGGTATTAAGGAATACACCCGTCATCCATGCGACTAATACACACTAATTAACCGGTAAAAGATAGTTAGGGAGTAAGGAAATCTAAGTAAACACATTTCTCTACACATAAGTTTCTCACCACATTTTATTTTCAGTTATTTATTTTATTTGCATTCGTAGTAATTTGGGTTAGTTGACTAGCAACTAATTCCGCCCACTCCTTCAAAACCGAGATTTTACTTGCTTTTCATAAAATATAAAAATACAAAAAGAATCTTCCTCAACCCTTAGACCTAATTAGAGTAGCCTTTCATACCTAACGAACACTATTCCCTGTGGAGAACGATCAATCCCCCGTACTTACCACTACACTATACTACATCGGTCAGGTACACTGCCTGGTGGGGTTGTAAGCCTCTTGAGATCCCTCGAGAGGTAAAACCTGTTGTAAGGTTACAAAACCACGCAATCAAGTTTTTGGCGCCGTTGCCGGGGAATAGTTATTGTTTAGGTTGAATTTTTATTTCTATTAGGTCTACTCACTAGATTCCTTTCTAGTGAGATTTTTATTTTATTTTTCTAGGTTTTCTTTAGTCTATCTATTTTCTTCGTGTCTTTGTTCGTAACCATTACCGTCCGACATCATGGAAGATGGTAATATCCTTAACCCCCACAACCCACCACCACAACAACCACAACCACCTCCTAGAGCCCGTACTTTAGGAGAGTATTCCCGTCCTAGCCACCATGGCTATCGAAACACCATTGAGCTCACTCAAGGAGCCAATATCACACCCTTGCGATCCGACACCATCCGGTTGGTGCAAAGTGGATGCGCATTCCATGGACTTCGTTCTGAAGATCCTAATCAACATCTCAAGGACTTTTTTAAAATCGTTGATTCTATAGACCTTGATGTTGCCACTCGAGAGACGACCCGATTGCATCTCTTTCAATTCTCTCTGCGGGACCAAGCTAGTCAGTGGCTAGAACGTCAACCCGCAGGATCCATTACCTCTTGGGATGATCTCACCACTCGTTTCCTTGCTCAGTTTTTCCCACCGGGAAGAACTACCAAGCTAAGGAATGATATCTTGATGTTCCAACAACGTCAAGGCGAAACTCTCTACGAGGCATGGACTCGATTCAAGGACTTACTCCAGAAAGTCCCTCACCATGGCATAGAACTTTGGCTCCAAGTCCAAATCTTCTATGACCATATCAATCTCTCCACGAGGCAAACCATTGACCAATCGGCCGGTGGTAAGCTACGTGATCTAAGTGCGGAACAATCATGGGCTCTCCTAGAGGATCTTGCTCTTTATGACAACGAAAGTTGGAGTGACCCCCGTGATTTGAATAAAACGGTCAAGGCAATATCTTTGCCTTCGAATAATTCAAGCACTTCCGACCGTAGGATCATAGAACTTGAAGACCAAGTCAAGTTTCTCATGAAATCCTACGAGGCTCCTAAACCTTCAAGCCAAGTGAACAAAATCACTTCTTCATGTGAATTATGTAGTGGTCCCCACGACACTCGTGATTGCATGGAACTCCCCGAACAAGCTTTTGTGGACTACGCATCCTCGCGTACCGACGGAGCGGGAGACAAGTGGTACACTTTCAAACCCGAGCCAAACCATTATGGTGATTCATACAACCCCTCATGGAAAAATCACCCGAACCTTAGGTGGAAACAAAACCAAAACTCTCAACAAACCAATTCTTCCAACCCACCTAATCGTTTTCAATCAAGCGGTTCCAACTCGAACCGTACTTTCAACAACAATCCTTCCGGCAATGGTAGTACCAATAACTTTGAAGGATTGATTTCCCAATTTATGGCATCTCAAGAAGCTCGGATAGCTAGATTCGAGACCGAATTCAATCAACAACAAACTGAGATGACCAATAAAATTGACAACTTGTTGAAAGCCCTCAATAACCAAGTGTTATCACCTCCACATAAGGACGCTAGGAACACAAATAGCGGACCCCAAGTAAAAGACCCCTCTTCATCCAAACACGTCCACTTTGTCAACATTGTCACTATTAAACCAATTGATAGGAATGAGGATAATAGTGAACCTAAGGATGAGGATAGGAAAGTCGAGGTTGATAAGGAAGTTAGGACAAGTGAGATTGAAGAAGTAGATGATGATGAGGACTACTTCAATAGGCTACCCACTAAGGAAGAGCGTGCATATCATACAAACTTATTCGATGACCCCGAGACACCATACTTCCTAGGTAGACCAATCATAGAAATAGGCGACCCTTCTAATCTCAACATACCATGCAACATCGGACATCTACATGTGTGGAAAGCTTACATCGACCTTAGATCGCCCATAAACATCATGACTAGAGCCCACTACAACTTGATAATGAAAAATCAACTTGGGTATAGGATGCTCCCTGACAAGGGTTGGATGAGTAACTTCACGGGAAGAGTTAAGGGATTACCGGTTTATGTAGGAAACTTCACCTATGTCACCGACTTTGTAATTGTAGAAGATATCCGCCCAATAGTCGATGCATCCTTGACTCAAGTGGTTTTTGGAAAACCATTTGTTGAGGTCTCTAGAATGACTTATGAACCTTCCTTAGGGACAGTTAGATTTAAGGATGAGACCGATGAAGTAAGCTACCAAATGCCATATAAGATAGAACAATTCCAACACTTGTCAAATGTTGAGAAGGAGCTTAAACAAGCGGTCTACTATAGGAATGATAAGGATAGAAGTAAAGGAGTAGACTATGTTATGGAAAGGATATTCGGTTTCTACAAGGATTGTTTGAAATTAGGACCGGAATATAGAACCGGGAAAGAGAATGGCCTAGGAACCGTGACCGATGATGGAGTCACGTAATGTACGTGACTTTGAGTCTAGCTACAAGACTCGTTAATAAAGAAAAGCGCTTCTTGGGAGGCAACCCAAGCTTTATTTGTTTTATTTGCTTTGTGTGTTTATTTATTTGCTTGTTTGATTTTATTTCCCGTATGTGTGTTTAATTTTTATTATTATTGGTTCATGTTAAAAACTAATTTGTGAAAATGCTTTATGTTGTTTTTAACTTCGTCTTAACTACATATAAAGGTATTTTGAAAAAGATAAGTGTAAGGGAAATCTAAATCGGTTTATTAGAACACAAATTAACATGAATCGTAATAATAATAAATTAGCATACATATTAGTGTTTGTTTGAGTCAAATGCTTGTATCGAGTCATAATGAGGTTTTGCAGGATTTCCAGGAAGTAAGGTAAAGGTTTTTCCAGAAATTTTCCGGAAACTTAAAACGAAAATTTTTGTCAGGTCATTTCTGACGGCGTCAGGGGTTATAACCTGACGGCGTCAGATTTAATTTCCAGAAATTTTTGAAAGTTTTGTTTTCATAAAAAGTTTTTATTAAATCTCCAACTTATAATCTCCAGGAATCTGCAAATTTTTCATTCCACAAGCATTATATCCTTATATATAGATTTTATCCCGCCGATGTTATGCAGGTTTTCGTGTTTGTTTTCTCAGGTTTAACAGGTTATTTTGGACAAGGAGATGTTTTTGGAATCAAGCTTATGGCGATGCATTAGTCATGGAGCTTCAACATTCTCTTTGGAGGAAGATTTAACCGTGTAATTTCATTATCCACCGAGCGAATCAGGGGAGTATTTGATTTCATTCTTTTACTTTTTGCTTTTACATCTTATTATTTGAACATTGGGGACAATGTTCATCTTAAGTGTAAGGGGAGGGTAAAAGTACGATTTTAGAGAATACAATTACGCTTGATTTTTGTTTGTTTAATAGTAGATTGTGTAATAAAACTGAGAGAAATACCTGTTAGGGCAATTTTAGTGCCAAATTTAAAATTTTTACAACATATAGGAGTGAAACTTTGATCTTAATGAGCGTCTCACGGATAGGAGTTATATGACTAGCACAAAAACCGTACCACTAAAAAATTTTCCACCCCAAATATGTGAGGTTCGCCCCTAGAATTGGTAGGAAAAGCATTTATGCTATGATGTGTGTACCGATAGCACTTAGATTCTAGAACTTGCGTTAGGACCATTCCAAGGCCACAAGTGAGACTACATTCGTGTAGTTAGATTTACTACATGATAAGAGGCATTAGGATTAACCCATTGTTTTACACCTGTGTTTTTGTTATAATTACATTGGCTACATTGGTCAAGTAATTCTCCCACACCCTTTGCGTTGTACTCATTTTTAGTACACGATACCCCTAGTACACCCCTCAGAGCCTATCTTTTCGTTTCGACCTTTAAGCATTTTACTTAAAGGAAGAATTTGTTACACCCCACTTAAATGTACACCCAAATCGCCTTAGCCTACCTTGTATGCACTCATCTTTAGTGCATTATTGTGACAACATTTGTTTAAACCCAAGTTAATTATCTAGTTGATTACATGGTTGCTAAGTCGAGTCATATCCTTGTACATATTGTTTTGGGACGATTGGGACTCATGGGTAAAGTACTAGTGTAATGGAGTAACGGGGAAGAACATCATTTATTACCCCCATATGTGCTAAATATTTTAAAAGTACTCCAAGTTTTTCAATTATCTTAATTCGAGTCATTAGATTAGTATTTGTAAAGTTATGTAAAAGTTCAAGTGTAAGGGGGATGCAATGCCCCTATGATGTATTATTTTGGATGGTAGGGCAAAAGTGTATGCAAAAAAAAAAAAAAAAAAAAAAAAAAAAAAAAAAAAAAAAAAAAAAATCGAAAAAAATCAAGAAAAATACAAAAAAATGAGAAAAAGAAAAATAGAAAAAACATACGGACTACCATCCCGTTTTATTTTATGTTTGTTTTATATTTTTGTTATTTTGTTATTTCGTTTCTAGCTTAAGATCGAGTCTAGTCTTGGCTTAGCAACATTGTATAGTACATGTAATTGATCAAGATTTTTAACTCGCCACCAGAAAAATATCCTTTATCCAACAAAACCGTGTTTTCCTTTTCCCTACACCTTACGTTATAACCCATTTAAAAGCCCTCTTTGATAGTTTATCTTAGGTGCTTACGCCTAGTGGAGGAGGTTTTCGATCCTTTCCCAAGCCTATGGTAATCTATTTGCTATGACAGGTAGTGAGAGATATTATCCGTTTTCATTTATGAGATTTATTTTGATGACACTTGAGAGATGTGAGTATCTAAACACTACTTGTGAGGTGCTAGTTTGTAATCTCCGTGCTTATTATGATTGAAGTTGAACGATTATTTGTTGTAATTACTTTTATGTTAGCATTAAATGACCCCTAGCTTGTATTTTGATTAGAATAAAAGCGCATTTGCTTGAGGACAAGCAAATCTCAAGTGTAAGGGTATTTGATGAGGCGAAAAGTGTACCGCTTTTAAGGGGTCATTTAAGCCTTAAATCGTATTTATTTGATCAAATATTGCCCTAAATCGTTCCTTTTGTCATTTTAGGTACTTTTGAGGAGAAATCTGGAAAAGGAGGCATTTTGGACGTTTTTGGAGCATTAAAGTGAAGAAAACGACAAAGTCTCAAAATCGGCTAAAAGTTACTCTTGACGGCGTCACAATTTACTCTGGACGGCGTCATGCTTTGGCAAGAAAAGTTGGACGTGAAATTTACTCATGATAAGCCAGTGAAAATAGCATGTGAATTCTGACGGCGTCACGCTTTAACCTGATCAAGGGCGTCACGGCTTAAATCATAAGGGGACGGCGTCACGTTCACGAGCTGACGGCGTCAAGCCTTGATAAGCCAGAATGGATTTTGGAAGAGCTAAAGAGGGACGGCGTCAAGAAGGTCATCCGGGAACCCTAAAAGCGGCGAGGTGACGGCGTCACACTCCATAAGGTGACGCCGTCAGATCCAAAAATCTATATATAGTTTTCTAATCTTTTGTCATTAGAGAGGGCTTAGTGTGTGGAATTTTGGGATAAAACCCTAAGACGATTTTAGCTACTTTTTCAGGGCTTTTTGCCTTGAGATCTTCCATGTTTCATTGAAAGATAAGTTATCAATTAATCATTCAATATGTCTATGTGTTGTTTGATTCTATCTTATTCTTGTCTTTTGTTTAACATGTTAGGCTAATTTTATCTTGTGTTTGCTTAGATCTAATGAAACTTAGCTATTGATTATTGGTTGTTAGTGTGTTGTTAGTTGTATTGGATGATTGTTTATCTATGTTAGGCTTAAGAAAACTGGCTAACTTCCTATTCGGTAACTTGCTTGAACGTCTTAAGAAACATGAACCAAACGCGTACTAAAGGTTTTTATGGTTGTATTTAATGCACAAGCGAATTCTAGTGATCCCATGTTAGGAGCTTCCTAGCCGGCTCGACATAGGAGTGAAGTAGGAGCTTGTAGAGTTGGGGAAGTAAGTACGCCACCCCACGAATGGTATTAAGGAATACACCCGTCATCCATGCGACTAATACACACTAATTAACCGGTAAAAGATAGTTAGGGAGTAAGGAAATCTAAGTAAACACATTTCTCTACACATAAGTTTCTCACCACATTTTATTTTCAGTTATTTATTTTATTTGCATTCGTAGTAATTTAGGTTAGTTGACTAGCAACTAATTCCGCCCACTCCTTCAAAACCGAGATTTTACTTGCTTTTCATAAAATATAAAAATACAAAAAGAATCTTCCTCAACCCTTAGACCTAATTAGAGTAGCCTTTCATACCTAACGAACACTATTCCCTGTGGAGAACGATCAATCCCCCGTACTTACCACTACACTATACTACATCGGTCAGGTACACTGCCTGGTGGGGTTGTAAGCCTCTTGAGATCCCTCGAGAGGTAAAACCTGTTGTAAGGTTACAAAACCACGCAATCATGATTATAGAGACGAGTGAGAAACATACCATATGGTAGATTTGCATTGTGAGTGTTTTTGGCGGACATGATACGGTAGACAAAGAGATATGCCAAATTGTACGGTTGTTCAGCAACGATACAATATAACATGTGGACTATGCTTGCCGCGACATGATCACGGTGACCACTGGTACCGAACGCATTCTCACGAATGAGTTCTTCCCAACTCTTCATGTCGCGACGTAGATCTTTGAGAAGGATTTGGTTTTCAGAGATTTCAACATCTTTTGACTTGATCTTTCGACTAGTCGTACCACGAACTAGCCCAAGATATTGACGAATCTCTTCAGGAGATGGAATCTCGGAGTAGTAAGGACCCATTTGAGGTCGATTAAGCTCAAGAGAGGAAAGGTCCCACTCATTTGAGAAGACAGCTTGACCGGAGGAGGGAATTCCTAGAATTTGCCCGAATTGAGCAAGAGTAAGAGTGATGAGTTGGTGTTGAATCATGAAGGATATGAGGATGGTGCCAAAGGGATCGGTTTGCAATACCACTTGACTATAGAAGTCAAGGACAAAGCGCGGAATGATTGGCTCATTAATTTTGTAGAGACAATCAAGACTTACGTTGGAAAACATACGTTCTATGTAGTCGGATTCATAGAACGAAGGATGGACAATTCTTCCTTCGTAAATGTTCCTATCCTCAATGGGACGATAGAAACAAGCAACAGAGGGAGCCATGCCCCGAGTGGAAGAGACTTTAGGAATGTATGCTTTTGATCTTGAGACATCGCCAACTGTCACTTTGGGCATTTTCACCTATACAAGATAGCAACAAACAAAAAAAATAAGAAAATGACATGCATATATTATATATGCTTCTTGTGTGGAACGTAAACATACTTCGACTCTAAAACATAAATCCTAAGAAGTAGTTTACAATGTTCCTTAGTTTTAATTTTTAACTCGCTTAAAGTGTGTATTATGATGTTAAAGAATAGTTATAGGGATATTATGATAAGGAATCAAAAGTATCCGAACGTTCTTTTATACGTCATAAGCTACTTTGAAATGTGACTAGACAAACATTGGATTGTATATCTAGCTATTTCTTACGAGTGTTTATGTTAAGTAACTTAGATTTTGACTCAAAAACTTCTTTCAAAATGTTGTGCCAAACGCTCCTTTAAATAAGAAAATAACTAGTAAAATTTCAATATACATATGAATTATGTATCTTGATGACTTAAAACAACTAATTGTATGTTTGTAAACTTGACAAGTAGTTATGAACTTAATTTGATTAAATTTTGATTATTCTAGCTCCTAATCCAAACACTCTCTTATATTTAACAAAAACATTTTTTATGATTCGAAAAATATATTTTTAGGATTTGTGAGTTGTAACAAACCAATGTGATTAGTTTTAACATGTGTTTATGGCATAATTCAACAATATGATTAGTTTTGAAAAGGAGTGATTAGTTTGACATAATGGTTTTTTAATTACTTAGTTTCTAGGTTGTTTAAGCATTCTAATCCTATGGGGAGCATTTGATTACAACATTCTTAGACTCAATTTCAATAAAAATTAAAGTTTGGAAAAGTTTAGCAAAAGACCTAATTAAGATTAGACTCAAAATTGAATGAAATTAGATGAATTGTATAAAGAAAAACTTACTAAACGTGTTGCTAATCGATGTATAGATGTTTGCCCTTTGTGAAATTGACTCGAAGAGGTGATTTGATGATGGATTTGTGATGGCAGTTCGTATACAGCAGAGTGGGAGTGAAGTGAGTTTGAAAAATGGGGTGTTTGGCAAAGATTTCAAGGAGAAAAATCGTTTTGGCAGCAACAGTAGGCCGGCCCCCTTAAACATTAAGGGGATCGCCCCCGTTTACTAGCCGGTCCCCTTAAACATTAAGGGGGCCGCCTGCCAAATTTCTGAATTTCTTGATTTTTGTTTCTGACGGCAAAATATTTATATGTAATTATTTGTAATATATCAAAAATACGTTTATTGGCACGAAGAAGGAATACTTGACACATTTTATTAACATTTTGTTAATAAACTTAATCTTGATAATTTTGGACAAAATGCTCAAGACGTCAAGTCGACAGGAGGTTTAAGGATTGGGAAGAAATGTGTGTGTATATATATATATATATATATATATATATATATATATATATATATATATATATATATATATATATATATATATATATATATATATATATATATATATATATTAGTATTATGTGTAAGTGTGGGATGTTAAGTAGATTATGAGGAATGGTGAGGTAATGACGGAAATAGGTGCTGGCGGTGACGGGAGTTTGTTTCATCCATAGTTTTCTTGACTCGACGGTCAAAATGCTACTTCTACGTTAATCCACTTAACTCACTTCTCTTCATCACCATGAGTTATGTGACAGTGGACACGGAAGATTTTCGTGTTGAACGTTAAAGTTCAAAAGAGGCAAAGGGGGAAGAAAAGGTTCGAGGACGAACAATTTCTTTTAGTTCTAGATAGTCAACAAATGACGTATCTAGGTTATGTGCGTATATATTTATATGTATATATGTATATATATATATATATATATAGTATAGTAGTATAGGTATATATATGTATAAGGAAAAATCTACTAACTAACATACTAAACATAAAAGACTAATGGGGCATGCAATAGGCTAGTTCATTTATCTACGCATATAATGGTGAGCATGAAAGAGAGGCGTACCTTTTGGTCTTCAACAAGTGGTCTTCAAGTTCTTCAAAGCGTATTAACTTATAAAAGTCAATTACGAAAGAGAAAACGCCTTTCCCGATGAGTATGCAATCTAGCCACTTGGTCCCCATGATCTCATTTGTCCATAGTTGTTTGGCCCAAACATGGTTTGCAATTGACTCGGATGCATATATGGTGGAAGTATTCCCCAAGGATTGTAGCTTGGTGGATTTGGGTAATTCCACATTGGGTAACTATTATTATGACGGTTTGGTATATTTTGGTTTCTTTTAGGTTGAGGAGTTTTAGGCCGAGGGTGAGGACTAGGTGGTCTTCTAGGTGGAGGTGTTTTTGACCTTAACCTTGGTTTAGAGTATTTTACTTCATTTTTTAAGGATGGTTTATAAAAGGTTTTTACTTCCTCATCACTAGCTATGGGTATTTTTCTATCTTTTATAAGTATATACTTAGGTTTTGACTCTAAAGGTTTTTGCTCACTAGTTTCACATTCAAAATTTACATTTTTAGTTTGACTATTTGAATCCTTAGTTGAATTAAATCCTAATCCGGTTTTATCACTTGATACTTTTTGAATACTTATTATTTCCCTAAGAGAATTACTACTATTTTCGAATTTGTTAAGCCTACAAATTTCCTCCTTAAGCATTTCATTTTCATTTTTTGTTTCTAGACATGTTTTACATTCAAGAATTTCTTTTCCCTTTTCTAAGTTATGTAGTTTAATTTTTAATTATAGTATTTCTTTTTCTAACTGATTATTAATGTGTTTTAGTGATTTATTTTAAGTCATTACTTTTTGGCCTAATATACATAACCTATTATATTCGTTATCTAGATCTTTTTCATCTAATGATAAATTTTCATCACTAAAGTATTCGGTTTCGGAACGTACCTCACTTGATGTCTTAGCCATGAGACACTTCTCTTCTTTTGTGGTTTCTTTCTTGTCTTCTTCACTGTCACTCCATGCTCCTCCAATGAACGCCTTTTGGTTTTGCTCTTTTGACATCATAGGGCATCTTCCAATGAGATGATTTGGATCACCGCATTTGAAACACTTCCTCTCGCTCTTGCTACCTTTGTCGTCTTTGTTTCTTTGGAGTGTTTTCCTTTCGTCATATGGTTGTCTAACGAATCTTCCTCGTCTTTTGAAA
The DNA here is from genome assembly GCA_021014915.2 of Artemisia tridentata subsp. tridentata. Classification (NCBI taxonomy): domain Eukaryota; kingdom Viridiplantae; phylum Streptophyta; class Magnoliopsida; order Asterales; family Asteraceae; genus Artemisia; species Artemisia tridentata. The sequence goes on from CP139504.1 coordinate 13,548,093, forward strand.
AATTTCTTGAAGTCTCTTACGGCCATGGCATATTCTTCATCATCACTTTCGGAGGTTGAGCTATCCTCGTCACTTGATGCTTTCCTAGCCTTCAACGCGATTGATTTGCTTTGCTCTTTCTTTCCTTTAACCATCTCGAAGTCTTTCTTGATTATTGCTTCGTAGACTTTCAAGTTGCCAATCAACTCGTCAAGTTGAAGAGTTGACAAGTTCTTTGATTCTTCAATCGCCGTAACTTTAGCCCGCCATTTTGGATGAAGAGCCCTAAGAAATTTCCTGACAAAATTCTTACTAGAAAAACTCTCATCAAGTGCCTTTAAACTTGTGATGATTGTGTTAAACCTAGCAAATGCATTATCAATTGATTCCTCTTCCGGAATCGTGAATTGTTCATATTGTTGAACAAGAAGATCTATTTTATTATCTTTGACTTGACTATTACCTTCGTGAGTTATTAGTAAAGAGTTCCAAATTTCTTTTGCGGTTTCGCACATAAAGATTCTTTCGTATTCTTTACGTGGTAGCGCATTATAAATAACCATTTTAGCCTCATTATTTTTAGAAAGTTTTCTTTTTAAATCATCACTTTGTTTTTCAAAAGGTACAATTTCATCCTTTTTAGTTTCAAGATTATGTTGAATAGGTAAAAAATCACCATTAGTAATAACATGCCAAAGATCTAGATCTTTTGACTTCACATAAGTTTCGAATCGATTTTTCCAATATAAAAATCCATCACTTTCAAATAGTGGTGGTCTTTGCATAGATTGCCCTTCTAAATATTTTTTAGATTCCATAGATCGTTTCAAGTTTTAAAATACAGTTAATTTTAAAAATCTTGTTTGACGTGGCTCTTGATACCAATTGTGGAAAACTAGAAGGGGGGTTGAATAGTTTTACGTCTTTTTAATTTATGAAAACTTTTGTTTACTTTTTAAAAGCTTCGATTCTATCTTATGTGAATTCAACTCTTGATCAATATGAACATATATAAACAAATATATATAAGTAATGCAAGTAATGAAAATGTAATGAAATAAGAGAGAGAGATGGAAAGATCAAACCACAACACGGAGATTTATAGTGGTTCGGCTACAAGGACACCTTCCTTGCCCTACTCCACTCCTCGAGTCACCTACTCGAGAGTTTTCTTCACTATGTCAACAAACTCCCTTATGGCGGAGAAACCTTACACAACTTTAGCTTACACCGGCTTAACGACACAAAGCTAGATGTCGAGTCCTAATCGTAGCTAGAACCAATCTCACAACTTATACACAACTTCTACACGACTTAATCACGACTTCTTCACAACTTCTTCACAACGGCTTCACGACTTCTTCACGACCACTTCACGAATTCTTCTTCACGACTACTTATTCACAACTACTTCACAACAAATTTACAACACAACTACGTAGTTACACTTAGATCTACTTATCACAACTACACAACACTTTACACAACTACACAATTGAATGAGATAAGTAATAACACTTCTTCACTAGTTGAAGTAGAGTTCTTCTTTTGCACTTTTGGTGGTGGAAGCTTGGATCACTTAGAAACCAATGCTTAAGAAAATATGATCAAAGGATTTACAATGTTTAGAATGAATTTAGAACAGAAAGTTTTAGTGTGCAAAAGGTAAGTAAAAGTCCAGGAGAAGACTGGTATTTATAGGAGAAAAATTGGACAGCTGGAAGTCTACTGGAGCGGGGGCGGTCACCTTAATAATTAAGGGGGCCACCTAGTAAAATTAAGGGGGCCACCCCTTCTGTCCGTTGGCCAATTTTGTCCTTTTGTGGGGAAGGTTTTTCTGGAACATTTTAACTGATTTTGGTTAAAAATTTGAATTCATATTTTTATAAAAGATTAAACATTTTTATTTAATGCCAAAAATGTTTTTCAAAAATATATAAAATGTTTTTGATGTTTTATAAAAAATCTAGTTATTAAGAAAATGTTCCTTTGATCATATAATGTATTAAGCATTAGTTCATTCATACCTTAAGTGATTTGAGTTGTAGAAATAGATATTTACAACTAAATACTTGTTTACGTCATAATTTTCCGATTAATGATTTTACATTTTGTGATTATCAAAACGTAGAGATATCGAAAAATATTAATAACGTGTTTAGGCATTATTTATATCAACAGATGATTTCAGCCGTTATGGTTATGTTTATTTACTTAAACATAAACATGAGGTGTTTGAAACATTCAAAGTGTTTAAAGCTGAAGTAGAGTTGCAACTTGGAAAGAAGATTAAAGCTTCTCGATCCGATAGAGGTGGTGAATACCTGAGTCAAGAGTTTGTAGATTATCTAGCTAAGGAAGGAATTGTCCAGCACCTTACTTCTCCATATACACCACAACAAAATGGTGTATCTGAGAGAAGAAATCGTACATTGCAAGACATGATACGATCTATGTTTAATCTAACAACTCTTCCCTTCTCATTCTGGGATTATGCCTTGGAGTCTGCTGTTCGCATTCTTAATATGGTTCCCACAAAGAAGGTTGATAAGACACCATATGAGTTATGGACTGGAAATGCTCCTAACTTGTCTTATCTAAAGGTCTGGGGTTGCGAGGCGTACGTTAAACGTGACTCGGGCGACAAGCTCCAACAAAGATCTGTAAAATGTATCTTCGTAGGATACCCAAAGGAAACAATGGGTTACTACTTTTATTATCCTCCTGAGAACAAAGTATTCGTTGCTAGGTATGGAGATTTCTTGGAAAAGGATCTCATATCTCAAGAATTAAGTGGGAGGATATATGATCTTGAAGAAGATCAAGATGATGCATTACCTTCTGAAAACACTAGCCAACTTCCTGAAGAACCAGAAAGTCTGGGTCCTCCACCAGAAGTTGAAGTGGTTCCCATTCGCAGATCCGTAAGGACTGTAAAAGCTCCTGAACGTCTATGTATTAACGTAGAATGTGAGGAATATATACAAGGGGATCTTGATGAACCGCCTAGTTATAAAGCTGCCATTAATAGTCCTGAAAAGGAAAAATGGTTAGTTGCTATGAATGGGGAAATGCAATCCATGAAAGACAATGAAGTCTGGATTGAAGTAGACCTTCCTCCTAATGCCAAGGTAGTTGGGAGTAAGTGGCTCTTCAAGAAGAAAACTGACATGGATGGCAATGTACACACCTATAAAGCCCGTTTGGTAGCTAAAGGCTTTACTCAAACGTATGGTGTTGACTACGAGGAGACCTTTTCTCCTGTAGCTGACATTAGGGCTATTAGGATTCTCATAGCCATAGCTGCATACTATGATTATGAGATTTGGCAGATGGATGTCAAAACCGCCTTCTTAAATGGTCGCCTGGATGAAGACATCTATATGGCGCAGCCTGAGGGGTTTGTGAATCCAAAGTTTCCAAATCGTGTATGCAAACTTCAAAGATCCATTTATGGATTGAAGCAAGCATCACGACAATGGAACAAGAGGTTTGATAGTGAAATAAAAAGGTTTGGTTTTACTCAAAATCTTGATGAGCCATGTGTATACCACAAAGTTAGTGGGAGTGAAGTAATTTTTCTTATATTATATGTCGATGACATATTGATCATGGGAAAAGACATTCCAAGTTTGCATGAAGTCAAGGCATATCTTGGAAAGTGTTTTTCTATGAAAGATTTAGGGGAAGCTGCTTTCATTCTGGGAATTAAGATATATAGAGATAGATCTCGGCGATTAATTGGATTAAGCCAAAGTGCTTACATCGATAAAATATTGAAGAGGTTCAATATGCAAGATTCCAAGAAGGGATATTTGCCGATGCAAGAACAACATGGCTTGAGCAAGAAAGTTTGTGCTTCAACACCTGAAGAGGTGAAACGCATGGCAAAAGTTCCTTATGCTTCGGCTGTGGGATCTATTATGTATGCGGTTAAAAGCACAAGGCCAGATGTGGCGTTTGCTCAGAACTTAACCAGTCGATATCAGCAGAATACCGGTGAAGCTCACTGGACTGCTGTTAAGAATATTCTTAAGTACCTTAGGGCTACTAAAGATTTGTTCTTAGTTTATGGGGGTGATCCACAAGCAGAACTTGATGTTACAGGTTACTGCGATGCTTCATGGAAAAGTGATAAGGATGATATGAAGTCTCAGACTGGATACGTCTTTGTCATTAATGGAGGAGCTGTGGATTGGAGGAGCAAGAAGCAGAGTACATTAGCGATGTCTGCAGCAGAAAGTGAGTACATAGCTGCATCAGATGCTGCAATGGAAGCCGTCTGGATTAGGAAGTTTGTATCAAGGCTTGGAGTTATGCCTTCGATTCAACAACCTATAAAAATGTATTGTGACAATTCAGCTGCAATTACATTTGCCAATGAACCTGGAATCATGAAAGGCACCAGACATTATCCGATCAAATATCACTATGTGCGAGAGCAAATAGAGATTGGGCAGATCGAAGTACTCAAAGTTCACACAGATGATAACTTGGCAGATCAATTGACGAAAGCTCTTCCTGGCACTAAGCTTTATAAGTTAGCTGAAGGAATAGGTCTTCGTAAGGCTGAAAGTTTCATGCCCATTTGTGATTAGTATTTGGATAAAGGATGTAATAGACAATTATTGATTTTATGAAATAAAGTATTGTTTATGTTTATTTATATTGTCTTGTTGAAATATACATATATCCTGTTTTTGCATGTTTATATCCTTGAATAATTTTATTATTCTAAATGTGTCCATTGTCGGTTAATGATATGGGAATATCATTAAATTAAGACAAATGTGAATGTTGGTGAGAATATACTTGAAAGTATATTGATGCGTAGTCATACCAAATTCACATGATATTCTAAGAGTAGAGTATAGGACTTATCCCAACTAAGCATGAGATTACTTATGGATCTTGTCATCAAGTAATTCATGAAATAGTTATCCTCAGACTTGAGATACCAGATAAGAGTCATGGATGTAGTGCATTTTTGTAAAGCAATCTACCGCTTACCGTAACTGGAAGTTATAAGGATTGTTTTTAGAAGTGTTGCAAAGTCCATGGGTTATTCTTGTAGTCAAGAAAGAATTTGTTCCTTCAAATTTTGTTTGAAGTATAATACTGCTGGGCCCCTCGTAGGGTTGACAAAATGTTTGCGTGGCCACGCCCAAAGTCTATCTGGAATATGTTCAGATGTTTTGGTAATTTTGTTCAATCATTAACAACGAGAAACAGAAACATTAATAAAGAGTGACTTGGATCCATTTCTTTATTAATAGAGTATTAGTAACAAAAGGATAATAATAATGATGAATCATTAAAGATTTTCCAGGAAATCTAGCTCGAGTTGGACTAGGGGCATTGGAGTGTTGCAAGACGCCAACCAATGTCATTTTGCTATTAATAATTAACCAAGTGGGAGTTGTTAGAAATGGTTAAATAATTAATGTGCAAATGTCTAGTATCGAACCCGAGACCTCGGGATTGCACATATTACAAATGAGTATTAAGGAATAATAATAAATGTATTTTATATATTTATTATTAACACAAGAACTTAACGACCGTTAGTTTTTTCCGTTAAATGACTAACGACCGTTAAACGCAAATAAGGAAAGAGTGTTTGTATGTAATTAGGAAACAAGGAAAAGATCTAGAAACCCTCTCCTTTGGGTTGATCGGCCGAACAAGGGGTTTAGGGTAACCCATACCCTAACTTGTTCCCAAAGTTTCTTAAACACTATATAAACAAACCTTGGGTAATTGTTTTGGCTAACCTTTTGTGCACACAATTATCCCTAAGTTTTCTTTGGTCTTTCTTTGTCCTTGCCGATCGTACATCCCTTCTCCAAGGGTTGTTGGATCGATTTTTGTTAATCAAAAATAAATCTTGTGTTTTACTTGCATAACCTTAATACAGTTTAATTTGTGTGTACAAGAACGAGGTAACAACACACTATTGTTGTTATCAAGAGATCGATAAACAAAACGGTAAGGGGTTTATCATTGATCTAGTTTATATCATATTCAAGATTTATTGAAGTGCATCGGGTACGTTTTCTATTTATGTTTAAGTTAATAATTATATGTTATATGTTATTGTTTACACGCTTCCGCATACTTGTGTACTTTGTGTTATTGAATTATATGATTGTCATGGTTTTCAAATTCCAGCAGGTGTTTGGTATGAAACCACCCACAAGGTGGCATAATGGTTAGGCACGATGATGTCCTCACAAGAGGCCTGAGGTTCAAACCTCACTAGGGTAGAAACGGTCACAAAGACACCCCGGTTAGGCCGCGTACATCTGAATCAAAGACTTGCCCACCCCGGATATCCTCAACAAAGAAACCTCATCCGTTTACCCGTTTTACGTGTATGACAGGAACATATACACAAACATAAACAGTTTGCATCTAATCTTGTTACACACATAACCTCCTTTGTTACTATGTCAAAAAGATCATAGTTTTCATATTAACTAGAATAAATACATATGATGTCTTATTACTTTTTTTTTTTAACAACAATGTCTTACTACTTGAAGAGACATTTTATCAAACACTTGTTAGGCAATTCGCTCAAAACATTTTTATGCATATCAAGCACATTTCATAAAAACACATGTCATCTCTAACTAATTTTAGCAACTCAAATTTACTGACACCACTCTAATTACTAAAAACCACACTAAAAAAAACCAAGAAAAATTCTCACCTTGCCCATGAACAGGACCATAAACATCATAAGTATAAAAATGAGTAAAACCAACACTAAGATCAATTTAATTATTTCTTCATTTGGTTTCACTATCCACTGGACATAATTTTCTTAACAATTTTTTTGAGAAAAAGAATGAATTCAACAATGAAGAACATTTTGAATAGTATAATCAAACCTGATATGATTTGCTCTTCGTGATTTGGATTGGTCCTTGAAAAACTCATGAAGTTTGATATGATTTTAGTGACAACTTTTTTTGGCGGGAGATTTTGGCTCCATTGGTGAAGATGATGTTACAGTGGGTTATAAGATGCAGAGGGTGAAGCAAGAGAAATGTTGTAATTGACATGTTTATAGAAGTGGCATCCTTTTTTTATAAAAAAAAAAAAAATAGGCAATTGCCTGTAGTTGAAAGCAGGCATCATATTCCTTTTTATATTTGGGGGGTTTAGGATAAAAAAGTTAACTAACTTGTCAAAATTTAGGATTTTATGTACCATACTAAAATTTTGACTTTTGTGTTGACTAACTTTTTAATTTTGAATTTTGTATGTAATATTTATTTTTGTATAAGGATTTTAACTTTTCATTATTGATAAACGAAAATGTAAAATTGTTAACAAATACACGCAAATCTTAGAAATTAAAAAAGTACTTTTGGAAATTTGACAACGTAGGGTGTGATTATTTTTTAAAAACAAAAATTTACTAGCCCGAGGTGGTCAAACGTTTTGTTTGTTTATTTTTTTCTTTTGAGTCAGACTTAGTTAGACATATAACATCTTACTCAATAAAAGGTGAGGGACTTGTCTTACTGTCTCTTATTCGATAAGAGATTATACTCCTTTTCCACTATGACTTTTCTAAGTCTTTTTTCTACGACTTTGAATTTAAATATTTTTGTTCGTGTTATATAATACTTGATGCAAGATATATGAATGGATTAAGTTTTTAAATGTATTTTCATTTGTATAATTTTCATTATGTATTATATAACACAAACAAATATATTTAAGATCAAAGCTGAAGTAAAAAGACTTTAAAAAATCATAGTGGACACTTAATGTGAGACGGAGGTAGTAATATATTTGATGGTTTATTAACTATGTTATATTTATGATAAAAAGTCTTGTTTCATATTCTCAAATAAATTATAGAAATGAACACTTAAAATCATTCGCACAATTATAAAAAAAACAAACAATATTATTTCGTTCAGATTTATACTTTGTCTCTCTCCGCATCTTTTATAAAACACAAGTCCAAAACTCGAAAGTTTATTTCCAAAGTTTATTAGATTGGAATAAAGTGATGTTGATTATTCCATAGAAGCAGTTGAAGAAACCGATCGTGGTGACTTGTAACAAACAAACATCTCAACAACACCCAAATCATCAATGGCTACTGAATCTGCTTCTTCTCCGGCCCCACCACCACCACCAAAGGTTCGCCGGTCCAAGTTCATCTGGCCTCTTCTCCTCGCCGTCAATTTCTCCATCGGTGGTACATTTCAATTCAAACCCACTTAGCTTTCATACTGTTCTAAGCAGTATCTCTGTTTCTAAGCTATATCCGCCCAAGACCCGCCTATATCCGGCCATCAACCGGCTGTTCCGGCCAAAACCCGGCTATATCCGGCCATGAACCGTCTGTTCCGGCCAAAACCCGCCTATATCCGGCCATGAACCGTCTGTTCCGGCCAAAATGGGGCTATATCCGGCCATGAACCGGCTGTTCCGACCAAAACCTGGCTGTTCCGGCCAAAACCCGGCTATATCCGGCCATGAACCGGATGTTCCGACCAAAACCCGGCTATATCCGGCCATCAACCGGATGTTCCGGCCATTAACCGGCTGTTCCGGCCATGAACCGGCTGTTCCGGCCAAAACCCGGCTATATCCGGCCATGAATCGGCTATTCCGTCCAAGACCCGGCTATAGGCCGGAACAGCCGGGTCTCGGCCGGAAAATCCGTGTCTCGGCCGGATATATCCGGGTCTTGGCCGGAAAAGCCGGGTCTTGGCCAGAAAAGCCGGGTCTTGGCCAGAAAAGCCGGGTATCGGCCAGATATAGCCGTGTCTTGTTTGTATAGTGGTGGTTTAGAAAGATATAACTTTGAAATTATATCAAAAAAAGCTTTTATAACCTCAAAATGTCACACATTGTAAAGACTCAAAGCGTGACTAGTCATCTAATTTTTACAGTGACAACTGACAAGTATTGACGTAACTCATACTTTGTAACTACAAGTTTTTGAACGATCAAACATGCGGTTCAGGCTAAGATGCCGACCATTATAAGTTCACATAAGCTTCACAATGGAGTTTAATTTCGCATGTTCCAAGAGTGTTAAACGGAAATTGAGCCTTGAACATACAACCACTGTGTTACTGTACACACGCTATTACCAGTTGTATGTGTCATTAGTTCTCTATAACAGTTTCACGTTTCTTTACTATACCACAACTTCAGCAAAATTATCAGTTGATCCTCGTAAGAGATCACTACTGCTAGGAAACATGATGGTCAAATCTTCTATCTACACGAATAGTTTAGGGGTTAAAGGTGACTAGTCAGAACCATGGTCCCGTAGCCGTTAGCAGTAGTTGTAATTAAATTATACTTGAGTATGTGTAAAGTGAATTAAAAGTAGTGTTAGAGTTTCAATGCTTGGTTTAGGGTGTGTTTGGCATGGTTAGCGTGATTAAAAGCTTGTTGGCAACAAGCAGAAAAAAAAAACGCTACGTTTTCTAAAACAAGCAGTTTTTTTACCTAACCCTTTTATAATACAAACATTACTGCTACGGCTAGTTTTGCAAACATAGTAACTTCTTTATATTTAGGTTCAAAATGGAATTAGGATACATTTCGTATTTCGTGTGTAACAATGGAAGAATAATCAATTCTGCTGTAGTCTGTAGATTTGGGAAAGTTTGTTATCTAGTTCTGAGATTGTTAGCTTTTATTTTCATTTCATTTCATTACCACTTGGTACCTGGTGACTTATTGTTCATATTACTCTATGGTTATATCTTCCTTTCCGGCTCTAGCACGATATCTGCAACTTCTTTTGGCATTTAAGCAACGTTGTGTATCTTGATTACTTGTTAGTTATTGTCATTGTGTGATTATAGGTGTTTATTTATCCATTTCTTCAGTAAAAACCGAGTAAGTTTTACCAAGATGACTGAGCGTTCGCGATTTTAGTTTATATGTGGAAGGTGACAAGTGGACCATAAATAAGTGCTGCGTGAGCCCTAGTGTGCAACAATCAACATTTCCTTACATTTAAGAAGATATAACCTTGTTTATAGACTAAAGATAGCTTTGTTTTCCAGATACCTTGTTAATTGATTGCTTTTAATATTAAGAGTTAATAAGTGTAACGCTGATACATTGTCTAAGTGACATTATACTCGCTTGATCCCAAAATAGTTGCATCTTTGACTTGCACTGATTTTGTGACTTGATTGAGCTTTATGCCCTTCAGCCACATTTATTTGTCAAACAAGACATTAACTCCTTTATAATAATGCACAATCTCTTTGAAGCGAAATGTATAGCTCACTGCAGATTATAGAAGTTCCACCTCATTTCTTTATCTTGAGTAACAAGGGAAAAGATAGATGATAAGTATCTTACCCTTGACATCCCAAAACTTGATGGATTACTAATTTAGGAAATCTGTGATTTTTTTATAAGTAGTAGAAGAAGCTCGCATTATAACAGCTTTAAAGGTATCAAAATGTTCAAGTTAGACCAAATCAACTAGATATCGATATGCAGTGTGCAGATTTAATAATAAAAACTTAGGCTCATCTAATTTCGATTATCAACATGTCCGATTTAGAGCAAAGCAACGGAACCCTGGATGTACATTTGTCAAAAAAGTTATATTCTCTTTATCTTTCGTCCATTTCCTTCGAGTTTTATAAATAAAGAAAGATTCAATAATAAGATCTAAACAAAATAAATACGAGTAATGTTTTTCTTCCATGTCCTTTAACAAAATGTCATTCTTGATGTTTTATAGCTTACCTTTTCACGAGAACAAATAAGGAGGAGAAAACAGAGGGAGATGCGCCTGCAACTGGTGTTACTTCATCTCCTACATCAACTGCTATTTCAACTGCTGCAGTGAACAATGTACCAACATCGCCTCCTGCTACATCGGAGCCAGTGAAAACAATCCCTGTGGATCAGCAGATAGAGCTCTTCAAGTGGATATTGGAGGAGAAAAGGAAAGTAAAGACAAAAGATCCTCAAGAGAAGAAGAAAATTGATGAAGAAAAAGCCTTACTCAAACAATTCATCCGATCAAAGACCGTCCCATCTTTGTAATTACTGCACACATCTGGAATTGTACATTTGGTTCTGTGTATTTGCGTGATGTTGTATACTTTGTGAAAATTGAAAATTTCGGGTTTTTTAGTTGATGTAATTGTTGTTGTTGTTGTCGTCATCAAACAGGTCTTGAACATTTTAAAATTTGAAGAGGTGGAAATGAAATATGTGTTCTACATTCTTTCAAGCCTAAGCTCATGAGTCCATGTATAACTAAGACAGTTTATGTTTAAATTGCGTTGTCATGAATGGTCAAAAAAATAAATTTGAATGATTTATTTTATTCGAACAAAGAATTTGAATGCTTTCAACAGAAGAAGAATAATATGGTGTGACTGCTTACAATATAAACTATAAACGAACTCTGAGTCTTTTATAATTAAAGACGAGAGAAACATATGTTCCTATTAGATAGAAATAATGCAAATGCAAACTTTAGAAGATCTCTGCCTTTTTAAGACAAGAGAAACATATGTGCCTTTTAAATAGAAGAATACAAACACTAATAGAGGATCCGCAACGCCAACACAAAATTTGACACCTGTGAGCTCTGACCATTGAATGAGTATCACGGCCAAAGATGCCATTGGTGCATCCATGGTTAAATTAATGGAAACTTCTGTAGTCGGTCATGTCATCTACTCCTGTGTTGAATATAAAACTCGGGAAGGCTGTCGTCACATCCCTAACAAATGGACAAAAAGACTATATAAATCTTCAAACTAAAACAAACCCTCATGGGAAGAAAAAAAAAAAAAAAAAAAAAAAAAAAAAAAAAAAAAAAAAAAATATAGAAAATGAAATGTTTAACTAGACACATCAACAAATATCGAAGTCTTTACCCGATGACTGAATGTCAGTCAAAAGAAAATTGTACCTAAGAGATGGAAGGGTCATGTTCTTCAAGAGTTGGGGGCGTTGGATAACAAAGTCCCTCCACTCTTCTTTGTTGATTCTTCCATCCATGTCCGCATCAGCATCTGCAAATGTCTGAGCACACAAAAACACAAGTAATATGAATGCCTGTTAACTTAGAAAGAAAAAGAAGTAATCAACCTTAAGAAGTATTACATTATCAATTATCTCTTCAAGTATTTCTTCTGAAAGACGCATCCCGGTTTCCTTTAAAGTGGCAACAATCATTTCTCTAACCTGATATAAGAAGAAGCCATTAATGGTAATGACTATGAGACAGATGTTGATATAGGAAACAGATCAACCACTTACTTCTTCCCGTTCTATGTACCCGGTTCGTCTCAAATCATATAATCTGAACGCAACTGCATGAAGCAGAAAAAAAATGAGAAAAGGCAGTACTATGAAGACACCTGCAAAACTAATTCATATGGATTATGTTTTTAAAACTTACAATCAATTTTTTGTTCTATTGGGGCATAAGGATGGAAGATGCTCAATACATGTATAAACTCCTCAAATTCAATAACGCCATTTTGCTTCTCATCAAATAGATCAAAAACCTACAAATTGATGGAAGATGCTCAAGACAAGGATAAACTCCTCGAATTCAAGACCTCAAGACCATCATTGCCTTAAACTTATTGTATATGCAATTCTGTCTGAGTAAGCATTCATACGTGTATCAACAGAATATGTTCCTTAAGCTTGGCTTAGGTACAAAACTACATCATGTGACCAACAAGTGTTCTACTTTCAGAGTTTATTTGCAAGGCAAAGCCTTTGATTGATTGTCAATAGAATAGGTCAATAGGGTACCGATTTACATTCCAAACTTTTAATGTAAAGCAGCCTTAAGATGGAAACATGGAATGTAATAAAGGATTTACCCTGTTCAAGAAAAGATTTTCTCCACCGGCTGAATTGAGCAGAGCCAATTGGAGCTCCTCCTGTAAAGAAAAAATAAGGAAAAGATGAGGAATACGGTATCATTGTATCAAATTTATCTTGATGTACACAGTACACTGAAAAACTGTGTTTCATCAACAATAATTTGGTCTTGTTTCGACATATCTATTCTATATAGCGATGCAGCAGTCAGATTTAGTCTAACGAATTTTTTTTACTACACAGGTAAGCATATAGTATATACTCACTCAAGGCGGCTCCTATGTTCAGAACAGACTAGTATGCCTTTGTCTACTGACTGAGTAATGTTCAAAGAATCAAATGAATCTAATGGTTCACAATGCCAGTAAGTATTCCCTAGCCTCTGTATTATCTTATTATTCATAAGACGTAGTTTCATTATCGCAAAATATATGTTGCTTCATGTTAACTCAATTTGAATCCTTCTACTGTTATACGTACTTTCATTGGTCCGTACTTTATATATTTCATAATACTTGAGTGGAATGCAAGTCCATAATCATGTTTGTAACAGAAATTGGAAAAATCAAGTGATGTTTTTTAGGTAACTGAAGGAGAAAACATACCTTGTGTATGAGTCCATCATCTATAATTGAACTGCTCAACTTATTGAACAATTCACGTAACGCTTCCACTTCATTAACCGTAACTGAAACAATTCAACAACATTAATAAATCCTAAACCAATCACAACATCCAAAACCTACTAAACATAAACAACATAAACTCACATGGCGAATTAAGAGCGAGCCGTCTAACGTCATCAAAAGTCGGGGCTGCAGGCTTAGCTGCCCTAATCCCTCGATCATTAAAACAAGACGACAAGCTGTAAATCAAGACCTCAACTAAAACTGCAAAGGGTATCAACGCCGCACATAACTTTTCCCCCACTGTCAGCGAGGAGCTCGATCTCTATATTTCCTAATCCACATTCACATTTTCAGTCCCATACACATACACATACACATTTTCATCCTCATGCACAAAAACACACATACAATTTCACATTTAGGGAATGTTTGTTTAAGCTTATATAGCGGGCTTATAGCTTATTTGGTTTTCGACTTATGTTTAATAAGCTCACTTTTTGTGATTTATATTGCAACTTTTTTAGTTTATATAAGTTTATTATGACATAATCAGTTTATATAACCCCATATTTCTCAAAATAAGCCAAAAAAAAATGATGACGTGTAAAAAAAAAGAGAGAAAAAAGTACCGATGATGACGAGCTCGCCGCCGCGCCCATCGTTGCCGGAATTGTAACAAACTTTTTCCGATTACGTAACAATTATCATAACACCAAAATCTACATGTAAATATATATAAATAAATAAACAAAAAAGAAATTGTGTTTTTTGAAATTTGGATTAAAAAGAATGGTGAATTTTGTACATGAATGAATTAAAATGGAAATGAAGCTTTAAAAAATTGGTCAACTCCACAATTGCTTTCTTTATTAAATTGAATTATGTTAGTTAACTGGATCAGGATCGGATCTGGATTGAATTATTCACGTTGACCAAGTACAGCGACTAGTTACAACCAAGGGGGTGTTTCTTTAGCATTTGACTTATAGAGTACTCCTTCCGTCTCAATTTATTTGTCAGGAGAGAGAAAAACAACAACTTGTATATTTGGGTTTTTAAGTTTATTTTAAATATTTTCAGATTATATAAGCTTTTTATATTTTAATAAGTTTATAAAGGTTGAAAAGTTTTAAAATAAGCTATAGAAAATGATTTTATAAAATACAAGCTTAAATCAAATAAACCACAAACCGGTTATATAAGCCGAAACAAGCATTCTTTGAATATAAAGAAAAATGCCGGCCTCACAAAATAAAGTCATTTAAATATATATTTTTCTCTTACTTTTAAATTTTTCATCTTTTTATAAATGTATGCAACATAATAAATGATGAAAAATTCTTTTGTAAAAATTTATGGATGTAGCATGTAAAAAATTCGCTATTCATGGCACATTTCTAAGATGTAAATTAGTGAAAGTGTGAATGCATTAATTTGAAAAATCATATTTATGCGTTTTGCTAAGCATAGCCTAAAGGCTAAGTTTAAAAAACAATAATACACGTAACTTGTAGTATTCATGATGCACTTTGGATGAAAAAAAAATAAAAAAAATTTAGTATATTAACGATGCATATTTTGTTATTTAAGTTTTGAGAGGGCCCATTTTTGTGTATATTTTGTTATTTAAGGCTATACGCAGTGGCTCGGGAAAAATCGATCGAGAGGATCGGTCGACCGATTTCCAATATCGGTCGAGCCATTGTGGATCGATCGGCAATATCGATCGCCGGTTACAAGTTTAAGCAAATCGTTCGCCAATTCGATCGATTTTGCACAAAGATATCCACTTGATTTTTAAAAAAAAAAAACTATCCGTTTGTATTAAAAAAAAAAAAAAAAAAAAAAAAAAAAAAAAAAAAAAAAAAAATTCAAAAAACATTACCACTTTTCATCCTATAAATACCAACATTAAACCCACATTCAAACACACAATTTCAAACACAATTCAAACAAATTATCATCAATATTCATTCACCATGTCCATGTCATCATACGAGTATTTGTTTGGATCTTCGTCTTCCGACGACGACGAAGAAGTTTTGAGTGAGTTTGTGGAGTTGGCGGAGTTTGCTTGGAATGCGTATCAAGCACATCAGCCAAAACCTACAAGAAGGTACATACCTAGGGACGATGAGGATGGAGAAATCGTAGACATCATCGTCTCGCTCATGACAATGAAGACGAAGATGAGGACGATGAGGATGAAGACGATGAAGAATTTCTGTGATGTTTTAGTACTGTAATGTTTTAATTCCGTATCGTTTCGTTTATGTAATGTTTACGTTTTATTAATAAAATTTGTGTTTGTGTTAAAAGATGTTTTTTTTTTTTTTTTTTAAAAATTAAAGGAAGATGATGCAATATGGGTTGCCACTGTGATGAGAGAGATGAATATAGGTTGAGGAGAGAGAATGCTGAGGTGGCAGCCGGAAAGATGATGCAATATAGGTTGCGACTGTGAGTAGCCTAAGTTTTGAGGTTTTAGCTTTGTGAGAATTTTTCTGAGATGTTCTGTACCATTATGTTGAGAGTAATAGAATTTTTTGTTGTTTCTAAGATCACAATTCACAAGGTATAATGGCAAAGCAAAATTACTCATTCGGGTCTCACGAGGTGTCACGTCATCATGACATAACTCTCTTTACAACCCCCTTCCCATAACATTCCTCAACTTACTCATTTGAGCCCACCACTATCTATTTTTATTTCTTTTATTCAAATATCCAAATAAACTAAATTCATTTCATAAAAATAAAAATACAATACATCAAATAATACAAATAACATTAAAAAAAAATGTAAAAAAAAAAAACATTTGTCACTTCCATCTTTGGCCCACTTTCATCTTCTTCTTCATCTGCGTACACACAGTCACACACATTACACACATAACACAATTGAAAAAAAAAAAAAAAAAAAAAAAAAAAAAAAAAAGCAAGAAAACTGAAGAAAAAAAAAATTGATATATAAAAAATACCCCACTTGTCAGAAAATCAACCTCGCCGTGCATACGAGTTTCTCTTCGACGGCGAGCGAAGCCGGTATCATGGCGAGGCACGGGCAAAGTGTCAGGTAGGCACGGCGAGGGATGAGTTGATCCACACCGGGTGCTCTAAATACACGTTAACAAATACCGCTAGATAATAATAATACGATAATTTCATCGTAAACAAAGTTATATCAAGTTATCAACAAAATAAAAAACTTCAATGAAATATCTAACTAACAACCAATCAAATACTTGGTAGGTACCAACCGAGCTGTTTTCGATATAAGATTAAGAAAAACTAAATTTGCATAAGACAAATATAGTTGTTGGCTTCAACTTGCTTCGCTTGAATGTGATCATGATTAGGGTTGGCAATATCTCATCGAAACTTAATACTTTAAAAAGAGAATTATTTCAATATAACATACCATAAGAGTGTTATTTCTTTACATTCGTGTAATGGAGCCATTATTATGCTTTCTATTTTATATATGAACTTCTATTTTTGTATCGACTTTCAAACATCCCAGCTTTGGCGATTCTAGCAATGCTCACCATTTAATAGGAAACTTGTATTAGAAAAATAAGTAACACTCAACACTAAAGCCAACATTATTTAAATTGCATGTTTTTCATTGAAATTGGACTGTTCTATGTGCTTAATCATATCACAGCATACAAAATTAACACTAGGTATTTTGTCCATTTATCGTTATTAGAATACTGGAATCTTAACCAATTTATAATCTTGTTTTGTTCTTTGAGTTAAAGCGTGTTACATAGCTTGATTTGGTCTATTTAGTTGCTTTTCTTTATCTTACTAGCCAGGAGATTAATAATATCTTGTATTAAGTATTGTGAACGAGATTGTAAGAGCTCTTGCTACAACTCGACCTCCTAGTATGTTTGATTGCTGACCACTGGTAATACATCTCAGGTGTCGCGTTTGCTCGGCATTTTATATGCTTCGGGCAAGGTACCTACTAAGCATGGTGTTGCCCCGTCTGTTGAACAATGGGCTTCATTCTTCCACCAGTCGTCAATTGGTGCTTATTTTAATAACCGTTTGACTGCTCGTATGAGAAAGATAGAAGGCCAGAAACTGATGGAAGATGTAAGTTTTTCAGCAAATTCACTGTAGTGCGCTATATCTTTTGTTATGTATCTAGCCTACACTTCTACTTACATTTGTTAGTTAACATATCGGGTTGAGGTTAATATGACACCTTTCTTTGATTTAGTTACCAAATAAATTCTAGTTAACTATTATGTTTGTTTTTCTTCCCGATTCTTTAGGAGTATTTTCATTTAATTATGAACATCTGTCTACCATTTGCTTGAGAGAGAGTGTGGATATATGTTCTAAAAGTGATTATATGCGTTAACATTCAAGTCTAATAAAATGTGTTACTTGATAGAGTTTGGATATGCATTCATTGCACAAAGTGGTAATAATTACTTTTGATAGTGTCAAGTATTTTAACAAATTTCACACGTCTAAGAAACATGAACATAAATGGAAGATAATTGATAGTCAGTTTTCCTGTAGTTGTATCAACTATTTGATCCCTAAGCTATCAGATAATCATAGGCAGGATTTGCATTAGAAATTTACTTGTTTTGTTGCATAATTCAGTAGGCCATCTCTTTGGCATGGTAGTCAAGATCATAGAATTAGCAAACAATGCACATTGTATGATTTAAATCATCATCTTAATAGTTTGTATGCCACGAGTTTAAATAAGAAGATTTAGGAAGATTGGGGTTTAAGCTTAACTTAATTAAAAAGAGATTGGGGAATCTTGGATGAGCTAAGACTGTAGTGCCATTTTACGATCTTAAGTCTGTATCATTCACTTTCAGTTTCATTCTTTTCTGTTTTGGTAAATACATCAGCATAATGCTCAATTTGTGTGCCTTTTATTTGACGTTATATAATTGCCACAGAATACGGAAGGGAACCTTGAAAAGTGCGTGTTGCAATTCTTTAACAAGCTTCCTGATTTTCCAATCATATGCTTTAGCATATATGGAGAAGATTCACACTTACCGAGTAATATATTGCCCTTTAGTCATACATCGGTGTGGATACAAGTGTCGCGTTTAGGATCAGATAAAGTAGCTATCATTGTTGACATCGTCCCTATTGAATCATCCTTGAAAGGTAATTCTCGTCTTACAATCAACATGGTAGATTTCATGCATTTAGAGACTTCTAACATGCAGAATTTACAACAGACTTACAATATCCAAGCACCGAAAGGAGAAATCTTACAGTTTTTTGATAAGGTAGCATCCGTGTTCAATTCAGTTCATGAAGCAAAAGATATTTTAGTAAAGAATCGGAAACAACCGGAGCCTCAAAGAATGGAGTTTGACACATGGTTCAAAAAGTTGAGTAAGCTTGATCGCTCTCTCTCGGTAATTTTAAGGTACGATTACGCTTAATCCTTACAGTTTTTGATAATGTGCATTCACCGTGTTCATTGGGACCATGATACTTTTTCGTTTCATAATACAACCAATTAGATCACATTTTTACTATCAATCGGCTCCTTATAATTCAAAATACAATCTTACTTGTATATGAAAGATAAAGTTTCTTTTTCTTCTCAGTGATTTGGAAACAAAATGGTTTTTCCGCCTCAAAGAGTTTCTTTTGGGGGATCCCTTAGAACTCCCTCATGATGTGCTAAAAGGACAGACTCCCGAATCCCTTCGATCGCCTGTCGTAGTAGTCATGGATCCAGAAATGCAGGTACAGTTTGTTATATTATATTCATTTTAGGAGTTAGGAGGGTATACATATTAGCGTTTTAACCTGTGTTGTAGTTTCTTAAGAGTACTGTGAACATGTAGCATCTGACATAAGTGGAGGATCTAGAAATTTGAATCAGCATACACTATTTACTATTTAGTACTTATAAGTGGCCCGGTCACTCCATTAGATATTTGGTTTTTTGGTTCACAAAAGGCATAAATGAAATAGAGGACCTGAGTTCTAGTTAATTTTTGTTTATAGAATAGATCACTTCAATTTTGTTTACAAAGAGTCATGTCACTCAACGGTTATGTGTCACTTTTTGCAAGGGTATGCACTTTTCATAATCAACTGAAAATGAAAATTCTTCACTCTATGATCAGGACTGTTGTGTTTATATCCGCCACTGATTGAAATTGTAACACAAGTTAATATCAGCATGTTTACTTGCAGAGGGTTCCGTGGGAATGTATGCCATTTTTGAGATCTCAGGACACATATCGTATGCCATCAGTTATGAGTATTTTGTCAACGCTTCAGAGAAGCTGCTCTACAGGTGCATTCCCTAAGGTGGATCCACGTCAAGTATATTACATGATGAATCCACAAGATAATCTACAATACCATGAAGATATACTCTCACCAGTATTTAAGACCAACAACTTTTTGGTGAGACATTGATTTTGTTGCATTACACGACTAAGAATATACCCTACATGTCATGAATATAACATTTTTTGTTATCTAATGTCTATGCAGGGACTAGCTGGAGAGTTTCCTAGTTCGGATTTGCTTAAGAAAATGTTGAGGAGGCATGGGATCTTTCTATTTAGAGCACAGGGTACCCTTGGCTGATGGCTCAAGCCATGGCCACCAGCCAACCATGGCCGACGGCGCACGGTACCGCCGGTCGCGCCATGGTGGCTGGCGCCGTAGCCACCAGCCCACGCCATAGATTTTTTCTTTCTTTTTTTGTTTGTTTGTTTCTTTTTTATTTGTGTTTGAGTAGCACAAAAAGTGGGTATAATGAAAGATGATAACCGTTGGAAAATAATAGGTTTTATCCGGTTTTTTCAAAACATAAATACCTACCTGAGACACTTTTGAAAAAATCTTGAAGTAACTGTAACAAAAAGTCACGTAGGGTACTTGTGGTTCGTGGTTTTCAATAGAAAAGAAACAAGATAATTATTGGTTGTTGCCTTTGGTTTACAAAAAAGAAGGGACGAATTTTCTCTTATTGTGTTCGGAGACATCAAGAGTGAGATCTGTTTTTTTAAGTGACTGCTGGTGATTAGGGTTAGGGTAGTGTATTTTATAACTAGTGTTTAGGTTTAAGTGTTGGGCTTCGGGTATAACAGAATTCATTGGATCAGCTAAATTTTTTTGGGCCTTAATTGTTATCCGAAAAGTTGTATCAAACAAAATTTGTCATACCAACAGAATTCATTAGCGGTCCAAGCTTCGACGGTAGCTTTCGAATCGGCCTTTTTCTACTAGATGGGTGTGTTTTTTTTTAATGTAATGAAGTTTATTTTAGTTATATTGTGTATGTTTTATTTTACGTAAAAAAAAAAAAAAAAAAAAAAAAAAAAAAAAAAAAAAAGGACGACGGCACCACATTTTCTGGTGCCGTGGGTACCGCCCAGAATGTGGTGCCGTGGGATTTCTGGTGCCATAGAGATTTTTGCTGACGTGAAAGGGAATTTTGAGTCATGGCACGAAGCCATGGCTCCAGGGTACCCACTGCTCTTAGTGGCCATGGCAGCGGTACGCGTACTTTACATCTTGCCATTCGTTAATGATATTATTTCTTAAATGAGTTTTAGAAGAACAATCACAAACTCAATCATACCAAACTGCACAATAAACATTGATTAAGCTTTAATGTCAGTTAAAAACAAAATGAATCCAAGGCATGCAACTATATAATATGTTGGATTGATATGTATAGACATTTAGTTTATTCATTATCGCTTTAATTAATAATGCACAGTATTTCTGTTTTTGCGTTATATAGTCTTGAAACAATTTTTTCATATCTTTTTGATATAGGGCGCTCTTCTATGATGAAAGTTATAAGCAAGGAACTAGACACCAGTTCATCAATGATTTTGATGGCTTGCAGCAGCGGAGCTATAAAGTTAAATGGGTCGTACGATCCAAGTGGTCTTATTCTGGATTACATATTATCCGGTTCTCCCGTAATCGCATCACATCTATGGCCAATAAGATCGGTTGATAGTGTTGCGATGATTAAGAGTATGGTCAAGTATTTGACACAAAATAGATGTTACATGACAATGGCATCACACGAAACCAACGGGCGTACGATCTATTTTGTGTCCAATACTTGACCATACTCTTAATCATCGCAACACTATCAACTGATCTTATTCGCCATAGATGTGATGCGATTACGAGAGAACCGGATAATATGTAATCCAGAATAAGACCACTTGGATCAACGACCCATTTAACTTTATAGCTCCACTGCTGCAAGCCATCAAAATCATTGATGAACTGGTGTCTAGTTCCTTGCTTATAACTTCCATCATAGAAGAGAGCCCTATATCAAAAAGATATGAAAAAATTGTTTCAAGACTATATAACGCAAAAACAGAAATACTGTGCATTATTAATTAAAGCGATAATGAATATCAACTGCCTCATCGAACTATTAGTACCTTGTTTAAACACATTTTAATCTGGTTTTTAAACTATTAGTACCTCATCGAATTATTAATTAAAGCGATAATGAAAAAATTGTTTCAAGACTATCTCAAGAACACCACACGAACTATTAGTACCTTGTTTAAACACATTTTAATCTGGTTTTTAATCACAAAACCAATAACAAATTTTATCCGTTTTGAATCCACGAAAACAGTTAACCAAATAAGTAAATCGATGAAATAACAAACAACATGTGTGGTTTTTACCATACCACTAGTCGAACGAGAGAGAAGATGAGAGGGAAAGAGGCGGCCGAGGAGGTGGTGATGACGGCCGTGGTGGCTGTGGTGTCGACATCGAACCAAACACAAAACTAGTAGCAACCAAATGGACCATCAATTCCTTGGGCTCTTTTTCTTGATCTGAAGCAGAATTGGTGGTGAAAACAGGCGGCGGCAGTGTCGAACCAAAATAACCTCCGTAAAAATACCTTCTATCTATACTCGAATGGTTGTAACCAGTGTCGCCGGAAAACTTTGGGTTATCAAAGGAGAAAGAAAGAAAATGAGGGTGTGATGGTGAGGGGTTAATGGTGGTTGTGTTGGTGGTGGTCGGAGAAGAGGTGACCGGAAAAGGGAGGGGTGGTTGGCGGCTGTAGAAGCAGGGAAGGAGGAGGAAATGAATTTAACCCTAGAAGAGTTATAATAGTTGTATATATAGGCTAGGGTTAGGTTAGAAAAACCTTAAGGACCAATTATGTCACAATCAAAGTCTAGGGGCAGTGGGGAATTATTACTGCAGGGACCATAGTTGTAATTTAGGCTATCTTTCTTGAAATGAGGTTTGGGGCTCGTTTAGACTACTAAACGATCGATTCAAGGCACGGGAATTTCACCATTGCGCTCAGAATAAATTTTCCAATAAAAACGACTATTCATACGCCTTGTTTCTCACAAATAGTAAAATAATCAAATCAAATCGTCGGTTGTGTCAGTACGCGTTGTGTACAAATTCCACGTTTTGTGAGATAATTTCACGTTTTCAAACCAAATAAGTTCAGAAAGGTTCGTATATGAGAAACAGAGATAACCTCGTATAGATATATGTCCGAAAAATTACGGGTTTTTACTGTCTCACCTCCTTAAACAGAATCGCGTCCTCGCGATTCAATTCCAGTTACTTGTTACGGTTGAGAAGAGATGGGTATATACACACGAGGATTCATTCTCACGTTCCCACGAGAATTCGGGACTTTTTCACGAGTTTCGACGAACTTTGTCGATAGGAATGCGACTTTACTAAAGTCGTTCGACTTCACGGTTCATGATTTCGATAGGTTTCTCAAAAAGGTTTAAACATTCATCAATCTGGATCTTTCCCGGAGGAATATCAACTGCCTCATCGGCAAGTCGTTTCTTCACGTTGCACATGAAAATGTTACGAACACTGCTGAGTCCTGACGCTAGCTCGAGTCTGTGAGCTACTGGTACAACTCTAGCAAGGATTTCAAAAGGATTAAAACAGCAAGAATTAAGCTTTCCGTGTTTATTAAACGTATCACACCTTCTCAGGGTGAATCTTTAAGCATAATCTAGGTTTTAACTGAAAATTCAAGAGGTTTACGTCATTTGTCAGCATACTCTTCTGATGATTCGTAAGCAGCTTGCAGCTCGGTTCTGATCTGAATGATTTTCTCGGTAGTCTCGTGAACAAGTTCAGGGTCAGTAAGTTAGGTATTTCCAACTTCTAACCATCAAGTCGGCGATCGGCACTTGCGACCATAAGGTGCCTCGTACGGTGCCTTTGAAATACGGGAATCGTGGGTTTTGTTATAAGAGAATTTAGCCAACGGGAGGTGTCTATTCCAACCATTGCCAAATTACGCAGGCACACAATATGTCCTCTAACGCTTTGAATGATTTCTTCACTTCGGCCATCAGACTGGAGATGATACATGATGTAGTCTTTTTTAGTATATTTTTCCAAAGGAAAACTCAACGGATGCGTTTTCCCCGGGTCGTGTCCCAACGAAGGTTGAATTCGAGTTTTCGTTCCGGTGTCGAATAAGTGAAGTGAATGTGAGTGAAAGAGTGATGATTGGTGATATTATACTACGAACAATGAAATATTAAATAAAAACTACAAATTAAGCTAAGAGAACAACTAAACTAAGCACGTAATCCTAAGAACGAAAATTGAATTTAAAAACGTTATGCGACGAAATTTAAAAACGTAATTAAAAAGTGATTTTCTAAAATTTAAAACCTAAAAATATAAAAATAATTTTCCTATATTAAAACTGATAAAAGAAAATTTTTGGAAAAAGAAAAATATTTTTTTGACTTTTTAATAATTTTTTATGAATTAAAAACTAATTAAAATGATTTAAATGATTTAAAAATAGTAAAACAGTTTGGAAAAATCTGGAAAAATTTGAGTAAATCTAAAATTAAATTTCTAATCTAAGAAAAATAAATTCAGAAACTGATTAAACCCTAATAAGCAGAACAGTGTAAATAAGCACTATGAAATAAGCCAAAAATAAGCAAAAGTAAACCAAAAATTATCAAAAGCTCAAATATGGAAAAACACACTAATTTAAGTTAGAAACAACTTAAGATGACCAGATAAGCTCTCAGATTAAGCAAATTAAGCAGAAGTGCAGTCACAAAGTTGAGACAGAAGTGTGGGCTAAACAGCCAACTTTGGACCCTAGATAAGCAGTCCCAATAAGCTGTGAGATGGAATATAAAGGGGGCAAAAGATACTCAGAACTACTGGCTACCCAAAAATACTTCAAATTCCAATTTTCAACTTCATTTTCTTATTGAAATTGAGCCTAGAAAAAGTGCTATTTGACTGAAAATGGAACAAGCAAATTAGCAGTCCTGATGAAGGGTATTTCAGACCTAGAAAAAGCTATCCAAATAAGCTCTAAATGTGGATCCCAGATTATGAGCTTCAAGCTAGCTATGTGAACTAACTAAAAACCAAAGTTCAGGTCAATAGCTTAATTAAATAAGCCAATATTATACCTAGAACATAAGCTAAAAAGGGAGCAGGTCTGCACTTAAGTTCTGATGCAGCAGCCAAGGATTTTGGCGAAAACTTGTGCAATCTTAAACCAAATCAAACCAACTCTTAGGGACTTACTTTAGCACCTATGAACTACCTAGAAATACTAAAGTATGGGTCTCAATAAGCTCAGCTTATGCTGTGCTTATTGAGGACAGTTAAGCTTTTGAAATTTTCACCACCTATTCAATTTCCTCAAATCAATCAAACCTGAGTAAATTCAACTAACTACTGCTTATATATCATCTAATAAGCTTACAGAAAACTAAAGAGAATGCAAATGAACAGTGCTTAAACTTGATCCTTCTACATACCAAATTTCCTCAAATCCTTATAACCAACTGATTCTAATTCTATGCTATGACTAACTGAGATTAACCACAAAACCAACTTAACTATAACCAACTAAGCTACTAATTAACTAATAAGCTAGATTTAATAAGCAATAAGCACTAATAAGCAGTTTTAATAGAATAAGCTAAAATGAAAAACTTACAAAAACTCCCTCAGCTAAACAGAGGGTAATCTTCAACAAAGCCTATCTTTAGCTAGGCCAAATGCTTCCTCAAGAACAGCTTATCAACAGCAGAAGTGCTTATTTGACTGCTACTTTGACTTTTGTTGACTTTTTGGTATTTTGAGACTAAAATCAGATTTGAACAAAGCAAAAACTCACACTAAACTAAACAGCTTAAATGAGCTTATAAAATGGATACAACAGCTTATTGAAGCTGGTTTTTGAATTATTTTTGGATTTTTTGATTTTTTTCAGTTATTATTATTATTATTTTTTATTTTTGCAATAAGTTGAACAAATTATGAAATAAACAATGGAAATAAGCTAGAAATGGCTTGCATAAGCTACTGAAACAATGATTAAGCTAATAAGAAACTTAGAACTTAAAGAGATTCGAATTGATAAGAAGCTTAAACTAAAATTTCATTAATAAACTTTTGGAAATTACAACTGAAAGATAGAAATTACAACTGAAATGAAATGATTAACTTAGAAAAGCTGTAAATTGGCAACAATTTTCAAAAACATAAAAATTGGACAAACTAACTAATGAAGAGATGTCTCTATTTATAGCCTACTGGAAAAGCTTCTGGGTTGTCCATGCTGGCAATCCGTGTGCATCCTCAGCTAATCTTCACCGTATGATCAAATTTGTGATGTGTTCGGTCCAATAAGCAGCTGCCACGTGCCCATTCGTGCGTGTTCTGACACCTGACATCCTATGATTAGACACTTATACCCTTAATTGTGGTGAAATTTGTACGGTAAAACTCTAGGGTTCATGGAATAGTGGTTGTCTGGGTAAAAGGGGATAAAGTTGGGCGGGTGAGTTTGTTTATTTATTTTTATTGTTTGACTGCAATTTATTAACCTTTGACTCCGGGTTATTTTTGTGGGTCGGGTTGGGTTTAAAAGGTGGACTGGGTTGGGTTGATTATATGGGTCGAAGGTTATGGATATAAGGTAGGCTGATTGTTTTATCTTTGGGCTAGGTTTTAAAAGGGATCCGGGTTTGATTTATTGTTTTGGTTTTTAGGTTTGATAAAATATCAAGGACCAATTATGTAAACTCATAAATTCAAGGGACTTATTTTGCCAATATTCCAAAATTGATCTAAGGGTGATTTTTGACATTTGTTGAAACTCTGAGGATTAACTTTTACTTTTTGCTTCCCGGCATCGGCTATAAATATCCATTCCATATCTCGTGCTCGTTTTCCCGGTATTTGCTTGATTTTGTCCCTTTTTCTCGATATCTGTTCCTGCATATAAACAAACACAAAAACACAAATATCTTTGGCATTTTGGTTAGTTTTTGGTCGTTTTGGTCCGGTTTTGGTAAATAAAAGGTATGTGAATAAGCACATACCAATACACAACATTCATATCCAAATCTGTTCTCATGGCTCTTTGAAGTGATTGCCAAAAATTTGATGGGAACAACTATCCCGATCAGAGAATGGTAAGAATCACTCTATGCAATGCAATGATTCCCTATGAGTATAAACGAGCAAGTTTGCCAATAATGTCGTTTCATTGATTAGCAGAAGGTGAGTAGATTAGGTAGGATTATTAACAACTACTCTGGTAGCGGCGCGAGATTTACTTCCAAGGTTTCGTTTATGATAAAATTCATCATTCGGTACGAAGGTGGCAAGGATCACTGGTACTTCCGAGGGACGAGTGAAAAGTTAGGCGGTTGTCCCAAGGAATCGCGGTTTCAGTTACTCCTTAAGGTCTTAAAATTTCTGCGGGCGTGGAATCTCTACCAAATGGAGAGTTTAACGAGTTCAGAGTACAACTCCGAGGAAAAGTGTTGATTGCTACTAACAATCAGTTGGTTGAATCAGTAATGTACATAGTACTTAAAAATGAAGGTACAACATCGATCGAACAGCCTCGATTGAACAACGTCGATTGAGCACAAGGCTTAGGGTAGAGGAGACTGTAACAAGGCCACAACAAAACAAGGCCGAATAACAAATCCAAATCCAGGATGACGTCCAAAGCCACAAATCAAACAAACCAATTTCAATCAAAATCAAAACAATCCAAACATAGTCGATATCGAATCTAAACGTAGCCGAAATCAAATCCAAATGTGGCTAAAATCAAATCCAAACATAGCCAAAATCAAATCCAAACGTAGGAAAAAATCGAATCCAAATGTAGCCAGAATCAAATCCAAACGTGGCCAAAAATCAAATCAAAACATTCCAGTAAGCTCGGGCGGGCTTATAACGCTCTTCAGGGGTCACAAATAAGTAACTCGGATTCAAACGGTGCCAATCGGGTCTATCCTGACCCGATGCAGATTACGGCCAGACGGGGGTGAATAGGATTTCCATATAATGGAGACGTATAGCGGTGCCAGAAGTATTACGGTTCATGCGGTGTTGTGATGCCAGTGTGTAGTGTGTGAGGAGGTAATATCCAATCTCCGTGTACACACGCAAAGCTGTACCATTCCAAAAATCAAGGACCAACCCGAACATAATTCCATTATAACTACTCTAAGTATTGCAAAATTCACCTCTGAGTCAGACATAGGTGATCAGGCTATGTCCCACTGTCCCTGGTTGAATATAGGTGATCAGTCTATATTCACCCGAGGTTCAATGAATTTTGGAATATTCAGCCTAGTTATACTAGTAGTATGTCCTTTACATCCAAAATCATTCACAAAACCACAACAAGTTTACAAGCTCGACTTCTAATAATGAGATTACGCAAGGAAATAGCGTAACTCTATGACAGGTTCGGTGCGTGCATAAGCATATGGAAATGCTTATAGTGAACAGCTAAAACAGGCGGATATAAAACATCAAATAGTCAGGCACACATCTCAACAAATATAAAATCAAGCATCTCAATAAACAACTCGTCAAATATATCATGAACATCTCATCTAGTATATCATAAACATCTCATCAATCATATCCTCAAACAAAATCATACGCGAGGCATCAGCTTGGCAGGCAGGCACGTGGCGGTCATAGGGTTAAGTTTTCATAAAAGTGGTTATAGTCCAGGTTTTAGAAAATAAACCCAGTTCTCTATAACCTAAGCTCTGATACCAATCTGTAACACCCCTAAAATCGGGTACAGCGGAAGCATACATGTCACTAGGGTGCTACTCAATTGGTATCACAACACAAGGTACAAAGAACGGTTTTACCTTAACCGTTTAGAATAAAATTCATTTACAAAAATGTTAAATTTACATAAATCAAGAGTAGTGCGGAAATAGGCCCATAAATAAGTAAAGCGGTCCCAATATAGTTATCAGAGTCGTCTATGACCATGCCCCTTGCCAAGCGCCTTCAGAACTAGCTA
The DNA here is from genome assembly GCA_021014915.2 of Artemisia tridentata subsp. tridentata. Classification (NCBI taxonomy): domain Eukaryota; kingdom Viridiplantae; phylum Streptophyta; class Magnoliopsida; order Asterales; family Asteraceae; genus Artemisia; species Artemisia tridentata. The sequence goes on from CP139504.1 coordinate 13,576,928, forward strand.
TCTCCTTAAACCTGAAAATACATGCTAAAAAGGTCAGCTTACGCTGGTGAGTTCACAGGTTTAAGTTTAAAACAGTATGGTTGAACCAAAAGGTTTTCGGGTTCAAATCGTCGTTCACAAACAAGTCAAGTCCAACGTAGGCTAACACTGCCTAAGATTACAGTTCCAGAACCAAATCCGCAAATAATAGCATAGTCAAAGCATCTCAAACCATAATCAATTATACAGATACTACACTCATATAGTGTCATGCAAGTTTAACTGTTACGCTGGCTAGGTCACAAAAGTCAAATCACAACAACAGTTCGCTGTAGGTGCACCCTACAGAAGTCTATAGGCACAGGAGCCCTGAGTAATAATTAGGCACAAAAAGCCCTTGCGTATTATAGTCCTGCACTATCACAGCTCATATCACTAACTCCGCACAATTGCAGACATGGAATAATAACCTTAGCCAGCTCGCGTAACAGTATCATAACAGTTTTAGGCCACATCAAATAACAGGTAAACACATAACGCATTAAAGTAACCAGGTCAGATATATCAGCCAAACAGTACGTTGGAGAAAACAAATCACGTTTCAAGTAAAACAAGTATTGAGTTTAAGTAGAAAAGAGCATGTATTCTCCCCCAAAAATAGTTGGAAAACCGGTAAAAGTAGGGGCCATGAACTCACCTTAGCCACAGCAACGCAAAGATCACAATTGACACGACTGGCATCTAGAGCATATCACAACGGTATCAAAACATACGGCACGACGGTACCCAGGGTACAAGCACAGCGGTACACAACGTTCTAGGATCGGCACAACCTAATACGTATACGGTTATCTCAAAATACGGCTCGCAAAATAATAAAGTCTATAAAAGACAACGTGTCGTAGTTTTCGTGGATTACTCAGTTTCAAAACTTATCAAAAGTTTAGTTTCAACGCTTAGTGTGGTGTGGTAAGATAACATAGACTCGACATACAACTCACGCCAAAGAAAAAGAGACACCGACATAGCCGAGAGAATACTGACGAGAACTCAACCCAAAGGAGACAAACTAGAAGTTAACGACAAATAAACACCTCAAATAAATCAATCTGTACGTTTTGGTATTTACCCCGATATCCCAAATAATTTGTATAAAACATAAACGTCTTATAAATAGAAATATGTTTAACTAATAAAATCAGTTTTCACAAGTCGTCGAGACTTTAATAGAAATCAATTTCCTCAAATTAAATTAATAGAAAATTATTAAAAGGTATTCAGTGGATATTAGACATTATTGTCTTATTGTGTATCCGTTACGAATCAAATATATTAAAGTCGTCGTGAGTCTAATATATTGTATTAGTCTCCAGTCCAATAAGTTCATATTGTCCAATATCCAAAGTCCAGTCTCAATCCGATATTACAATCCGTTAAGTATTTTCCGAGTCCAAAACCAATATTCAAATCCCAAAGTATATCCGGAACTTACCAATAACACCAATCACACTTATACAGATTTGCGACAAATACTACACGCACCCTTATGTGTATTGACCATAACCAAAACAAATGCACCCCAATTTGACTCTAAGCACACGAATACCATTTTCACATTACCAATATGTTCACAAATGAAGACGCAACAATTCAAACACGCAACACCTTATACTTACACCGAATCAAACCGAGAACCAAATAAACCAACGAGCACCCCCTTATGGTCTTGACCAAACATAAGGCAGTAGCAAGGTGTTTACTGCTACGCCAACCCTATATGGATATTTGTCTTATGTGCTACTTGTTAGATATTGTTTATTTGTCGTCTAACCTTGTTTTGTAGCACGAACCATTGCTCGATTCCTTTGTGTTCTCCAAATGAGGGGGAGTACACATCAAGGGGGAGCCTTAACCACCTTTTTGATTAGACAAAAAGGGGGAGAAATGGGAGTAAACTCATTAAAAACTTGTTAAAACTAATTTTAACCTAAAATGAGTTTATATTTTGTCATCATCAAAAAGGGGGAGATTGTTGATGCAAATAATGTTCTAAAAACGTTATTTATATCTTTCGATTACTTCACGTTTTGAGGATGACAAAATGTGAACTCACGTTACGTTAAAATTAACGTTAACAAGTTTTTAATCGGAAGATCCCGTTTCTACGCAAATCACTCTTGAACAAAGTTACAACTTGAACTAGTGATCAAAGAAGTGAATTTATGTTTTGAAAATTCACATTTTAAATGGGACAAAACATTTTTTTCAAAAATACACATGACAAATTATTTTTGAAATATTAAGAAATGTTTTAATGGAAAAATTAGTTTGAATATCACAACAGCTATTTTCCCCCCAAAATCAGCTCCAACCTTCCCCAAATAAGTTTTCACCAGAAAAGATAAAATTTTGAGCGTCCTAATCTACCACGGCTCCACGGTTCCACGGTTCCACTAAATTTAGTGGAGCCGTATGGTATTTAACGGAGCCGTCCGTACAGATTTTCTTTGTAACGTTCAGATTTTCTTTGCCTATAAATACTCACCTCTTTCACAGTTTTAGGCACCCTTCACACCCAGAAAAATCCCTTAGCTAAATCCTCTCACACCTTTCACTTCTTAGGTTCATTTAGATTAGTTTTTCTTTGTTTCAAGAGTGATCTAATCATCCTTCAAGTGATCCTCTTCATACCTCTTCACTAGCAAGAGAAGAACACAAGTATCCAAGTTGATACAAGGTGTTGTCATCCCTCTTCATTTGCAAGAGAAGAACTCAAGTAATCAAGAAGATACTAGAGTTATAGTTGATAGGTTTTTGTAACACTTGTTACAACCTTGTTGTGTCCTAGCATACATCAAGTTTATCTTCTTTTTTTGTGAGTGAGAGTGAAGATCAAGTGTGATCTATAGAGATAGTGAACATCTCTTGAAGCCATTGGGCTTGTGTGATTGATCAAGAAGATCAAGGGTCATTAGGTTAGTGTTAGTCGAGTAGAGTGAAGTGAGTGTTGATCATTGTGATCGTGTTGAGATCTTGGTGATCTCTTGAAGCCATTGGGCTTGTGTGTTTGGTCACGTGGACCTTGGTAGATTGGTGCTAGCTAAGATTAGCACTCGACATCTAGCTTAGTGTCGGTAATAGGATAAGCGACGTGTACGGTTTTCTCCGCCTGAAGGGAGGTTGTTGATATAGTGTTTGAAACTCTCGAGTGTGGTACTCGGGGAGTGGAGTAGGGCGAAGAAGAGCTTCTTAGCCGAACCACTATAAATCCTCTGTCTCGGTTTGATCTTTCCAACTCTTCTCTTTACTTTTATTTGTTATTTTTACTTAGCTTAGTGTGTAGTTCATATTGGTGTTGATTGATTACACATAGTTTTCGAATCAAAGTTTCCAATAGCATACTTTTAAAACAAGATTTTTAAAAGAAGTTTTTAAACCGGTAAACTATTCAACCCCCCCTTCTAGTTTCCCACAATTGGTATCAGGAGCCACGTCAGTCAAGTTTTTAAAGTATATTGTATTTTAAAGCTTGAACCGATCAATGGATTCCGACAAATATCTAGAAGGGCAATCTATGCAAAGACCACCACTTTTCGAAACTGATTGTTTTATTTATTGGAAAACAAGATTCGAAACGTATGTGAAATCAAAAGACATTGATCTTTGGCATGTTATTACCGAGGGTGACTTTCAACCTATTCAAAAGAATCCAGAAACTAAAAAGGATGAAATAGTTTCTTATGATAAACAAAGTGATGAACTAAAAAGGAAATTAGCCAAAAATAATGAGGCTAAAATGATGATTTATAATGCTTTGCCTAAAAAGGAGTTTGAAAGAATTTTCATGTGTAATACGGCAAAAGATATTTGGAAAACCTTGTTAGTCACTCACCAAGGTAATAACCAAGTCAAAGAGAACAAGATAGATCTTCTTGTTCAACAATATGAACAATTCTCCATTTCGGAGGATGAGTCAATAGATAATGCTTTTGCTAGATTTAATACTATTATCACTAGTCTTAAAGCTCTTGATGAAGGTTATTCTAGTAAGAACTATGTTAGGAAGTTTCTTAGAGCTCTACATCCTAAATGGAGAGCAAAGGTCACCGCCATAGAAGAGTCAAAGGACTTGGCGGCATTGTCACTCGATAAACTTATAGGAAATTTGAAAGTTCACGAGATGATCATCAAGAAGGATTCCGACATTGTCAAAGGCAAAAGCGAGAGAGTTAGATCTCTAGCATTAAAAGCCAAGAAGGAGTCTTGTGATGAGGAATGTTCGAGTTCCGGTAGTGAAGATGAAGAGTACGCACTAGCCGTTAGGAACTTTAGAAAGTTCTTTAGGAGGAAAGGTAGATTTCCTAGACAATCTCGCGATGAGAAGAAGTCATCCCAAAGAAATCATGATGAAAGAAAAGGGACAAGTGACAGGAGATGCTTTAGATGCGGAGATCATAATCACTTCATAGGAGAATGTCCTAAGCCACCAAAATCCAACAACCAAAGAGCCATTGTAGGAGGTTCTTGGAGTGATAGCGGTGAAGAAGAAGAGAAGAAGCCTAACGATGAAACGTGCCTAATGGCTCAAGCTTCTAACGAGGTACATTTCGACTCTTCTTATTATAGTGATAATAATTCGTCAATAGATGACAGTGAATTACATGACGAATACAACAAACTATGCGTAGTTAGTACTAAGATCTTAGGTAGAAACACAAAGCTAAAATTAAAATTAAAAGAACTAGAACTACAAGTCTTAGAACTAAATGATCAAGTCAAGAGACTTGAGAAAAACAAGGAAGTAGACTTAGGATGCGGGTCATGTATTAGTCTTCAAGTAGAAAATGAAAAACTTAAAGAAAATGCTTTAAGAATCATTAAGTTTGATGAAGGAACTAAAAAGCTTAATGATATACTTGAAAATATTAGATATAGTGAACATGACCGTTCGGGTTTAGGATTTGACCCAAATCAGGCTTCTAGAAGTGGTACTAAACAAGTAAAATTTGTGATGCCTGAAAAGTCCATGTCTGAAGGTGACGGCACCATTAAAGATACAGACGACTGATGAAGCGAAAAGTGTACCGCTTTTAAGGGGTCATTTAAGCCCTAAATCGTATTTATTTGATCAAATATCGCCCTAAATCGTTCCTTTTGTCATTTTAGGTACTTTTGAGGAGAAATCTGGAAAAGGAGGCATTTTGGACGTTTTTGGAGCATAAAAGTGAAGAAAACGACAAAGTCTCAAAATTGTGCTGGAAGTTACCTTTGACGGCGTCAGGATTTACTCCAGACGGCGTCATGGCTTGGCAAGAAAAGGTGGATGTGAAATTTACTCATGATAAGCCAGTGAAAATTGCATGTGAATTCTGACGGCGTCACGCTTTAACCTGATCAAGGGCGTCATGGCTTAATTCAAAGAGGGACGGCGTCACGTTCAAGGTCTGACGGCGTCAAGCCTTGATAAGCCAGAACGGATTTTGGAGAGCTAAAGAGGGACGGCGTCAAGAAGGTCATCCGGGAACCCTAGAAGCGGCGAGGTGACGGCGTCACACTCCATAACGTGACGCCGTCAGATCCAAAAGTCTATATATAGTTTTCTAATTTTTTGTCATTAGTGTGGAACTTAGTGTGGAATTTTTGGGAGAAAACCCTAAGACGATTTTAGCATCTTTTTCAAGGCTTTTTGCCTTGAGATCTTTCATGTTACATTGAAGATAAGTTATCAATTAATCATTCAATATGTCTATGTGTTGTTTGATTCTATCTTATTCTTGTCTTTTGATTAACATGTTAGGCTAGATTTATCTTGTGTTTGCTTAGATCTAATGAAACCTAGCTATTGATTATTGGTTATTAGTGTGTTGTTAGTTGTATTGGATGATTGTTCATCTATGTTAGGCTTAAGAAAACTGGCTAACTTCCTATTCGGTAACTTGCTTGAACGTCTTAAGAAACATGAACCAAATGCGTACTAAAGGTTTTTATGGTTGTATTTAATGCACAAGCGAATTCTAGTGATCCCATGTTAGGAACTTCCTAGCCGGCTCGACATAGGAGTGAAGTAGGAGCTTGTAGAGTTGGGGAAGTACGTACGCCACCCCACGATTGGTATTAAGGAATACACCCGTCATCCACGCAACTAATATACACTAATCAACCGGTAAAAGATAGTTAGGGAGTAAGGAAATCTAAGTAAACACATTTCTCTACACATAAGTTTTCACCAACTTTTTATTTTCAGTTATTTATTTTATTTGCATTCGTAGTAATTTGGGTTAGTTGACTAGCAACTAATTCCGCCCACTCTTTCAAACCCGAGATTTTAATTGCTTTCGTAAAAATATAAAAACATAAAAAAGAATCTTCCTCAACCCTTAGACCTATTAGAGTAGTCTTTCATATCTAACGAACACTATTCCCTGTGGAGAACGATCAATCCCCCGTACTTACCACTACACTATACTACATCGGTCAGGTACACTGCCTGGTGGGGTTGTAAGCCTCTTGAGATCCCTCGAGAGGTAAAACCTGTTGTAAGGTTGCAAAACCACGCATCAAGTTTTTGGCGCCGCTGCCGGGGAATAGTTATTGTTTAGGTTGAATTGTTATTTCTATTAGGTCTACTCACTAGATTCCTTTCTAGTGAGATTTTTATTTTATTTTTCTAGGTTTTTCTTTAGTCTATCTTATTTCTTTGTACTTTTGTTTGTGATTCCTTCCACCCACCTCATGAGTAACATTGATCATTTGATCCCTGTTATTCGTATTTTCCGCCGTGCAAACTTTCAAATACCCGTTCCCGCCCCCATCGTAGAAAACAACAACTTTTCACCCGACCACCACTTTGGTAACAATTCTGAGATGGAGGAGTCTGACCATGAGAATGACTATGTTAGTCCATTTTACTACTCAGACTCCGATGAGGATGCCGGTGATGGTGAAGTAGTTAACGAGGAATGGGGAAAAGAGGAAATTGATCCCTTTAAGTATGTTGACCCTAGGACTAAGATCGAAAAGGATAGCCTCTTTAACATGCAATTTCCGTGTAAGATTGGTTATCATGATTTTTATGCTTATCTTAACTCATCTTTGCCTATGAACATTATCTCTCGCGCTAATTATAATAAAATCATGGTAGATGAGCTAGAATATCAAGGTGATAACATCGTTGCTAGGATTAAGCCACTACACGTGTTCGTAGGAAGTTTTGTGTATTTGGTGGATTTTATGGTTATGGAGAACTTAGGAGAATTTATCGATGACAAATTAACCCAAGTCATTTTTGGAGAACCCTTCAAAAGGTTGACCAACCTTGACGAAAAACTTATGGACGGGTTAATTACATTCTCGGATGGGGATGAAGATTTTGTTTATCAAATGCCCCGAGCACATCCTAGGTTTAAGAACTACCCCATTGAATCTTGCAATAGAATTATGCCTATCGACTTGTTAAGTGAGAATGATAAGGGGAAGGGGCTCAAATATCCACATGAGAAAAATAAGAGATATTATCATGGATGTTTGGAGCTAAATGATGAATACAAGAAAGATGAGGCAACAATTAGATGGCTCACACTCGGGTACGTGAGCATAAGCGACACTAGATAGCGTGACTTTGAGTCTAGCTACAAGACTCGTTAATAAAGAAAAGCGCTTCTTGGGAGGCAACCCAATCTTTATTTGCTTTTTGTGTTTATTTATTTGTTTGTTTGATTTTATTTGTTTCCATATGTGTGTTTAATTTTTATTCTTATTGATTCATGTTCAAAACTAATTTGTGAAAATGCTTTATTTTGTTTTTAACTTCGTCTTAACTACATATAAAGGTATTTTGCAAAAGATAAGTGTAAGGGAAATCTAAATCGGTTTATTAGAACACAAATGAACATGAATCGTAATAATATTAAATGAACATACATATTAGTATTTGTTTGAGTCAAATGCTTGTATCGAGTCATAATGATGTTTTGCAGGATTTCCAGGAAGTAAGGTATAGGTTTTTCCAAAAATTTTCTGGAAACTTAAAATGAGAATTTTTGTCAGGTCATTCCTGACGGCGTCAGGGTTTATAACCTGACGGCGTCAGATTTAATTTTCAGAAATTTTTGAAAGTTTTGTTTTCATAAAAAGTTTTTATTAAAATCTCTAACTTATAATCTCCAGGAATCTGCAAAATTATCATTCCACAAGCATTATATCCTTATATATATAGATTTATCCCGCCGATGTTATGCAGGTTTTCGTGTTTGTTTTCTCAGGTTTAACAGGTTATTTTGGACAAGGAAATGTTTTGAATCAAGCTTATGGCGATGCATTAGTCATGGAGCTTCAACATTACCTTGGAAGAAGATCTAACCGTGTTACTTCATCATCCACCGAGCGAATCAGGGGAGTATTAGATTTCATTCTTTTACTTTATACTTTTACATCTTGTTATTTGAACATTGGGGACAATGTTCATCTTAAGTGTAAGGGGGGGTAAAAGTACGATTAGAGAATACAATTGCGCTTGATTTTTGTTTGTTTAATAGTTGATGTGTAATAAAACTGAGAGAAATACCTGTTAGGGCAATTTTAGTGCCAAATTTAAAATTTTTTACAACATATAGGAGTGAAACTTTGATCTTAATGAGCGTCTCACGGATAGGAGTTATATGACTAGCACAAAAACCGTACCACTAAAAAAATTTTCCACCCCCAAATATGTGAGGTTCGCCCTTAGAATTGGTAGGAAAAGCATTTATGCTATGATGTGTGTACCGGTAGCACTTAGATTCTAGAACTTGCGTTAGGACCATTCCAAGGCCACAAGTGAGACTACATTCGTGTAGTTAGATTTACTACATGATAAGAGGCATTAGGATTAACCCATTGTTTTACACCTGTGTTTTTGTTATAATTACATTGGCTACATTGGTCAAGTAATTCTCCCACACCCTTTGCGTTGTACTCATTTTTAGTACACGATACCCCTAGTATACCCCTCAGAGCCTATCTTTTCGTTTCGACCTTTAAGCATTTTACTTAAAGGAAGAATTTGTTACACCCCACTAAAATGTACACCCAAATCGCCTTAGCCTACCTTGTATGCACTCATTTTTAGTGCATTATTGTGACAACATTTGTTTAAACCCAAGTTAATTATCTAGTTGATTACATGGTTGCTAAGTCGAGTCATATCCTTGTACATATTGTTTTGGGACGATTGGGACTCATGGGTAAAGTACTAGTGTAATGGAGTAATGGGGAAGAACATCATTTATTACCCCCATATGTGCTAAATATTTTAAAAGTACTCCAAGTGTTTTAATTATCTTAATTCGAGTCATTAGAATAGTTTTTTTTTTTATAAAGTTATGTAAAAGTTCAAGTGTAAGGGGGATGCAATGCCCCTATGATGTATTATTTTGGATGGTAGGGCAAAAGTGTATGCAAAAAAAAAAAAAAAAAAAAAAAAAAAAAAAAAAAATCAAATCAAGAAAAATACAAAAAAATGAGAAAAAGAAAAAGAGAAAAAACATACGGACTACCATCCCGTTTTATTTTATGTTTATTTTATGTTTTTGTTATTTTCTTTCATTAGCTTAAGATTGAGTCGAGTCTTGGCTTAGCAACATTGTATAGTACATGTAATTGATCAAGATCTTTAACTCGCCACCAGTAAAACATCCCTTATCCAACAAAACCGTGTTTTCCTTTTCCCTACACCTAACGTTATAAACCCATTTAAAAGCCCTCTTTGATAGTTTATCTTAGGTGCTTACGCCTAGTGGAGGAGGTTTTCGATCATTTCCCAAGCCTATGGTAATCTATTTGCTATGACAGGTAGTGAGAGATATTATCCGTTTCCATTTATGAGATTTATTTTGATGACACTTGAGAGATGTGAGTATCTAAACACTACTTGTGAGGTGCTAGTTTATAATCTCCGTGCTTATTATGATTAAAGTGGAACGATTATTTGTTGCAATTACTTTTATATTAGCTTTAAATGACCCCTAACTTGTATTTTGATTAGAATAAAAGCGCATTTGCTTGAGGGCAAGCAAATCTCAAGTGTAAGGGTATTTGATGAAGCGAAAAGTGTACCGCTTTTAAGGGGTCATTTAAGCCCTAAATCGTATTTATTTGATCAAATATCGCCCTAAATCGTTCCTTTTGTCATTTTAGGTACTTTTGAGGAGAAATCTGGAAAAGGAGGCATTTTGGATGTTTTTGGAGCATAAAAGTGAAGAAAACGACAAAGTCTCAAAATTGTGCTGGAAGTTACCTTTGACGGCGTCAGGATTTACTCCAGACGGCGTCATGGCTTGGCAAGAAAAGGTGGATGTGAAATTTACTCATGATAAGCCAGTGAAAATTGCATGTGAATTCTGACGGCGTCACGCTTTAACCTGATCAAGGGCGTCATGGCTTAATTCAAAGAGGGACGGCGTCACGTTCAAGGTCTGACGGCGTCAAGCCTTGATAAGCCAGAACGGATTTTGGAGAGCTAAAGAGGGACGGCGTCAAGAAGGTCATCCGGGAACCCTAGAAGCGGCGAGGTGATGGCGTCACACTCCATAACGTGACGCCGTCAGATCCAAAAGTCTATATATAGTTTTCTAATTTTTTGTCATTAGTGTGGAACTTAGTGTGGAATTTTTGGGAGAAAACCCTAAGACGATTTTAGCTTCTTTTTCAAGGCTTTTTGCCTTGAGATCTTCCATGTTACATTGAAGATAAGTTATCAATTAATCATTCAATATGTCTATGTGTTGTTTGATTCTATCTTATTCTTGTCTTTTGATTAACATATTAGGCTAGATTTATCTTGTGTTTGCTTAGATCTAATGAAACCTAGCTATTGATTATTGGTTATTAGTGTGTTGTTAGTTGTATTGGATGATTGTTCATCTATGTTAGGCTTAAGAAAACTGGCTAACTTCCTATTCGGTAACTTGCTTGAACGTCTTAAGAAACATGAACCAAATGCGTACTAAAGGTTTTTATGGTTGTATTTAATGCACAAGCGAATTCTAGTGATCCCATGTTAGGAGCTTCCTAGCCGGCTCGACATAGGAGTGAAGTAGGAGCTTGTAGAGTTGGGGAAGTACGTACGCCACCCCACGATTGGTATTAAGGAATACACCCGTCATCCACGCAACTAATACACACTAATCAACCGGTAAAAGATAGTTAGGGAGTAAGGAAATCTAAGTAAACACATTTCTCTACACATAAGTTTTCACCAACTTTTTATTTTCAGTTATTTATTTTATTTGCATTCGTAGTAATTTGGGTTAGTTGACTAGCAACTAATTCCGCCCACTCTTTCAAACCCGAGATTTTAATTGCTTTCGTAAAAATATAAAAACATAAAAAAGAATCTTCCTCAACCCTTAGACCTATTAGAGTAGTCTTTCATATCTAACGAACACTATTCCCTGTGGAGAACGATCAATCCCCCGTACTTACCACTACACTATACTACATCGGTCAGGTACACTGCCTGGTGGGGTTGTAAGCCTCTTGAGATCCCTCGAGAGGTAAAACCTGTTGTAAGGTTGCAAAACCACGCATCAACCACTAAATTTAGTGGTACCGTGGTACCGTGTGGTGCTGAGGACAAAACTGGGTCAATTCTGAAAAGTAACTTAAGTCCTAAACCAAGTCAAGTAGTTGTAAATAGAACTAAAGTGTCTACTCCAAGTAGAGAGGAAACCAAAGGCTTTAACAAACCATTGTCATCTCCCGAACATGGTTTTGTAAAGCGTGACACTAGGTCAACTACTCCTCCACCTAGAAAGGTAAACTCTCCCAAACCTCGGTCTAGAACTCCTCTACCGAGAGGTAACTTTAGAAGACAAAATCATCCGAGTAACTTTCCCGTAACTTGGAATGATCATCCACCACAAAGTTACTTACCATGGGAAATGTGTCCTCCATTCTCAAATCCTAAACTAACGCAACAAATGCGTAGGATGTTTAACTCTAACAACTTTGGACCCATGAGATATTAGGGACCAGATGTTTGAACATTTGTTTTGCTAGGAAAACATGAGTGTAAATAAACTTTGGAGTCTAACAAAAGGAGTATGATGCGTTATCAAGCAAATCCGGTGACGCAATAGTCAAGTCGTGTCTTTCATGCTTAACATTCAACAAAGGTACCTTAGTCTTCTAGTTTTAAGAGCAAACACCTCAGGCACATGTACGCTTTCTTAAAACACCCTTTGTTAGTAGTAATGTTTGGCATGAAATAGTGTAGTTAGAATCTAACATGGTAGGCACTATAACACAGAAATTCTATTCACATCTCATCATGCCAAATTCATCTTGTCCAGAAATGTTCGATGATCGCTTGAAGATCATGCGTGACAAGTTTGAATTAAGCATTGATGAGTGAATCAAGTTCCCTTCCTTGCACATATGTAATCTTGCCTAAATTAAGTATCCCTTTAAACTTATGTATACTATATGTATGAGATACATAGTTTAAGTAATAGTCTTTATTGACAATAACGCCCATATCCGCAAATGCAAAACTCACAAGAGACGAAGAAGGTGAGTACACGGATATAACTAGGTTAGGGGCACAATAGGTAAAGTAGTTTACCTAACGGCAAGTAGGTCCATTATCATGAATAGTGTTGGCTTTGTGCCCACTTGTAAGAAGTGTCCCAAAACTTCTTACATCAAAGTGTTCAATGTATCATACGATGCATTGAAGATACTACACACTTGAGACTACGATATCTCAAGGAGATGGTTGTAGAAAATGTTTCTATACCAACTCTGATAATGCTAGAGTTGATGTGGATTGAGACATAAAGAGCAATGTTTGTACCTTCATAGGTTTGTTAACAAACTTCTTGGTTCCCTAAGAAACAAACTACTCTTGCTATTTCCACGACCGAAGCCGAGTACGCAAGCGCCAGAAAGGCATGACAACAAACACTATAGATGAGACAACTCCCTGTGAAGAGTAGCAGTCAAGATGCCATTAGACTTGTCCGGGAACCCTATAGTTTGCTCATGAACGAAGCTCGTCGAAGTACGTCATCTCCCCGCGGAAAGACATCTCCTCCGTCATGATAACGTCGAAAGAGAAATCTTTTCTTTGAAAAGTATCTCTTCTCACCTTAACCTTTACATTCTCGTCTAATGACCTCTTAATAATCCATTGGAAATATTAATGTCATCTTTCACGTCTCATCATATGACTTTTCAAGTCATTCCTCATATCCCTTGATGAACTCAAATAAGTACATTTTATTACTATCATTTATCCTATTAATTTGACTTGTTTTACTATATTATGTATGAGGATTGATACTTAATCGTTTACTTTTGTAATTCTCAGGTAAAAACAAGCATTTGGTGAAACTTAGCGATTATGGACTAACAATGGAGCAAAACGTGCATAAAGTGAAAGTCTACTGACATGGACAAGATCAAGTCAATTCTGCTCCAGATGCGCCGCATCTCACTCTCGAAATGCGCCGCATCTCTATCAAGATATCACCAGATACGATCCAAGATACAAGAGGACATGCGCCGCATCTAATCAAGAGTTACGCCGCATCTTCTGGCGGTGTACGAATATTCCTGAATATTATAATCTTGGACCCCACGCGAAGTTAAGTACATGCGCCGCATCTACTTAGTAGATGCGCCGCATCTTCCCTCAGACAGAAACTATAAATACCCCGTAGACCAGACGAATTAAAGAGTTCGAAACCCTAAAACCGAAGTTCGGACAGCAGAGCAAAAGGACGAATTCAGTCAAGGAGGCAGCACAAGACACACCCAAATCGAAGATACAAGAGCTGTAAGAAGGTGCTGCATGTATTTAATTCATTAAGTAGTTTTGTTTTATTGTGTTAGCAAACTTTAATTCATCAGGATTGGTGGCTTGTGTAATGTGACAACGGAAAGATTGCACTCCCTTTAATACTTGCTTTCCCATCAATTAAAGTTTATATGTTGATGTCTTTGGTTACTACTTATTAGTGCATTGATAACCTCTGTGTTTATTAGTGGCTTGCGGGCATTTGACTGCGGGACATAATGTGGCTCCCACGGTTGTTTCTAAATTGATCACTTAGGAATAACTTTTAGACATAAGTAATCATTAAGGGTTTACTCGCCGATAAGAATAGGACCAACGAGAAAGGATTAATTACATACACTTCATATAAAGCTATCAATAAAACAAGTGACAAACTACTTAATCATAAGGACAGCCCTCTTATTGTCTCTAGTATCTATCTGTGTACGTGTGTGCTACTTGCTGATTCGTGCCTATTGGTTTATTTTATTATTTAATTACAACAAATCGTGCCAGTCTCTCAGGCTGAAACCCCCTTGCGTTAGGATATTAAAATACTGATTAGAATAACGAGATAATACGTTCCACTCTTAGTGATCGACACTCTACTTACCATTATCTTCATACTGACCGGGTACACTGCTCGTTAAGTGTGTGTGTTATTGATAAGTCGGCTAAATATAAATTTAAAACTTGAGTAGGCATTAAAACTGCTAAACCGCAACGACACATCACGCGCATCAAGTTTTTGGCGCCGCTGCCGGGGAGTGAATTGTTATTATCTGTTAATTTGATTAGTATTTTAATTAGTTTTTTCTTTTTATTAGATTAATTGCATCATTGTACTATTTTGCATATTTGTTGTATTGTGTGTTAATTGTTTTCTTTTATTTTTGTGTGTTTATTTTTGTTTGTGTGTTTAATTTTTGTTTTTATTTTTCGTACTTTTCTGTTCTGCTATCGTTGTACTGTGCTAAATCAAACGATACGGCGCATCTGATCTCTCAGATACGGCGTATTGCGTTTAATTTTTTTTTATATACAACGCGTTTAATTAATTCGATACGACGCATCTTTTCCCCAAGATACGGCGTATCTGTTTTTAATAAGAAAATTTTTTCTAAGCGATAAAGTAATACGACGCATCTGCTTTTGCGGATACAGCGTATCTGTTTTTAATAAAAATTTTCAAAACATTAACGCCATACGACGCATCTTCTTTTGAAGATACGGCGTATCTATTATTTTAATTAAAAACAGTTTGCGAATTATTAAACAGATACGGCGTATCGATCTCTGTCGATACGGCGCATCTTACTGAATCAAAAATCTTTTATTTTTAAACGTAACGAAAATACGGCGCATTAACTTTTGTTAATACGACGAATATAATTTGATAAATATAGTTGATTTTTGATATTTACCTTGATCGGTCCGCTACTCTCGTGTGCTAGTTGTTTATTTTCAGGATAAATGATGACTCAAGCATCACCAAGAAGGATTACATTCTGAACCAAACCAAGAGACGCTAGCTGAAGTGACCGAACATTAGACGACACGAGTGGAGGAAAACTCAGTACTGGTAACATTGAACTTCTTTAATTCTTGAAATAGAATCCCAGGTAAACTCTACGATAATTCAACTGCCCAAAGGAAAGTTCTCTACACTATGATCTCAGTTTTATTATCCTTATTATACATCTGATTCAATTCGTAATCTTAATTTTGTATGCTCAAAAACGATATTTGTTCCTAACCTCGGAATAAATCCTTATCCACTAAACAATAAGATTACAATTATTAATGAAACGTTTATGCCTATTACTCTTATTTTGAATTCATCTATATGGTGTGCCGTTTTTACCCTAATTCGATGTATAAGGAACTGTGTTGCGGAGGCCAAGGTACGTTCTTCATTTAAATTTCGTTAACTAACATAGAGATACGGCGGATCTAAATATCCAAAGCGCCGTATCCCTGACCACTAGGACTTATTGACTAGTCAACGGAATTAAATAGATACGGCGCATCCCAATTTTCTAATACGGCGCATCGTGTCGCCCTATAAATACGACGGGAATACGCCGCATAAATACACACAGTTAAGAACACGCACTAAAATTATACTCAAAATCCGATCATCCTTCTTTAATCCGCCTTTAATCCGAGCATTAATCCTTCTCCTAATCACAAATACTAAGGTAATTGTTACATTTCGATTTAATTTTGATTAAATACGAAAATTAGGGTTTATAGGATTGAATCGATTCGCGCTTAAACGATATAGGGATATGATTAGAACTTGGCATTAATTACTTCCCCTAAGTTAATTTTAGAATAAGACATCGAATTTGACACTAATTGAATCGAACGAAAATTTAGGTTTTGGGTTTGATTTTGAATATCTAGCGGGAAGGCGAATTAGTAGTGGTGGAATGCGATATTTGAACTGATATAAAGAGTATATAATACTGTGATATTTAGTGGTAGTTTACGTCACGGATACGGATTCTCGATAAACGTGCCTGCCCTTTATTTTATACTGATATGCTTTTAGATGCGGCGCATCTGGGTTGATTAATGCGGCGTAACGACCTATTTCAAAATTGATAAAATTTTAGATACGACGTATTGATTAATCTAGATACGACGCATCTCAATACGCCGTATCTGTTGTCTTGCACCGCATCTCTTGTACTTTATAAAGATACGCCGCACTGATTAAATCAAATGCGCCGTATCTACCCTATTTTGCAGACTGTTAACTTACTGTGAATTTCTATTTCAGATGACATTACCAGAGGTCACACTGAGGCATCAGTGGCTACAGTTCGAGAACATGGGACTTACCCCTGCCACTCTAGAGGATTACTTGCATAGGCTCGACTCGATCTACTTCAAGAAAATATTCAGAGTCCAGGTTTTGAATTTTGACGATGTGGGGTCGATCGGTGGTGGACATGCAGCTGCTAGCTTACAGAGTCGGATGGAGATGGTAGTTGTTGGAGATGATGAGGAGGCTGTGTTTAGGTCTAGTGCTTGGGAGAGGCTATTCAGGGTTGACGAGCCTCTGATTAGGGAGCTTATGCTGGAGTTCTTTAGCACGATTCATTACAGGGAGACAGATGTGGAGATTGATACAGCTGACACACTGGTGTTTAGGTTAGGAGGTGTGCATAGGCAGATGTCGATGAGGCAGTTTATTTTGGCCATGGGACTACACACTGAGGAGGAGCTTGGATCAGCTGGGTTTGCCAGGTATTGGGCTGAGAGTTTACGGGTTGTCCCTGACAGAGGGGCATTCAGTGATTACTGGGTTAGGATTTCTTCGATGGGTGACATTGTTACTTCCACCCCATCCTACACATTGATCAGGGAGCCGATGAGGCGGCTATGTCACCGTTTGATTGCACTCACCATTGCTGGGAGGGGTCAGTCACCTGAGAAGGTGACCACTCTGGACCTCTTCCTTTTGAGGAGTATGGATGAGGGGATGTCGGTGAACATCCCCCACTTTTTAGCGCACTACCTCCACCGATCTGCTGCGGGGAGAGATCGGAGGAGCCAGATGACTGGCGGGCATTTTGTTTCGAGGCTGGCCCGCCATTTTGGAGTTATTGGAGCAGAGATCCCAGCTGGGCTGGAGGTTATTGTGGCCCGTCTCCCAGTTATCGATAGAGATTATTTGGTTAGACTCGGGATCTGCCAGGCTGCTGCGGGAGGTCACTTTTGGGCAGCATTAGGGCCCGCCAGAGCTGCAGGGCCAGAGGCGGAGCAGGGAGGACCTCAGGATCCTCCGGCTGCTGCTCCTGCCGACGAGGAGGTGCCACAGGCACCAGTACCCCCACGCACCGTGATTCAGAGACTCGACGCAGTCGAGGGAGAGGTGATGGTACTGAGGAGAGACTTAGAGTGGGTGGTCATGAGTGTGAGCAGACTACTAGAGCAGCAGGGTATTACACACGCTCGTCCAGATGGTACTGAGGTTGCAGGAGTGACACGTGCATACGAGCGCAGAGTCCGCCAGAGGACTGATGGAGCCAGCACTTCCGGGACCCATCCAGACGACCACACTCACCCATGACCTTACTCTCTTGATTTCATAGACTGTTCCACACATTATTATTACTTTTTGGATTGTACTTATCGTTATTCTTATGCTTATGTTTAATGTTTCAGTTTATATTTCTTGTTATGTTTGACGAAGACTGGCATTAAGTTCAGCATGAGAGAACGAGAGGACGTATGAGATTAAACCGTGGAACGAGCCATTTTTGCAACAGACCGTTAACAGTCTGTTTGGTTACTACATGCGCCGTATCTGCTTAAACAGATGCGACGCATCCTATCCTTTACTTTGTTTTATAGTCAGTCCAGGCCGCACGAAGATACGGCGCATCTCAGTCCTGAGATGCGACGCATCCTCTGCAATGGTCATATCTTATTTTATTTTTCTGCATTTTTATTTTCGACTTTAAAACTATTTATCAGTTTATTTTAATGCGGCGCATCCCTGGTTAAGGATGCGGCGCATCTTTATTCTGATCCGTATTTATTCCAGGCTCGATACGGCGTATCTTCTTCAATAAGATACGGCGCATCGACTGACCTGATGATTTTCAGTTTTAATTTTTAAGTTTTATTTTTCCTAACTACTAATGTATTATGCAAGTTGAACCTTTCTTATCTTAGGTGTGTTTTAAAGTGTTGGTGGTATTATAGTTTCCTGAATTTCCTGTGGATACATCAAGTATGAAGTTTTAACGTTCTAATCCACAAGAAAGATGATTTTTGCTCTTTTACTAATGGAGGATCATACCGAGCAAATCTCAGGGGAGTTTTTCTGTTCTAATTCTTTTATTTTCCAGTTTTTAACCTTTTATACAAACAACGAGGACGTTGTTTAACTTAAGTGGGGGGATTGGAGAATTAGAACACTTAACAATTACTTGTCCTACTTTTTCAAAAATTATGCTTAAAATGTGCTTAATATATCAAACTTAAATTTTTTTTTTAGCATGTTTTTGTTTAAGATCTAAGTTACATAACTGCACACATGACGTTATTTTCAAAAATTGTGATTTTTCAAAATTCACAAATCTATGAGTGTGCCGGTGACTTGTAAACTTTAGAACTTGGCTTGTATACTATTCGAGACCACCATAATGAGTATTATTTATATAATTGGAATGACTTGTCTAACTTGGTAAAATTCTAGGATTACACCCAAATAGCCTTTATAAGTTATGTGTTATTAGCTAACTACACTGGTTAGTTAACCCCCGTATAAACCTTTTGTTACTCTCATTTTTAGAGTAAGATACCCCTAGAAAAACCCTCAGAGCCATTCCTTTCGTTTCTTACACCTATGTTTAAAATGTTTCGTTACACCCTTACACCTTAGCCTACCCTGTAGATTAGAATCCGTGGTTGGTTAATTGCTATAGGCAGAGTGTGTCTCCTTACATTACCTGTGTTCGTGTGCGTAATTCATTATCTATGGTTAGGTCGGGAAATTGCACAATGCAAATTGGAGTGAAAGTAAATATTGTATATTTTTGAGTTTATTTTTCGTGTGTTTACTACTTTCACTATTACCGTTATTTCTGAAAGTATGAAAAGTATGAAAAAAATTATCCGGAAAGAAAGTTGTAGTGATGTGGTGAAATTTTACACATCTATGTTTATGTTTCAAAAAAAAAAAAAAAAAAAAAAAAAAAAAAAAAAAAAAAAAAAAAAAAAAGAGAAAAGAAAAAGAAAGAAAGAAAAGTTGGATGTTTGATTTAAGCCAACGATGTAGAGTTATGTAAGTGGTCGATATCACCACTATTTGTTGTATTATATCTATGATTGAATGGGAATTGACAGTTATGGGAATGCCGATTAAGGTTTATTCTTTGATTAAGATTTTGTTGAGTATAATTCGTGTCTACCTAAAGCGTGTGTTTCAAGTGTTAAAGCGTGAGTTATTCAATGATATGAGTCTTATTCATGGGATGGTTGGGATAGTGATTAACCACACTTAGGATTTTAATTTATTTGTTTTGTTTATTTTTATTTTTTACACCAATTTATATCCCAAATGTTATCCATACCCTGTATTGTTCTTTATCCAACCGAACCTTTGATTTATTGAGATTAGGGATTTGAGCAATCTTAAGTATCGTAGTCGTGGATTCGGCTATGTATTTATGATTTTGTCGCCCTTTTTGATATATTATTATTGGTGAAGTTTGGACCTATCTTTAGCCTATTCGAGTTAAGGATTTGAGCAATTGCAAGTATCGTGTTCGTGGATTCGATCATGTATTTGTGATTTTGTCGCCTTTTCTGGAATTTGAGATCGATAGTGATTAAGAATAATTAACCCTTAAGCCTAAAAACCCTTTTTACCGCTTTAGACTTGTTATTCCTTAGCTTTAGTGGTGGAGATGTGTATACTTGCCAAGCTTATGATAGAATATTCGTCGCGACTGGACAGTTAAACGATTAGATTTGCTTTTATCGACTTATTTTATTTTACTTCTAATTCGTTAAGTGTTTAGTTGTGTGATTATGAAATAAACGAATACATGCTTAAATATAAAAATAAATCCTAATACATCTTTTAGGATACATTTTCATAAATGAAATTCTAAGGTTTACTTGGGGACAAGTAAAGTTCAAGTGGGGGGATATTTGATGAACTCAAATAAGTACATTTTATTACTATCATTTATCCTATTAATTTGACTTGTTTTACTATATTATGTATGAGAATTGATACTTAATCGTTTACTTTTGTAATTCTCAGGTAAAAACAAGCATTTGGTGAAACTTAGCGATTATGGACTAATAATGGAGCAAAACGTGCATAAAGTGAAAGTCTACTGACATGGACAAGATCAAGTCAATTCTGCTCCAGATGCGCCGCATCTCACTCTCGAAATGCGCCGCATCTCTATCAAGATATCACCAGATACGATCCAAGATACAAGAGGACATGCGCCGCATCTAATCAAGAGTTACGCCGCATCTTCTGGCGGTGTACGAATATTCCTGAATATTATAATCTTGGACCCCACGCGAAGTTAAGTACATGCGCCGCATCTACTTAGTAGATGCGCCGCATCTTCCCTCAGACAGAAACTATAAATACCCCGTAGACCAGACGAATTAAAGAGTTCGAAACCCTAAAACCGAAGTTCGGACAGCAGAGCAAAAGGACGAATTCAGTCAAGGAGGCAGCACAAGACACACCCAAATCGAAGATACAAGAGCTGTAAGAAGGTGCTGCATGTATTTAATTCATTAAGTAGTTTTGTTTTATTGTGTTAGCAAACTTTAATTCATCAGGATTGGTGGCTTGTGTAATGTGACAACGGAAAGATTGCACTCCCTTTAATACTTGCTTTCCCATCAATTAAAGTTTATATGTTGATGTCTTTGGTTACTACTTATTAGTGCATTGATAACCTCTGTGTTTATTAGTGGCTTGCGGGCATTTGACTGCGGGACATAATGTGGCTCCCACGGTTGTTTCTAAATTGATCACTTAGGAATAACTTTTAGACATAAGTAATCATTAAGGGTTTACTCGCCGATAAGAATAGGACCAACGAGAAAGGATTAATTACATACACTTCATATAAAGCTATCAATAAAACAAGTGACAAACTACTTAATCATAAGGACAGCCCTCTTATTGTCTCTAGTATCTATCTGTGTACGTGTGTGCTACTTGCTGATTCGTGCCTATTGGTTTATTTTATTATTTAATTACAACAAATCGTGCCAGTCTCTCAGGCTGAAACCCCCTTGCGTTAGGATATTAAAATACTGATTAGAATAACGAGATAATACGTTCCACTCTTAGTGATCGACACTCTACTTACCATTATCTTCATACTGACCGGGTACACTGCTCGTTAAGTGTGTGTGTTATTGATAAGTCGGCTAAATATAAATTTAAAACTTGAGTAGGCATTAAAACTGCTAAACCGCAACGACACATCACGCGCATCATCCCTCTCATGACTATTTCAATATTTTTATGGAAATATTAAAGTCATCCCTCGTGTCATACCTTATAACCTTTCATCCCCTCTTATGACTATTTGAATATTTCTCCAGAAATATTGAAGTCATCTCACACATCCATCTTATTCTCGACTCATGACCCTTGAATATTTCATTGGAAATGTCAAGTCACTCCCTAAGCCTCATCTCATGACTTCGTAATATTTGACTGGAAATATTAACGTCATTCCTCGCATCTCGTCATATGACTTTTCAAGTCATTCCTCTCATCCCGCTCATGACTATTTGAATATTCCTTCGGAAATATTAAAGTCATCCGTCACGTCATACCTCATAACCTTTCATCCCTTCTATGACCTCTCGAAAGTTTCGCTGGAAACATTGAAGTCATTCTCTACAAATCGCCCATGACTTTTTAAGTCATATTTTTCACTCGTCACATGACTCATGAATATTTCACGGGAAATATCAAGTCATTCCTTGTGTCGCGTACTCCGACTAATTAAATATTTCATGGGAAATATTATAGTCATCCTCCTAAACACAACTCATAACTTCTATTTATTTCACGGGAAATACTAGAAGTAAATCCTCATCCAATGACAACTTAGTCAATTTCCTTGGAAACACTAAGGTCATTTACGGTCATCCCATTTAATCATCTTTCGTCAAAAAGTTTATTAGGTATAAACTTTTTCCTCGTGTCAAAAAGTCTTACTAAATAAGTAAGATTAATCAGCCAAAAGTCAAAACAGAAGAAAAACTGGACCATCAGACATACGGCTCCACTAAAGAGCCACGGCTCCACTAATGTTTAGTGGAACCGTGCATCTGAAAAACGCGCCCAGTTACTCTTTTCTTCTGCACAAATTTTCCAAACACACAAAACCACTTCCACTTGCTGTCAAAACCGAACCATAACACCATAATTCAATTAATCTTTTGCAAATCAAGATTGAGGCATTGAAATTAACAAATCCTAACCACAACATCATCAATTGTAAGTAATTCACTCTTAATTTCTTTTAATTTGAGTCTAGGGTTTGTTCTTGAGTATAAATCCGAATTGGGGATTTTCAAAATTAATTGAACCCTTGTGAAATTAAGACTAGGATTAGACAATGTAGCATTCACATGATTCCCTAAACCTAGGATTTCCAAAAACCCATTTATGTTGCAAAACCTAATCCGAAATTAATCACTAAATTCGGATTATGATTGATTATTTGCAATGGAATCATGTTTAGGATGATTAAAATTGGATTAGGAACGTTCTGCATTAAAGCTTTTCAATCTTAAAGCTTGTTGGCGCCATGTTGAGACATTTGTCAAACACCCCAATTCGATCATTTTTCGAAAAACTTCACAAGTCTAGGATCATGAAATCTTTTTCATGCATTGTTGATGCAAATTAAAAACGTTTTTGCATGCATACATGAACTCTCAAATATGGCTCGAAGTACATAATTGATATGTATTGTTCGACATATTTGATTGAGCAAAAGTGAAGATAGGAGCGTTTGGGTAATCTCTTTAGGATAATTTTAGAGTCGAGATTGCCGCACCTCCACATTGTTTGCATTTAGGCACACACACTAGAAGTGTAATCATTAAAATGCAACGAACTAACATATACAAAAAAAAAAAAAAAAAAAAAAAAAAAAATTGTAGACAAACAATGCCTCGAAATGATTATCAAGATACCAAACCATACATTCTTAGTACTCTTGAAAATCTAAACATTCCTGATGAGCAAAAAGCTTATCTCGCAAAAGTCCAAAATCGATACATACACGAAGGGCGTGTAGTCGATGCACTCTATGTCACGACAGACAACATCCGTGCCTGTTTTCCTTCTATCGAGTTCGATTGTTTATACAAAATAAACGATCAAGTCTGTCCTCATTTTGTTCTCGAGTTTTATAGTCGAGTCCGTACCTTCACTGATGATGATGGTAATGTTTTTCTTGATTTTTGGATTCAAAACCAAAATATCATCCTGTCTGTCTCCGAGATTGGACAAATTCTCGGTGTTCCTGCATATGGTCAGTGTGCATACACTGAAGACCATACTCTTGAGTCTCTCTTCTATAATCTTGAGGATGTAGGTGCCTATCGCACTGAAATTCCCGACCTCGAGTCCATCAAACAAGTCATCCAAACACCTCGAGTCGTCCACACGTATCAAAAGCGTGATGGTTCAATTGTCCACCTTGACCCAAACCGTATCTACCTCAAAGAGCTCCTTCCCGACCTTAGAAGTTGGGAACTCCTTCTTCGTGAGAACGTGTTGAGCCTTGCGGGCAACCGTGATCACGTCTCTGCGAGTCTCGCCCATATGCTCTACTGTCTTAGTATCGAGGAACCATATAACCTCGCATACTATATGGTCAAAATGATGGCCAATATTCACAGTCGTTCGGATAAGCTCATGCCATATGGTATGCTGCTTACTCGTCTTTTCCATTGGGTCATGGAACATTTTCCTAATCTCCAAAGTGTCGACTATGTCCTAGTCAATTCTGTTATGAAACCTCTTGGTGGACCACGACGTCGCACAAAGCAACGTAAGGACAAAGGGTCCAAGCGTGGTCGTAAATCCACTTCCAACATTCCTCTCTCATCCTCTTCCTTCGGTCATGAATCATCATCTCAACCTATGCATGCAGATGATGATGAGGTGAACGAAGAAGGAACGTCTTGTACACGTTCTCCTTCTCCCGACGTCTACTTTGACAACCTTGACACCTCATCATTTCGACGTACAACCAACCTCAAAAACGGGATGGTCAACCTATCCCAAGTGATGAGAGAGCAAACTACAATGTACAATAGACAAGTGGAGATGCATGAGCAAACTGTCGGGGGTTTCAAGTCTATTGGGAAGGCGCTAAAAGGGATCGGGAGCAAGCTAAAGAAGTTGGGGAAGAAACGAGACTAGTTAGGATTAGCTTAAGTAGTACTATTAACTTAAGTATTATTAAGCTATTATATATAAAGTCATGGCATTAACTTGCTTGGAATGTTCCCTCTTAACATTTTTAACACTTCAACATGGTTAATTCTCTTGTTAATTAATCCTCATGTTGGTTTATCTTGCCTAGTTCATGCATGATTAGCTTATTTTATTACATGCACTAGATGTCGAAAATTGCTTGAATCCTTGCATGCTTAATAGTGGCCTAAATACATAGATGATCACATGATCACATTAGTTGCTAGTTTAACTAGCTTTCGGATTTCTATGTGATTAGTAATATTGAGGCTTTGAGATTTGCAGCCAATGGATTCCCCAGAAAATTACCCCATTTAGGCTGCCTAAAACCTGCAGACCTGGAAAGAAGGTCAAAAGAGCCCACGGCTCCATTAAATAGGCCACGGCTCCACTAAATTTAGTGGTGCCGTAGCACCTTTAATGGTGCCGTGCCTCTGGAAGACGAAAACTGCTATTCTCTTCCACTTTTTGACTTCTTTTCCCTGAAAAACTGCAACCATAACCTGATTCCCATGCACCCAAATCCAACATTTCAAACTTGCATGCTTATGATTTGGCTATTTAAGCTAACATTATGCATTGCCATCCTTACACCCATCCTTACACCTTCACACTCACCATACCATCATCATGGGATCAAGGGTATTCAAGAAACCTAGATTCAACATCAAACCAACCAACCAAACCACTATAGTTGATCAATGGATCAAGAATGTCAACACACCCCAATCATCAACTAAACCTATCACCAATAACATTCCCCTCATTGATCTCACCTTGGATAATGAAGATGAAACCCATACACCTATAACCTCTACCAAATCATCATCTTCCTTCACTACACCCCAAGCTCCATCTAAGGCAACCTCTATCCAACCTACATCCTCATCCTCCACAACAAGAACCAACATACACTCATCTCAACCTAGTCCCATTCAACCTTTAGCCTTAGCACTCAACTCATCACCATCAACTTCCCTTGAATTGGGAACTAACACAACACCCTCATCACTTTCACCATCACCACAACCTCTAGCTCTCACCCTCACCTTATCACCAATAACTCCACTTGAGTTTGGAAGCTACACATCATCTCCTTCCCTATCACCATCACCTCAACCCTTAATGAGTTATCCCATCCTTTATCCCCTTCACTTACACACCTTGAGTTGCCCTTGTTGCAACTACAACCTTGAACTCATCATGAACCTTAGAGATGAGCTTAACTTTAGGTTCTCATACCTAGGACACCTCCTCACACCACCCATAGGACCCATCATACTTCCACCACCTCCACCATCACATAGCCCAACCAACTAAACATAGTCATGTTTAGTCTTTCCCAATAAATACCTAGGAACCCTTTTGAAGTTGGAAGCAAATCTAGAAGCCTCATGTTACTTTAGAAGTTTATGTGTCTTCTTGTTAGTTTAATTTGCTTTCCTATTGTAGTCATACTTATGTATGACATTTATTTTATGTTTATGTAATGGGTTTTTCATTTTGGCTACTTAGCCATAATTCTTTTATTGTGGTTGGATATTTGTCTTATGTGCTACTTGTTAGATATTGTTTATTTGTCGTCTAACCTTGTTTTGTAGCACGAACCATTGCTCGATTCCTTTGTGTTCTCCAAATGAGGGGGAGTACACATCAAGGGGGAGCCTTAACCACCTTTTTGATTAGACAAAAAGGGGGAGAAATGGGAGTAAACTCATTAAAAACTTGTTAAAACTAATTTTAACCTAAAATGAGTTTATATTTTGTCATCATCAAAAAGGGGGAGATTGTTGATGCAAATAATGTTCTAAAAACGTTATTTATATCTTTCGATTACTTCACGTTTTGAGGATGACAAAATGTGAACTCACGTTACGTTAAAATTAACGTTAACAAGTTTTTAATCGGAAGATCCCGTTTCTACGCAAATCACTCTTGAACAAAGTTACAACTTGAACTAGTGATCAAAGAAGTGAATTTATGTTTTGAAAATTCACATTTTAAATGGGACAAAACATTTTTTTCAAAAATACACATGACAAATTATTTTTGAAATATTAAGAAATGTTTTAATGGAAAAATTAGTTTGAAAATCACAACAGCTATTTCCCCCCCCCCCAAAATCAGCTCCAACCTTCCCCAAATAAGTTTTCACCAGAAAAGACAAAATTTGGAGCGTCCTAGTCTACCACGGCTCCACGGTTCCACTAAATTTAGTGGAGCCGTATGGTATTTAACGGAGCCGTCCGTACAGATTTTCTTTGTAACCTTCAGATTTTCTTTGCCTATAAATACCCACCTCTTTCACAGTTTTAGACACCCTTCACACACAGAAAAATCCCTTAGCTAAATCCTCTCACACCTTTCACTTCTTAGGTTCATTTAGATTAGTTTTTCTTTGTTTCAAGAGTGATCCAATCATCCTTCAAGTGATCCTCTTCATACCTCTTCACTAGCAAGAGAAGAACACAAGTATCCAAGTTGATACAAGGTGTTGTCATCCCTCTTCATTAGCAAGAGAAGAACTCAAGTAATCAAGAAGATACTAGAGTTATAGTTGATAGGTTTTTGTAACACTTGTTACAACCTTGTTGTGTCTTAGCATACATCAAGTTTATTTTCTTTTTGTGAGTGAGAGTGAAGATCAAGTGTGATCTATAGAGATAGTGAACATCTCTTGAAGCCATTGGGCTTGTGTGATTGATCAAGAAGATCAAGGGTCATTAGGTTAGTGTTAGTTGAGTAGAGTGAAGTGAGTGTTGATCATTGTGATCGTGTTGAGATCTTGGTGATCGTGTTGAGATCTTGAAGCCACTGGGCTTGAGTGTTTGGTCACGTGGACCTTGGTAGATTGGTGCTAGCTAAGATTAGCACTCGACATCTAGCTTAGTGTCGGTAATAGGATAAGCGACGTGTACGGTTTTCTCCGCCTGAAGGGAGGTTGTTGATATAGTGTTTGAAACTCTCGAGTGTGGTACTCGGGGAGTGGAGTAGGGCGAAGAAGAGCTTCGTAGCCGAACCACTATAAATCCTCTGTCTCGGTTTGATCTTTCCAACTCTACTCTTTACTTTTATTTGTTATTATTACGTAGCTTAGTTTGTAGTTCATATTGGTGTTGATTGATTACACATAGAGTTCGAATCAAAGTTTCCAATAGCATACTTTTAAAACAAGATTTTTAAAAGAAGTTTTTAAACCGGTAAACTATTCAACCCCCCCTTCTAGTTTCCCACAGAATTTAACCCTAGAAGAGTTATAATAGTTGTATATAAGAAAAACCCTAAGGACCAATTATGTCACAATCAAAGTCTAGGGGCAGTGGGGAATTATTACTGCAGGGACCATCTTTCTTGAAATGAGGTTTGGGGCTCGTTTAGACTAGTAAACGATCGATTCAAGGCACGGGAATTTCACCATTGCGCTCAGAATAAATTTTCCAATAAAAACGACTATTCATACGCCTTGTTTCTCACAAATAGTAAAATAATCAAATCAAAACTTTGGTTGTGCCAGTACGCGTTGTGTACAAATTCCACGTTTCGTGAGATAATTTCACGTTTTCAAACCAAATAAGTCCAGAAAGGTTCGTATATAAGAAACAGAGATAACCTCGTATAGATATATGTCCGCAAAATTACGGGTTGTTACACTCGTTTTATCTAAAACGATTGTCTACACTAATCACTCCGCCTTGAAATATCTCTTTAAGAAGCAAGATGCTAAACCATGTCTCATACGTTGGATATTGCTCTTGAAAGAATTCGATATTGAGATTGAAGACAAGAAAGGAGCTGAAAATGTTGCAGCCGATCATTTGTCCCGAATCAAAAACAACGAAGACAATGACCAGAAAATCAAAATTGATGATAATTTTCGAGGCGATGACCAGAAATCTCTTCCTTTCCCTTACCGTTTGAGAAAAGAGAAAGAAGAGGCGCAACAACGAAAGTTTCTGTAAAATTTGAAGCAACTCCACATCAATATCCCATTCATCGAAGCTCTCATACAAATGCCAAAATATGCTAAATATCTAAAGAATTTGTTGACGAACAAATCCCGATTAGAAGAAGCTTGTACGGTGACAATGAATGAAAGATGTTCTATAGTACTGCTCAACAAATCATCATCCAAAGAAAAAGACCCAAGAAGTTTTACTATCCCTTGTCAAATTAATAATTTACACATAAAAAATGCTTTAGCAGATCTAGGAGCTAGTATAAGCTTAATGCCATTTACCTTGTACGAAAAACTAGGTCTTGGAGAACCTAAGCCAACTAGGATGTGCTTAGAATTGGCTGATAGATCAGTCCAATATCCTAGGGGGATCGTAGAAAACGTTCCTATTAAAATTGATAAATCTGTTTTACCTATTGATTTCGTTATTCTCGATATGCCTGAAGACTCTAGGATTCCTATTATATTAGGGAGACCCTTCTTAGCTACCGCCCAAGCCATGATTGATGTTTTTAATAAAAAGATAACATTGGAAGTAGGAGAAGATGAAGTTACTTTCGATACGGAACAGTCTATGAAAAAGCCTCCTACTGATGACGATAAGTGTTATAGTGTTGATATTATTGATGCAACCATTATTCGTGCAACTCAAGTATTGTTGAAAAATAACCAACTTGATTCTTTCCTGCTAAAAAATTTAGAAGAAACAATTTCTATTGAAGACCAAGTTGATGATAATCCTTTTATTACTAATTATGAGACTGGTCCTGTCATCCATAAGTCAATACGGCGTATCAATAACATCGATACGGCGTATCAAGCTTCCAGCAATCCTGGTAATCTTGAAAACAAACAGGTTTATTCAGCTAGCGCTAATGAAATCAATGAAAAGAAACCAGTACTTAAAGACTTACCTCCCCATTTAGAATATGATTATTAACATAATAACAAGAACTGTCCAGTCATTATCTCATCCGCTTTGTCAAAAAGGGAAAAGGGTTTGCTCTTGCAGGTATTAGGTAAACGTAAAGGTGCGATAGCTTGGAAAATGTCGGATATCAAAGGGATTAGTCCATCGTTTTGCGCACACAAAATCTTAATGGAAGATGAATTCAAACCCACTATTCAACCTCAAAGACGTTTGAATCCAAAAGTGCAGGATGTGGTAAAGAACGAAATTGTTAAGTTACTTGACTTAGGACTCATTTATCCAATTTCGGATAGTTCATTGGTCAGCCCCATCCACGTTGTCCCTAAGAAGGGAGGAATGACGGTGGTTTTGAATGATAATAACGAATTGATTTTATCATAAACGGTCACTGGATGGAGAGTTTGTATTGACTATCGCAAGCTCAACGATGCAACACGAAAAGACCATTTTCCACTTCCGTTTATTAACCAAATGTTAGAACAATTATCCAGAAATGACTATTATTTCTTTCTTGATGGTTTTTCAGGTTTCTTTCAAATATCAATCGCTCCAAAAGATCAAGAGAATACAACTTTCACGTTTCCTTATGGGACCTTCGCCTACATAAGAATGTCGTTTGGATTGTGCAATGCTCCTGCAACTTTTCAGCGGTGTATGACAACAATTCTCCATGACATGGTGGAGGATTTTATGGAAGTCTTCATGGATGATTTCTCTGTGTTTGGTAACTCTTTCGATAATTGTCTTGCTAATCTTGATAAGATGCTTGCTAGATGTGAGGAAACTAACCTTGTGCTTAATTGGGAAAAATGTCATTTTATGGTAAAGGAAGGAATAGTTTTGGGCCATAAAAGCTCTAATAATGGAATTGAAGTTGATAGAGCTAAAATTGACGTAATAGCTAAATTACCCTATCCTACAAATGTAAAAGGAGTTAGTAGTTTTTTAGGTCATGCAGGGTTCTATCGTAGGTTCATTAAGGATTTTTTCCATGATATCTAGGCCAATGACTCAACTCTTATTAAAAGATGCTAAATTTGATTTTTCTGACAATTGCAAAAATGCGTTTAATATATTAAAGGAAAAATTGACTTCCGCACCTATTATAATATCACCCAATTGGAATATGCCTTTTGAACTTATGTGTGATGCTAGTGACTATGCTGTTGGGGCAGTACTTGGATAAAGGATTGAAGGGAAATTCAAACAGATTTACTACGCTAACAAAACTTTAAAAAATGCCCAAGAACATTACACCACTACTGAAAAAGAACTTCTTGCAGTTGTATTCGCATTTGATAAATTTCGTCCTTATCTTATTTTATCAAAAACTGTGGTTTATATTGATCATTCTGCTTTGAAGTACTTATTTAGTAAACAGGATGCCAAGCCAAGACTTATACGGTGGGTTTTTTTACTTCAAGGGTTCAACATT
Source organism: Artemisia tridentata subsp. tridentata (assembly GCA_021014915.2). Classification (NCBI taxonomy): domain Eukaryota; kingdom Viridiplantae; phylum Streptophyta; class Magnoliopsida; order Asterales; family Asteraceae; genus Artemisia; species Artemisia tridentata. The sequence goes on from CP139504.1 coordinate 13,608,058, forward strand.
GAAATTAAAGATAAAAAGGGGGACTGAAAATTTAGCTGTTGATCACTGGTCTAGACTAGAAAACCCCTGTATGGAGGTATTGGATGAAAAGGAGATCACTGATGAATTCCCTGACGAGCACTTAATGGTGTAAAAAACTAGAGTTAGTATTGAGCCTTGGTATGCTGATTTTGTTAATTATATTGTCGGGAAGGTTATTCCTCCCATGTGGACTACGGAAAAGAGGAAAAGGTTTCTCTCTCAAGTAAAAGACTATTTATAGGATGAGCCTTATGCATTTAAATTATGTCCCGATAATTTAATAAGAAGATGTGTTGTTGGAAGTGAGATAACTGAAATATTAGAGCAATGTCACTCGGGACCAACCGGAGGACATCATAGTGCTAATATAACTGGAAGAAAGGTCTTAGATGCCAGATTTTATTGGCCTAGTACTTTTGATGATTCGAAGAAATTCATCAAAGGGTGCAATGCATTTCAAAGGTTAAGAAATATTACATCACGGAGTGAAATGCCTCAGAATAATATTCAGGTATGCAAAGTTTTTGATATTTGGGGGTTAGATTATACGGGGCCATTTCCTGACTCAAAAGGAAATAAATATATATTGGTGGCCGTTGATTATGTGTCCAAATGGGTTAAAGCACAAGCCTACCGAGTAATGATGCAAGGGCAGTAATCAACTTCCTAAAAAAGCTATTCTCTAGGTTCGGAATTTCTAAAGCCTTGATTAGCGATAGGGAGACACATTTTTGTAATCATCAATTAGAGCGTACTTTAAAAAATTATGGAGTTATCCACCGTATATCTACTGCATATCACCCTCAATCTAATGGACAAACAGAAGTTACCAATAGAGCTATTAAACATATTCTTGAAAGTTCCGTAGGATACAATCCCAAAGGGTGGTCGGATAAACACAACGATGCCTTGTAGGCATTCAGAACCGCTTATAAAACACCTAGAGGATGTACACCTTTTAGGTTAGTTTACAGGAAAGCATGCCTCTTACTAGTTGAAATTGAGGACAGAGCATATTGGGCATTGAAGCGATGCAACATGGATATGAATATAGCTGGTAAAAATCACTTTATGCAACTTAATGAGCTATCGGAGTTATCAGATGGAGCTTGTGAGAATACTAAGATCTATAAGGAAAGAATTAAGCAATGGCATGATTCTCGACTTCGTGGGGATAAGTATTTCAAGGTAGGGGATAAGGTAGTATTATTTAACTCTCGCTTGAAGATGTACCCAGGGAAACTCAAATCAAAATGGGTTGGACCTTTCATTGTTAAATTCGTTTACCCGTATGGAGCTGTAGAAATTACCGATAAGAATAAATTTGATTTCAAGGTTAACGGGCAACGATTAAAGAAATATCACGATGACAATGTTAACAACGAAAATGACGAGGTTGTAGAGTTCGAGCCCGACGAGACAACGTAGGGGCTTGAGATGAGTCTAACTTAAAGACTGTGGAATAAAGAGAAGTACTTCCCGGGAGACAGCTTGGAGTTTATTTTTACTGTTCTGTAATCGAGTCTGTCAGATCAGAAGCTCAATACGGTGTATCGATTAGCAGCGATACGGCGTGTTGAGCTAGCTGATAATACCTATCCTTTTAATTTTATGCACTTTTGAACTTTCTGTTAGATGCTTTAGATAAGGCATATCCTAGTTTTGGGATACGACGTATTCACATCTGACTCGTTTTTATTCCAGGATCGATACGGCGTATCCCTATCAATGGATACGGGATATCGACTCACCTGATGAAATTTTCAGTTTTATATTTAGTTTAGTTTTACTAACCGATGATTAACGTAGACGTACTAGCTGTGATTTTCATGCATATTTACACAGGTGGAGTGTTAAGAATACGATGGCAATGGTGGTTTACAAATGACCCTGTATTTATTGTGCGCCCACTTTCAGCACCCATTAGATATTTAGCACAAAAAGTTGCTCACAAACGCATCATGGAGCATCATACCGAGAAAATCTCAAGGGAGTTTTCCGTTCTAATTCTTTCTATTTCCTGTTTTTAATTTCAAATGCATACTGTTGGGAATTATGTGTTTCTGAAGATACTACTGCTGGTTACAGTTTCTACTGCTAGTGATATAGTTAGTACTGCTAGTTATAAGTTAGTACTGTTAGTATTAGAAAGGTACTGCTAGTGTATTTGTCAGTACTACTTATCTGATATACATAAGTTATATTAAGAATAGATATGCATGAGATATATTAGGAAGAGATATGTGTAATCTCTTCACACGGTTTTGTAAGCTGTTAGGGTTTTTTTGGTGTATAAAAGGAACATCACGGCAATAGTTAGAGATATAGTGTCATTGTGTTAATTAGCCGTGTGTCATTCAATAGTTAGTAATCTGTAACCTAAACAAATTAATAGTAATAAAAGTGTTTTAGTATTCATTGTTCTTCTTAGCAATACAAGTTAGATTCCGCATAACTTATATTGTTCACAGTCATAGTTTCTCTTGTAGTTAGTTTGGACTTATCCAGATTGGCTACCATCCTTAACAGGCTAGAAAGATCTCATTCGTATATTGGGACCAACACATATAATGAGGACGTTGTATATCTTAAGTGGGGGGATGGAGAATTAAAATGCACTTGTCCTTAATTTTTCAAAAATATGCCTAATCTATGCTTAAATTAAAAAATTCTTAGCATGTTTTTGTTAAATCAAAAGTTACATGACCCGCACACATAACCCTTAATTCCATATTGTGAGGATTTAGCCTATCCAGTTTCCCAATATTTTACCCCAAATTTCACAAAATATGAGTGTGCCGGTGACTTGCAGTAAACTTTAGAACTTGGCTTGGATACTATTTGAGACCACAATAATGAGTATTATTGATATAATTGGAGTAACTTGTCTATACAGGTAAATTTATAAGATTACACCTAAAAAGCCTTATATGTTATGTTATATTAACTAACTACACTGTTTACTCAACCCCCGTATAAACCCTTTTGTTACTCTCATTTTTAAAGTAAGATACCTCTAGAAAAACCCTCAGAGCCATTTCTTTCGTTTCTTACACCCAATATAAATGTTTCGTTACACCTATACACCTTAGCCTACCCTGTAGATTAAGTCTGTGGTTGGATACTTTTCGTAAAGTGTGTATTTCCTGTGTTCTTGTGTATGCTTCTTATCCATGGTTAGGTCAGGAGTTGTACATCGCAATGGGTGTATTTCTTGTCTACGGATTGGTCAGGAATTGCACATCGCAATAGGAATGCGAGAGTAGCAGTTTTTTTTTTTTTTTTTTTTTTTTCGTGTATTTACTACTATCACTATTATTTTTATATCTGAAGTTTGAAGTTATGAAGGAAAAATCATCCAGATGTATTATGATGGTGAAGTGATGAAATTTTACACCATTAGATGTTTCGTTTATGTTATAAAATAATAATTAAAAAAAAAATAATAATAAATAAAAAATCAAAAAAATGAAAAAGAAAAAAGAGAGAGAGAGAAAGAAAGTATGAGAAGGAGAAAGATGGAGATAATCAGTTCGTAAAAGCTTAACCGATATTATATTATGCACTAATTGATTATTCGTTGGTAAGTATTATAAACCAATGATGTAGAGCTTTGTATTAGTGGAGATATCCCGCTATTTGTTGTACTATATGTATGGATTGCAAGGGAGTTGGCTATTATGGGAACGCCAACTAAGGTTTGATGATGATTAAGACATCATTTGAGTCTAATTCATGTCTACATACTAAAGCGTGAGTTTCCGTGTTAAAGCGTGAGTTAGTCTGTGATTTTGTGTATTTTTCATAGGAAGTTCGGGAAGTAACTAACCACATGTTTCATTTTTTATGGACTTAATCTATTTGTTTTGTGAATTTTATTTAACAACAATTATATGTTTCCCTTATCCTCACCCTTTTAACAAGTTACTTTATCCGTTGTTAGCTTTCGAGCATCTGGATTTGGTAATTGCTTAGTGAAAATATTTAGTGCATTAATATGTTAGTGACCATCCGGTTTTTGAGTGATCAAATGACGCGCCCGCGGTCTAGGTTTTATGTTTTGGTGACCATCCGTTATGTAAATAGCGCGCCAGCGATCCAAGATGTTTAACTCTAGTGACCATCCGTTGTTTGAGTAAATCAATAATACGTGCCAGCGATCTAATGTGTTAGTGTATGAGATGTTTGAACATAAGCCAGGTACTAACCCTTATCACAATTATCCCAATTTACCCCTTTAGACATGTTACTCTTTGGCTTTAGTGGTGGGGATGTGTATCCTTGCCAAGCATATGATAGAATACTCGTCATGACTGAGCAATTGAGTGAACTACTAAAATGTTACCACATAGATTAGTTGAGTGATTTGAGTGTTTTCATTTTCCTATTTCGTGAGGTGTTTGGTTGTGCACTTGAGATTAAAACAAATGAATGATTAAATAGAAAAATCCTAGACTAATGTTTAGGATACATTTTCATATATTTTATCTAAGGTTTACTTAATAAAAAGTAAAGTTCAAGTGGGGAAATATTTGATGACATCACATAAGATCAAATTATTAGCATCATTTATCCGATTGCTCATTTTATATTGTTTTGTATGAGAATTGGTACTTAATCGCTTACTTTGTAATTCTCGGTAATTATGGAGCAATTGGTGAAATCATGCAATAATGGACGTATTTTGGAGCAAAATGGATCAAGTTTGATAAATTCCAATTTACAGATGAAGAATACGCCATATCATACTAGACAGATACGCCGTATACCAAGACTTGGATAAATACAAAGACCATTGCCTGACTTTGAAGAATATGTCGTATCCAATACTTGGATACGTCGTATATGAAACTTTGGTCTACTTGAAGATCTGACCTGCTTAGTCCAGATACGCCGTATCATACAACTAAGATACGCCGTATTCCTCAAGATTACTTCACCAGACTTCCAAGATTGAAGACGTGATACGGCGTATTCCATTTCAACATACGCCGTATCAGGAGGCGGTCAACGAATATTCTAGAATAGAATAATCTTGGACCCCACGCGAAGTTACCTCGATACGCCGTATCAAAGGAGTCGATACGCCGTATCGACCTGTTTTCCGAAGACTATAAATAAAAGACCCGAATTCAGTTTTCTGTATACCAAAAAAGATAGAGCAACGAATATCAGACCACCAAGCACGAACCCCAGAGAAGAGAGAAGACCAAGAAGGTCTTGCTAGTGCATAATTCCATAGGAGAATTCACTTAATCTGTCTTAATACATTTAATCGTCCGGTTAGCGGTTTCTTCTCTTTTGATTCATACTTTAATCATTCAGAACATGTTATCTTGTATTATGATTGTGATTATAGGCTAATACCTATAGGTATTAGCCTAGTTATGATTATATGATGTTTTGATTCGTACTAATTCGATAGTTTACTCAGTCCTTGTATTGATTATGTTTATTGTCGTATTCAATTGCAACCATGCTATAATGGTAGAAGTCATAGGTGCATGTGTAGTGATTCTTGCTCGTCTATTGCAACCATGCTATAATGGTAGAAGTCATAGTCGATTAATCACTAAAACAGGAATCATTAAGACGAGCATTATGCGGGTTTCGACTAACCGTGACGGAATTAGATCTGCCAAAAGGCTTAATACATGAAATCTAGAATCTAGGTGTCACCTAGGTTTAGGTCCGATATGCGCTTGGTCGTGAGTATCGTCGTTACAGGTTTTAGACTTATCAAACATCATATATGATTAACTTTGCCTAATACGTTTTGCTTATTATCGGCTTGACCACTTCTCTCTATCTGTGTTATTTGCTTCCTTTTATCTGTTAATCAGTTTAAATTAATCTAAATCTCGTGGCAGTCTCTCAGGCTAAAAACCCCCCTTTTGCGTTAGAATTAGGTTAACTAGTAGACTAACTTAGGGTTATTAAAATACTGATAGATTTAGGTCTTAACGTTCCACTCTTAGTGATCGACACCCTACTTATCAACTAACTCACCATCGACCTGATAACTATCCATTAGTGTTGTTATAGGTAAATTCGGCAAAATATAAATTTAAAACTTGATATAAAAAATACCTACACGCAACGACACATCATGTGTTCATTCCACAAAAGTAAAAATATGGTAATGAAAACTTCTCCACATATCCTTTAAGAATAGAGGCTTCTCCAACCATTCAAAATATTGAAATCAACTCTTGCAATTTGGAGAAGCATCTCGATAAAACTCAACCCGACACTCCTAGGAGTAAAGGGGTGAAGAATTTTAAGGGATTAAAGGATATGAATGATTTCTTCAAAAAGTAATTCAAGGCAAACTTACGCTAAATTTACCACAGTGGAACATCGAATATCATAGTAAATTCCAAGAGATTTTGAGAATAGAAATCAACCCAATTTTTCAAAACTTAAATGCATACATAATCCAGTTGTAAAATGATTTAAAAATTGAAATGGTTGAAGATTTGAAGTATGTTAGTTCTCTTGAAAGAGAGGTTGATGGACTTTGATATCAAATGACAAAATATGATGATCGACTCTTGGAGACTGTTGTTCAAACCAATGTGATGAATACTGTGCTGCATTCTATTTTCATTGAACATTTTGAATCCCATAACAAAAGAAAATCTTTTGCAAATGAACTCTTAACCCAACACGACACAAAAGAGAATTTTGCTTTGAAACAAACAATCAAATGAATTTCCAAAGAAGCAACTGATGTCAAAAACGATTTGATGAAACAAATCGCTAAGTTGAAAAAACATTTTGACCACCTGCAAGCTCACAACATTTCTTTAGAGCTACAACTTCAACTTCAAAATGGAAACAACGACAAATCATTTTCGAACACATCTTTGACATCAACGCTTGAAAAACTTGAAAAGATTGAAGATTAAAATGTTTCTTTGAAATTTTAGGTTCTATCCCTTGAAAAGGAAAATGTGCATCTAAAGCAAACATTCAAAAATCTTTATGACTCAATCAAGCCAATGAGGGCTGAATTGTCACATTTCAGAAGGTCATCTGTGGATACTAAGTTTATTAAATCATCTGTATCGGGTGAACCACCATTGTACCAATTTTTCGAATCTCGGTTCTCAACCAAGATAGATGAGCATTTTTTTTTATCAAAACCAGTCACTCAACAGACTGAGCCTCCAAGTAAATCAACTATTTTGAGAAACAAAAATGTGATTGCTCCTGGAATCTACAAAATGGAAGTGTCTAAACGAAAAGATAAAGAACCATATGGCACTAACGATATGTACTATGAAGGACCTAGGAAAGAAGCACCATACACCAAACCACAAACTGCACAAAAAGTTGAGACTAAGATTCCTAACAAAAATGTATTGCCTTCTATAGGACTAGAGTGAACTCTTAGTGTTAGCAGACCACGGCTTAAGAGCACTGAAATAAAGAATAGGGTCCAGCAAACATCTAAGAGTAGGAGCACGAAGAATAAATAAAAAGTAGAAGAGCACCCTAGGAATTTTATATTTTTGAATAAGAAACAGTTTTCAACTGCGTGTAATGACGATGTTAATGTTTTATCTAAAGATATTGCTTATGTTTGTGTTGCTTGTGGTGATTGTGTTTTATCTAGAAATCATGATATTTGTGTTTCTCAATATTTAAATGCTTTGCATGAAAATTCCATATCATCCACTAGTAGGGCACCTGCACCTAGACGACCTAGAAAACCTAGTGTTTCGAAAACTAGGGTAGAAAAATCATCAAAACCTAGTGTCAAGAAACTACATGTTGTAAAAAACCACTGCTCCAAATCCCAAAGTAGACACAACAAAGAATGTGTCTCCCTCTAGGAAACCTAAGCAGAGTAGCGCGTATTGAAATAGACCATGGTTGTCGTATAGTCTACCTCCACCATGCTATAGGTGGGTAATTAAGGAAATATCTGAAAAAGTGACCCCTACTGCAACATACAAGAGGCTAGGAAGAAAATTGTTGAAATTGTGTCTTCGAGTGTTAAGAAGATAATTGACACTCGAACTTTATGCTTCTAACATCTCAGAACCCATTGAAAGATGGGGATCCATGTTTCTTCATCTTCCATAGCCCTTTCCTACTTTCATTGCAGGTGATTCAAATCTAGGTTACGGGTATTTACAACATGGGAACTACTTGATTACACGGGTATATTACATCGAGGGACTGGGACATAATCTACTTTCTGTAGGGAAGTTCTGTGATTCAGATCTTAAGATTGCATTCAGGAAAGACACTTGCTTCATCAGGAATTTGGACGGTGTTGATCTAATGAAAGGATCTCGTGGCAACCACAGTTCTACACTCTACACAATCAACCTCTTTGAACTCATTTCCACATCACCAATATGTCTCATGACCAAAGCCTCATCAACTAAGTTTTGTGATGGGGGTTTGTGAACCTCCGAAGAAGTTTTACAATCCTCCTGGGCAGTGTACCAAACCGTTGTAGTATAGTATAGGTAAGACACGGGGGATTGATCGTTCTCTAGGGGAATAGTGTTGGGAAGGTCGAGATGTATCACATATTAGGTCTATAGGTAAGGGATGATTCTTTTTGTGTTTTTACATTATTATGAAAGTAAATTAAATCTCGGGGTTTGAAGAGTGGGGTTTAAACTACTAATTAAACTACTATGCTAGAAAATTAAATTGGTGAACTCGTATGATTAGGAAAATGTGTTTACTTAGATATCCTTACTCCCTAGTTATCTCTTATTAATTAGTTGAATTGGCACGTCCTTGTTTAATTGGCGCATTGTATTCCAGTTTTAATCGTAGAGTGGTGCCAAATTCCCTAAGTCTATGAATGTATAAGTCTCCCTTAAGAAACTCTAGATCTATAAGTGACAAAATGTCATCTCCCTAGAATCTCCCAAGATCTACAAGCTGCAATTCACGCAATAAATACAACGAATAAAAACCACTAGTGCACTCTAGTGTGTAATACGTTTAGTCGGATTTACAAGCATGTTACATATAAGAGGTTAGCCAATTTTCCTACTCCTAACACCAATCAACTAATTAAACAAGAGACGACAATTAATAATTAATAAATAGGTTTCAATCAATCCAAGTAAACACTAAAGAATCTAGCCGGGCATGTTAATTGAAAGAAAAGACATACACATAATCAAACAACACATAAACATATTGAATGGTTAAAGAGAAGACTTATCTTTAATTAAACATGCAATAAAGATGGCTGTAAAAACCCTAGAACTTCGGTGAAAATCGGACTCCAAGTATTTTGATCGGTTTTTGTGAGTTGTGTGTTTTTTGAGTGTGTGTTATTGGTTAGAGAATTAATTTAAGTTATGTGAGTAGCGGGACTTTAGAGGGTAGATAGTGTCAATATTATTGACGGTTATACCCTTGCATGTGTTATTTTATTATTATTATTATTTTCTTTTTCTTTTTTTTTTCTTTTTTTTTTTTTTTTTTTTTTTATCTTTTTATATCACTTGTGAAATTATTATTTTAATTGGTTTATATATAGACTTTTAAGCTAGCCCAATAAAGAAAAATAATTTGGGCTTAATGACCGGCCCAAAGAGTTTGTGTAGACTGTAGTTTCCTACTGACATTATGGGGTATCACCTGTGATAAAAAATAACATAATAGGTATCTCATTTGATACAAAATAACTTATTAGGTATCACCTGTGATACATAAAAAATCACACATTCGTTAGTGCTGCTAGCTCGTTTTAATGCTATTCCTACTAACATGACTAGTAGAACTGCTTGTTGAAAACAGTTAGTACAGCTATTGACCAATTTGTGATATCAAAAAACACAGACAAGAAGATTTTTTTTTTTTTTTTTTTTTTTTTTTTAGTTTATTTCTTCTTAAAAGGTAAAAAGCCTGTATTTTTTTAATGAATTAAATTATGATTTCTACTCATTGGTAATTTTTATTTTTGAAAAAGAAGAAGATAAATTTGATGATGATGAAAGACATGATGATGACATTGAAAAGCATTAAAACAAACTAGCAGTAATAACCAATGTATGATTTTGAATGAATCACAGGTGATATCTTATAAGTAATTTTGTATCACAGGTGATAACTAATAAGTTATTTTGTATCACAGGTGATAAAAACTCAGTAATAATCAAAACACACTAATAATCAAACAATCATGTATAAATCTGTTATTCAAATATCATCAAAACAATCTGGAACATTTAAAATCAACAAAGAAACTAAAAAAAGAAGAAAACGACTTATGATGTAATTTCTGCTTGAACCAAGAGGTCCTCATCTCCTGTAATTTCCGATTGATTCAACTCACCCTCTTTTCTTGTAATCTCTGGTTGATCCATGTGGCCCTCATCTCTTGTAATTTCTGGTTGATCCATGTGGCCCTCATCTCTTGTAATTTCTGGTTGATCCAACTCACCCTCTTTTCTTGTAATCTCTGGTTCATCCAAGTCAACCTCTTCTCTTGTAATCTCTCGTTGATCCAAGACACCCTATTTTCTTGTAATCTCTGGTTCAACCAAGTCACACTCTTCACTTGTAATCTTTGCTTGATTCAAGTCACCCTCTCCTCTATACTTTTTCGGGCACGTCCTCTTGTTGTGACCATCTGTAGCTCCACATAGTGAACATGCATTCTTGTTCTTCGAATTCTTATCAAAAGCTTGCTCTTTACCTCCTTTTATACGCTTCTTACGGCCTTTGGGGTTACAAAGAGATGGATTGTTAACAGTTTTTACAGCCGGCTTGGGGACTCCAACAAGTTCCTCCAAATTATCAAGCTTGTTCTTAGATGGAGGATTTGGACAATCAGCTTCAACATCAATCTTTAGCAACCTCAATTTCTCAACAAAAGCAGACAACCTAGCCTCGTCTTTACTCAACAAATGCACACAGTGATCAACAATAGAACTTGCCTCATTTGCATAATTCTCAACAATCTCATCCTTCTCACCATATATGTTCCTTTTGTTCCTTAAAGCAGCAGGTATAAGGTTCTTAGTCCAACGCCTCAATATGTATTGATTTGGGATCACTTCAATGTTAGCGTTCTTAAAGACACAGAAAATGTGTCTACATAATATTCCAACTCGAACAAAAAGTTGACAAGAACATACAACTGATCCATCTTCTTGGTTACGCAAGACCTACATGGACAAAAAGTAATAAGATAGGTAAAAATCACAGGTGATAATACAAAGGAAAAAAAAGAACACTATTTTTAAGAAACTAACATACCTTATACAGTCCATCTACTCTACGAAACAAGTTTAGTGGCTCTTCTTCTTCATCTTTATCATTATCCTTACCATTATCCTTAACTTTCTTCTTAGCTTTCTCTTTCTTCTTAGCTTTCTTCCTCTCCATAAATTCATCAACAAATTTCGTCTCTTTAATAATAGAAACCTCAGATCCTTCAACCAAATTTTTCGCATGTATTTGACAATACCATGTGCCTGCAAATATCTCTGGTTGAACTAACTCGAACAAAGGACGAGTATAAACCTTTGATGCATGATGTTCAATCTTAAGATAGGTTCTAAACTTCGGAACAGAATCAATAGTCTTATGATCTAACCTCTCTTGTATATGCCTCTGCTTTTCCATAGCCGTCTCAAAACAATTCATAAAATTCATAAGAGTAGAACCTGAATTCGTAAAATGAGAGAAAAAGGCGTTCTCACTCTCAGACCTAGATGTCGTCCTCATCAAACCACACAACGGGGAATCAATAAAATAAGCAGGAATCCAAGATGAACGTATACGAAACATCTTTGTTAACCACTTATGATTCTGCAAACTAAACTCGTCCAATAACTTAGCCCATTTATCATCAAATTCCTCCGGACCGATATACATATTCCATACAATTTGATTGAACTTCTTTTTAAAGTCAGTGTGATCATAGATTTTTGAACATATCTGAAAACAATATATCACATCTAATTTAACAAATGATTTGAAAAAAAAAATATGCATAATCATATGTGATAAATGAACAAGAACATGTTATTTTTTATCACAGGTGATACCTAATATGTTATTTTGTATCACAGGTGATACCTAATAACTTAAGCCAAAACAGTTTAATGCTTTATCACAAGTGATAAATGTCAAAATATTCCTAATAACTGATCAATAGCAGTACAAACTCTTTTCAACAAGCACCAACATTATAAGTAATTTTGTATGTATCACAGGTGATAAAAACTCAGCAGTAATCAAAACGCAAGAATAATCAAACGAAAAATACAAGAAGACAGAAAAAATACCTTTCCAGGAAGCTTTTGCGCAATATGCCACATGCATAGTCTGTGTTTCGAACCAGCAAATTCAGATTCAATAGCATTTCTCATAGCACCATCCTGATCAGTAACAACAATATTTGGAGCCTTACCAAACACTTTTATGAACGCTTTCAGCAACCATATATAAGAAGCTGTAGTTTCATTTTTCAGCAACCCTGCAGCAACAGTAACACACCTCCGATGATTATCTATGCATGTAAAGGGAACAAACACCATTTTGTACCTTAAAAATTTAAAAAAATAAATAAAAAAAATAATAAAAAAAAAAAAAATTGCCAAATCATATAATCAAAATGTCATATTTAACATACAAATACTTATTTGTTTGTTCTGTAGGTAGCATCAAACGAAACAACATCACAAAACTCTTTGTAATTGTACTTAGAAACTTCATCAGCCCAAAAAATTGCAGAAAGCTCAGCATGTTCAACCATGATATGACCAAGAATCACGTTTGGAGGTGGAGGAAACATGATAAACTCGAACTAAAGATTAAACTTTGAATATTCGGTTTATTGATTGCCAAAGTGTGTATGTTTTCTAGAGAGAGAGTCTAGAAAACACACACACCTCGTGTGTTACAAATGAATCCTCAACCCTCCTAGTATTGACATAGGAGGGTATTTATTACAAGCTACAAGTTCTAACTTAGCAATATGACTAAACTAGTCCTTGTACTTTGAATGCTATTGCAATTCCCACATATGACAAAACTTTAAAGCTAACAATCTCTCCCCAAAGTAATGTCATACGGGAATTGCTTACAACGTTCCCTACAAGTAAAATTCAATACAAAAACATGAGAAAGATCTTCAAACTTCATTACTTTGTTCAGCTAGCATAATCTTCTCAGCCGCCATTTCTTTACTTGCAGACGAACTAAGTGAGCAAATCTAATTAGGGTTTAATTCAGAGTTGTGGAACGTTGTTGTTCTTGAAGTTCAAACACTTGGGATATGAATCTTAGTAATGTGTTTGAGAGATATTTATGTATTGAATGTGTTTAGCATGCGGAATCTACTACAACACACTTTAAAAGAACACAAGGTGGTGAGTTTAAGTAAACGTGAGAATGCAATGAACAAATAACACAACTTTGGTTAACACAAAACGATTCAATATTATTGATGAAATAATACGGATGATCTAAATATCACCAGGATTACAAAGTAATCTTGAATCTTTGATTGTAAAGGATTTGTGATTTGAAGTAACTAAGTTACTTGAGAGATAGTTTGTTTTTGGTTATTGGTTGTGAAAGATGCATGCATGAAGTAGTGACTAAGATATCCTTTTATAAGATAAGGATATCTTATTACATGTTGTCAAGTGGAAGAGTATTATACTATACTTTGACTATTATGTGCGCCTACAATTAAATACAACTACCCATGTACAACTCTGATAATATTCCTCTGTCACCACAGAAGACTAATCTACTTCTACATAACGTATAACAATGTACAAAGACTAATAATTCAACTAAATATCTATTACAAAATATCTAATCGACTTGACATAAGCTTGGCAGGCTCTTCATCAAACAGCAGTACCTTCTACCCAGAAGGTACTGGTAGAACATCTTCATACTTGTTCAAAATCAACTAGCAGGCTCTTCTCATCATTGGCAGGCTCTTTGACTTTGATCATTTTATTCCCAACAATCCTCCCCTAAACTTGTTATTTCCATTAAAATACACAAGTTTCTGATGAATAAAATACATACCTTGAGGATTTGAGAGAACTCTTCCAAAAACCTTTACTTTCTATCCTTCCTTTTTCTTTCATATTGCTCAGATATGCTCCTCAGCAAACTCTGAACAATTTCTGAGTTTTCTTCATCCTTGTCACACCTTAATCTATTGGAGATCATAGCTTTAAGCACTTCATAGCTAAGTGGATACTCTTTCTCAGCTAACATAAAGAGTTCTATCCCACTCTGTGTGAAAAGGTGATGAATATTGCTATGGCTTAGAAATTCCCAAGTTGTTGAAGGATCATAATAGGGAAATTTCCAATGAACATCTTTGGGATCAGGATCAAACATCCTATTGAATTCTACCCAAAGTTCTTGTTCCTTAGCATCTGTACTAGAAGTTGTGTCTAGCCTAATCTGCACTAGATTCCATAATTCTTCCAAATCTGCTCTATCAGATGCTCTAACTAAATTTTCAAAATTCTTGAAGATAGCAGACTGTCCCCCAACCCTTGATATTTTCCATGACTTACCAAATCTATCATGGTGTATTTCCCAATCAATTATAGGGTGTCTAGACCTAATTGGATCAGCATGTATGATTGTAGGTAAAGTAATCAACATTTTACTTACTTGCTCTGTGTCCAATTTTGCTACTTCTTTCTTCTGAGCATCTTTCTTCTTCATTGAGGGGTGTACATCAGATGGAACATTATAGTAAAGACTCTTGTAGGCTTGAAGATATAAAAAGAAGATTTCATCAGCAGATTTCTTCTTAAGTTGATAATCAGTCCAATTTGCCTGATTCTTCAAAAATTTCTTCATAAAGATTGTTTGATCTTTGTTAGTTTGGCCCACTTTAAAACCTCTCTTCTGACTTTCCTTCATCTTCTCAAAAATGTCAGCCAAAGCTGCTTCTTTGTATTTCTTGTTGATGAAAGATTCAAGTGCTTCAGTCTTCTCATCAGAATTGAGTGTCTTGTCATTTACTATATTTGCTGCATGACCTTTCACAATTGGATCATTATTGATAATCCATAACATCTGTGCATCAAAGGTCTCTTGAGCAATTTGAGTATCAAGAAGATCTTGAGCAGCATCTTCAGTATCTTTCTGCTCTTTCATTGCTGCAAGCATTCTTGAAGCTTCAAGTGCTTCTAGCTCTTCTTGTTGAACCCTTTTGGCCTCTTCTTCTCCTAAAGCCATCTGAATTTGCTGAGTTCTTTTCAACTTCTTGGACTTTGGCTCATCTTCAATCATAATACCTTTGCCCTTATCCTTTGGAGTTGAATCTTGTGATGGAGCAGAAGATTGCTCATCAGCAATTAAAACCCTCTTTCTCTTGTACACTCTCTCAGCAGACCCTTTATACCCCATAGCCAATAGCCTTTCTCTCCTAGCAGACTCTTCGTCTGCCCTAGCAGGCTCTTGCCCTGCTCCAACAGGCTCTTGCCCTGCTCCAACAGGCTCTTCATCATAAGCTTGAGTTCCATCATGGAATTCAAATTGAGCCTGTTCCTCTTCTTCATCCTCATCTTCAGACCTATCCTTCCTCCCCTTTTTGGAAGAGTGATCTATCCTATCAGCATCTGACTGTGAAGAACTAGATAAAACAACCTTTGCAGACTTTTTACCCTGTAACTTCTTCACTTCACCCTCCAATTTCTTGACCCTCTTGACCAATTTGATGTTGATCTTAGAAAACCTTTCATTTTGACTTTTAAGAGCATTCTCTAAGAACTTCACCTTGTATTTCAGTTCTTGCATTGTCTGAGGTGATTGGGTTTGTGATATATGATGTGGTGATGGTGGTGGTGTTGCTGATGGTACTGGAGATGGTATTGGTGATTGTTGATGTGTTTGTGAAATGAAACCATGTGAAGAACTAGATGATTGTGTATCAGCAGATGGTGTTGGTTCTTCTGGATGTTGTGGTACCATTTCATCAAAAAGTGGAACTTCCTCCCCTCTAAAACCAATTCTCATATTTGAAAATACTTTGTGAGAAAGTTTTGGTGTTTCATAAATTGAGTCTGTGGGAAGCAACACATGTTGTAGTTTTCCAATGATGCAACCAATAAATCTTGGATACATCAAAAACTTTGTTTTACTTTTCACATTGTTTATCAATCCTTCAAAAATATATTTAGAAAAATTGTATTTTCTGTTTGTGGCTAAGCAAATGAGAGCAGAAGCCATGTTTCCACTAAATTGCTCCCAAGAGGTTTTCTTCTGGCTCAAACAGTGAAGGATTGTGTGAATCAAAAATCTCCATTGTGGAGTAAGATGCTTTTTCAGAAAAGTAAGTTTGTTAGACTCAGCATGATACCTCATTCTTTGTAAATTTTCAAAAATTTTAGTATCTGGTAATTGACTAATACCATCAGAATCATCCAAATGAAGATGTCTTCTTATGGATGACTCAGTAAGAGTCAAATGCTTACCATCCACTTTGGCCTTAATTCTTTGTTCCCCATTTTCAGAAGTTTTAATTTTAGCAGATTGCCAAAATTGCAAAATTTGATTTTCATAAATAGTGGGATTGACTAGCAAAGCAAACCTGATGTAGGAGTTGTTTAAAAAGTCCACTACTTGATGAAATGAGGCATTATCCTCTGACTTCTCCAAAAATGCTAACTGATTGTGACGTTGGACAAAATCTAGAACAACTGTGGAAGCCATAATGAAAATTTTGAATATGATGGTGGGATTTGTTGGTAGTACTGGTAGAAGATGAAAGGTGTATGTGAACTATGATAGTGACTGATGAAAGAAGATATGAGAGAATTACTTTTAACCGACAATAAGAAAGATTAAAATAAGTAAATGAAAAGGCGGTTAAAAAGATCTTTTATATGTAAAATATAATATAATATAATCATCAGTGAATTACATAACTACCCCAACGGCTAATTTTAACTACCAGGCCAAACGGCTAAAACTTTTTCTGACAGGCTCAACGGCTATCTAGCAGTACCTTTTTATACTAGCAGTACCAATTTTGAACTACCAGTACCTTTGAAAGTTTTATAAAAATCCCTTATAGTTTTTAGCAAACTACCAGCTATCAACGGATTTGAGTTGTCTTTACCAAAAGCCGTTTGCTTAAGGACTAGCTAACTATTTACAATTAAGTATGGTCAGTTAACAACCATATAGTTTTTGGTAAACTATCAACCAGCAACGGATTTGATTTGTCTTTACCAAAAGCCGTTTGCTTAAGGACTAGCCAACTCTTAAGTTTGTGAAAACTTGGTGAGCTGAATACCAAAAGCCAGGATGGCCCAAAGATGGTGCAATTTCCTTGGATGGAGGAAATTTAGAAAGGCAATGATGCTGTGTATCTTGGATGATTGGTTCAACAAGTGAAATCATCTAATGTCATGCCTTTGAGTTGAAACCTTTCTTAGTTTGATCTAGATAGAACTTTCTCCTTTGAGAAATGCTTCATCCCTTCTAGATATGTGATCTAACTCTATCTTTTTCAACTCTGCATCATCTTGTATGCTCTTGTCTGTCCTTTCACTAATTGGTTTTTCTTCCAATCTGGGCTATTTATTCCTCCCCTGAGATTGTTATCTCTCCTGAAATGAATTTAACTTTTGTTGCTCCTTTCTGTTTGGAAGAACTCTTGTTTTGTTATTAACCTGAAATGTGTTAGTTGCAAACCAAAAGAACAAGATGCAAAGCACTTGATCTATAGCATTTTAAACATTCAAGCCTTTATATGAACAAAACATAGCAATTTTGTATCAGCAGGACCAATGATGAACTAACAGGACCTTTTGACTAACTAGCAGTACCATGTTTAAAATCCAATACCAGTTAATTTTATGAACAAAAACACATGTTTTTCAAAGATTTATCATTCCAATACCTCCTACAAGATATTTGAATCTACCTAAATCAAAAGCTTTGGTGAGAAGGTCTGCATAATTCTTTTCAGAATCAATTTTAACTACTTGAATTAACCTCTTCTCATTGCAATCCCTTATGAAATGGTGTCTGATTTCAATATGTTTTGTTTTTGAGTGTTGAACTGGGTTTTTAATGATACAAATAGTACTGCTATTGTCAATATAAATAATGGTGTTAAGAAAATTGTACCCATAGTCAAGCAATTGATTTTGGATCCAAAGAACTTGCCCACAACAACTTGCACTAGCAACATATTCTGCTTCAGTTGTAGAATTGGCCACCATTGTTTGTTTCTTGCATTGCCAAGAGATTAGTCTGCAACCAAGAAATTGACATCCACCAGTTGTGGATTTTCTGTCTAGTGTTGCACCAGCATAGTCACTATCCGAATAAGCCACCAATTCAAAAGATGATTCCCTTGGATACCAAAGACCCAACCTAGGTTGACCCTTAAGATATCTAAAGATTCTTTTGACTGCTGTGAGATGAGAGATCTTGGGATGTATTTGAAACCTTGCACACACACATACTGAGAACATGATATCAGGTCTTGATGATGTAAGATACATCAAGGACCCAATCATAGATCTATAATTGTGCAAATCCATATCTTCTCCTTCAGCATCCTTGAGTAGCCCTTTGTCTGGATCCATTGGTGTACTTGCAACCTTAGAATCAGCAAAATTAAATTTTCTTAGGATCTCTGCTACATACTTATCTTGGCTGATAAATATGCCTTCATTGGATTGTTTCACTTGGAGACCCAAAAAGAAAGTAAGTTCCCCCATGGAACTCATTTCAAACTTACTATGCATAAGTTTTTCAAATTCTACACACAAGTCTTGGTTTGTTGATCCAAAGATTATGTCATCAACATAAATCTGCACTAGCAAGATGTCTTTCTTTGTTCTTTTGATAAACAAAGTTGGATCAATCCTGCCTCTTTGGAATCCACTTTCTAGTAGAAAACAAGCCAATGTTTCATACCATGCCCTAGGAGCTTGGTGTAGACCATACAAAGCCTTGGTAACCTTGTAAACTTTGTCAGGATACTCAGCATCAATGAAGCCTGGAGGTTGAGACACATATACTGGTTCTTCAATCTCACCATATAAAAATGCACTCTTAACATCCATTTGATAGACAGTGAAGCCTATGAATGAAGCATAAGCCAAGAATAGCCTAATTGCTTCAAGTCTTGCAACTGGAGCAAACACTTCTTCATAATCTACCCCTTCTTCTTGAGTATATCCTTGTGCTACCAATCTAGCCTTGTTTCTGATTACTATACCCCTTTCATCTTTCTTGTTTCTGAACACCCATTTAGTTCCAATTGCCCTATGACCTTTAGGCAAATCAACCAATATCCAAACCTTCTGAATCTTGAATTGGAGAAGCTCTTCTTGCATTGCTTCCACCCAACTTGCATCATCCAAAGCTTTGTTTATGTTTTTGGGTTCAGCCTGAGATAGAAAACATGAAAACAAGCATATATTGGAACTATCATTCTTCTTTTCTTCATAAATAGAGGAGATAAACCCTTCTTCATCTGGAGATAAGACTTGAGATAAACCAACTTGAGATCTTGTTCTAACACCAGAAGTTATGCTTCCAATCACATCATCAGTTGAGTGATCTTTGAGAATTCTAGTGTTTGGTGTTTTAGGAACTTCATATGTAGTTGGAAGATTGCTAATCCCAACTTCTTCTTGAAAAGAATCATCTATTTGAACATTCAATGGCTCAGCAGTACCAATACTTGAACTAGCAGGACCATCTGAAGAACTGGCAGTACCATTGTCATTAGCACCACTTTCTTGATTCTCTTGATTCTGAGTTCCTTGATCTTCTTCATTACCCTCATTTATTGTGTTTGAAGGTTCTTCTTGACTTGAAGATAGATCCATACTTTTCCAAATTGGCATCCAGATGTAATCTTGATCTTTAGGAGTTTCAACATTGTCTTCAGAACCTGCATTTTCATTAGCATTTGTACCTGTAACAGGCACATAATTCATAGATTCTGAAAGCCTATCAACATCAAACATCCAATCTGGTCCAACTCCTTTCACATTTGTTAGTTTCTCTTGAAACTCTATGTGAAGATTCTCTTCTACTAACCTAGTGCAAGTGTTAAACACTCTATAGGCCTTACTCTGCAAGGAATACCCTATCAAAAAGCCAACATCTGCTTTTCCATCAAATTTGCCTAAATGATCTTTGGTATTGAGAATAGTGACATGACAACCAAAAGGTCTCATAAAACTTAAAGATGGTTTTCTACCAAAGAAAAGTTCATAAGGTGTTTTTCTATGTGGTTTTGTCACAAGAACCCTGTTTTGTACATAACAAGCAGTACCAACTGCTTCAGCCCAAAATGAAATAGGCAACTTAGAGTCTACTAACATTGTTCTAGCAGCCTCTATAAGTGTTCTATTCTTTCTTTCTGCTACTCCATTTTGCTGAGGTGTTCTAGCTACACTAAACTCTCTTTTTATGCCTTTTTCCTTGCAAAAGTCATCCATAACTCTATTCTTGAACTCTGTCCCATTGTCACACCTGATGATCTTAACCTTCTTATCAGATTGGTTTTCTACCTCAGTGATATAGGTTTTAAGTATCTCACTAGTTTCATGTTTAGATCTTAAAAAGAAAACCCATGAAAATCTGCTATAATCATCAGTAACAACCAGACAATATCTTTTTCCATTCAAGCTGCACACATTAGTAGGACCAAAGAGATCCATATGAAGCATATGTAAAGCCTGAGTAATAGAGTTTTGGGTCTTGGGCTTACAAGAAGCTCTATGTTGTTTGCCTTTTAGACAATCAACACAAGTTTGGTCGTTTTGGAAAATCTTTTTGGGTAAACCTCTTACTAAATCATATTTTGCAATAGTGTTGATTGTTTTAAAGTTTACATGACCAAGCCTTCTATGCCAAAGCATTGATTCATCCAATGAGGCCTTTGCTACCAAACAAGTCAAACCTGACTCTCATCAGGCATCTTAAAATCAGAAGAAAGAACCATACATTCATTGTCAGTAAATAGAACATTGTTCTTTTTGTCACACATTTGTGAGACACTAAGAAGATTAAACTGAAGTTCTTTCACAAAATACACATTTTCAAAATCTAGTTTACTGGTTTTGATAGTACCTTTACCAGTGATCTTTCCTTTTATTCCACCCCCAAAGGTAACATATCCTCCATCAAATGTTTTGAAGTCTGAGAGGAATGACATGTTGCCTGTCATGTGCCTTGAACATCCACTATCAACATATCCTTGATCTTCAATATCAGATGAATGTTCCTGCACATGAATAAACATATTAGTTTCCTTGGGGTACCCAAGCCATGACAGACTTGGGTTTGCCTCTTGCATCAATGAAATCAAACCTTTTCAGGATTGTTGATGCACCTTTTGATTGGATTGGTTTCCAAATCCAACATGCTGAGGACTTAACAACACTTTCCCTTCTAATCCATTGTGTGGTCTTTGGTCTATCAGTACCAATTTTGGCAATACCAATTTTGGCAGTACCATTTGGTCTAGCAGGACCTTTTGGTCTAGCAGGACCTTTGGTTTTTGGTGTCCAAATTTTTGTTTTAACCACATTTATCTTTTGAATAGGACTTTTCTCAACTTTTGGTACACTTTTGAAAGTGTTTCTTGTACCCTTTTCAGTTGGTTTTGTAATAGCAGGCTTATGTTGTCTAACAGTATGTTTAATATTTGTGGTGTTAGCAAAACTTTTTCTGGGGTGAGTAACATTTGTTTTAGACTTTGATTTACTCCCAGAAACCCATTTATTACAATAAGCATGAAGATGATTAAAGCTACCACAATAATAACAAGCCTTATTGAACATAACAAAGTCATCACCTAATTGTTGTGACTTAAGGTTGTTCCAATTTCTTTGGCTTCCCCTAGGTTTGTTATTACATTTTTCACAACTTTCAACTGTCTTCAAAACAGCTTTAGTCTTAGCTTTAACTTCTACTTTCTTAGGACTAGTTGGTCCTACTTTGATTCCTTTGATAGGAATAGTCTGATCTTCATCATCATCAGATACCCAATCCTCAATAATTAGGACATCTGGTCTCTTATCAGTGAGCACCTTAGAGAGTGGAACATTCTTAGCACTCTCAGAAGGTTCACTTATCACAACAGGTTTAGCCAATGGTTTGTTAACAAATTCATGTAAACCTGATACAGCAAGATCACTACCTTGAGGACATGGAATTCCTCTATAAGGAGGTGGACATTCATTGTATCCTATCCCTGATTTTATTCTTTTATTCATCTGATTCTCTACTATGCTCCTAGTACACTCAGAAGCTAGTTCCAATTTAGTAACAGTCAGTTGAATATTATCTCTAGCCAATGTCACTTTAGTGCACTCAGTCCTTAACATTTCAATTTCTGTATCTTTCAAAAATATTTGTCTATTAAGAGCACCTTTAGCATCAGAAAATGTGAGTTCATTTTCTCTATAGTGAATGATTTATTTTTCTAGCTTGGACATACCACACTTATGGTCAAATAAGGTTTGATTGGTTTTTCTATGTTCTAAAATTTCTGTATCATAAGCTTTACTTATGATTTCTAATTCTTTAAGAGATTCACAATTATTAGAACATTTGATAGTTTGTACCTCAGGAGTGGAGAATGCCATCAAAGCCAATTCATCAGAAGTTGACTCATCTTCACCCATGAAACTCCAATCAAAACCCATGCCATCTATAGCAACCATTGCTTTTGGTTCAGCAACTTCAACAACCTTACTCTTGCTTTCAAAGTTTCCTTTCTTCTCAAAGCTTTCTTTATTTCTGTTGTCAAACCCTCTACCCTTGTTATCCTGCTTCTTAGGTCTTCTACACTCTCTAGAGTAGTGACCTTTCATGTGGCAGTTGTAACACTCCACCTTTGACTTATCATAGCCAGCAGGCTCATTTCCATCTATCAGAATCTTCTTGCCAGTCCTCATCATCAACTTCTTGGCTCTAATGCTTAAAAGTGAAAGTTGCCACTTTATGTCCATTTCTTCAAGATCATCAGGATGAATCTCTTGAAGGTCTTCAAATGATAATACGGACCCATTGTGCTGAGATGTAAGAAAAGCACACCCAATTGTTTCATCTAATATGGATTTGGTACTACCAGAAGTACTAGCAGTACCAAAGGTTGTATTGGCAGTACCTTCTTCTCTGCTACCTTGTTCTTCATTATCAACCTTTGAGATGCTTGGGGATGAAACAAAAGCCATATTTCCTGAATTTGACCCAGTAGTCTTCTTTACTTCATGCTCTACTATTTTGAAATTATTGTAGAGATCATTGAGACTCATCTGGTCAATATCTGACTTGTTCTTCCATACAATGACATGCATAGACCATTCTGAAGGTAAACTTCTAAGAAATTTAGAGTTTAGGTCTTCTTGAGTTATCATCACTTCATGGATGGCTAACTGACTTGCAAGCTTCTGAAGTCTATTGAACATACTGTCCAAAGACTCATTGGTTGTGGCTGTGAAGTTCTCAAATTGTTGTTTGAGAAGTGTTTTCTGTGTTTTCTTGGTAGCATCATTACCACCAAACCTAGCCACAATTGCTTCAAAAAGGGTTTTGGCATCTTTGTAGTTGTTAAAGATCAGAAGTTGATCATTTGGAATAGTCATCAGTAACATACTCCTTGCCTTTAGATCATTTCTCTTCTGAACTTTTTCATCTGCATTTGATGGTTGTTCTTGTATTCTTGTTACAAGAGCATCATTTACTGTTGTAGTGGTGATTTGGGGTTTAAATGAATTGCCTTGTTCAATGATCTCCCAAAGTGCATAGTCCTGCACTTGAAAGTATTGTTCAACCCTTAGTCTCCACATTTCAAACTCGTTTTGCTTGAGTAATGGAAGTTTAGCTGCAACATTGGTTTGAATATGTTCAACATCCATTTTTCTTTTAAATTAGTAAATATCAAGCCTCGCTCTGATACCACTTGTGGAACGTTGTTGTTCTTGAAGTTCAAACACTTGGGATATGAATCTTAGTAATGTGTTTGAGAGATATTTATGTATTGAATGTGTTTAGCATGCGGAATCTACTACAACACACTTTAAAAGAACACAAGGTGGTGAGTTTAAGTAAACGTGAGAATGCAATGAACAAATAACACAACTTTGGTTAACACAAAACGATTCAATATTATTGATGAAATAATACGGATGATCTAAATATCACCAGGATTACAAAGTAATCTTGAATCTTTGATTGTAAAGGATTTGTGATTTGAAGTAACTAAGTTACTTGAGAGATAGTTTGTTTTTGGTTATTGGTTGTGAAAGATGCATGCATGAAGTAGTGACTAAGATATCCTTTTATAAGATAAGGATATCTTATTACATGTTGTCAAGTGGAAGAGTATTATACTATACTTTGACTATTATGTGCGCCTACAATTAAATACAACTACCCATGTACAACTCTGATAATATTCCTCTGTCACCACAGAAGACTAATCTACTTCTACATAACGTATAACAATGTACAAAGACAAATAATTCAACTAAATATCTATTACAAAATATCTAATCGACTTGACATAAGCTTGGCAGGCTCTTCATCAAACAGCAGTACCTTCTACCCAGAAGGTACTGGTAGAACATTTTCATACTTGTTCAAAATCAACTAGCAGGCTCTTCTCATCATTGGCAGGCTCTTTGACTTTGATCATTTTATTCCCAACAAGAGTGCCCTGTGTGCTCTCCCCTAATTAGTGCTCTCCCCCAAACTGACAACCTTATATTTTGAATGCCCTGAGTGCCCTGCAGTTCGGGGGAATATGGTATCAACATCTTTATCTCACCAAATGCATCCCAGTTATTTTTCCCATGAGAGATCAGCCCGTACATTTCTCTCCCCTGCTGGTTGCGATTAATCGGAATCAGCATACTGATGTGTACGTGAAATACAAACTGGAAGCCCTTTATTAGGAATCATATCAGCCCGTGAGAAGATGTCGATATACCCAATCTAACCTCCTGTATAAAAAACAACGGCTTTATGTAGTGACTACTGATGGAGAAAACCCACTATAACGAACTTGAGACTGAAGTAGAATAACCCAAACTTGTGACTTAAACTTGCACGATAGTGTGACTAAGAACCTATACTGAGCACTACAATGTAACTCCTTAAAGCATAGGTCGTTTCATATACCCATCCATCCTTCCTTAACTGTATATGAACATCTCTCGAGTTATCCACATCTTTGTGTGACACTGAGTACTACAACGTATCTCCTTTAAGTGATAGTTAACTAGGTCTTCGTCCATCCTCCCCTTGACCTATGAAAACTAGATAACCCAAGACTTAATCACTATTCCCATGAGTGCCCAAACAAGGATCTCGAAGAATCATGCATCCAACCAACCCCGATATCTTCAAGATACTAAGTACATGATGAAGCGAAAAGTGTACCGCTTTTAAGGGGTCATTTAAGCCCTAAATCGTATTTATTTGATCAAATATCGCCCTAAATCGTTCCTTTTGTCATTTTAGGTACTTTTGAGGAGAAATCTGGAAAAGGAGGCATTTTGGACGTTTTTGGAGCATAAAAGTGAAGAAAACGACAAAGTCTCAAAATCGGCTGAAAGTTACCTTTGACGGCGTCACAATTTACTCTGGACGGCGTCATGCCTTGGCAAGAAAAGGTGGACGTGAAATTTACTCATGATAAGCCAGTGAAAATAGCATGTGAATTCTGACGGCGTCACGCTTTAACTTGATCAAGGGCGTCACGGCTTAAATCAAAAGAGGACGGCGTCACGTTCAAGGTTCGACGGCATCAAGCCTTGATAAGCCAGAATGGATTTTTGAAGAGCTAAAGAGGGACGGCGTCAAGAAGGTCATCCGGGAACCCTAAAAGCGGCGAGGTGACGGCGTCACACTCCATAACGTGACGCCGTCAGATCCAAAAGTCTATATATAGTTTTCTAATTTTTTGTCATTAGTGTGGAACTTAGTGTGTGGAATTTTGGGAGAAAACCCTAAGACGATTTTAGCTTCTTTTTCAAGGCTTTTTGCCTTGAGATCTTCCATGTTACATTGAAAGATAAGTTATCAATTAATCATTCAATATGTCTATGTGTTGTTTGATTCTATCTTATTCTTGTCTTTTGTTTAACATGTTAGGCTAGATTTATCTTGTGTTTGCTTAGATCTAATGAAACCTAGCTATTGATTATTGGTTATTAGTGTGTTATTAGTTGTATTGGATGATTGTTTATCTATGTTAGGCTTAAGAAAACTGGCTAACTTCCTATTCGGTAACTTGCTTGAACGTCTTAAGAAACATGAACCAAATGCGTACTAAAGGTTTTTATGGTTGTATTTAATGCACAAGCGAATTCTAGTGATCCCATGTTAGGAGCTTCCTAGCCGGCTCGACATAGGAGTGAAGTAGGAGCTTGTAGAGTTGGGGAAGTAAGTACGCCACCCCACGAATGGTATTAAGGAATACACCCGTCATCCACGCGACTAATACACACTAATCAACCGGTAAAAGATAGCTAGGGAGTAAGGAAATCTAAGTAAACACATTTCTCTACATATTAGTTTCCACCAAACTTTTCATTCTTGTTATTTATTTTATTTGCATTCGTAGTAATTTGGGTTAGTTGACTAGCAACTAATTCCGCCCACTCCTTCAAACCCGAGATTTTACTTGCTTTCATAAAAATTATAAAAACATAAAAAGAATCTTCCTCAACCCTTAGACCTAATTAGAGTAGCCTTTCAGACCTAACGAACACTATTCCCTGTGGAGAACGATCAATCCCCCGTACTTACCACTACACTATACTAACATCGGTCAGGTACACTGCCTGGTGGGGTTGTAAGCCTCTTGAGATCCCTCGAGAGGTAAAACCTGTTGTAAGGTTGCAAAACCCACGCATCAAGTTTTTGGCGCCGCTGCCGGGGAATAGTTATTGTTTAGGTTGAATTTTTATTTCTATTAGGTCTACTCACTAGATTCCTTTCTAGTGAGATTTTTATTTTATTTTTCTAGGTTTTCTTTAGTCTATCTATTTTCTTCGTGTCTTTGTTCGTAACCATTACCATCCGACATCATGGAAGATGGTAATATCCTTAATCCCCACAACCCACCACCACAACAACCACCACCACCTCCTAGAGCCCGTACTTTAGGAGAGTATTCCCGTCCTAGCCACCACGGCTATCGAAACACCATTGAGCTCACTCAAGGAGCCAATATCACACCCCTGCGATCCGACACCATCCGGTTGGTGCAAAGCGGATGCGCATTCCATGGACTTCGTTCTGAAGATCCTAATCAACATCTCAAGGACTTTCTTAAAATCGTTGATTCTATAGACCTTGATGTTGCCACTCGAGAGACGACCCGATTGCGTCTCTTCCAATTCTCTCTGCGGGACCAAGCTAGTCAGTGGCTAGAACGTCAACCCGCAGGATCCATCACCTCTTGGGATGATCTCACCACTCGTTTCCTTGCTCAGTTTTTCCCACCGGGAAGAACTACCAAGCTAAGGAATGATATCTTGATGTTCCAACAACGTCAAGGCGAAACCCTCTACGAGGCATGGACTCGATTCAAGGACTTACTCCAAAAAGTCCCTCACCATGGCATAGAACTTTGGCTCCAAGTCCAAATCTTCTATGACCATATCAATCTCTCCACGAGGCAAACCATTGACCAATCGGCCGGTGGCAAGCTACGTGATCTAAGTGCGGAACAATCATGGGCTCTTCTAGAGGATCTTGCTCTTTATGACAACGAAAGTTGGAGTGATCCCCGTGATTTGAATAAAACGGTCAAGGCAATATCTTTGCCTTCGAACAATTCAAGCACTTCCGACCGTAGGATCATAGAACTTGAAGACCAAGTCAAGTTTCTTATGAAATCCTACGAGGCTCCTAAACCTTCAAGCCAAGTGAACAAAATCACTTCTTCATGTGAATTATGTAGTGGTCCCCACGACACTCGTGATTGCATGGAACTCCCCGAACAAGCTTTTGTGGACTACGCATCCTCGCGTACCGACGGAGCGGGAGACAAGTGGTACACTTTCAAACCCGAGCCAAACCATTACGGTGATACATACAACCCCTCATGGAAAAATCACCCGAACCTTAGGTGGAAACAAAACCAAAACACACAACAAACCAATTCTTCCTACCCACCTAATCGTTTCCAATCAAGCGGTTCCAACTCGAACCGTACTTTCAACAACAATCCTTCTGGCAATGGTAGTACCAATAACTTTGAAGGATTGATGTCTCAATTTATGGCATCTCAAGAAGCTCGTTTAGCCAAGTTTGAAGCCGATTTCAAACAAAAACAAAGCGAGATGACCGATAAAATTGACAACTTGTTGAAAGCCCTCAATAACCAAGTGCTATCACCTCCGCATAAGGACGCTAGGAACACAAATAGCGGACCCCAAGTAAAAGACCCCTCTTCATCCAAACACGTCCACTTTGTCAACATTGTCACTATTAAACCAATTGATAGGAATGAGGATAATAGTGAACCTAAGGATGAGGATAAGAAAGTCGAGGTTGATAAGGAAGTTAAGAAAAGTGAAGTAGAGGAAGTAGATGATGATGAGGACTACTTCAATAGGCTACCCACTAAGGAAGAGCGCGCATATCATACAAACTTATTCGATGACCCCGAGACACCATACTTCCTAGGTAGACCAATCATAGAAATAGGCGACCCTTCTAATCTCAACATACCATGCAACATCGGACATCTACATGTGTGGAAAGCTTACATCGACCTTAGATCACCCATAAACATCATGACTAGAGCCCACTACAACTTGATAATGAAGAATCAACTTGGGTATAGGATGTTCCCTGACAAGGGTTGGATGAGTAACTTCACGGGAAGAGTTAAGGGATTACCGGTTTATGTAGGAAACTTCACCTATGTCACCGACTTTGTAATTGTAGAAGATATCCGCCCAATAGTCGATGCATCCTTAACTCAAGTGGTTTTTGGAAAACCATTTGTTGAGGTCTCTAGAATGACTTATGAACCTTCCTTAGGGATAGTTAGATTTAAGGATGAGACCGATGAAGTAAGCTACCAAATGCCATATAAGATAGAACAATTCCAACACTTGTCAAATGTTGAGAAGGAGCTCAAACAAGCGGTCTACTATAGGAATGATGAGGATAGAAGTAAAGGAGTAGACTATGTTATGGAAAGGATATTCGGTTTCTACAAGGATTGTTTGAAATTAGGACCGGAATATAAAACCGGGAAGGAGAATGGCCTAGGAACCGTGACCGATGATGGAGTCACGTAATGTACGTGACTTTGAGTCTAGCTACAAGACTCGTTAATAAAGAAAAGCGCTTCTTGGGAGGCAACCCAAGCTTTATTTGTTTTATTTGCTTTGTGTGTTTATTTATTTGTTTGTTTGATTTTATTTTCCGTATGTGTGTTTAATTTTTATCATTATTGATTCATGTTCAAAAGTAAATTGTGAAAATGCTTTATGTTGTTTTTAACTTCGTCTTAACTACATATAAAGGTATTTTGCAAAAGATAAGTGTAAGGGAAATCTAAATCGGTTTATTAGAACACAAATGAACATGAATCGTAATAATAATAAATTAACATACATATTAGTATTTGTTTGAGTCAAATGCTTGTATCGAGTCATAATGATGTTTTGCAGGATTTCCAGGAAGTAAGGTAAAGGTTTTTCCAGAAATTTTCCGGAAACTTAAAATGAAAATTTTTGTCAGGTCATTTCTGACGGCGTCAGGGTTTATAACCTGACGGCGTCAGATTTAATTTTCAGAAATTTTTGAAAGTTTTGTTTTTTTTAAAAAGTTTTTGTTAAATCTCCAACTTATAATCTCCAGGAATCTGCAAAATTATCATTCCACAAGCATTATATCCTTATATATAGATTTTATCCCGCCGATGTTATGCAGGTTTTCGTGTTTGTTTTCTCAGGTTTAACAGGTTATTTTGGACAAGGAAATGTTTTGAATCAAGCTTGTGGCGATGCATTAGTCATGGAGCTTCAACATTCTCTTTGGAGGAAGATTTAACCGTGTAATTTCATTATCCACCGAGCGAATCAGGGGAGTATTTGATTTCATTCTTTTACTTTTTACTTTTACATCTTGTAATTTGAACATTGGGGACAATGTTCATCTTAAGTGTAAGGGGGGGGGGGGGGGTAAAAGTACGATTTTAGAGAATACCATTGCGCTTGATTTTTGTTTGTTTAATGGTAGATGTGTAATAAAACTGAGATAAATACCTGTTAGGGCAATTTTAGTGCCAAATTTAAAATTTTTTACAACATATAGGAGTGAAACTTTGATCTTAATGAGCGTCTCACGGATAGGAGTTATATGACTAGCACAAAAACCGTACCACTAAAAAAATTTTCCACCCCCAAATATGTGAGGTTCGCCCCTAGAATTGGTAGGAAAAGCATTTATGCTATGATGTGTGTACCGGTAGCACTTAGATTCTAGAACTTGCGTTAGGACCATTCCGAGGCCACAAGTGAGACTACATTCGTGTAGTTAGATTTACTACATGATAAGAGGCATTAGGATTAACCCGTTGTTTTACACCTGTGTTTTTGTTATAATTACATTGGCTACATTGGTCAAGTAATTCTCCCACACCCCTTTGCGTTGTACTCATTTTTAGTACACGATACCCCTAGTACACCCCTCAGAGCCTATCTTTTCGTTTCGACCTTTAAGCATTTTACTTAAAGGAAGAATTTGTTACACCCCACTAAAATGTACACCCAAATCGCCTTAGCCTACCTTGTATGCACTCATCTTTAGTGCATTATTGTTACAACATTTGTTTAAACCCAAGTTAATTATCTAATTGATTACATGGTTGCTAAGTCGAGTCATATCCTTGTACATATTGTTTTGGGACGATTGGGACTCATGGGTAAAGTACTAGTGTAATGGAGTAATGGGGAAGAACATCATTTATTACCCCCATATGTGCTAAATGTTTTAAAAGTACTCCAAGTTTTTCAATTATCTTAATTCGAGTCATTAGATTAGTACTTGTAAAGTTATGTAAAAGTTCAAGTGTAAGGGGGATGCAATGCCCCTATGATGTATTATTTTGGATGGTAGGGCAAAAGTGTATGAAAAAAAAAAAAAAAAAAAAAAAAAAAAAAAAAAAAAAAAAAAGTCAAGAAAAATACAAAAAAAATGAGAAAATGAAAAATAGAAAAAACATACGGACTACCATCCCGTTTCATTTTATGTTTATTTTTATGTTTTTGTTATTTTGTTATTTTCTTTCATTTGCTTAAATCGAGTCGAGTCTTGGCTTAGCAACATTGTATAGTACATGTAATTAATCAAGATCTTTAACTCGCCACCAGTAAAATATCCCGTATCCAACAAAACCGTGTTTTCCTTTTCCCTACACCTTACGTTATAACCCATTTAAAAGCCCTCTTTGATAGTTTATCTTAGGTGCTTACGCCTAGTGGAGGAGGTTTTCGATCCTTTCCCAAGCCTATGGTAATCTATTTGCTATGACAGGTAGTGAGAGATATTATCCGTTTTCATTTATGAGATTTATTTTGATGACACTTGAGAGATGTGAGTATCTAAACACTACTTGTGAGGTGCTAGTTTATAATCTCCGTGCTTATTATGATTAAAGTAGAACGATTATTTGTTGTAATTACTTTTATGTTTGCATTAAATGACCCCTAACTTGTATTTTGATTAGAATAAAAGCGCATTTGCTTGAGGACAAGCAAATCTCAAGTGTAAGGGTATTTGATGAAGCGAAAAGTGTACCGCTTTTAAGGGGTCATTTAAGCCCTAAATCGTATTTATTTGATCAAATATCGCCCTAAATCGTTCCTTTTGTCATTTTAGGTACTTTTGAGGAGAAATCTGGAAAAGGAGGCATTTTGGACGTTTTTGGAGCATAAAAGTGAAGAAAACGACAAAGTCTCAAAATCGGCTGAAAGTTACCTTTGACGGCGTCACAATTTACTCTGGACGGCGTCATGCCTTGGCAAGAAAAGGTGGACGTGAAATTTACTCATGATAAGCCAGTGAAAATAGCATGTGAATTCTGACGGCGTCACGCTTTAACTTGATCAAGGGCGTCACGGCTTAAATCAAAAGAGGACGGCGTCACGTTCAAGGTTCGACGGCGTCAAGCCTTGATAAGCCAGAATGGATTTTTGAAGAGCTAAAGAGGGACGGCGTCAAGAAGGTCACCCGGGAACCCTAAAAGCGGCGAGGTGACGGCGTCACACTCCATAACGTGACGCCGTCAGATCCAAAAGTCTATATATAGTTTTCTAATTTTTTGTCATTAGTGTGGAACTTAGTGTGTGGAATTTTGGGAGAAAACCCTAAGACGATTTTAGCTTCTTTTTCAAGGCTTTTTGCCTTGAGATCTTCCATGTTACATTGAAAGATAAGTTATCAATTAATCATTCAATATGTCTATGTGTTGTTTGATTCTATCTTATTCTTGTCTTTTGTTTAACATGTTAGGCTAGATTTATCTTGTGTTTGCTTAGATCTAATGAAACCTAGCTATTGATTATTGGTTATTAGTGTGTTATTAGTTGTATTGGATGATTGTTTATCTATGTTAGGCTTAAGAAAACTGGCTAACTTCCTATTCGGTAACTTGCTTGAACGTCTTAAGAAACATGAACCAAATGCGTACTAAAGGTTTTTATGGTTGTATTTAATGCACAAGCGAATTCTAGTGATCCCATGTTAGGAGCTTCCTAGCCGGCTCGACATAGGAGTGAAGTAGGAGCTTGTAGAGTTGGGGAAGTAAGTACGCCACCCCACGAATGGTATTAAGGAATACACCCGTCATCCACGCGACTAATACACACTAATCAACCGGTAAAAGATAGCTAGGGAGTAAGGAAATCTAAGTAAACACATTTCTCTACATATTAGTTTCCACCAAACTTTTCATTCTTGTTATTTATTTTATTTGCATTCGTAGTAATTTGGGTTAGTTGACTAGCAACTAATTCCGCCCACTCCTTCAAACCCGAGATTTTACTTGCTTTCATAAAAATTATAAAAACATAAAAAGAATCTTCCTCAACCCTTAGACCTAATTAGAGTAGCCTTTCATACCTAACGAACACTATTCCCTGTGGAGAACGATCAATCCCCCGTACTTACCACTACACTATACTACATCGGTCAGGTACACTGCCTGGTGGGGTTGTAAGCCTCTTGAGATCCCTCGAGAGGTAAAACCTGTTGTAAGGTTGCAAAACCCACGCATCAGTACACATACTTGAGATATTCCACTTCAACTTCAAATAAGGAATAATGAATCATCATCCTTGTAGTCACAGCTGATAATTTGACCATTGTCATCTGATTGTGAATCTTGATCAGGATCTTTTAGGCTATACGTGGTGATGTTGAAGGTGCAGTCCGATAATATTATTTGTGATGTTGGTGTGAAATATGCCATAAAATGACATTCTAATGATGCTGGGAAAATTTGAGTTTTACAATTTTTACGCCAAAAATTCCGCGAAAAATTCGAATTTTGGCCAAAAAATTTGAATTTTAGGCCAAAATTTTCACTCTTGAACCAGAATTTGAATCTCGCGTAAAAATGGACCATTAAGTCTCCTGTGAAAATTAAATTTTACTCAAATTTGATTTTTTTTTTTTTGCCAAAGGTTGTCCGATATCGCAATTGGGCAAAGTATCTCGGACAGAACTGCGATGGATATCTCGGACAGAACTGCGATAAGCTGCTCAAACTTCAAATGCGATAACCTCAATTGCGATAAGTCTCTGAGTTGGAAATGCGATATGGTCAAATGCGATAAATCTCAAATGCGATAAATCTCAAATGCGATAAATCTCAACTGCGATAGTGCTTATCAGGCCAATTGCGATAAAGGAGACAAAGTCCAATCGCGATAAAACTCGCCAATTGCGATAAAACGCGCTGAATTTCATTGAATTGCGATAAAACGCAACTTTTGCCCACTTTTGTTGACTTTGTTATGTCACATGCCCAGACCTTATCTTGTAAGATATTTCTACTGACAATCTTTCACCAACTTGAGCAATAATTCTTTTGGAAAGAATTACACGCCAAAGAAAGTCAGTAAAATATTCACAAACAAATCTTGCATAATCTTCAATACTTTTGGTCGATCTAGAGACTTAGAACACCAAAAAATTCAACCTTCCACAACAAGATTTTTGCAAACCAACTCTTTAAATCACTAACTAACACAACCTTGAACCTTGATTCTTGCATACGATTCCAAGATAAACACCAAAAGGTCACGTTTTTAAGTTACAAAAACGCAACAGTTGGTTCTTAAGCACACCACGATTCGCCCCCGGTTAGCTCTTGATACCAATTGATACGACCAAGAAACACGTTTGGAGGTGGAGGAAACACCATAAACTCGAACTAAAGATTAAACTTTGAATTTTCGGTTTATTGATTGCCGAGGTGTGTATGTATTCTAGAGAGAGAAGTCTAGAACACACACACACCTCGTGTGTTACAAATGAATCCTCAACCCTCCTAGTATTGACATAGGAGGGTATTTATTACAAGCTACAAGTTCTAACTTAGCAATATGACTAAACTAGTCCTTGTACTTTAAATGCTATTGCAATTCCCACATATGACAAAACTTTAAAGCTAACATTTTCAACCATATAATCAAATGAAAAATCTGCCACATGCTTCTTCCTATTCTCCATCTTAGAAATAAGCATCTGCGCATCACTATCGCCTATATAACAGTTCACACCCCTAAAAAAGTTCTTGAAATCAACAGTTGTACCATGAACAAGCAAATAAGAACCCTTCAAACCGGTTAAAATGTGATGAGCTCTCGTTGAACCTATATTTACACTAGCAGCTTTAACGATAAACAACTGCTCAGCATAGGTTAACTGCCTCTCAGTCTTTGACAAATGCTTATACTCTTCACGTTGAAGCTCATGATTATGAATACTATCAAAAACACTCAACTTGTACTTACTAGTACCAGGAATCAAATCAAAAATAACACGTGCTTTGCAGCCTGTGATATGCAAATTCGAACTTCTAATCTGCTTGTCACTATTCTCTAAATCTAACGTATCAACATGTATTCCCTTAGGACAACCTTCCCTATTACACACTAAATACTTTCGTTTCACAATACCATTCCTCAATCTTTTCTGGCATGATTTCTTAACCACAAACCCTGCTTTAGCAACATATTTCATATAGGCAGTAATGCACTCATCAATCGAATTATAAACATTGCCCTTAACTAGTAAAACGTCCACAGGAACTTTAGGAATATAATAAACAGTTCCACCAGGAGTATCAAAATTAGAGTGAGTAGCAAACGATTCAGGAGTTTTCAAAGCATTCAAATCTGAAAAAAATAAAAATAAAAACAATGATTAACTAAAAATGAAATCACATAAACATGTTCTTAATATCACATGTAATATTACACTAATATATCATTTTATGATATATCATATATGATATATCACATGTGATACATCATTATAACAGGTTATATACTACCAAAAATAGAATAAAACCACTACAACTGTTTCTATGTGTGTTATATCACCTGTGATACATATAACCTGTATATATCACAAGTGATATACTACTTATTACAAAAAGAGCTCATCATCACAGATGTTTTATCACACGTGATAAATGTTATCACAGGTGATATACTACCAAAAATTGAAAAAAACAACTACTAAGATATGATATATCACATGTGATATAACCAAAAAACTGCTTATTATTATCAGCTACTAAGATACATTATTCAAAGCACTAATATATTATTTTGTGATATATCATATATGATATATCACATGTGATACATCATTATAACAGGTTATATACTACCAAAAATAGAATAAAACCACTACAACTGTTTCTATGTGTGTTATATCACCTGTGATACATATAACCTGTATATATCACAGGTGATATACTACTTATTACAAAAAGAGCTCATCATCACAGATGTTTTATCACACATGATAAATGTTATCACAGGTGATATACTATCAAAAATTTAAAAAAACAACTACTAAGATATGATATATCACATGTGATATAACCAAAAAACTGCTTATTATTATCAGCTACTAAGATACATTATTCAAAGCTTAAACCTACTTATTCACATATTAAAAACAACTTGATTCAATCAACACCTAACTAATAGCTTATTCAGAACATATAACACCTTAACAACATAGCTTATTCACACTGACACACGAATTACAGTAAAAATTAAAATAATCAAAAAGCTTACTCTTAATAGCTTCAGATTCATCACCGTGTTCATAAGCAACAATCTCCTCAACATACTTAGCTGAAACATCATCATTAAGAACAATCTCTTCAGAAATAGTAGAAGAATCATTAACAACGATCTGTTCAGAAGTACTAGAAACAGAACTTTGAATCGAATCCATAAAACCTGAATATCAGATGAAAAAATTGAATCAGTTAGCTTATAATTAAGATTAGAATTGAGATTACATAAATTAAACGATAAAAAATTAGGGTTAGGTGATGTACGGGATGAAGAAGGTGATCGACTGATGAATTAAGCAGAAAAAATTAGGGTTTATTGATGTACGGGATGAAGAAGGAGATAATTGATGAGAGAGAAGAGAGAGAAACACACACTTTGTGTGTGTAAAAAAATACGAATAATTTGAGACAGGATGTAAAAAAATTTATTTGTATATTCCAAAATTACCCCTGTAGTGAAAATAATGAATTTAATCTCAGCCTTTAGATCAAAATGAATGGAAGGTTGGGATTGGTCCCTTTGTATCTAAGAAATGTTTTGTCCTCAAATGATCTTAGATCGTAAACTATAATATTGAAATGAATAAAGAACGAAAATAACAGTGTTAAAAAAAATGCCTGCAAAACCGATTAATCGTCTAAGCGATGCTGGACCATCAATCTTTTTTATTTGTGTAAATCGGTCAACTGTGGTCAAAGATGGTTAAACTTGCAGGAAATTTGTAAATGTTGTCAGAAATACCAAAACTCACCGTAAACTAGTTTTAGTTATTTATAATCACTATTTATATCTATTACAAGATGTTTTTTTTAAAGAAAATCTCTTTGAGAATACCGAAAACTCGCCGAAAATACCCAAAACTTGCTAAAGTTGTCAATTTAATCACTGATTAATCCTGACTAGAATAATTACAGCTACAAGAGAGTCAACCGCCTCGATTTTTGTAACTTGAAAAAATAGATTAGAGCTCTAGGTGTAGTGAGCAAGTTAAGTTACTCATTTGGGGCCCACGTGGTGCCACATAACTTAACAAACCTCCACAACCAACCTCTCTCACTCACTAACATCAACTTACTCATTTAGACCCACCACTTACAACTTTTTTTTTTTTTTATTCCAATTTCCAAATAAACTAAATTCATTTCATTAAAAATAAAAATACAATACAACATAAGAAAAAACATACGAAACGTAAAATAACGATGCGGTAAAAAAAAACAACTTAAGAAACACATCAAATTATAACGAAACTAATTATTCGGATTCTGTTGTTGAGTTTGTTCCCATTAATGTCGTTGCCAAACATGCTCGATGAGACATCATTGAAGCTTTGCGTGTTTGCGTTTTTCATGTAGTTCTTTGGCTTTTCTTCTTTGCATTGCGCAACGCTCAATCCATGTCTGTTGTAAATTTGGTTGCGGAGAAATATACATTTCGCTAGCTTCGGATATCGCAAAATTTTGATCTTTCAAAATCATGTTATGCATTATGATGCACGAGTACATGATTCTCTATAACTTGCCTACAGTAAATGCACGCACCGGTTGAGCAATAATATGCCAACGTCCTTGGAGGACACCAAAAGCTCTTTCGATATCTTTTCGAGCATTTTCTTGTCTCACTTTAAATACGGCATTTTTTTGGGTTATTTGCAACCGTAATCGATTTGACAAAAGATGCCCACTCTGGGTAAATTCCGTCAGCTAGATAATACGCATGGTTAAATGTACGCCCGTATACTTCAAACGGAACCTCAGAGGCGATGTCATCAAGCAGGTCGTCGAATAACGGAGAATTATTCAAAATGGTAAGATCGTTAGTCGCACACGCTACCCAAAAAATGTATGTCAAATCCACAAGTCTTATGACGCAACGGCTTCATGCATTATAGTTGGATACTTTTTATCACCTCTGTGAAATTGGCCTTGCCATTCTTTCGGACAATTTTTCCATTTACAGTGCATACAATCGATACTTCCCAACATTCCCGGTATCTTATGAACCGCGTTATGTGCGTGGTATAAGTTGCGAATGTCATTCTCGTCTGGTTTTCTTAAAAACTACTTCGCATACAACTGGATTATGCACATAGTAAAAAAATCTAGACAATCGCGTGCACAGTATTCCACTATTTGTAAATACTCATCAAATGCATCAGCTGCTATCCCGTAAGCCAATTGGCGTAGGGCATATGTGCATTTCATAATCACACTAAAACTCATTACACTCGCAGCATTGGGTCGGACTCTAAAAAAATAAAAATGCTCGGGAAGAGGATGATGAGTTTGAATATATGTTTCAATACCTTGTACTATTTCTAAAAATAGTTTACGGCTCATACGAAAGGGACATCTAAAATTTTCGTCCGTATATTTTGGGTTGTCACCAAAATAGTCAGCCATTAGACATTCTTCAGCAATTTGACGTTCATAGAGAATGTATCTACGGTGGCGTGAAGGTCCGACTTCTTGTTGTTGGAACGATTGCTCGAACTCAAACTCTTGGAGAATCATCTCAAGCTCCGCTATCTCTTCAACGTCACTTTCACCGGAATAAGATGATTCACTCATGTTTCTTTCTTTATATGACCGATACGAACCCAGCAACAATCACAACGGGTACGAACCCGACAACAATCGCAACCAGTTCGAAGTTGGTAATAATCAAAACCGCAACCGATATGAAACCAACAACCACCAAAACCAGCATGACAATTCGGCCGAGGACTCTCCCAGTCTCCAAGACGTGATTGTTAGCCGAGTTGCGTCACTAACGAAACTAATCAAAAAACACAATGCACAAAGCGGAAGCGCTCTTAAACCGCTTCGGCTAAATTTCGAAGAAGAAGGGAATACGAGTCAGGGAAAGGAAAAGGTAGGCGAAGAAAAGGACGATGACCTACACAAACCTTTCAAAGAGACGTCAAGGTCACCGTTCACTCGCCGCATTGTTGAGTTCTCCGGTCCGGCCCATGTAATGCCGCTCAACATGAGATTATATGACGGGTCAACAGATCCGAACGATCATCTCACCAGGTTCACTGGAGCCGCCAATCAAGGGGAATGGCCTATGCCGGTATGGTGCCGCATGTTTCAGCAAACCCTGGACGGAGCAGCAGGTGGGTGGTTTGAAAGGTTGGCACCCGGAAGCATTGACAGCTGGAATGAATTAAGGGAGCAATTCTCGACGAGATTCGCCCTTCGAAAGAAATGCACGAAGGACCCCACGGAGATTACCAAAATCACCCGACGAGCTCACGAATCCCTTCCAGATTTTCAGGAAAGATGGACTGACGAGGCGAGTTACATCAGCGGTGTACCGGAAATTATGAGAATCTCCGCCTTCATGAGTGCACATAAATGTCCATCTCTCGCCAAAAAATTTTCTGACAGAGTACCGCGCACGGTTACTGAAATGTTCACTAGAGTGGACGACTTCATAAGGTCGGATGAAGCATACCGTAATACAGAATTAACGAAGGGCGAGGGATTCGATTCAAACAGGAAAGGAGGCCAAGGCTTCAAGAATGATAGGCCAAGAGGGGAACGTCGGAACGACTATCGCCAAAGGGAAGTCTACCACCCTTATGTCACCCCAAAAAGCAGCTACAATCGAAACAACTACCCCCTTCCGGAATACCGCCGAAATGACGCTCCTAAACCGGCGGTCCCCCATGCAGGTCTGATGTCGTTGGTAAAACCCCCAAGAGAAATTTTAGCCACAGAACAACATCTGAACCTACCTGCCCCTCCCCGACTAGAAATAGACCGAAAAAGGAAGATCTGGATAAGTACTGCGAATACCACAGGGAAACGGGGCATATCATTGATGATTGTTTCCAATTAAAGAGACAACTGGCCTTTGCATTAGAATCCGGCAAGTTAGATCACCTCGTGAAAGGTTTCAGACAGCAGGACGGTGGTAAAGGCATCGATCAACATAAAAGGAATGACACGGGAAAGCCCAAAATAATTAACATGATAAGGAGTTTACCAGCCATACGGAAAGAAGGGTGTGAAGAGCACGATCAGGAATGGATGAACGTCCCAATAGTCTTCCCTCCCATTGCGGCACGATGCTTGTCAACCGAGCCCCTCATCATCAAAGGTGAAGTCGAAGGGTACCTAATCCGGACAATACATGTGGATGAAGGGTCGTCTGTAAACCTCATGTACGAGCACCTTTTCGACAAACTCTGTACAAAGATAAAAGGCAAAATAGAAACGACAAAAACTTCCCTAATGGGTTTCTCCGGAAAATCAAGCAAGCCGAAGGGAAAGATCGACCTAGAAGTATGCTTTGGCAATCGGCCCAGGATCAGAAGAGTAACCATGAAGTTCTATGTGGTGAGATCTCCATCGCCCTACGACATGATACTGGGAAGAGCCGGACTGGGAGAACTGAGGGCAATCTTTTCAACCATACATTCTATGATAAAGTTTCCCACGCCCGAAGGGATAGTCACCTTAACGGCACAACCAGAGAAAAGATAGATGAAGACCACCGGACACCATCCAGCTGTTGATACTTCAAGTACGTCGAATGACCAGAAGGAAGCAATCCAACAGTACAAAAATTGTCAGCAAGTAACTGAGATCTGAAGGTACCGGGCCAAACCGATGCACCGCTCTGCTCGGACCCACCAGAGTCTGGAACATAATAAATCCGCGAAGTTATCTTTTGTAAAATTGTAAACTGAAGCTTATTAGTATTTATGGCAGTTTATAGTTTCCCATGTTACGGAGAAACAATTTTCCAATCTGATTGTATGACGCATTCCACGGTTGCACCGCAAAAATAAATTAAACGGATTGAGGAAAACACTCCCTCCCTCGTGAGCAGATCGTGAAAAACTCTCCGTCCATAAATTAAACGGATTGAGGAAAACATTCCCTCCCTTGTGAGCGGATCGTGAAAAACTCTCCGTCCATAAACGGATTGAGGAAAACACTCCCTCTCTCGAGAGCGGATCGTGAAAAACTCTTCGTCCATAAATTAAACGGATTGAGGAAAACACTCCCTCCCTCGTGAGCGGATCTTGAAAAACTCTCCGTCCATAAATTAAACGGATTGAGGAAAACACTCCCTCCCTCGTGAGCGGATAGTGAAAAACTCTCCGTCCATAAACGGATTGAGGAAAACACTCCCTCCCTCGTGAGCGGATCGTGAAAAACTCTCCATCCATAAACGGATTGAGGAAAAACCTCCCTCCCTCGAGAGCAGATCGTGAAAAACTCTCCGTCCATAAATTAAACAGATTGAGGAAAACACTCCCTCCCTCGTGAGCGGATCGTGAAAAACTCTCCGTCTATAAATTAAACGGATCATGAAAACTCCGGAACAACATTAAACGGATAGAGATAAACACTTCCCCTCTCGTGTAACGAATTATGTCATCCCCTCCGGCAGCAAAGTGTTTAAGGTCATGCAAGCATTTCTTGGGTAAAAATTATACGAACGTCTGAAATACTTCGAGTCAGATGAGCCGAACGTGGAAGCACTTCGTCATCGAAGACGCACATGAACAAAACATTTATGCAGAAAATACATGCAACAATCATTCTATCAAGTCCAAGAACAAAATAATAATAATAATAAGAGTCACAAACGAGTTATTGTACAGAATGTCTGGCTACAGTAATTATAGTTATTACATTCATCCGAAAGAAGAAACAAATAAGACAATCAAGAGTCTTTGTCAGTGACATTTTTCGCAAGGGAGGAACCCCCAGCTTGTACATGCTTCACACCGGAAGAGTTTCCGGTCTGTTGAGGCAGGCCCCCTCCTACGGGCTTCGGCTTCGGAGCACTGACGATAGGGAAGAGATTCATAAGGTCGCCCAATGGCAGACGGTATGAATCCACAAGCTTTTGAATATATGGGTACTGGGCATCGAACAACTTCAGATACTCAGCCTGCCAGATACTGGGAGCCTCCATGTTAAGCTTGCTAAACTTGCCCAAAAGTCTTTCATGATCATCTTTTTTACGCTCGTACTTAAGACCATCTAGAAATCCAGCGGTATATGACAAGCTGTAAACCCTTCCCATGCTTTCTTTGTATTCGGAACTACTAAACAATCGCTGACAAGCAGTCAGAAGCCGATCCTTCACAACATTTTGGCGCTCCATCTCCAATCGGCCAACGTTAGCGAGCAAGTCCCTATTCTCTTGCTCCAGTCTCCCTATGGCTTCATCCTTCTTCCCCATCTCCTGTTCCAACTCCTTAACACCCTCGGCACGAGAGTCAGCTGTTCTCCTCCAGTCATCCCTATCTCTCTCCATCTCAGCCAACTGAACAGATAGACTCTCCTCTCGTGCCGACATACCGGATCGCATATCAACCAACTCCTGCTTGAGGGCATTAAACTCATCAACCAACCGCACATACCTACCATGCTCCGCACTGCGCTCCACTATACCAGCCTTGTGCTCCCGGTCCAACTCCTTGTGTTCACCAAGCAACCGATCGAATCGGCGAAGCAACTCGGCCTGCATAGCTGATGCGGTGCGATGTGTCGTTGCGGTTTAGCAGTATTAATGCCTACTCAAGTTTTAAATTTATATTTAGCCGACTTATCAATAACACACACACTTAATGAGCAGTGTACCCGGTCAGTATGAATATAATGGTAAGTAGAGTGTCGATCACTAAGAGTGGAACGTATTATCTAGTTATTCTAATCAGTATTTTAATATATTAAGTTAGCTATACAACCTGTTCTAACGCAAGGGGGTTCAGCCTGAGAGACTGGCACGATTTGGTTGCAATTAAATAATAAACTAAACCAATAGGCACGAATTAGCGAATAGCACACACGTACACAGATAAAATACTCGAGACAATAAGAAGATCTGTCCTGATAGATAAGTAGTTTGTCACTTGTTTTATTGCTAGTTTTATATGAAGTGTATAGTTCGATGCAACGCACCGAGATTAAGTCCTTTCTCGTTGGTTCTAATCTTATCGGCGAGTAAACCCTTAATGATTATTTATGACTATCCTATTTATCTTTCTTCCTACTTTTCTACAGACGATAGAATGCATAGGCGATCTAATAAATAGGCGAGGGCAGAGGCATGGCGACCCGATCAACGCTCAGCTAGACACAGAGGTTATCAATGCACTAATAAAAGTCACCAAAGACATAAACATATAAACTTTAATTAATGAGAAAGCAGTTTTAAGGGAGTGCAATCTTTCCGTTGTCACATTACACAAGCCACCAATCTTGATGAATTAAAGTTTACTAACACAATAAAACAAAACTACTTAATGAATTAAACACATGCAGCACCTTCTTACAGCTCTTGTATCTTTGTTTGGGTGTGTCTTGTGCTGCCTATTCGTCTGAATTCGTCCTAGGTTTCTGTACTTCGGTCTTCTGTCGAACTTAGGAACTTTTCAACTCGTCTGGTCTTTGGGGTATTTATAGTTTCTGTCTGAGGGTAAGATGCGGCGCATCTAGTAAGTAGATGCGGCGCATTGACTTAACTTCGCGTGGGGTCCAAGATTAATATATTCAGGAATATTCGTACACCGCCAGAAGATGCGGCGTAACTCCATAAGTAGATGCGGCGCATGTCCTCTTGTATCTTGGATCGTATCTGGTGAAATCTGGATAGTGATGCGCCGTATGTAATAAGTGAGATGCGGCGCATCTGGAGCAGATTTGTCTCGATCTTGTGCATTTCAGTAGACTCTTAACTTCTTGCATGTTTTGCTCCATAATAAGTCCAAAATCGCCAAGTTTCACCAAATGCTTGTTTTTACCTGAGAATTACAAAAGTAAACGATTAAGTATCAATCCTCATACATAATATAATAAAACAAGTCAAATAATTAGGATAAATGATAGTAATAAAATGTACTTATTTGAGTTCATCAATAGCAATGCCACCTCAGGCCTGCTCATACGCCAAATGAACTAGCTGGCTAGTGGTCAACCCTTCGAGCGAAGCTTTCTCGGCCGGAGGTTTGAGATGTGTCAGCAACTCCCGGCAGGCTCTGTAAGAGTCCAATCGTACATTGTTGGGAAGAGACCAACCGGGAATAAAAACCTCCCTCTCGAGCAAACCCTCATCTGTAACAAGATTAAATTGCTCAAACGAAAACAAGGCTATAACAAGGGATATCACAAGGCAAATTTTTTA
The DNA here is from genome assembly GCA_021014915.2 of Artemisia tridentata subsp. tridentata. Lineage (NCBI taxonomy): Eukaryota > Viridiplantae > Streptophyta > Magnoliopsida > Asterales > Asteraceae > Artemisia > Artemisia tridentata. Next base: position 13,652,556 of record CP139504.1, read on the forward strand.
CCTCCTCCGGCTGACTGGTGTTCCATAGAAGTATGCTGGGAATGTATTGAATGATCTGAATGAGCCGAATGATCTACAAAAATAACGAGGAGACATAAGCACAAAATACAAAAAAAAAAAATCAATCAAAAAATCAAATCAAGAAGGATATTCCTTACCGTCAGAAGAAGACTGCGGGTTTTCCGTGTGAGTTTCCTGAATAGGTTGCCCTTCAGGAATGTTCTCAGCAGTATGCTCAGGCTCAGATACCTAAACTTCCGGATTACCATCCTCATTTCCAGCCTCCTACTCTGACCCTCCTCCTCCACCCTGGTTCCCTACAGTGTTGTCAGCCACCTGCGGCTCAACATGACGAATAGGGGAGACATCAAGAGTATGATCAGACGGTTCGTCTCCCTCCCTCCGTTTAATCTTCTTCTTCTTCCTGGACTTCTAAACCACCGATGGACCCTCAGCATTCCTCTTCTTCCCCACTGCCTCAGCTGCCTGCTTTTTCCTCTCCTTCTCTTCTCTAGCGGTTAGCACAGTCAGGTCCGGCCTCTCCACTACCTTCTGTAAGGGAGTGGTCTCAGGAATTACACTCCCCGGTGCCAAAGGCTCAGTTGTTCGCTTCGGCCTCTGGCTCTCCTCTTCTAAAGGATCTCCCCTGCCAACTTCAACACCAATCTCCACCGGAAGTTCCAAATACTCTGCCATGGAAAGAACTACAAAAAAAACACAACACAATAAGTCAAGGCCAAGCCGAGAAACAAACAGACCCTATAAAACGATAATAAGAAAATTTGCGTTACCATGCCCATCGGCATCCTTTAGAACGCCCTTATATCTGGGATACTCATAAACTCTACTAAGCCCCGTCATCCATAGTAGAGCGGCCGAAGGCTTTCTCAAGGGAATCACCTTCTTGGCAATCATTTCAGCGTCCCTTTCGGAATACGACCCTGGAAATTCGTCGGTAACTTTGGAATCCCTATGCCTCCACGGCATTGCCTGTGGAATTGCCCTCCGATCGATAAAAAAGAAATGATCTTTCCAGTGCTTTAATCCGGTCAACACCTCCTTAAAGCATTTAATGGCTCTCACCCCTGTTCGGTTCTCAAAAGAAAACCAATGCCCCTGCTTGCACAATCTATAGAAAACCCTGAAAATAGGGACGGATGGCTTCACGTCCAGACTATAGCAGCGAATCTCAAACATGGTCACCTTATTCAAGCCTATCGGAACAAGCTGAGAAATGTGCACCCGAAAATATCCTATCACCGCTAGTAAAAATGTTGAGAAAGGAATCCTGACACCCCCCGTCCTTAGCTGGTGAACATAAATACCTATTTTATCCTCCGGCAACATATCCATGGTCATGCCTGCCGGAGGAAGCGTGGGCTGTAAATCTAAGGGGATACCGAATTCCCCAACCACACGATCCAACTCATCCTGCGTCAATTTGGAAGTATGTACATGCATGTCGAACTTAGGAACTATCCTACCGGACTGAGGCCCAAGCTTACTGACTAATGAGAGTTTCTCCTGTGCGCTCATCTCAACGGCCATATCTAAAAGGATGCCGACGGAACAAATACCAAAGATAATTACAAGAAAGAGTGAAACGCACCTCTCGGAATTTCTCAACGGGCGAACGGTCGTGGAAAATGTATAGCACCGAAAACAAGGAAAGAGAATGCACAGTTAAAAGTAAAAAAAAAATGAAGCGATAAACCGGTATATATAGGAAAAAAACCTAGAAACAAGCGAAAAGATTACGTCAGCCTGCCACTCGTTGACGTGGCACACTGTGGAACGTTAGATATCCACGACGAAAATACGCGTGGCGCGCAGCTATTGACATTCAAACAAGTACTATTTTATTCGGCCCATGGGCTCACAACTAAACTAGCCCAACAAGGCCTGACGAGCCCTTCAACCATCGGGCTAACATTTATGTAATCCAATCACAGCATGCAAAGGAAATATCGGAAGTAACGATAAATATCTTAAAGTATTGCATCATAGACAAATTAAAAGCGAACCTCGTGCGGATGTCTACCGTTTAAATTTGTGGCTCCGGATTATGTATTATTTGTAACACATAAGTTTGTGCCTCTGTAGTAACTATATAAATTAAACACAGATGAGGGCGTATATGGTCTAAAAAGACCCAACTCATCTCATGGACCACGGGAATTGTAAGACCCTGTGAAAAACCCTTGTAATTAATCTCAGTGATTAATAATAATCTCGTATTAATATTTCTCAACGCCTATTTTTGCTAGAAATTTAAACTTTTCGTTATCATTGTTAATAGCTATGCATTATATATACACATATATATATTTAACACACAACGCTAGAAATTATATCTTACGACGCAACATCACTTTCTTATAAACAACGACAAGTAATCTTAACCATTTAATTAGTTCACTACACTTAATCAAAATTAATATCACCTACATCCATTTAACTAAAACATTAAACCCTAATAACACTAACTATAAATCTAATCCTAAATGACCTCTACAAACCAAGTTGGGCTTTATGTGTTCGACCCACCCACAATCCTTCAACCTTATTATTCCAAAAGCCCATTGAACTAGTTAATTGCCAACCCCATTTAAACACCACAGCCACTCGATCACCTATTAAAGTTGTTGTATATTTTGTGTTTCTTTCTCTTCAAACCGCTCCATACAACAACTCCCATGCAAAGCTTAGAACTCGAAACCGAACGGTTAGCCAATAAAAACCCAACTTCCATTTCATACCCCATCACCATGACATTAGAAATGTTTCCTTAACCCATCTTTAATTTTTCTTTCTTTCTTGCTTTAATATTAATAACCACTCGTTCCTCATTTTCCCAAAAACCCGATATTATGAATAAGACCAAGCTCGACTTTCATTCGCCCTTACACATTCGAAAGCATCACGTAATTAACTAATGTAATATCCAAAAACCCAACTAACATTATCAACGATTAGCACAATAATGACACTTGATTTAACTATTCTCATTTCAACACTAAACCTTATCATACATCCACTTAAAAAGAATTCGAACCAAGTATACCATTAAAGATCTCGATCCAAAACTGTGAACATAATTCGATAGATCCCACAAACTACTAGCCACTTTGCTAATTAAAATATGTCATACAAAAATAGAAATGAAACTTGTGGTCAAAGAGCTTATACACGTAGGAGAACCAAAGAAACTAAAACATACAATAGCTAAAGTACAAGGTTATAGCTACTCTCACACTCAAATGAGGGAACTATCATACAAGTGTCCTTCACTAACAGTAACTTCAATCATATGCAATACACTTGAGATATTTCACCCATATAAACCCTCCTATTCGTTCGGTACCAATCCTCTATCACCATCACTTTTCATCAACATCACTATATTCCTTAAACACCACAAAGAACCTTTCTGTCGTTTATATCGAAAGCGAACCCAATCCGATCAAGTCTTATAAGAACGATTATAACTCATTATCCTTTCATTGTACTTCATTCGAACCCCACCATATCTTTCACACCCAATTCCCTATCAAAATACCTTCATGTAAAACTACCTTTGTTCGACCCAAGGAACTCAACCGGCGTAAGAATAAGAGTCCAAAGCAAGTGGGTTAGTCACTACGTGTTCCATTCTACAAGCTTTTAAGTCTCCACCACCTTTTCTCAAAAGGTGTTGTAAGTTTCTTGTTCTCTCTTAAGTTTACAATCCCATGCATGCATAACTACTACTCCTTTCGAACGTTCCATTTCATTCCATATAACACACTGTCACGAACTATCTCACACATTAGCATATAAACAAACCATGCATCATTATGTTATAACGTAGTTAGTAATATTTCATATAGTTACATGCACACTTTACCCAACTCAAGATATTTGAACTCAACTAGTTATCAAAAGCTAATAAAAACATGTTCAATATTAACTTGGTCGACCCACTTATGTTGCAAATAATCAAATAACCTCTTCTTGTACGCCCTCCAAATTCAACTCGAACACAAATGATAACTATGCTAAATCAGTTGGGAATAGAGAGAAAGATAACAAAAATGTTATTAGTTAAAAACTCACCCGATCGAACCACTTCACATATAATTTACTACGAGACACGACATACAAAACATTAATATTCTTGCACTTTTCAATAGCCCATATGTTGAACTAAATATTTCATTTTCTAAGATCCCTCCCGTAACCTCATATCGACACTCAAATTAATCCCTCATAACGCCATTCGACTAAGAGCAAACCCTTAGAAAATGTTCAGAGAATATTCACAAAAATCTCTTCATTCGACTAGCCTAAAAACCTTAATTATATTTTCGAAATCTCGTATATAACATATTTACATTTTTATACCACTCGAATGTCAAGCTAGCAAACTATGTTTTTCATGTTCTAAGTTCGAACCCATAAGCTCGACATCACGCCCAAAATAATCCCTTTTGATCGGCATTCACTAAATACTAGCAAACAATTTTCAGAAAATATTAAAACTTTCGATTGGGCCAAAAACCAAGCCCAACAATGATTTGCGTTAACAAGGCCCAACAGGCCCGAATAATATATTTTTAGAATCCTAAAAATAGCCTAAATCCAAGCCCAAAACTATTGTCACGCCCTCGCCTCTAAAACCCTTAACGGGCTAGGTTACAAATCGTTAAGGAGCCCATTAAGGTAAAAATAATTTATTTTCTGAAATAATAAATTGAAATAAGTTAAAATAAACTTGATAAAATTATAAAAATTTTCAGAATATTTTTCCCGTCATTTATATGCGAAAAGGACTAAAAATGTAACGCGACTTAACCGAAAAGGACTAAAACTGCCAAACCTGGAAACTAAGGGACTGAAGCTGTAAAAACAGTTGTAAAGGACTGAAATTGACATATTATTGAACTTCAAGTCTTATATGGACTATTGGACAATTACTGGACGATTATCGGACTATGGACTGAATAAGGACTAACGACGTAACGCGAACCACGGTTAGGGTAGAAAATGTAAAATCCGGAAAGACCAAGGAATAACTATTATAACTTGTTATTCTTATTTTCTTTTTCATTTTTGCACCATAGCTTTACTTCATATGCATATTTGTATTATATATTTGCATTCAAATAGCGATAGAATATTTCATGTTAATATTTTGTTTACATGTTAAAACTATAATCTCATGAGGGTACGAGCATCATAAGCATATAACATCTTCATTAGATCGTTAAATAATCATCGTCCACCACTCATACTCATACACACTAGAAATTAGTAAGATTCTCAGATATTTATATATTTACCAGGGTTATATCGAAGTTGTTATAATCACCTCTGAATTATTTTACCATCACCAGGAACGCATAAGGTGAGTCATGGCCTCACTTTTTAACTCTTTATACTTTTTAAACTCCGTGAGGGGGATACATGCTATAACTAAATCACAAGTATTTTTCTGTATGCTACCTGACTTGATATATGCCTAAGTACTCCATATTGCCATAAGACCCTTTATCATGAGCCATTAATCACTGCGGTGAACGCGAATATAATGAATAGATCTATTAGAGGTTGACGACCTATCCCACTAATACTGTGACGGAATGCTTTTTGCTAGTCGTATTAGTCGCGATGCATTATATTTGAGAGAAATAGGAATTGGCAAAATCACCTATTACCCGAGGGCAAATTTTCATCATTAATTTGGTGGACTCCTCCGTTTAGGCGGTACTTTGTTAACGTTTGCGTGTCATGAGACTTAGGGCAATATATGAACTGCAATATCAATCTTTTAAACTGATTGTATCTCCAATACAATCTTACTTGTGATTAAACTGATATTTAAACTACAAACTCCATGATTTCACTCAACATTATGTTGACTTTTAAGCATGTATCTCAGGAAACTAAAGGAGCACGGCAAGGCATGGAGCAGGCATACCCTATCTTCAATAAATGGTGTAAAATAAGTTGTAATTCAGTTAAAATAATGTACTCTGATGTAATGTTTTATAACTGAATTAGTATTATGGACCTATGTAAATTAAAAATGCCATCTTAGGCTGTTTTTCTATGATTTCACATTCGATCCTCACAGTAACACCCAAATAAATCTTCCGCTGCCACAAATCAAATTTGGGGGTGTTACAGTTTGGCATCAGAGCTTCGGTTATAGAGAACCAAATGTTTTTAAACGTTGGACTATAACTACATTTTTCAAACAAATTAATTATACACCATGTTACCTTAAATTCTCCATGCCTGCTTGTTGCCGTGCTCGGTATGTTATTCGTTAAATTGTCATATATAAGCCCTGCATACTTGATAGTTACTGTGCACAGCTAGATCATCTTATGCTTATAATACACCACTTGATGTTAGTAAGTTACTTATTCTACGATATATGAATTATTACAGTACTATGTCGTTTATCACCCACTTTAGTATATCATCGGAGCCGGACTCCGAGGGATCACCAGCATCAGTTACGTCCCCCGTACTCCTCGATGCTGTAGTACCAGAGATTGTACCTGACGCGATCGAACCTCTCGTAGAGGGTAGAGCTGCCGCTATACCTTTATTAGATGACATACATGTACCAGTCTTGCCAGCACCTACACTACCACCACATTTTGTTTACGACACCTACTCTCCTTTCTATATACCACCCCCTGACGACTTGTATTATGAGAGTCAGCAATGGCTCCCTGCTGATGATTTACCCGAGCCCCATCATATTGCACCACCACCACTACCTGACCATGTACTTGACATACATACCCAGACATATCCACTACCACCTCGACAGCGGGATCCGATTCCTGCAGAGGACATTCCTTCATCGAGTAGACGTCGCATCACAGACCAGACACCCCCATCCTCACCATCACTACCTTACCCTCCTGGTTTTACTCCTCCAGATCAGACCTATGATGCTTGGGAAGGATTTAGACCGGTAGTCACCCACACCCTTATCCCATCCACAGTAGTGACGAGACTCGAGAGTCACGGAGAGCAGATCGAGTCACTTCTTCGGATGACCGACCATGTGCCACTAGATTCTCCAGGGACTATCAGCGATACTCTGCATAGGCTGGCTTCCAACAGAGCAGTGATACAGCAGTGCCTGAGACAGATGCAGACAGACTTGGCAGATACCCGTTCCCACGCGATATCCTTACGTAGAGAGGGCCAGGACTTAGCTTGGGAGGCGCACACAGCACAGCGTAGAGCTGACACATTAGAGAGACTCATGGGAGACATACAGATGGAGCATCAGGCAGAGATACAGAGACTCAGAGACCAGATCTCAGAGCTCACGAGACGTACGGATAGACCTGAGCAGTAGACATAGTTAGCATGATTGTATAGTTTGAGACATTGTAGTCTGCCGCATGTGGCACTTAATAAAGACTCTTGTATCGTTTTGTTGTATAAACTCAACTGATCAAGTTATTAATGTTGTAATGCTGGTAGTAATGTACTATATATCTGTTAACTTATGTATTATGGTTGTTCGTATGTAACTATATCCAGACATGTCGTGATGTTACCTGTGATTATTATGATTCTCTAATTGTGTAAATATTGCAGAACCGGAACACATAAATATGGTGACATGAAATCCAGTTTGCATAATTAAATTGATTGTTCCTTAATAATCCCACATCTGTAAATTGATAAACTACAGAGATATCATAATTATGGGCAAATATTCAATTTAATTATTATTTCACACCATGATTACATTGTGCATATACTCAGCTATTCTGTCCGAATTCTAAATTTATATTCTTGTGACATTAATAGAAAATGGCACATAGCGACAACGAAACCATCAACGCAACCGTAACACTAACACATGAGGAGGTTCGAAGAATGATTGATGAAGGCATCACCGCAGCACGCGAGGCCGATGCAGCAAACCGCTCAAGCAATACTATGGGAGCAACAAATGAAAGTGAGGCATCTACTCCACGTAAATGCACTTACAAAGAATTTTTAAGTTGCCAACCAACCACCTACCGAGGAGTAGAAGGAGTAACGGAACTAGCACAGTGGTTTGAGTGTATGGAGACGGTATTCATGAGAAGCAACTGTGCAGAAATCAATAAGGTCACTTTCGCCACCGGAACTTTAAGAGGAAATGCATTATCCTGGTGGAATGCTACGGTCAAGATAATGGGTACTGAAGCAGCATTTCAGATCTCATGGACCGAACTGAAAAATAAAATGCTGAAAAAGTACTGTCCCCGGACTGAAGTCAGAAAGCTCGAAGATGAATTTTACCAGTTAGAAGTGAAAAACAATGATATCGGTGCATACAACCGGAGATTTCAAGAGTTAGCTCTTTTGTGCCCACACATGGTACCTGATCTGGAAAAGACATTGGAGAAATACGTGGAAGGATTACCTTCAAGCATTGAAGGAGATGTCACCGCATCACACCCACAGACTCTTGAAGCTGCATTCGTATTTGCTCAGCGAATGATGAGCCGAGTGATTAAACGAGGTTCTAACTCCACGATCAGTGGACAAAAGAGAAACTATGATAACCGTGACGGCAACAACCGGAACAGCAACAGTTATTACCATCACAGCAGGAACTACCGCAGCAATGATCGAAGCAACCGCAGTAGGAACTATCAGCAAAGCAGGAATGATAGACATCAACAACAAAACCGCAGACAAGAAGCTGCTAGAGCTTATGTGGCCACACCTGCTGAAGGAAAAGTGTATGCTGGAACAAAACCCCAGTGTAACAAGTGCAAGCTGCATCATACAGGACCTTGTACCGCCATCTGCGGTAACTGTAGGAAAATAGGCCATGTAGCCAAGGACTGTAGGGCCACGGGAGCAAACGCGTACCCAATAGCAGTGAAGTGCCACGGTTGTGGTGAAACAGGTCATTATAAAAGCCACTGCCCCAAGAATGTCAATCAGGTTGCCCGAGGAAGAGCTTATGTACTCGGAGATGGAAACGTGTCACCAGACCCCAACGTCACTACGGGTACTTTCTTACTGAATCAAAATAGTGCTAAAATATTATTTGATTCTGGAGCCGATAGAAGTTTTGTATCTACTTCATTTGCTTTATTGCTTAAGATAACGCCTGTAGAATTAGACACCTCGTATGAAATTGAGATAGCCGACGGGAAATTGTTAAACACCAACACCGTACTCAAAAACTGCACCTTAACTCTCCAAAACAACTCATTTCCAATCGATCTCATGCCCATCCAACTTGGAAGCTTTGACGCAATTGTGGGTATGGATTGGTTATCCAAGCATCGTGCTCGAATTATCTGTGATGAAAAAGTTGTCCAAATCCCCATAGACAATGAAACACTTATTGTTCGTTGTGACCACCATAAAACCCAACTCAATATCATCTCGTACATCAAAACGGTGAAATACATAAACAAAGGATGTCACGCATTTTTAGTCCAGGTAACAGAAAATAAATCGAAAGAGAAAGAAAAGCGACTAGAGGAAGTGCCAGTTGTAAATGAGTTTGCAGAAGTGTTCCCTGAAGACTTGTCAGGTATTCCACCCATCCGGCAAGTAGAGTTTCGAATCGATTTAGTGCCTGGAGCAGCACCTGTTGCAAAAGCACCATATCGATTAGCCCCTTCCGAAATGAAAGAATTATCTGAGCAGTTGAAAGAACTGACAGATAAAGGATTCATCCAACCCAGCTCATCACCTTGGGGAGCACCAGTCCTGTTTGTCAAAAAGAAAGATGGAACATTCAGAATGTGCATCGATTATAGAGAGTTGAACAAACTCACAGTGAAAAATCGATACCCATTACCAAGAATAGACGATCTATTTGACCAACTGCAAGGATCGAGTGTTTACTCAAAAATTGATCTAAGATCAGGATATCACCAACTACGAGTCAGAGAAGAAGACGTTCCCAAAACAGCCTTTCGAACACGATACGGACATTACGAATTCCGCGTAATGCCATTTGGTCTTACCAACGCACCCGCAGTGTTCATGGATCTCATGAACCGCGTGTGTAAACCATATCTGGATAAGTTCGTGATCGTATTCATTGACGATATTTTGATCTACTCACGCAACAAACAAGAGCATGCGGAACATTTGAGAACCATTTTGGGTGTACTCAAACAAGAGAAACTGTATGCAAAATTCTCCAAATGTGATTTTTGGATCTCCACCGTTCAATTCTTAGGTCACATCATCAACAGTCAAGGAATTCACGTTGACCCCGCCAAGATCGAAGCAGTTAAAGGTTGGGCTTCGCCCACCACTCCCACTGAAATTCGACAATTCTTAGGACTCGCTGGTTACTATCGAAGGTTTATAGAAGGTTTTTCCAAAATCGCAAAACCTCTGACAGAACTCACTCAGAAAAACAAGAAGTATATCTGGGAAGAGAAACAAGAATCAGCATTTCAACTCTTAAAACAAAAACTCTGTGAAGCACCAATTCTAGCGCTACCCGACGGAAGCGAAGACTTTGTAGTATATTGTGACGCATCGCATCATGGTTTAGGTGCGGTGCTAATGCAAAGAAACAAAGTCATAGCATATGCTTCTCGACAGCTCAAGAAAAACGAGGAAAACTACACCACTCATGATCTAGAACTAGGAGCAGTAGTATTTGCTCTTAAAATATGGAGACATTACCTATATGGTACAAAGTGTACGGTATACACCGATCACAAAAGTCTTCAACACATACTGGATCAGAAGGAGTTGAATATGAGACAGCGCCGATGGATAGAACTACTCAACGACTACGACTGTGAAATTTGCTACCACCCTGGTAAAGCGAATGTCGTGGCCGACGCCTTGAGCAGAAAAGAAAGAATTAAACCTCTTAGAGTTCGATCATTAGAAATGACAATTCATTCACCACTCCCATCTCAAATACTCATAGCCCAATCAGAAGCTCTTCAGGAAGAGAATCGAGCTCAAGAGAACATTAAGGGCATGATAGAAAGGGAGAACGGACTCATACGAAGATCCGATGGAATGTTATGCTTCAAGAAAAGATGCTGGATTCCTCTTTATGGAGGTATTCGTGATTTTATCATGCATGAATCTCACAAGTCTAAATATTCCATTCATCCTGGATCCACCAAAATGTACCAAGACCTCAAACAACTCTACTGGTGGCCAAACATGAAAGCTGACATTGCAACATATGTTGGGAAGTGTTTGACTTGTTCAAGGGTCAAAGCCGAAAGTCAGAAACCTTCTGGACCACTTGTACAACCGGAGATACCAGTTTGGAAATGGGAACGAATCACCATGGATTTTATTACCAAGTTACCAAGAACATCGACCGGATATGACACCATTTGGGTTATTATCGATCGCTTAACCAAATCAGCTCATTTTCTGCCTATCAAAGAAACTGACGAGTTGGACACACTCGCTCAGTTATACTTCAAGGAAATCATAATCCGACATGGAGTCCCGATCTCTATCATCTCTGACAGAGACAGTCGATTCACTTCAGGATTTTGGCAATCCTTACAGAAAGCTCTCGGTACTCAATTGGACATGAGCACCGCTTATCATCCTCAAACTGATGGACAAAGTGAAAGAACAATCCAAACCTTGGAAGATATGCTCAGAGCATGTGTGATTGACTTCGGAAAAGGTTGGGATAAACACCTACCATTGGTTGAATTCTCGTACAACAACAGTTATCAAGCTAGCCTGAAGGCTGCACCCTTCGAAGCACTTTACGGAAGAAAGTGCAGATCACCCATCTGTTGGACAGAAGTTGGTGACATGCAGCTTACCGGACCAGAATTAATCCACGACACAACTGAGAAAATATTCAAAATCAAACATCGTCTCCAAGCCGCTCGTGACAGACAAAAGAGTTACGCAGACGTGAGAAGGAAACCCATGGAGTTTGAAGTCGGAGATAGAGTTATGCTAAAAGTTTCGCCCTGGAAGGGGATGATACGCTTCGGAAAGCGTGGAAAACTCAACCCAAGATACATTGGACCGTTCAAAATCCTCGAAAGGATAGGTCCAGTTGCCTATAAGTTAGAACTCCCGGAAGAACTCAGTAGGATACACCCTACATTCCACGTCTCTCAACTTAAGAAATGCTTATCCGACGAGACTCTTGTCATTCCACTGAAAGAGATTAAACTAGACGACAAACTTGTATTCACCGAGGAACCCGTAGAGATAATGGATAGAGAAGTTAAGCAACTCAAGCAAAGTCGTATTCCTATTGTGAAAGTAAAATGGGACTCTAAAAGAGGACCAACGTACACATGGGAACGCGAAGATCAAATTCGTGAGAAATATCCCCACTTATTCCCGTAAATCACTCTTAGTAGCCATTTTAGACTTGAATTCCGGGACGGAATTCGAATGAGGAGAGGAGTACTGTAAGACCCTGTGAAAAACCCTTGTAATTAATCTCAGTGATTAATAATAATCTCGTATTAATATTTCTCAACGCCTATTTTTGCTAGAAATTTAAACTTTTCGTTATCATTGTTAATAGCTATGCATTATATATACACATATATATATTTAACACACAACGCTAGAAATTATATCTTACGACGCAACATCACTTTCTTATAAACAACGACAAGTAATCTTAACCATTTAATTAGTTCACTACACTTAATCAAAATTAATATCACCTACATCTATTTAACTAAAACATTAAACCCTAATAACACTAACTATAAATCTAATCCTAAATGACCTCTACAAACCAAGTTGGGCTTTATGTGTTCGACCCACCCACAATCCTTCAACCTTATTATTCCAAAAGCCCATTGAACTAGTTAATTGCCAACCCCATTTAAACACCACAGCCACTCGATCACCTATTAAAGTTGTTGTATATTTTGTGTTTCTTTCTCTTCAAACCGCTCCATACAACAACTCCCATGCAAAGCTTAGAACTCGAAACCGAACGGTTAGCCAATAAAAACCCAACTTCCATTTCATACCCCATCACCATGACATTAGAAATGTTTCCTTAACCCATCTTTAATTTTTCTTTCTTTCTTGCTTTAATATTAATAACCACTCGTTCCTCATTTTCCCAAAAACCCGATATTATGAATAAGACCAAGCTCGACTTTCATTCGCCCTTACACATTCGAAAGCATCACGTAATTAACTAATGTAATATCCAAAAACCCAACTAACATTATCAACGATTAGCACAATAATGACACTTGATTTAACTATTCTCATTTCAACACTAAACCTTATCATACATCCACTTAAAAAGAATTCGAACCAAGTATACCATTAAAGATCTCGATCCAAAACTGTGAACATAATTCGATAGATCCCACAAACTACTAGCCACTTTGCTAATTAAAATATGTCATACAAAAATAGAAATGAAACTTGTGGTCAAAGAGCTTATACACGTAGGAGAACCAAAGAAACTAAAACATACAATAGCTAAAGTACAAGGTTATAGCTACTCTCACACTCAAATGAGGGAACTATCATACAAGTGTCCTTCACTAACAGTAACTTCAATCATATGCAATACACTTGAGATATTTCACCCATATAAACCCTCCTATTCGTTCGGTACCAATCCTCTATCACCATCACTTTTCATCAACATCACTATATTCCTTAAACACCACAAAGAACCTTTCTGTCGTTTATATCGAAAGCGAACCCAATCCGATCAAGTCTTATAAGAACGATTATAACTCATTATCCTTTCATTGTACTTCATTCGAACCCCACCATATCTTTCACACCCAATTCCCTATCAAAATACCTTCATGTAAAACTACCTTTGTTCGACCCAAGGAACTCAACCGGCGTAAGAATAAGAGTCCAAAGCAAGTGGGTTAGTCACTACGTGTTCCATTCTACAAGCTTTTAAGTCTCCACCACCTTTTCTCAAAAGGTGTTGTAAGTTTCTTGTTCTCTCTTAAGTTTACAATCCCATGCATGCATAACTACTACTCCTTTCGAACGTTCCATTTCATTCCATATAACACACTGTCACGAACTATCTCACACATTAGCATATAAACAAACCATGCATCATTATGTTATAACGTAGTTAGTAATATTTCATATAGTTACATGCACACTTTACCCAACTCAAGATATTTGAACTCAACTAGTTATCAAAAGCTAATAAAAACATGTTCAATATTAACTTGGTCGACCCACTTATGTTGCAAATAATCAAATAACCTCTTCTTGTACGCCCTCCAAATTCAACTCGAACACAAATGATAACTATGCTAAATCAGTTGGGAATAGAGAGAAAGATAACAAAAATGTTATTAGTTAAAAACTCACCCGATCGAACCACTTCACATATAATTTACTACGAGACACGACATACAAAACATTAATATTCTTGCACTTTTCAATAGCCCATATGTTGAACTAAATATTTCATTTTCTAAGATCCCTCCCGTAACCTCATATCGACACTCAAATTAATCCCTCATAACGCCATTCGACTAAGAGCAAACCCTTAGAAAATGTTCAGAGAATATTCACAAAAATCTCTTCATTCGACTAGCCTAAAAACCTTAATTATATTTTCGAAATCTCGTATATAACATATTTACATTTTTATACCACTCGAATGTCAAGCTAGCAAACTATGTTTTTCATGTTCTAAGTTCGAACCCATAAGCTCGACATCACGCCCAAAATAATCCCTTTTGATCGGCATTCACTAAATACTAGCAAACAATTTTCAGAAAATATTAAAACTTTCGATTGGGCCAAAAACCAAGCCCAACAATGATTTGCGTTAACAAGGCCCAACAGGCCCGAATAATATATTTTTAGAATCCTAAAAATAGCCTAAATCCAAGCCCAAAACTATTGTCACGCCCTCGCCTCTAAAACCCTTAACGGGCTAGGTTACAAATCGTTAAGGAGCCCATTAAGGTAAAAATAATTTATTTTCTGAAATAATAAATTGAAATAAGTTAAAATAAACTTGATAAAATTATAAAAATTTTCAGAATATTTTTCCCGTCATTTATATGCGAAAAGGACTAAAAATGTAACGCGACTTAACCGAAAAGGACTAAAACTGCCAAACCTGGAAACTAAGGGACTGAAGCTGTAAAAACAGTTGTAAAGGACTGAAATTGACATATTATTGAACTTCAAGTCTTATATGGACTATTGGACAATTACTGGACGATTATCGGACTATGGACTGAATAAGGACTAACGACGTAACGCGAACCACGGTTAGGGTAGAAAATGTAAAATCCGGAAAGACCAAGGAATAACTATTATAACTTGTTATTCTTATTTTCTTTTTCATTTTTGCACCATAGCTTTACTTCATATGCATATTTGTATTATATATTTGCATTCAAATAGCGATAGAATATTTCATGTTAATATTTTGTTTACATGTTAAAACTATAATCTCATGAGGGTACGAGCATCATAAGCATATAACATCTTCATTAGATCGTTAAATAATCATCGTCCACCACTCATACTCATACACACTAGAAATTAGTAAGATTCTCAGATATTTATATATTTACCAGGGTTATATCGAAGTTGTTATAATCACCTCTGAATTATTTTACCATCACCAGGAACGCATAAGGTGAGTCATGGCCTCACTTTTTAACTCTTTATACTTTTTAAACTCCGTGAGGGGGATACATGCTATAACTAAATCACAAGTATTTTTCTGTATGCTACCTGACTTGATATATGCCTAAGTACTCCATATTGCCATAAGACCCTTTATCATGAGCCATTAATCACTGCGGTGAACGCGAATATAATGAATAGATCTATTAGAGGTTGACGACCTATCCCACTAATACTGTGACGGAATGCTTTTTGCTAGTCGTATTAGTCGCGATGCATTATATTTGAGAGAAATAGGAATTGGCAAAATCACCTATTACCCGAGGGCAAATTTTCATCATTAATTTGGTGGACTCCTCCGTTTAGGCGGTACTTTGTTAACGTTTGCGTGTCATGAGACTTAGGGCAATATATGAACTGCAATATCAATCTTTTAAACTGATTGTATCTCCAATACAATCTTACTTGTGATTAAACTGATATTTAAACTACAAACTCCATGATTTCACTCAACATTATGTTGACTTTTAAGCATGTATCTCAGGAAACTAAAGGAGCACGGCAAGGCATGGAGCAGGCATACCCTATCTTCAATAAATGGTGTAAAATAAGTTGTAATTCAGTTAAAATAATGTACTCTGATGTAATGTTTTATAACTGAATTAGTATTATGGACCTATGTAAATTAAAAATGCCATCTTAGGCTGTTTTTTCTATGATTTCACATTCGATCCTCACAGTAACACCCAAATAAATCTTCCGCTGCCACAAATCAAATTTGGGGGTGTTACAGGAATGAAAGGCATGTCCGAGCAATACAGGACAAAAGACCATAAGACATTTGTTAAGTATTACATCATTAGTCTTTTACTAATAATACAATACTGGGGGGGGGGGGGGGACATGTTGGTGTATATGTCCGAACGACGTATGCTGAAAGCCGTAAAGATATTATCAAAGTATTGCACCATCAGCTCAGAACCGATGCTACAATACTGGGGGGACATGTTGGTGTATATATCCGAACGACGTATGCTGAAAGCCGTAAAGATATTATCAAAGTATTGCACCATCAACTCAGAACCGATGCTACAATATTGGGGGGGACATGTTAGTGTATGTGTCCGAACAACGTATGCTGAAAGCCGTAAAGATATTATCAAAGTATTGCACCATCAGCTCAGAACCGATGCTACAATACTGGGGGGGGGGGGGGACATGTTGGTGTATGTGTCCGGACGACACGATGTCGTCCGGACTATTCTTATGTGTCCGGACGTTCGTTTCTTCTGGACTCCTCTCTCATCTCCGGACGCGCCTACTGACAGGCCCTGCCGACAGTTATACTGTATAGTCCCATCAACCGACACTTCTCCAGATTTCACGGGATTGTGTGCTCCACGTGGCCTGACATCTACTCACTAGGTCAGACATAGGTCAACTCGCTTAGTCCCGAGGTAAGTAGGTACAGTAGGTGTGGGTAGTATAAATACCCACACCTCATTTATGATATGCATTGAATTCTTACACCTACTACTGTTACTCTCGTATTACTGTTCAAATTATAACCGCCCGATACTTACTCTCACGCCGGAGGTGGGCCTTGGGATAAAACCCGGGGCGAGCCTAACGCGTGTGTCTCTTGTGTGTAGGAGTTAGCAAGGTCTGAAGGAATCACCCGAAGGACGATACACAGAAGTGGGACCTGTTCGCAAGGTTTTACTTCAACATGTATATTTTGTTATTTAAGTTTTGAGGTTTTAGCTTTGTGAGAATTTATCTGAGATGTTCTGTACCATTATGTTGAGTAATAGAATTTTTTGTTGTTTCTAAATACACGTTAACAAATACCGCTAGATAATAATAACGAGCATGGAAGCCCGCGCGTTGCAGCGGGTTGTTTAGTTAGTTACTTTTTGTTGTACGATGTATGTTTTACGTTTTGTAGGTTCACAATTATTTCGTGATGTATTTAGTAGAATTTTTTTTTTTTATTTTTTTTTTTAATTTTTTTGTTATTTCTATTTTTAATTATGTTTTGCGGCTGGATGTTTAGATAGTTGTTTTTTGTTGTACGATGTGGTTGGTCATTGAATTCATATAATCATTACATGTTAGGTTCTTGAATTTTTTTTTAAAAAAAATATATTTTTTTGAATTTTTTTCTATAACTTTTTTTCGAAATTTTTTTTATAAGAATTTTTTTTTCTTAAAGTTTTTTGAAAATGTTTTTTTTTGAAAATATTTTTTTTTTGAAAATATTTTTTCAAAAACTTTATTTTTCAAAATTTTAACAGTAAAAAGTGAACAGTGGCGGAACTCATAAAAACACTGTTCACTTAACTATTTTTGACTGTAGCAAAAAATCCGAGGTTTAAATATATCGAGCATGGAAGCCCGCACGTTGCAGCGGGTTATTCAGATAGTTGTTTTTTGTTGTACTATGTGTGTTTTACGTTTTGTAGGTTCACAATTATTTCGTGATGTATTTAGTAGATTTTTTTTTTTTTTTTTTTTTTTATTTCTATTTTTAATTATGTTTTGCGGCGGGATGTTTAGATAGTTGTTTTATGTTGTACGATATGGTTGGTCATTGAATTCATATAATCATTACATGTTAGGCTCTTGAAATTAAAAAAAAAATATATTTTTTTGAATATTTTTTTTTCTATAATTTTTTTTCGAAATTTTTTTTTATAATTTTTTTTTTCTTAAAGTTTTTTAAAATGTTTTTTTTTGAAAATATTTTTTCAAAATTTTATTTTTTCGAAAAAAAAATTTAGAAAAAAAAAAATTTGAAAAAAAGATTTTTTTTTCTACTATTACAAAAAAAATTTTATTAGAAAAATTAATTTTTTTTTTCGAAATTAATTTTTCTTTTCGAAATTAATTCTTTTAGAAAAATTATTTTTTTTAAATTAATTTTTTTTTCGAAATTAATTTTTTTAGAAAAATTAATTTTAAAGTTTTTTGAAAATATTTTTTCAAAAACTTTTTTTTATTATTTTTATTTATTTTTACAGTAGCTACTGTAAAAAGTGCACAGTAGCGACACTCACAAAAACACTGTTCAGTCCATTGTTTTCTCCTGTAGAAAAAAAAAATAATTTTAAAGTTTTTTGAAAATATTTTTTCAAATATTTTTTTTACTGTAGCGAAATATTTTTCCAATTTTTTTTTTTCAGAATTTTATTTTTTCGAAAAAAAAAAAAAAATTGTTCATGCTATAGTATCATGCTACAGTAGCTACAGTAAAAAGTGCACAGTAACTGCACTCTCAAAAACACTGTTGATACAACTGTAATTCACTGTAGACCAAAAACTGGCTATTATATATATTGTATAATGTATAATACGATAACTTCAAGTATTTTTAATCTATTATCATGAGGTGTAGATGTGGTTGGGTTAGGTGTCTTTGGCTATCGTCAATCATGTATATAGAATATTTAAAAAAATAATGATGAATAAGTAATGTTAAGTATTTTTAAACTATTACAGTATCATGGAAGCATATTTCTTTATTCACAATTTAATTGAGCTGGCCTGCCGACGAGAGCTCCAATGTGATTTTAGCTCATTATCTACGTTTTACTTAATTTTAAAAAAATAAAATAAAAAATACATGTATAGTTTTAACTTAAATCAATATTGTGCAATGTGCCTACATAATACTTATAGTGTCAAATATTTATTGTTGCTCAATAAATAATGGAGTAATATTGGTCGAGTCCAAGTCTTTTTCAAAAGTTGCTCAACCCATTCAAACGATTAGTTGAGATAAATACACTCCTCGTCTCATCTGACCATTCATGAAAAGAAAGTACGTAGATGTAAACTATAATATTGAAATGAATAAAGAGCGAAAATAACAGTGTTAAAAAAAAAGCCTACAAGACCGATTAAATGTCTAGGCGATACTGGACCATCAATCTTTTTTATTTGTGTAAATCGGTCAACCGTGATCAAAGATGGTTAAACTTGCTGGAAATTTGTAAATCTTGTCGGAAATACCAAAACTCACCGTAAACTAGTTTTAATCATTTATAATCGCTATTTATATCTATTACAAGATGTTTTTTTTTTTATAAAGAAAATCTCTTTGAGAATACCGAAAACTCGCCGAAAATACCCAAAACTTGCTAAAATTGTCAATCCGATTAATCACTGATTAATCCTGACTAGAATAATTACAGCTACAAGAGAGTCAACCGCCTCAATTTTTGCAAATTGAAAAAATAGATTAGAGCTCTAGGTGTAGTGAGCAAGTTAAGTTACTCATTTGGGGCCCACGGGGTGCCACATCACTTTAACAAACCTCCACAACTAACCCCCCTCACTCACAACTAACCTCAACTTACTCATTTGGGCCCCACCACTTACAACTTTTTTTTATTCAAATTTCCAAATAAACTAAATTCATTTCATTAAAAATAAAAATACAATACAACACAATAAAAAACATACGAAACGTAAAATAACGATATGATAAAAAAACGCAACTTAAGAAATACATCAAATTATAACGAAACTAATTATTCAGATTCTGTTGTTGAATTTGTTCACATTAATGTCGTTGCCAAACATGCTCGATGAGACATCGTTGAAGCTTTGCGTGTTTGCGTTTATCATGTAGTTCTTTGGCTTTTCTTCTTTGCACTGCGCAACGCTCAATCCATGTCTGTTGTAAATTTGGTTGCGGAGAAATATACATTTCGCTAGCTTCGGATATCGCAAATTTTTGATCTTTCAAAATCATGTTATGCATTATGATGCACGAGTACATGATTCTCCGTAACTTGCCCACAGTAAATGCACGCGCCAGTTGGGCAATAATATGCCAACGTCCTTGGAGGACACCAAAAGCTCTTTCGATATCTTTTCGAGCACTTTCTTGTTTCGCTTTAAATACTGCATTTTTTGGGTTATTTGCAACCGTAAATGATTTGACAAAAGATGCCTACTCTGGGTAAATTTCGTCAGCTAGATAATACCTATGGTTAAATGTACGTCCGTATACTTCAAACGGAACCTCAGGGGCGATGTCATCAAGCAGGTCGTCGAATAACGGAGAATTATTCAAAACGGTAAGATCGTTATTCGCACCCGCTACCCCAAAAAATGCATGCCAAATTCACAAGTCGTATGACGCAACGGCTTCAAGCATTATAGTTGGATACTTTTTATCACTTCTATGAAATTGGCCTTGCCATTCTTTCGGACAATTTTTCATTCCCAGTGCATACAATCGATGCTTCCCAACATTCCCGGTATCTTATGAACCGCGTTATGTGCGTGGTATAAGTTGCGAATGTCATTCTCGTCTGGTTTTCTTAAAAACTCCTTCGCATACAACTGGATTATGCACATAGTAAAAAAAATCTAGACAATCGCGTGCACAGTGTTCCCCTATTTGTAAATACTCATCTAATCCATCAACTGCTATCCCGTAAGCCAATTGACGTAGGGCACATGTGCATTTTATAATCACACCAAAACTCATTACACCCGCAGCATTGGGTCAGACTCTAAAGAAATCAAAATGCTTGGGAAGAGGATGATGAGTTTGAATATATGTTTCAATACCTTGTACTATTTCTAAAAATAGTTTACGGCTCATACGAAAGCGACGCCTAAAATTTTCGTCCGTATATTTTGGGTTGTCACCAAAATAGTCAGCCATTAGATGTTCTTAGCAATTTGACGTTCACGGGGGATGTATCTACGGTGGTATGAAGGTCTGGCTTCTTGTTGTTGGAACGATTGCTCGAACTCAAACTCTTGGAGAATCATCTCTAGCTCCGCTATCTCTTCAAGGTCACTTTCACCGGAATAAGATGATTCGCTCATGTTTCTTGTTTATATGTATAAGTGTTTTGAAATAAAAGTTGTGTAGAATTTGATTAAAATGTGTAATATTTATAGTGTAAAATATGTGTGTTAAAAAAAAAAAAAAAAAAAAAAAAAAACGTTTTATTTTTTAATCCGTTCCACAACGAATCCCTGCAACTCCATCTGACAAAAGTATAAATTTTACCCTCGCCGTGCAGACGATGAGGGTTTAAGTGGCGAGAAAAAACTAGGGGGGGGGGGCGGTGTGGTGGCGAGGCACAATGAGGGTGCCAGGGTGGCACGACGAGCCACAACGAGAGCCACACCGGGTGCTTTTAGGGTGCGTTTGGTATCCCCAATCGGAATGGAAGAATGAATATCATTCCAATTCAAAGTGTTTGGTATCCCGGAATGACTATCAAAAGTAGAAATAATATACAAATATATTCCATGTTTGATAGGCATAAAAAAGGTAGTATATGATTGTTTCATTCCCGGGCCCACCGCTTCCCCTCACACAATTTATGCTACACTTTTATCTAATTATCCTACCAAACAACATTTATGAAATTGATACTTCAACTTATAGTCATTCCTATTTCACCCCTATATCAAATTCATACCGATTATCATTACGGACAACAAACCAAACAGCACCTGGTGCTCTTAGAAAGAAAATAAATGGATTACTTCAAAAAAGTCCAAGGGATAAATGATGAGAATAATATAGAAGGATTGAGAATAAAATAGTGGGGCTTGAGGACCTGTTTTGTACTTTAGTTGTTAAACTCCCAATCAAGTTTACATGATTCACAACAAACAACACCTTTATTAAAATTTATTTCCCCCCAAACTCACCCAAACCAAAACCCTAACACAGTCAACGATGACAACCTACGGCACAATCCCATCATCCTCATCAACAAACGTCGAGTACCTATCACGCGCCAAACAACGCATCAAATCCGGCCTAGGCAACCGCCGCCCATGGAAACAAATGTTCTCCTCACTCAACGCGCCCCACGGCGCGTCAGACGCACTCTCCCGTGTAAAAACGAATCTCACTTACTTTCGCATGAACTACGCTATTGTCATCCTTGTTATCCTGTTCCTAAGCTTACTGTTTCATCCAGTTTCTTTGATTGTTTTTGTTGTCATGATGGCTGCCTGGTTGTTTTTGTATTTTTTACGCGATGAGCCCTTGATGATTTTTGGCCGTACGATTGATGATCGTACGGTGCTTGTTGTGTTGTCTGTGATTACCGTTGGTTTGTTGTTGTTGACTGGTGCCACGTGGAACATTGTTTCGTCCCTTTTGATTGGGTTCGCTGTTGTGCTTGTTCATGCTGTTTTGAGGTCTACAGATGATTTGTTGGAGGATGTTGAGGATGGTGGTGGTTATTATGTCGCCTCTTCCTCGTCGTCTTAGGTTAGGTTGTTGGTCGTGTGTTTCGTTTATTCAATTTGTGTGCAGACCTTGATTGGAATATAATTGTTGTTTGTTTTTAGTTCAATTTGTGTACAGGCTTTGAAACGTTTGATTGTTTTGAAAGTATCATGTTTTGTGCGTTCTTCACACTTGTTTGGATCGATATGAGTTAGTCATTGTTTGAATGCTACTAGTTTGTTCTACTTCTATTAGTCATTGTTTGAAACGTTTGAATGCACTTCATATTGTTGGACACTAAACCTAAGTTCTAATTGGATTTGTACATAAATTTATTTAGCGAAAGTAGAAGCTTGAACTATGATGGGATTCAGGGATTGGTATGTAGTGGAGGAATGGTTTAAGAGCTTGTAACCAACTCCTGCTTTATAACTTTATGCTCCAGCCATTATGTAAAGTATTATGAAATGGAAAATTTGTAGCTACTTGCTAAAAGTTGTCTTTGCTAGTATAAACACTTTGAAACACATGATTTTGATGTGGTATAGCTCTTTCTGCATCACATGTTCCTAGTCAAGCTTAGGTTGTGCCGTTTGGGAATTTAGAGAAGGCCAATTTTCACTACGAATAATATTTCAGTACCCCATATATAAGTCAAAATATGAAGCTCACATCTTTTTAAGCGTGTAAAGGAGGTGGTGTATGTTTAACCATCCAATGAAGGGGTTGGTAGATAATCTGTTAATCTTGGTGATCAAAAATTAGGACAACTGCCTCTAATTAGGTACTCGAGATAGTGATTGCGTGATTGTATATTCTAGCTAAATTAAGACTCCGTGAATTCAAACACCCTTGGATGTCTTGATGATGTATTTAGTATGGAACTCCACGGTAGGGATGTATGAACTTGTGGCTTAAGTATCACAAAATTAACACAGGCAAGCTAGGAAATTAGTCATAGCAAACTGTATCTGCTATTGAAATATTGATCACTGATTTACCATCAACTACCTATTCATTGAGGTTTTGTGTTGTAAGTAAAATTTTATATATCCTCCAAAGTTTGCAAGTGAGGTAATCCTTGACTATCTCTATCTGCTATTAAATGAAGATGACAGCTATAGTCAAAGTCACAAAATGAGGCAGTTCTTGAGTTTGTCAGACACCACATGGTGGTAGGACATCAAGAGATCCATAAAGTGTTTCACATGTAAAGTTATCAAAACTTGATTCTACATATATCTACCAAAAGATTACTATAAAGTTATAAATGCTTGATTACCACTCATATACAATTAGAAATGAATATATATATCTTACATCCAGCATACTATATGCATCTAGAATGATATGGCTCTTCACCTGTATTCCTCACATGAAATCTGGCTTCGCCATTTCTCACTTTCCCAGTAACAATCCGTAGTTGAGTTATGAGAGAGCTTGCCACTTAATCCTTTCAATGTTTCATTCATTCGGCCAGCAAGGTATCTTTGTTGATCCATTAAAATCCTTCCACTTCGGTTTCCTACATCATACCCTGGTGTCAATACATGATTGGATCCTTTCATCATGTCGCCTTCTAGCATGCGTAACACCTTCCCTCGTAAAAAATTTGGAGCAAGGAAATTAATACTTGTTAGTTAAAGAAAATATTGCGGAAGGTAGCCAACTTTTAATAAAGAAATTGCAGTAACAAGGAACCAACTTTGGTGTGTTTTGTGCTGGGTTACACGCTTTACTTGTACTCATAAAATGAAAAACTTAATGTGGTTCGTGTCGGAAAATAAAGTATAACATGGTCAAAGTTACTGCAATGTCCATTTTATTGGCATTCCGGCTAGCAAAAGATAAAAAGAAATGCCGACAAACAATGAATTACCTGTGACATGCGAGGTCTTAACTGAGAATCTCTTTTAATGCATAGAGAAGCAGCTTGCATCATGCAATAAACCTCATGCGCAGAATAACAATTTCCCAGCCGAGGGTCGATTAACTCATTAATGCTACCTTGCTCTAACAAAGGGCGTGCCTGTTAGAAGAAATAGACAATCAAGACTAAGAGGTGGCAATATTGACCCATTGAATACTAAATGGATCTATTTGGGTTGTGTATTACTAAGGGTCAAATTAAAAAAAAAAAAGTCAAATGGGTAAAATGGCTTAAAACAGGTTATAAGTCACTTAAAGTCTATTTTCAGTGCATAGTATTTCCTATATTGTTTTAAAAGAATGTATGTTAGTCAACCCAACCCTTTGAGAGTGTCTTGTGTGTTGTATGCATAAGCCATATATGAGCTCACCCATTCCGCGAGACATTGTTGGCCCTTAGGGCGCTTAAGATCCACTGCTTTCCGTCCTGTTATAAGCTCCACCAATACGACCCCAAACGAATACATATCAGCTTTTTCAGTAATCTGCCCACTCTGTGCATACTCTGGAGCTAGGTATCTGCATTTAAAAAGATAAAATTATTATCTACCATGTCACGGAGACTGTTGTAAAACAAAAACAAGACCAACTAACAAAAGACTCACCCAAATGTTCCAATTACTTTTGTTTCTTCTTCTGTATCTCCATCAGGCTGCCACCTTGCTAGGCCAAAGTCTCCAACCTTGCAAGAAAATCAGCAAAAACGGTTAGTTCAAATTAATCGTTCTGCTTGTTTGAGAAATGGTAAAACTGAACCAAATCATGTTAAGTTATGACATCGTGATCCCTTCCGGACAAGTTATCATAGGATACATCAGTTTGATTAGGGAGGTTTATACCAGAGGTTCAAAATCATGGGTGATCAGGATATTGTTTGGCCGCATGTCACGATGCACAATGCAACCTACTCTGCATTCTTCATGAAGATACCTCAATCCTCGAGCAGCCCCTAAAGCAATTTTTTGGCGTGCTGACCACTTCAATGGATCTCGATCATGTGCTGCATACGTTACAGGTCCAGTTAAAAGGGTTTATAAATGTTATCAAATCATCAATAAAGAGTATTGATTTGTTAGTGTTATTATTTGAAAAAGGTAGTTTCAAAATTACCATAGAGATGAGAATCCAGCGAGCCATTGCATACATATTCATAGACTAGTAACCTCCTTCGGTCCTCCATACAGAATCCAATCAACATAACAACATTTCGATGCTGAGCACAGCTCAGTACTTCAACTTCTGAGCAGAATTCATGATCCCCTTGAGAACTTGCTAGTTTATGTTGTTTAACAGCAACTGCCTGACCATCTGGAAGTATCCCTCTGTGTACTGACCCGAATCCTCCTTCCGCCAAGAAATTTTCTTGAGAAAATCCATTAGTTGCAAGCTCTAGCTCGGCGTAACTGAACCATCTTGGAGGCTTTCCGAATATTGGTGCCTTGTGCTGACATATTGAGCACAATGGAGGTGAACCCGAAGGTGTACTTCGTGGCAGAGATATTGCATCTCTAACATTTCCTCTAAATTCTACATTGTTTCTATGACTCGTATCAAGGTCAAGTTCAGAGAATTTTCTGAATGAACCTTCATCCCACCGTTGAGACGGGTGACAGCTTGAAGTGAGAATATCAGCCATCCATGGTTGAAACCTTAAACTAGAGTAACATGAAGAGAGATGCTCGCTTTCAGAGTCTGAGCCCGACTCAATGAGATCCTGGTTCTCCTTTCGAGCTAAAGATTCCACCCTCAGGGAACCACTGGTTACTGGAAGGAAAAAAGGTGAAGTTCCTGGATCAGAACTTGAAACTGATGAGGTCCCAGCTTCAGTAGCAGTTAATGCCTCGGGACTACTAATTGGAGTCACAAGCTGTTGAGAGGAATATATAGGTGAAGTTTTGTTTTTCTGTAGCTTTTCAGATGACTGATTTTGCATCGAAGGCAAGTGATAGTCTGCTTCTGGTCCCTTCTTAGGTGATCCAACTAAATTCAGTCGAATAACTTTAGGCCGTGACTTATTCATTGTCACGATGTTGCATTGCAACTCTTCCACACATCGCTTTTGTTCGTGTTTCAGTTTTCTACAAAAGGAGAGATTGGGGAGTCAACATAATACTTCAGAAAAACAAATGAATGTCAAAATATTAAGAAAACAGGTAAATTTCAAAAAATAGTTAAGAGTAGTACTTGTCTAATACAACCCAAGTAGCATGAATTTGCTTGGCCTCTGCCGCCACTGCTCCATATGGTGATCCAGAAACCGTTTTTATCTTCACGTTTATCTGTTATGAAATCAGGCAAATTGCTTTTGAATAATCATGAAGATGATGAAACACAGAACCATATTCATATCTAGGAACGTATGGACGACAGACCTTATTAGGGTCATACATGTTATGTAGCTGAAGGATCATCTGAGAGCAGGAATCTGCTATATCACTCTTCCCTAAATAAGACCTCCAATGACGACTAGCACAGTCTCCAGTAAATCTTGGAAGACCCCATAATTTTCTACCTAGTTAGATAAAAATATCCAAAAGTTACCAACTTGGTGTATATCCATCATTTTTAGTTACATCACAGAAAGCGGATCACAGCATAAACTATGATAAAACACAAAAATATATTTTACCAGAAATTAGCGAAGGCATAACAACGATCAATGTAATGCAGTGCCCTGGTTGAGCCACATGAGTCAAAGTCCAAACCAAAGCATCCTTTGAAATATCCCTAGACGCTTTAACAGCAACAATGACCGTCTCAACAACATCTGACCCCTTCTCATACTTCACGATGCTCCTTTCCGTACTCATTGATCCAAGAAACAGAAAGAACAATGTTCTCTGATGTGCTTTTTGCTATGGATCACATTCGCCAAACACATCACACTATATCCAATTTCTTCAACCGACAACTGGCAAAAAAAGAAACTATTATTACAGTATTGTTTAAGAGTACAACACATTTAAAAAGTCAGAATAAGTGAAAAACTAATGCTTATTAAACCTCAATAATGTAAAAGCAAAATAATACGAGTACTAAACTTTCATGTAAGAGTAACTAGCATTAATACCTGATGACTCTAATCAATGGACTATCACAATTGGGGATGAAAACGTACGGTCAAACTCAAACCAGGCTGAACTAAACCGGTTCCAGACTACTTGGGTACTCGTTAGTTGTTACCATTTATAGAAGAAGAAAAAAAAAAGCCAGTTTCGAGTATGTATGTGCTTGTACAATTTAGGCCCTAATCACTACTCCAAAGTTCAAGTCCTGTTCACGACACATAATCAGTTTTTAGCCTGTATGTGCCAATTTCTAACTTGGACTATACAGTCTGGTTTCATACCATTACACAAAATCGATACTCCTATATTAAAACTCTACTTTTTAAATGTCACACACACTACTTTTTAGAGAATTGCACACATTCAAATTCAAACACCAAAAATAATCCAGATAAAATAATACACTACTATAAAATTGACAAAACTATAATGCATTATACACAAAACGCGCGTTTAATATATCACATAGACTAACGAATTCAAATAGTTCTCATATAATTTGCTTAGAAGTCGATAAACACGAACACATTACACTAAGTCACTAACATAAGTAGATCGAACCTATACACTAATACACATAAACCATGATTTATATAAACAATGAAATGAAGAAACACTTACAATGTGTGTGTAAGATTTGCAGTAGAATTTAAGTGTACGAAAATGCACCTAGTATTGTGCAAATACTCGAAACTGACTATTTTTTCTTTGTTTTCAGGAGTAAGAAAAGCTTTTTTTGATTGTCTCGATAAACTTAATAATAAATGCTCCTCTTATTTCACCACTGTCGGGAGAGACGACTTACTATTATAGGTGTGATTTTGGTGATGTAAAATAGTTTAGTTTATGTCCTTAGAGTTTGAATATTTGACAATAATTGTCATTTATTAAGTAGTACACTAGTACATTGTACATATATGATAAGCTAAATTATTGCCAATAATGTGTTAATAATTCATTTATTAATCAGTTTGCGAAAATTACTTAGATACTCAAACATAAAGGGAAGTGTTTTGCAGTGCCCGTACTTTTCAACCCTTTACAAAACTACCCAACAATGTCATGTAAATATATACCCTACATGCCCAACATTAACGTGTCGAATTCTTATTGGACGAAGATCAAATAAAAAAAAAAAAACCTAGCCTATGTCGGATGTATTTCTACCCGACATTACCCTATAGTACACGGCATCACTAAATTGTTTCTTGACTTTCAAGGTGAAAATTAAAAAACTTAAAAAAACACCATTTAACTTTTTGATAATTACAACTTTTTTATATAACAAACTTTATTCGACAAATATTTAGTAAATATCTATCGAATTCTTTAATGAAAAAAATATCGTTGCGAAGAGCTCTAAATTACGAACAAAACAAGCCCAATATTGACATGCTTTTGACATACGTACAATTTTTATAAAAATGTTGAAGTTTGATATAAATATATTATTAGGAAAAAAAAAAAAAAAAACAAAAAAAAAAAAAAAAAAAAAAAAAAAAAACTAAACTTTCAAAACACACACTTAAACCACAGGGGCCAAAGACGTACAATATTCTATAAAATAGGAATATCATTTAGAAATAAAAACATAAACATTCATAAATCCGACATAGGCTAGGTTTTTAAAAATACCCACAATAGTCACCACTTCTCTCAAGTTTCTTAAAAATACTCACTTTATACAACATTATCTCATAAAGTACCCACACATACTCACAAATAAAATAAATAATAATAAAAAAAAAACACTATGAGAGCCCACATATTGCACAAATGCTGAGTACTGAGGAGCTCACCTTTCACTCTTTTTTTCTGCTTGTTGGTGCCTGATGGAAGACACCCACAATGGTGCTGGCGCATGAGGTGGGTGGAAAAGGGTGAGGGGTTACACCAATTACATGCAGCCTAAGGCTAGATTTATTGAATGTGACCTCTCATCCTTAATCACCCAACTCACGAGTCATCCCTATTCAATGAGGTCTTGTGTCACGCGCCAGCAACAAATGCTAGGGAGTGAAAGGCGAGTAGGCTCACCTCTCGGCATTTGTGCAAAGTGGCATCTTTTATTACTACGTATTAAATATTTGATTTGTAAGTGCGTGTGTGAGGTATGTTTCATAAACAATATATATTTTTGGCATATACTTCATGTTTATATGTTTTACAGTTTATTAACTTATCTTTTATTTTCAAGTCATAATAAGCTCATAAGACCGTATTTAATGTTAATCAAACACCCCTTATATAGAATCGAAACATAATCGTAACATGAATCTTGCTTCCTTTGTGAGCTCAAACTCAAAATAAAGGTCATGTATCATACCTTTTAATATATTCCATATTCAAATAACTCAACGTATATATTTATTTTTTAGGGTAAGGTCTTTATATGACAAAAAGCAAAAGTAAAAGGAAGATTGTTTAAAATTTGAAATGATAACAGCGGTTTTGTGCAGACTTTTAAAGTGAAAAGAATACATCATGGAGATCGAATCTGCGGCTATTATATAAAAATATAAAAACACAATATTGTATTGTTATAAATTAAATAAAGACAACTAATCGTATTATAAAAGTTCACTTATATTTGTCGTGGCAATATATATATTTTTTTTAATTTGACCAACATTATATTCGGATGAGGTTGTATTATTCTTTATAGAATAACAGAATTCTAAACAACTTCTCATGTGAAACCAAAATGTTGCTAGTGATAGGACAATATGGTTGACTATCGTAAGGCTGAGCATAGTAGACTGCGGATCGAACCGAATCGAGAAATTGGATCCGGTTCACTTTTTTTTTTTTCTTATATTCGGTTTAGTCTGGTTTGGTCTTATGCACAATCGATCACAAAGCTTTATTGGACCGAATCGGACTCACCATGAACTGGACCGAGCATTTCGATTCGGACCTTGGTTTGGTGTTTTAGGCCAAATCGGTTTAAAGACCGTGATCAGCTCTATTAAATCATACTCACAATAAGTTTTTAGATTCAAACCTCATTAACCTCGTATATTGAGAGTGGTCAAGTAAATAGTCAAAAATAGTTACGTGAGAATTTTAGTTAAGTCGCATACATTTGACTTAATTACTCGTTTTTCTTAGACAAGCTGAACAGAAAAAACTAATTATATATGTTTTGTACAATTGTATAATCCCACCTAACACATTATATTCGGATGAAGTTTTATTTTTTGTAAAATAACAAAACTTAAAGTCTTAAATAAACGCTCAAATGAAGCCAAAATTGTTGCTAGTGATAGGGCGATATGGTTGACTGATTTAGGTCAATTTTGTCTACGATCTTAAAGTAAGCTTCTTCTTTTTATACATTTTGGACCCACATTTTTCTTTTAGTGGTGCACTTTTACTTTTTCTGAAATTGATGTCCCAATGATATAGAGTTCGACTACACTTTATCTAGTGATTCCAAGTTTTTTCGTGTCTCAATAATTTGGAACGTACTCTCACTCAATGTTTTGAAACCAGGGTTTTTAATCGACCCGGTCGAGTCATCGGGTTATTGGTTCAACCAGTTCGACCACTAGGTCAACTCAGTTTTCTATTAAAAAAAAAAACCAAACCCGGTCGGGTTTCGAAAATCGGGTTAACCCGGGTCACTTAAAACCCGGTGGGTCTAACCGGGTTTCTAGAATTAACTTGTTTTATTTTTAAAAAAACATGAAAAAAACCAAACCCGGTAGGGTTCGAGAACCAGGTTGACCCGGGTCACTTAAAACCCGACGGGTCTAACTGGTTCAACCGTTTTTATAACCCAGTTTAATATGACCCATTTTTTGGCCGTCAATCTTAAGGATATATTGAACCTAGTTGTTTATGTCCAACTAAAAATGTGAGATATATAATAAACTTGAACATGCCAATAAAACTACTTGGGGTAAAAACAAAAACAAATCACGGAGTTGGTACCTACTGCACGCCCATTTTCATATGTCACATGGCTATGAAGTAAACTATAAACTACAATCCTTTGTTTGAATAGATTTATTTAGTAACATATAAAAATGTTTAAGTAACGGATACTATAAGTTTTCCATTATCATAAAACAGTTACAAGAATAAGGTTTTATCTGTTTAGATTATTCAGTGGGAGCGAGTTTTGACTCATATGTACACAGTTTAATCGGTGTACTCCCGTAACCGTTTCTGAATCATTCCCTAACCACACTATATGTGTATGTAGTGGGACGAACATATAAGAGTTATCGTGAAAATATTATGATGTATAACCACTAAACCACCCTGATAGTAGTTAGGTTTTTCATTATTGTAACGTGAATAACTATCAGCATATGGATTATTTTCATCAAATATTTAGTGTTATATATTTGATTGAAACATACAATCAATACATGTTTGATTGAATAAATTACTTGAGTCATCTCGGACTTTAAACCAACAAAATCGTGAAAATTTAGTGGTTTCACCATTTACGTAATAATTACTTTGTAGTTTTATCACAAGTACGTAAAGTTGTATATGACCTCCAAATATATATGACGTTATATATTCGGGGCTTCAAACTTCTCTTCCTACAAAATATGTTAACAATGATATATGTTTTAATAATTTTATAAAATTGAACCTAGATAGCAAGAAGAGTTTGTATCTTTGATTATCATGTATAGTTATCAAATAAGCTTTTGCAAAATGTTTTGTTAGCTTAGTAACGATCCGTCATATATATAATTTACTATCCTCAATTATCGGCCAAACGATATATTCTCATGTACTTTCATATTCGGGGGTTTTTGGATGTGCTATCAAGCCAAAACATTCGAGTTTGAATTTCCACTTAATTAAAAAACATGAAAAATAAAATCAAACTATGTGAGTATCTGTAAGGAATATGGGTTCTTCAGGCCCACAAGATGTAGAACTGTTGAATTAAGGATGCGTCCATCCCGAGTTGGGCTTCACTTTAGATAAGACTATGGCTGAGAATCGCAGACCCAAGACCGACTAAGACCGAGACATAGAAAAACCGGCCGGACCGACCGAACTGAAGGACCATCGGTCCGGTCTCGGTCCCTACATTTTCCTTATTTCGGTCTCGGTTCGGTCCGGTCCGGTCCGGACCGGTCTTACGTAAAAACTTACCATTATGCCTTCTTGGACCGGACCGGCCGAAGAACCGGACCGAACCGAACACATTCGGTCCGTCCTCGGTCTAGGGTTTTGGTCGAATTGAGTCACGGTCCGATTCGGTTTTGGTTGGTCCGATCCGGTTTTGGATCGATGCTCACCCTTAGATAAGACCCTTCGAAGTTCCAATAGATCATCTATTGTCAAGTAAGGAGACTTCAATCTTTATCATTTGAACGCCATTTCAGCTTTATCTCGTTACAATCAATTTCACCACTAATTTAGAGCATAAGGTATAGTGGCTTGGCTCCATCTCATCGCCACCTCAGTTTTTCTTCTTTTCACTTCTCAATCACACACTAAAAAACACTATCCCCAGTAACTTAAGCCAAAACCCTACTATTGGTGACCCATCATTTTTTTTCATTTCCATTTTTTAGACCAACTATTTTTTCATTAATTAATATAAAAATACAAAATACAATACGAATATAAAAGAAATATAACAATTAAAAAAATACGAAAAATAATTTAAAGTGGACGACTAATTGCGGGTCATTCTATATTTTGCTCGCATATCTTCTTTTTGCATTTTGATGATGAAGACATCCTTTGGATGTTGAGACATTTTAGATGTTGAGACATTTTTTGTAATATAGTAAAGAAATGAAAGTGAAAGTGTAAGTGAAAGATTTTAGTTTGTGTGTAAAAAGGTTTATATAGAGTGAAAAATAGATGTGTAAAAATTTAAATGTATAAACTTTCTTTTTTAAAAAAGGGAAACTAGTCGTTGCATAGGAACCTTAGGGGGTAAAAAAGGCATACAAATGGTGCAATGACTCGAGTGAATAGGAACCCTTAGTACAATAGCTTTTGCGTAGATTAGTCCTTTAGTTAAATGAACCGTTTGTTTGGTTCATTTAGATTTGTGAATGTTTGGTACGCCTGTGAATGTTTGGTACGTTTGGAACCTTTGCTTAGCTGAATTTCTCATAACCATGCCTTTTAAACTCATGATTGATTCATTGAAAAAAAACTGTTTGCTTATTTTAAGTCGGTGATGATTACAACCGTTAGACTAGACTAATAGAACCTCAAAGCTCGACCTGATTGTATAACTTGAAACTTGATATAGGGCTCGCGAGTGATACTTGAAAGTCTACTTGATGAGTTGCTAGAGCTTGAGATTACATTTTGTTAAATTTATTAGCAGCTTAATAATAATGAACTTACTGATATGTGTATTATCAATGTAGTCTATCAGATTGGCAAGGATTAATGAGCAAGTTTTTATATATATTAACATTCATTTAAGTTTACACATAATTAATTAGCTCGCCATCTTGGTATTAAAATCACTTTTTTATATTTTGGTTTGGATCAAATTTTTTTTTTTTTTTTTTTTTTTGGTTTGGATCATTTGACATTATGCTAGCTAGTGCTCCATTGGTTTGGTTTGTGTTGCTATACCCGAAAGGCCAAAATATCCTTTAAACTACAACAACAAGGTGCTTCAATATCATTCTTTGTCTGACCCTGCCTTGACAAAGTGATTTGGCTAGGTACTGTCTCGTGCCAAAGGTGGTACCGTGGGAAAAAGTAGTACCACCTCAGCACTTTTTGTCCATGACACCAGTTTTGGTTATGGAACCAAAACCCCCTCCCTAGCCAAAGAGAATGAACAAAAAAATAATCAATGGATTCAAGCTTCGTTTACTGGATTTTTTTTTTCCAATCTAAACCGAGGCCATTTATATTCAACGAGATTCCTTTCATCGAGAAACACCAAAAATCAAGGACGACAACAAGATCAATGTGATCCTGTATGCATCCTATATATCATTCCTTAAATCACTAAAACCATACTCGATTTTCTCTCCGATTTTCATCATAGCATCTGGCTAAAAGTGACCAGAGTCACAAGTGTAAGGGAAAAATTAAAGAAAAAAGTCTGATTTTTATTAAATATGATCGAGTTTGATATAAATTAAGTTCACTTTTCACTTAATGGACAAACTGATAACACAATGCACCTGCAGGACCGGGTGCATTTTGAGAATTCTGTATTTTTAAGAAAATTAACACTATGAACCAAAATTCTATCGAGTCCCGTGACACACTGAGACCCACTTAGTTCCGTCCCTGGATACTTTTAAAGTAAAACAAAAGTTAAATAGCGTTGTAAGTTGTTACTGTTTTTAACCTCATGTCGATATTGTTTGATCTCACATATATGTGATATCGCATACTTGTCCTTGATTAATGCTCGACCACATCAAATGTTGCTAACCGTTCTGTAGACTTTGCAGGAAGGACTTCATAAGTTCTCATAGTCACCACGCGAAAACATACCATGCAAGAAAATATTGGAATTTGGTCGTCATGTCTTTGATTCATGTCACACTCCTTCTGGCCTCAAGGATATGTGTGAAAATCGCAAAATAGATCTCACAGAAGGTTATCAACTAGATCAACATCAGCTAATGCTAGTGTTTTGTGTTCAATCTATTTGGATAAAGATTGTAATTTGCGAATTGGGCTGGAAGAAGTTGGGCTGACGTTGTCCTATACTTGGTTTACTAAGCAGGCCGACCCAAATGGAGCACTTATAACACGTTAGCCATAATCATCTTTCAAATTTTGTTAAGGCTCTATCACGTTAGCAAATTGAAAGGTGATTTGCACAGTCAACACAAAATATAAGTTCAACTATGTAAGGCATGAAATTATGTGTAGTTGTGTACTAATAAATAGTACTAGCAGGGTACCCGCGCAATGCGGCGGCGGGTACCTGTGGACTATATTTTGCGGTGAGCAAATGTTGTTCGGTTACATGTTTTTTTTCTAACAATAACCGTACAAATGAAGGATAATTTAAATTAAAAATAACTTCGCGAGTCATGCAACCAACAAACCATCACGACTCGTGAAGTCAAATAAGTACGGGACCTTGCGATTTATCAAACCAACCAATGTTGGAGCCGACCGACCCCGTTTGACCCTCATGCTGCAATGGCGGCGACTCGGTCGGCGCAACGGCGACCAAACCGGTCGACGAAGCGGCGATCAAACCGGTCGACCGACCACTATGGGCAGGCTAATGACTTTATTTTTAAGTGCTTGGCTTGGTAGCTTGATTAGATTGTACATTGTGGTTAAATAGTTATATATTTTAGTGAATGAGTGTTTTTAATAGTGTATTAATTGTAGGTGTTGAATAGTGATTTTTTAGTTTTATTTGTGGTTTAAATACTTGTAAATTATGTTTTTTTTACTTGTATATGCTTAAAAATCTATTTTAGGCAGTCTTATAAAATTAATATGAGAGAATGTGCAAAATGCATTATAAGATAGTATAGATATAGATATGTGTCTAACCAAATGACCAGTGTCCCAATAGTACCCTTTGTTATGTGAGAATCTCTCAACCAAACGGTTGTGGGTTCAAGTCATTCTTACGACATGTGAAATAGTTGTGACTTGCGGTGTATAATTTGTGAGATATTTATTGCCGTTCTTAGGAATATATATATATATATATATATATATATATATATATATATATATATATATATATATATATATATATATATATATATATATATATATAGTCCGGTTCTAGAGAAAAGTATAATTAGATAGAAAAGTGAGAAAAAAAGTTATAGGGTAGATTTTGATAACAATCGAAACTTCAAGGTAAAATTTGAAACAGTGCAAACAAAATAAGGAGTAGCAGGTAACCATCAGATACAAACAATCATATCGTCATTTTCATTCATTCACTGGAGATGAGCTACTCCATCTGCAAAAAATTATGTTACGGCATCAGTTGGTTTGAATTAGTGCATCATGATTATACATTTTGTAACTAGTGTACATTTTAAAGCATCAGCAACTCATGTTATGGCATCTATTAGTATAATTAGAGTGTCGCGTGACACGTTAAGGCATTCCGAGTGTATAAGTAAATCATCACGTTATATGTTACGGCATCTGTTTGAGCCTTTGTATGTTTGATTAGTGCATAAAAGTATCATAAAAAGAGTATTTGTTTGTTAGATAATAGCATACTGAAATTATTTAAGTCATATGTTTGACTAGTGCATAACGGTATCGTAAAACATAGCATATGTCTTAAAACTGAATAGAGCATCAGTTTGTTTGTTTTGTTTAATGCATCTGTTTTAATAATGTGTTAGGGCATCAATTTGTTTGTTTAATGCATCTGTTTCACATACTTTAGTGCATCTGTTTCACATACTTTGGGGCATCTGTTTGACAAACTTTAGTGCATCTGTTAATGGTGGTAAGGACTGTATTTAATGATTGTTTTCATGGAATGGTGGTAAGATCTGTATTTAATGATTGTATTATACTATAGACGTCTTTCATAGTGGTAGCAATTGTGACCCATTTACTTATTTTAAATAAAGGTATTTTTTGGAACCCAACCAGTATACCAGGTTATTTGTTTTGTGTAGAACTCGTTCTGATCCACTCGCCCAGATGTTCTAATAAGATAGGTGCTATAAAAGGTTACTTAGATACAATGGTAAAAACTACAAAGTATGTTACACGCATTTGGAGAAAATGCATTTTTTTTCTTACTTATGCTGACAATAAGGTGAAAATAAGTTGCATTTTAGTGTACGTTCTGCTTTTTTTATTTTGCCACACTGAATTTGAAAAGTTAGTATTGTAATTCACTACAAAAAGAATTGTGTTGGTGTTGTTGCAACAAATTTGGTACCGCTTTCTGATTGAGAAACTAGCTGTTCTAACTTTTACCCAAAGTTGAATTTTTTTAAGAATGAACATAGGATATTAGTCTGTATAGTATTGTAGTCTATATGACCGTATGTGGTGTTTCACATTTACATGTAGTTTTAAGATTAAGATCGAGATGTATTGGATTGTTTTTGTTGAAACCATGTAAGAATCTGAAACTCTCTAAATACTAGTGAGATTCAAGTTGTAAGTTGACTGTGGTTTTGGTTTCCAGCATGCCTGTATGCTGAATTTGTAGAGGGATGCCAAAATTATTATAGTTTACGTAGATAGGGTAAGTTAACTATAAAAATAACGGTTCAAATTAGTAAGTTAACTCATATTCGTATCTATGGTTCAAATCAGTAAGTTAACTATAAAAATAACGGTTTAAATGGGTTGAATTAGTCGAAATTCACCCAAAGTGGGTCATCTCAACGTGGTTTGAATTATTCAAATGGGTTGAATTAGTCGAAAATCGAAATGCATAATTTTAAAAGCTAAAGAAATGGTCATTTCAACGTGGCTCGTTTAACTGTTAAATATTTACCTGTTTTGACCAGTACGTCTTTCCATCT
Organism: Artemisia tridentata subsp. tridentata; assembly: GCA_021014915.2. Classification (NCBI taxonomy): domain Eukaryota; kingdom Viridiplantae; phylum Streptophyta; class Magnoliopsida; order Asterales; family Asteraceae; genus Artemisia; species Artemisia tridentata. The sequence continues at coordinate 13,690,835 of CP139504.1, forward strand.
CCAGTATTTAGCTAACAATTGAAAGTTATAAAATGTGATCACTATTTGTAATTTGTAATGTTGTCTAATTTTTTTGCATCGAAAAGGTAGATATTAGTGCATCGAAAAGGTAGATATTAGTGTTAGAGTTTGTGGATATAAATTAATATTCGTATGTCCAGTTTCGAACACGAGACTTCGGGATTGCACACAATGCGTAAGAGCCTCAATGGTTTGAATAATTAAATATATGTTTATGATTTATTTATTCATTTCACTAACCAACACTTAACGGTCGTTAGTATTTAACGGAGTTTGTTTAACGGACTTTAAATATTAACTACAAGGACTAAGAATGAAAATAGGGATCAAGAAGGATCTAGAATCCTTCCTTATTCCCAAATTCGGCCGAATCCCTCCCCTAGGGATAGTTTGGTCGATTACTTGGAGTGGGGAGCAAGCCAAGAGAAGCCTATAAATACATATCATGTATTCATTAATTCTCTAGCCCTAATTCCCTAGCTTTCCAACTTCTTCTTCTCTCCCTCTAGTCCTAGCCGATCGGTTCTATCCCTAACTCCTAGGGTTTAGTCGATTTTGCTATTACTCAAGTGTTGGATTTGTTTAGTGAATTAGAACCTAGCTTTTCCCATTGAAACGCTAGTATTACGTGTGTACAAGAATGGAGTACAAGCTTACTTTAGCTTGTTGATTTTTTCCCCATTCGACTAAGGTGTAGTCGATCCATCCTAAACCCTAATTAGGGTTTACATTGTTCTTGGTGATCACGTGGTTTGTTGTTCTTGCTACAAACCAAATAAGGTACGCGTCTATTTAATATTTAGTTAATTAATTACTGTATATGATCTTGTATATTCCGCTGCGTGTCTTTGATGTTAATTGGTTATTAGTCTATAGTTTATGATTCTAATATTCCAACAGTGGCATCAAGAGCCTCGTTTAATACATGTAATTAATTACTAAACGCATAAAATTGAACCTATGTGAATAGATACATGCAATTGTGATCTAGGGTTTTAGATTTTTTGTAAACCCTAATTAGTGGGTCGACACCCATTTTTAAAATTTAGGGTTTTATGGTTTTGAAAAATCTTGTTAGAAACCCTAGGATTGCATGCAATTTTATGTGAAAATTAATGAGTACAAAGGAGATGTCATTAATTTTAGTATGCGTACTAGATAGATATTGGCTTGATAATATGTGATTACATGATTATAAGTGCAATATGGGGAATCCATGACAAAAACATGCATGTTTTGTCATGGAAATTTGATGCTATGTGTTACATGTTCTATGTGCTAATTGTTGCGATTGATTAATTAACTAGGGGTTTTAGTAATTAGATTGTTGTAGACAAATTAAAATTACTAAAAGTTAATTAATTAGGTTTTTAGGGAAGACCTAAAAGTGGGGAAGACCCCATATTAATCGCATGTTTTATCAATTATGTGTGTTATATATATGTTAATCATAAGACTTACGCGGCCAAGAAATTGGCGTCTGTGGTCCATTGGGTACAATGAGCTCGAAAACCAATGGGAGTCATATGACCAACATATATATATTAATTGATCAATTAGCATGTTCATTATTAAGTTCTATGTGTTTATTTTTTCTAATTGCGCATTTGTATTATATGTTGTAGACATGTTTAATACAAAGGGTAATTTTTCATAAATAAAAAATAAACATGACTTAATAATGGTGTAACATTGTTTTAAGCAAGAAAATCATAAGTGTTTAATTAAGTGATGCGACTGTACAAAAGTGGTCGAAGCGGCGGACCTAAAATTGACAAACTATAAAGTGGGTATAAGGAGGCATGACATTAAATTGTCATCCGAAAGAGGCGCGTTTTTAACTAGCCTTAGGGCAGACGTTTGCCTCTCCGCTCGCCTGTGCGTCAATTTTAGACTTACCAAGTACACCATGATAAAGTACGAAGCGTCTTAAGGCAATGTTGTAAGTTTCTCAACGCCATTAATTAAAACTTTGATGATTTGAGCTTATTAATGTAACGAATGAGTAAACTGGTTTTGAAAAATATATGATACAAAGATGAATGCATGACATCTTTGTACATATTTTGATTACACACATCAAAAATTTATTACCCTTTAAATTTAAGTTTATATGCCATATAACTAAGAGAAAACCTAAGGTTTCATCCTACATCACTAGCAGCCAAAGCTGGATGTGATGTTCAAAGGGTGGTTGTTAAGGTAAATTGAGTCTTTCATTGCTAGCAGCCAAAGCTGATGTGATGAAACGACGTCAATTTACAGTTTTCTAAGTTGGTTAACTTATTGAGCACTTCATTACTAGCAGCCAAAGCTGATGTAATGGAACGGCGTCAAGGCATAAAGATTTGGGGATGAAACATGCTTACATTTGCAACTGAGGTTGGCTAATATGTAAGTCCCATGATTTCTAGGAATTGCAATTGATATTGGAAATTAGGTGATCTCCGTACCTTTTTGAGTACTTTCATTGCTAGCAGCCAAAGCTGATGTAATGAAATGAAGTCAATTAGGATCCTAGTTTTCAGTGAAAATTAAATGGTTATTATACCAATGGGTGTTTAATTTTCTTGAAAAGTTTATTATCGAAAGTACTAACTTTTGAACTTTTTCTGTAGAAATGGCCCACCCCGACAATAACATGTCAAACTTGACCTCTGCTTTCAAACAGATGGTTGAAAGAGAGAAATTGACTGGGACTAAAAACTTCAATGATTGGTACCGCTCTCTGAGGATTGTTCTTAGAGTGGCCAAAAGACTTGATGTTCTTAGTGAGCCTCTTCCTGAAGCTCCTGCTGCTGACTCAACTAATGAGGTACTGCAAGCATACAATGACAACTGGGAAAGGCACAATGATGTGGCCTGTCTAATGTTGTCAGGCATGGATACTCAATTGCAAAAGCAATTCGAGCGTCATGGCCCTATGGACATGATAAACGAGCTTAAACGCATGTTTGAAAAGCCACCTATGGCTGAATTGTATGATGTCCTAGATGCTTTGCAAAAATGTAAGCAGGATGCTGGAAAACCCGTAAGTGCCCATGTATTGGAGATGAAAGGATATCTTGACCAATTGGACGCACTTGGATGCGGGTATGTGCAAGATGTGCAAGTTGGCCTCATCAACCGATCCCTCAATGAGGAATTGTATGGTGAATTTGTGCGCAACTTTAATATGCATTGCACGGGGAAGACGATAAGTGATTTGCATGCAATGCTTATTGACTTTGAGAAGGGACTCTCAAAGAAGGCACCTACACCTGCTGTGATGGCTATTCAAGGTGGTAGGATCACTAAGCCCAATAAGCCGCGACATGTGAACAAGAAGGGCAAAGGCAAAGCTGATAAAGGGAAACAGGTTGTGGTCCATCAGCAGAAGCCTAAGAAGCAGAATCCTCCTGTGAAGAAGGATTATCCCAAGAAGGATACGGCTGCTTGTCACCACTGTAACACTCCTGGACACTGGAAGAGGGACTGTCCATTGTTGCTTGAGGAGTGTCGCAAGAATAAAAATGCCAAGGCTGCAAACGGCGCGAGCACTTCAGGTATTTTTATGGTTGAATTATTTTCCTTTCCTCGTAAGCAAAATGCCTGGATATATGATACAGGATGTGGTACTCACATTTGTAATACATCGCAGGGACTTAGAGGAGCGAAGAAACTGAACTATGGAGAATGCTACTTGTATGTCGGCAACGGTATACGTGCAGCAGTGGAAGCCATAGGGACTTTTGACTTGGTTTTACCTTCGGGTTTAATTTTAGTATTGAACAATTGTCATTACGCACCGTCTATTGTTAGAGGTGTTGTTTCAGTTTCTTTATTGTTGGATATGGGATTTGAACACGCATTTAATAATAATGGAATTTCTGTTTCTTTAAATTCTGTTTTTTACTTTAATGCTATTCCATTAAATGGTGTGTTTGAAATAGATATGGAGAATCATGTATCCAATGGGAATAATTCTATGTATGGCATTAGCAATAAGAGAATCAAGTCTAGCTTGGATTCGTCTTATCTTTGGCACTGTCGTCTTGCTCATATAGGCAAGAGTCGCATGCAAAAGCTGCAACATGATGGGCTTTTGAAAAATGTCAATGATGATTCAGTTGACAAATGCGAATCTTGCATATCGGGTAAGATGACAAGGAAATCCTTTTCACATCAAGTGGAAAGGGCTGAGGATCTACTTGGATTGATACACACTGACGTGTGTGGTCCACTTAGACACGTGTCAAAACGCGGTGCCGTCTACTTCCTAACCTTTACGGATGACTATAGTCGTTATGGTTATGTTTATTTACTTAAACATAAGCATGAAGTCTTTGAGACATTCAAGGTTTTTAAAAGTGAAGTAGAATTACAACTCGGTAAGAAGATTAAGGCTCTTCGATCCGATCGTGGTGGTGAGTATTTAAGCCAAGAGTTTAAGGATTATCTAAGTGAGTGTGGCATTGTCCAACAACTCACATCTCCTTATACTCCACAGCAAAATGGAGTATCTGAAAGGAGAAATCGTACATTGTTAGATATGGTACGATCTATGTTTAATCTGACAACTCTTCCTTTATCCTTTTGGGACTATGCCCTGGAAACAGCTGTTCACGTGTTGAATAGGATTCCAACTAAGAAGGTTGATAAGACTCCATATGAAGTATGGACTGGAAAGGCTCCCAATCTGTCTTACTTAAAGGTCTGGGGTTGTGAGGCGTTTGTTAAACGTGACTCACCTGATAAGCTCCAACAAAGATTTGTTAAGTGTATCTTCGTAGGATACCCTAAGGAAACTAAGGGTTACTACTTTTACTTCCCACCAGATAACAAAGTCATCGTGGCTAGGTATGGCGAATTTCTTGAGGATAGTTTGATATCTCAAGAATTCAGTGGGAGAGTATATGATCTAGAAAATGATCATGAAGATACGTCACCTTCTAACAACACTAGCACACTTCCTGTGGAACCTGAAAGTTTAGGTCCTCCACCTGAAGTTGAATTGGTACCCATTCGAAGATCTACAAGATCTTCAAAGGCTCCTAATCGTCTATGTTTAAACGTAGAATGTGAGGAGACTATACTAGGGGATCTAGATGAACCCACTAGTTATAAAGCTGCCATAAATAGTTCTGAGAGGGAAAAATGGCAAGCTGCAATGAATGGGGAGATGCAATCCATGAAAGACAATAATGTCTGGATTGAAGTAGACCTTCCTCCCAATGCTAAGGTAGTTGGGAGTAAATGGCTCTTCAAAAAGAAAACGGAAACGGATGGCAAAGTACACACCTACAAAGCTCGTTTGGTGGCCAAGGGCTTCACCCAAACATACGGTATCGACTATGAGGAGACCTTTTCTCCTGTAGCTGATATTAGAGCTATTAGGATTCTTATAGCCATAGCTGCTTACTATGACTATGAGATATGGCAGATGGATGTCAAAATCGCCTTACTAAATGGTCGCCTAGATGAAGACATCTATATGGCGCATCCGGAAGGGTTTGTGAATCCAGATTTTCCTGAGCGGGTATGCAAGCTTCAAAGATCCATTTATGGATTGAAGCAAGCATCTAGGCAATGGAATAAGAAATTTGATGAGGAAATCAAGAAGTTTGGATTTACTCAAAATTTCGATGAGCCATGTGTATACCACAAAGCTAGTGGGAGTAACACTACTTTCCTAATTCTATATGTCGATGACATATTAATCATGGGAAATCATATACCAAGCCTTAATGAAGTTAAGGATTATTTGAGTAAATGTTTTTCCATGAAGGATTTAGGTGAAGCAGCTTACATCCTTGGAATCAAGATCTATAGAGACAGATCTAAGCGGTTGATTGGATTAAGCCAAAGTGCTTACATGGATAAAATATTGAAGAGGTGGCACACATGAAGAAAGTTCCATATGCTTCGGCAGTAGGATCTATCATGTATGCAGTGAGATGCACAAGGCCAGATGTGGCGTTCGCACAAAATTTAACCAGTCGTTACCAGCAGAATCCAGGGAAAGATCACTGGCATGCTGTTAAGAACATTCTTAAGTATTTAAGGAATACTAAAGATATGTTTCTTGTGTACGGGGGAAATCCAGACGCAGAACTGAATGTTACAGGTTTCTGCGATGCGTCCTTTCAGACTGATAAAGATGATACGAAGTCTCAGACGGGTTACGTTTTTGTCATCAATGGAGGAGCTGTAGACTGGAAGAGTAAGAAGCAGAGTACGACGGCCATGTCTGCTACAGAAGCTGAGTATATCGCTGCATCGGAGGCGGCTATGGAAGCTGTTTGGATAAGGAAATTCATTTCGGATCTTGGAGTGATGCCGTCTATTGAATTACCTATAAATATGTATTGTGACAACTCTGCCGCAGTCACATTCGCCAATGAACCTGGAGTTATGAAAGGCGCCAGACATTTCCGAAGGAGATATCACTATGTTCGAGAACAAGTCGAACAAGGAGAAATCAATATACTCAAAGTTCACACAGATGACAATCTGGCTGATCCTTTTACGAAGGCATTACCTAAGGAAAAGTTTACTCAACATGCTAATGGTATAGGTCTTCGTTTAGCCAGTAGTTTCATGTAAATCTGTTGGATTAGATTTTCGATAAGGGATGTATAAACAATATTATTTTAAATGAAATAAAGTGCGGATAACGTTTATTATCATTTGTTAATATTGTATCCTATATTTGCATGTTTAAATCCGTGAATAATTTAATTTATTCTAAATTGTCCGTTGTCGATTAATGATATGGGAATATCATTAAATAAAGACAAATGTGAGGATTGGTAGAGTGTACTGTAAGGTTGAGAAACCAATATCACATGATATTCAATATTGGATAAATTGAATATAGGACTATCCCAACCACATGATTATACTTTATGGATCGTCGTCATTAAGTAAATCATGAATATTTATCCTCAGACTTGAGATACCAGGTAACTGCCGAGGATGTAGCTCATTTTATGTAAGGTAGTCTAACGCTATCCGTAACAGGTAGTGATAAGGGCTATTTTCGGAGGTGATGCGAAGTTCGAGGGTTATGCTCGTAGTCAATAAAGGATTTGTTCCTTCAAATGTGTTTTGAAGTTTAGTACTGCTTGGCCACTCGTAGGATTGACAAGATGTATGCGTGCGCACGCCCAAAGGCTATCTGAATGATGTTCAGATGATTTGGTAATCTTGATCAATTATGTATAAACGAGAAACTAATTGTTAATTATGGAATGACCGAGATCCATATCCATATAACGCGGTATTAGAAACAAAAGGATAAGTATGATGATATAATCATCACGTGGTTTTTCCAGGAAAACCATACTCGATTCGATCTAGGGGCATTGGATCTGTTAAGCTAGACTAGCCCATGTCATTACAATATTAATGAATATCCAAGTGGGAGCTGTTAGAGTTTGTGGATATAAATTAATATTCGTATGTCTAGTTTCGAACACGAGACTTCGGGATTGCACACAATACATAAGAGTCTCAATGGTTTGAATAATTAAATATATGTTTATGATTTATTTATTCATTTCACTAACCAACACTTAACGGTCGTTAGTATTTAACGGAGTTTGTTTAACGGACGTTAAATATTAACTACAAGGACTAAGAATGAAAATAGGGATCAAGAAGGATATAGAATCCTTCCTTATTCCCAAAGTCGGCCGAATCCCTCCCCTAGGGATAGTTTGGTCGATTACTTGGAGTGGGGAGCAAGCCAAGAGAAGCCTTTAAATACATATCATGTATTCATTCATTCTCTAGCCCTAATTCCCTAGCTTTCCAACTTCTTCTTCTCTCCCTCTAGTCCTAGCCGATCGGTTCTATCCCTAACTCCTAGGGTTTAGTCGATTTTGCTATTACTCAAGTGTTGGATTTGTTTAGTGAATTAGAACCTAGCTTTTCCCATTGAAACGCTAGTATTACGTGTGTACAAGAACGGAGTACAAGCTTACTTTAGCTTGTTGATTTTTCCCCCATTCGACTAAGGAGTAGTCGATCCATCCTAAACCCTAATTAGGGTTTACATTGTTCTTGGTGATCACGTGGTTTGTTGTTCTTGCTACAAACCGAATAAGGTACGCATCTATTTAATATTTAGTTAATTAATTACTGTATATGATCTTGTATATTCCGCTGCGTGTCTTTGATGTTAATTGGTTATTAGTTTATAGTTTATGATTCTAATATTCCAACAATTTGGGCATCTATGAATATGATTAGTGCATCGAAAAGGTAGATATTAGGGCATCTATGATTAAGCATGGAACTATGAGTTTAATAAATAAAATCTTCTTTGTTATTTTATACACTTTTTTTGTTTGAGTTATTATGTCATCAGGCTAGGAAACAAATACATGATGGACTAAACTCTTTTGTAATATCTTTACGCATAAATTCTTTGATCCAGAAATCATGAAGATGAAGGTTAAACCATGCTACTTCCCACTTTGTTTGTACTTTGCGGTACTACAAAAAGAGAAGGACCATGTAGAGGATTTTAAAAGAGAGGTATAGTTTGTAAACCTATTTTCGCTATCTGCTGAGTACATGGCACTTTGGCAAAGGCTAACTTCATATTCTCGACATCTTATCAATAATTCAAGCCACCTTTTCTGTATTAAGACCTTAATTGAAGAAACAGGATCACTTAAGGTAACTACCTTCTCCAACCAACAACACATTTCTTATGCATGATCCAGGGTTGGTAACGGGTCAAAATGGGTCATTCTATAGTACATGTCAAAATGGTTCCGGTTGGTGACCCTCAATGGCTCAAACATTTCTTTTTATGATATTTTTTAATAAATATACATGTGTCAGATTTGATGTTCTAATTACAAAACCGTAAAACTACACAGTGAAACAGGTTTTACGCTTTGAACACACTTAGGATGAATTTCAACAAAATATATTGTGGAAAACTAGAAGGGGGGTTGAATAGTTTTACGTCTTTTTAATTTTATTATGAAAACTTTGTTTCCTTTTAAAACCTTAGATTTGAGTTTATATGAAAAATGATACTTGAACAATATTATTAATTATATGTGTATCCTTTTAGATTTGTTATAAAAGTTTTCTTTTTATGATTGGAGTTTTAAATTGATCTTTATGTGAAATCAACTTCTAATTAATACTAACAGTTATATATGCCTATATGTATGAAAGTAATGACGATATAAAGAAATAAGTAAGAGATGGAAAGATCAAACCGAGACACGAGGGATTTATAGTGGTTCGGCTACAAGGACACCTTCCTTGCCCTACTCCACTCCCCGAGCACACCTTGCTCGAGAGTTTTCTTCACTACTTCAACAAACTCTCTTATGGCGGAGAAAACCTTACACAACTTTAGCTTACACCGGCTTAACGACACAAAGCTAGATGTCGGGTTCTAATCGTAGCTAGAACCAATCTCACAACTTCAATCACAACATGTTCACGACTTATTCACGACTTCTTCACGACGACTTCACGACTTCAACACAACGGCTTCACGACTTCTACAAGACGACTTCACAACTTCTAAGCTACGGCTTCACGACTTCTACACAACAACTTCACACCTTCTAAGCTGTGGCTTCACGACTTCTACATGAGGACTTTACAACTTCTAAGCTACGGCTTCACGACTTCTACATGACGACTTCACAACTTCTAAGTTACGGCTTCACGACTTCTACATGACGACTTCACAACTTCTAAGCTATGGCTTCACGACTTCTACATGACGACTTCACAACTTCTAAGCTATGGCTTCACGACTTCTACATGAGGACTTTACAACTTCTAAGCTACGGCTTCACACCTTCTACGCTACGGCTTCACAACTTCTTCACACCGCAACTACATCACAACTTTACTATGCTTCTACACTACTTCTTTACACCACAACTACTTATACACCTTCTTCACTACTTACAGACTACACTAACCTAATCACTTATGTTCTCACTTAATGTACACACCTTATATACACACTTTACACAAATGAATGAATGATTTACAAAGTATACTAAACAAGCAACTTAGGTACCAAGATGATACTTAAGTTGTAATACTTCTAGTCTTGATTGATAGAAGTATTCTTCTCTTTGCACTTGGATGATTGAAGCTTGAATCACTTGGAAACAAAAGCTTAAGATTGTATGATCAAAGGATTTAGGAAGATATAAGAAGAGAAATAGAACAGAAAGTTTGAGGTGCAAGAGGTGAGAAAAAGTCCAGGGGAAAACCAGTATTTATAGGCAAAAACTGGACAGCTAGAGGAGCGGGGCGGTCCCCTTAAAATTAAGGGGGCCGCCTTGTATAATTAAGGGGGCCGCCCCTCAAGACCGTTGCCCAGTTTTGTCTTTTTGTGGGGAAGGTTTTTCTGGAACATTTTTGCCATTTTTGGTTGAAAATTTGAATTCATAAATTTATAATGGATTAAACCTTTTTATTTATTACCAAAAATGTTTTTCTAAAAGATATAAAATGTTTTTGACATTTTATAAAAAATCTAGTGATTAAGAAAATGTTCCTTTGATCATATAATGCATTAAGCATTTGTTCATTCATACCTTAAGTGATTAAGTTGTAGAAGTGAATATTTCCAACTAAATACTTGTTTACTTAATAAGTTTATGTTTGATGAGTTTACATTTTGTGACCATCAAAACATAGAGATATGAATAAGTATTGATAATGTTTTTAGGCATTATTTATATCAACATATATGAAACTTTTCCTATTTATTTGGGCGGGTGTTATATGATCTTATTGCACTCTCTCATGCAAAATTTGATGTGGTATAAAACTGCGAACGTAAATCTGCAGGGTACCTATCGGTCATGATGGTCGTTTAGTACAACTGGTGCATTGGAAGGTGCCAACTTCCTTCCAACATGAAGCTTGAAAGCATTAGTGAGCAACAACTTGTTGATTGATCAAAAGGGCATCCTGCACCATCGACACCTAGAGAGCAGCCTGTGAAAAAGATTGCAGTCCATTCATTTACATGTGATGAAATATGTTGAGTAACTAGAATAAGCTCATCAATTGTGAAACAACAACCTGCACATAATTAACTTGTAACAAACACAACAATTGTATATGTTGAAATAAGAATTCATTTATTTGAAGATAATAAGTACTCAATGATAATTAATTTGCTCATCATACCAATGATAAAATAAAAGGTGTCTCAATGTTGAAATAATGGTGCACCAATGTTAAAATAAAAGGTGCACCAATGTTGAAATAATGGTGCATCAATGTTAAATGAACCTCCGTTGTTTAGTTTTTTTGTCAAAACTAAATCATCCAAACCATATTTTGGCCAAATTAGTCAACTTATCGTGTTTCTAACATCAAATATTAATGCCATTGCAATCCCCAAAGTGACGGTGTCCGTTGAATTTGCTTATTAGTGTTTTGAAATGATATAATGTCAAGCAATCTCCCAATTCACATGCATTGGTTTGAAACATTGTCAATCAATTTTCATCACTTCATGAATATCATTTACATGTGATCAAATATGTTGAGTAACCAGAATCAACTCATCAATTGTGAAACAACAACATGCACATAATTAACATGTAGCTGATGACTGGCGCCATGGCCACCAGCCAACCATGGTCGATGGCGCACGGTACCGCCGCTCGTGCCATGGTGGCTGGCGCCGTAGCCACCAGCCCACGCCATCACTTTTTTTTTCCTGTGGGAATAATTCGAACCTTGGAGGAAGAAGGGTCGAAGTTATTATTATTATTATTTTTTTACTGCTATCGTTTGGTTTGAAAAAGTGAGAAAAAAGGGTGTGGTGACTGCGTTTTGTTTATGTGTGATAAAGATTAGGGTTGTGTTGTTTAGTGGTGTTAGAAGAAAGTGGACTTGGGCTTTAGATCAATTGGGCTGCAAATTGGATTGGACACAAGGACGTTTTATTAGTTATTAGGCTGTTGTTTTGATAATACAAGGACGAATTTCTCTTTTAGATAAAGAATTCTTGGTATAATTTTGGATCACGATTTTGATTGAGCTTCAATTATCTGAGATTAATTTTAATTTTGGGAGAAATTTTTCGGTTGGGTCTCAGATGATTCCTTCAGTTAATTTGTAGTTTCATTTTAATTTCTGTATCGTAGTTTATGTTAATCGTACGTTGTGTTTTTAATGTAATTTGTGTTTTTTTTTTTAATGAATGAAGTTTATTTTAGTTAATATTGTGTATTTTTTATTTTATGTAAAAAAAAATGGACGACGGCATCACATTTTCTGGTGCCGTGAGATTTCTGGTGCCATAAAGATTTTTGCTGACGTGCCAGACAAATTTTTGCCATGGCTTGAAGCCATGACTCATGGGTACCCAGTGCTCTCAGCTATGCGTACCTCGTGCTCTTAGAAATTTGATTCCAACAGATGTGCATACTACCGTGGTCCCAATTAGTGCAAACCCCCTACCTCACACCAATCAGTACCAATGGAATACACTCATGACGGCATCATCAAGTATATAGACATATCAATTCTCCCAAAGGAATAGATTCGCATTGACTACATTTCCTAGTGACAACAATAGAACTATACTTGCGGTTCACTCCTCACAAATATAGTATAATGGAGTTATCATAGATAGGCATCATCAATGCAAAACACTCCTAAGGTAGACGTTCAAGCAAGACTACACTCCTTAAACCACGGTTTTAATCTCCATTAATGGTGGAATCATACTACTCATCCCACTACACCATTAACTCCTCATTCTCTACACACTGCATAACAACTTTCCTTACTTGAGCTATCAACTTCACTCTCAAACTTGACAGCTTTAGTTTGATAGTATTTATTATCAAATTCTTCTTTGATTAGCAAACAATCTCTTGTTTCTCTCTTGCCAAATGAAACATACACATGCTGCCAATACTAACCAGTAACCTCCTTATCACACTCATGATGGATCTATTACAGGGGACTTTAAATAGGTTATGCAGTATATCCTTCCACTTCTCATTCAAACCTTCCTGATCCATTTTCTTTTTCATCACTTCCCATATTTTTGCTGAGTAAGGGCATTCAAAGAATAAATGAGCATGAGAGTCAACGCATTCTTCATAAAGAGCACAAGAAACAACCTTCCTAGGAGATCATTTAGCTATCCTATCTTGAGTTGATAATCTCTCCTAACTGTAAGCCATAGAATAAAGGAGTGTTTTGGATCACACCACGGGACTCTGTCTACATTATGTCTTAAATCCTTCCAAGCTTTGTTAACTGAGATTTTCATTATTTCTCCTTCGTTAGTGATCCAAAACGGCTTTTCATTGTACCATATGTTAACACAATTTATCATGAAAACAGTAGAGGTACCACCATTGTTGTTTGATATCAAGTATTGCATATATTGCTGGTTTAATTGTTGCTTTTAGTGGCGTAAATGCGTAATACAAGCATAGCTGCTAGCGAAAATACTTTAAGTGAAATTGAGAAATGTAGCTACTTAGCTTGACTCTAACTGATGTAGGGGATATACAGAATAATGAACTAAACCGGATACAATTTTGATCTCTGAAAGGCGTGTAACACTTTCAGATCGAATCAATTCGGTGGTTCTCCCGAATTATTCAATCGGATACAATTCAGAGTTATATAACGTTTTGTATGTGTTTGTTTGAGAATTCTATGAACCAGAACTTTTTTTTGACTAGAAGAAAAAACGTATATACATCTCAGGGAATAGGGCAAATAACTGTTTTTTAGGCAGTTATTTTCTAAGGTTTCAAATTGCCAAATTAAGTCCCTCAATTTCCGAAAATTTAATTTTCTGAGAAACTTTTTACATAGCAACTTAGTGGAAATAAAAAAATTTCCCCCCCAGCCAGGGGCTGCCGCCCCTAAAACCCCGCTCCCAGGGGCGCTGCCCCCGGACCCCCGTCCCTTAGGTGCTTCACCCCCAAGATCATAATAAATTCAAATAGGTGTGCAATCCGCACCTCCAAGCCTAAATGATGTCTTATTATGACTAAATTTGTCAAACAAGTTAATCCAATTACACTAAAATATCCAACATTCCTCCCCTATTTTAGTGCAATCCTTGATTAACTAAAACAAGTTATCTCAAACAATCAAACTTTTGCATAAGACCTTTGTAGGGGGTAAGTCAAAATACATACCGATTTGATCCCGTAAACACCGTAATCAACTTGTTCATGAATCCTGTAACCTGTTCAACAATATATATTTGTATCTTGGATTGAAACCAGAATCGTGTAGTCACTTTCAGAACAAACTATTTGGTGGTACACACAAATGTTTGAACGGATAAGACTGGTTTCCCATTCAAGAACTAGACTTTGATTCATTGAGAAATCTTGTACCAATATTGTGATCAAACAATGGTTTCTGTTTGCGTTTCAACCAAAAGAAAAACATAATGTTTCTTTTCTTACGTATGGATAAGAAGGAAAAACAAGTTTTTCCGATTTCCGCCTAATCCCAAAAGACGGTTACCAAATCCAAAAGCAATAGACAGTTTTGTTAACTTATTTGCCAAAGGAAAAAATAACGTCCCTATATATATTGTTCAAAGTAACTTTCAATATATACAGTTTTTAATATTAAATACTTAATATTAAAAATTAAATTCATAATATTAAATTTAACAATATTAAACCAAACCGTCAATACGCAACCATCTTAATATACACAATCGAGTCCGCACTCCCGCATCACCTAACTCGATTAACTGAATATTAAGATCAACCAATGAACAAGTTAATCCAATATCACTATGGAACATTGATATCGCTAAAATATCCAACAACTGATATGTAACAAAATCTATATTGATGATGAATATGTAAAGTCGTATGTTTAAACTAGAATGTGAAAATGAAAGTTAAATAGAACTACATGGATTACAGAGTGGCGCTTGTTGTAGAGCCATTCTTTCCAGAAAAGGAAAGGCTGATGCTTTAATTAATGATCACAAAGCGTCACATGAGGATGAACGTAAAAAGTTACAAGCTAAGGTACAAATTCACCTGATAAAATTACGAGTAGTTAATTACAATCAAGCTATTGATGAAAATACAATGATAAAGAAGGTCATGACACATATGAAAATTGCCAAACCAAGGGATGGTGTTAGCACAACAAATAAGCCCGTGACAAATGCAAGAGCCATTGCGACCAATGCAATTCCTGTAAGAAAATATAAAACCACAATTCTGTCATCAATGTACTTCTGCTCTTTCTCATCAGCTTCATTATAACGATTGCGATATATCAGTAAATAAATGTGTCCAAGTAGAACAGAACACGCACAAGAGAATGCTATAGCATTAGTGACGACAAATGCTCGAAACGCTGTTTTTTTAAGTAGAAAGGGTGTTCCTTGTTTGGAGCCATTGCTACTATCAAAACCACCTGGCACTGTAAAAGCAGCTGCAAAGCTTGCTGTCGCTATAAGAGTGGCGACTAAAACAAGATTGTCCACAATCTTAAAATGTGCTTCAGATTCTTTAACTCTAGCTTCTGATTCTTTTTCTAACCAATCAATGATGCTTGAGTTAGGAGACAAGGAGCTTGTTTCAGTTATGTTTGCATCCTTATCAAAAGAGCTTGTTTCATTATGTATGTTTATATTCATGGCAATGCCCTGCATAATATTAAAACTTTTATTACAAGTCACCTCAGGGTGAATAGATTGCTTATTTATGTGCTTATCTAATAAAATTAAAGCACATAAACGGTGAAGAGTGTTTGGATAAAACTGCTTATATGCTTATATTATAATTAATAAGCAATTCCAAACAAGAAATATATTTAATTTGTCCTAGAAGTAATCGTCTTATAATATTGGACATGTATACAATAGGTTTCCGGAATTCATCGTAAGAAGAAAATATGTACCTTAATCAATGTCTCTCTTTTTTCATCTGAAGATGCTATGTCCAAAGGAGTGCACTTTTCATCATTGAGGGCATGAATGTCAACCCTAGAATCGATTACCATTTCCATCATTTCAAAGTTCGAAGCCACCAGTAAATGAATCGGAGTGTTCCCACTGCTATCCTTTTGATTAATAAGACTCGTAAATGATTCATCTTGAAAGATGAATTTAATTACTTTGGTTTTGTTACTTTCAACAGCAACATGAAGAATGTTTCTTCCTTTGCTATCAATAAACTCTGAGCATCCGAGACACTTGTTTTTAAGAACCTCCATTGTTTCACAATGGCCAAGACTAGATGCAATGTGAATTGCTGTAGTACTTATGTCACCTTGAGTCATTATCTCATATCCAACGGAATGGTCCACATTTAGCAGCTCCCTAGTTGCTAATGAGCTATTATGATGAATAGCATAAATCAAA
The DNA here is from genome assembly GCA_021014915.2 of Artemisia tridentata subsp. tridentata. Lineage (NCBI taxonomy): Eukaryota > Viridiplantae > Streptophyta > Magnoliopsida > Asterales > Asteraceae > Artemisia > Artemisia tridentata. The sequence goes on from CP139504.1 coordinate 13,707,228, forward strand.
GGCGTCCAACCATTCTCATCTTTTGCGTAAAGTAGATCGGGCTTTGCATTTAGGAGATGCATGATACACTCTGAAGAATACATATCCAGGGTACAATAACTATATTATCTAAAGATAAAGAAAACTGGAAACATCATTTGTAACTATTTATAAGGTGGTGTTTCTTTTGCAACAAAGATTACCTGCAGAGTTAGAAATGGCCGCTGCGTGTAATGCTGTTTTGCCTTTGGGTCCCATAAATATATTTTCTCCGCACTTCATCAGAATTCGTTTCACGATTGCACAATACCTTCTTTCCGCAGCAAGGTAAAGTGGGCTTTCACTGAAATCATTGATATGATTCGCAAGTTGAGGAACTTCTTCAATCAACCAGAAGACCACTTCAACATGATGATTTTGTATGGCAATATGCAATGCATTGTGTTTGTCCTTGAGCCTTATGAAGAGCGATTCAATGGAATCGTTGTTCTCTTTCAATTTGTTAATTATAAGTCTAAGAACATCCACATGTCCCTCCCTCGCAGCAACATAAACCGGCGTCTCCCCTTCAGAATTGCGACTATAAATTAGGGGAGGTTGTTCTTCAAGAATATTTTTTACACGGCCCACATCTCCAAACTTTGATATAAGGTGAAGAATAGTGTTATTCAGTTGAAGTAGGCTATGATCAAGTTTGTTCACAGACATCCTTATTTCTGTGAAAAAGATTAATATATATTAGACGATTTTTTTTTTATTTTATGATATAACATATAGGCGAGGGTTCGTAATTTGCAAAAGTTACATATATTTAAGAGTAAATTGCAAAAATCATCCTTGTGGTTTGGCCAAACTGAAAGTGCAGCGAACGTCCCTATGGTAACTTACGAGTGCAATTTTAGTCCCTGGCCAAACTGAAATGACTGAATTGCCCATGGCTTCTTCCCAGTCAATTTTCCCTTGATTTTTTAAATTTTTTTATAAGAATAATGTGTATAAGAATGATGTAAACATGAAGAACACCTCCATTGAGAATTCTATATGTTAATCAAATACGATAACCACAATCACAAGAACATGTCTTCAAAATTTCCACCTCTAGTTTTTGTTAGACTTGTTATTGTTAAAAGGGGTATATTATTAGACTTGTTCTTGTACACACCGGCGCTTGATTGTGCATCAAGGCGCATAAGCTTTATGCATCACGGCTCCATTTCTTATGCATCACGTCGAATAAGTTTTATGTCGGCGTCATATTTAGGGTCAACGGGGTATATTATTAGACTTGTTCTTGTGCACATCGGCGCTTGATTGTGCATCAAGGTGCATAAGCTTTATGCATCACGGCTCCATTTCTTATGCATCACGGCGCATAAGTTTTATGCACCATCTTTTAGGGCCCGTTTGGTTTGTTGCTAGGAATGACAATGGTTATCGGATTTGGTATGGGGTAGAATGACAATGGACAAAATATGTTTTGATTAATAAGACTCGTAAATACTTGTCAGAGACAATAGGGTCGAGCTCTAACCCAACAATCTCCCCCTATTTGAATATACAAATAGCCTAATCTAAATCAGTAGTAAGTGAGCATAACAGCTTCTTCTTACATACTGAATTACAACAAGGAATGAAGTAATGGAAAGATACAGTCTGATTCCTTATCGTAGATACAGTCTGATTCCCCGGGTAGTGGGACCCCACCCTAGATGAAAGTTGACCCGAACCTAAGTATGGTTGACTAAGGATATATGGTTTTCTGATGAGGCCTAGATGCGGCGCATCTAGGAAGTGACATGCGGCGTATGGTAAGAAGGGAAAGTAGAACCGACCTATTATTGTCCATGCGCCGTATTGGGGAAAGAGATACGGCGTATCAAGGATGCGGCGCATCTATGAAGATAGATGCGGCGCATCGACCTTAAATAAGCAGAATGGACAAAATTGCCCTTGTAGCTAGAAACTTCCCTATTATTCTATAAGATACCACACTCTCCTGTAAAAGAGAGTGTGTTTCTGTGGGTGTCGAACCAAAGGAGAAAGAATGGAGAAGATGATGAGATGATGATGGTTTAATGGTGATAATTCAAGAATGAAGTCTATAGCTTGTCCTAGCATGGTTATCAAGTTAGTATTGATGTTTAATTAGTGTTTATTTGATGATTAAGAATCTAGGGTTTGTAAACCCTAGCTTGGGATTAAAGGGTAAATGATGTTTTAAGATAATTAAGAAGTAATGATGATTAAGTGATGGGTTTTTAATGGGTTTAAGTTGGTAAATGATGGGATTGACTATCATATAATCAATATACGATTATATGATAATTAGAAGTGTTTAGAGGTTAGTTATGGTGGTGTTAACCATGAGTATAGCTAATGATTATGTGTTATATGCTATGATGATAATGGTTTAGGATGTAAGGATGATGGTGATAAAGATGAAGATGATGAAGATGATGTTAGTGATAGTCTTGGCTTGGACTCAAGGTAAGTAAACCGGCTATAAAATGATGTTATGATGACTTCTATGCATTATATGTCTAGATGATCTTATATGCTAAGATTAATGAATGTTTGTGTGATGTTGTTATGTGTTAGTAAGTGTAAGATAGTGATGGATTAGGCAAGGTTGGATTAAGGTATGTGTTTATGTTCGATGTATTGAAGGATTATAGGTTATGATGTGTAATGAGAGAATGAATTATAATGTTATGTTATACCCGCTTTACTTACTAAGCATTCGTGCTTACGGTTTAAGTGTTTAATGTTTTGTAGGCGGAAGTATTAAGGCGAAGGCTTGGATAAGGACTAAGGTTGGATATGCGGTTGGTAGAAGAATGGGTAAGAAGTAGAGCTAGGTAGAATACCGAGCTCAATGTCAAGTTTGTACCCCCGTTGGTCTTTTAATGATTTGTAATATGTTTTTAAGTGTCAAAGTGTATGTCAAGTATTGTGCAACGAATTGGAAGTCATTTGATGAGTTTAAGTATGTTTTATGTGAAATCGAGTGAAGTTAAGGGGTGTTTGGATTAGTGTCCATTTGTACCCATTTTGGAGTCAAACGGGTCAATTGCCGTGTTTTATAGTTGGATATGGGTTTTAATGCTATATGAGTGTTTTGGCACAAGTTATAGAGTTGTATAAAGGTGTCAAAGTGTATTTGTGGTGTGTTGAGTTTATGCAGGTTCTCCTGCTGATGTTCTGTGTCAAATGGGTAGATGCGGCGTATCTAATATGGTAGATGCGGCGTATCAGAAGTTTAATGCGGTGCGGCGTATCTAATATAGTAGATGCGGCGTATCGGAAGTTTTAGGTGATGCGGCGTATCACTTAGGTGGATACGGCGTATCCCTCGAAGGGATGCGGCGTATCGTTGGTCAGAAGGATTGTCAGGTTGTGTTATAAAGTTGAATGTGAAGTGTTTTGAAAGGTGTTCGAGTATAGGTCCTTGCAAAGTACTTTAAAGGGTTAAATGTGATAAGTTATGGTTATTTAAATGAAGAATTGTATGTGTCCGGTAAAGTCAAGCGTTTCCGCGTCAAAAGTTCAAAGTTTTTGGTCAAAGCGGGCACGGGGTGTTACAAATTGGTATCAGAGCTTCGGTTTAAGTGAATTAGGTTTCCTTTAGGTTGCCTAGACTTAAACCACTCATAGAAATGTTGGACGTAGGTGTAAGAAATGCATAAGGTAAGCGTTTAAGTTATAAGAAGGAATGTGTGATATGTTAAGTGGATCAAAGTTGATGAATAATAAATGTGCCTTAGGTACTAATGTGTATGCGATGTAAGTCCAAGGAGGACTTGAAATGTTAAAGTGATTAGTTAGCCGTGCACCTTGGTCGGTGCCGATGATTGGTTGTGATTTCATACGTGTATGTTTGCCTAGCGATAATGGAATGAGGATAGGAATGGTATTCGGTATTAGAGACGGGCTAATAAGTAAATCTAAATGTTGATGTTTAAAGTATGGAATATTATAAATGTACTAATCTATAACGTGAAAAGCTAAGACGAGTTAAGGAACTAATGAAGTAGGGTTAGATGGTACGAAAGGTAAAGAATGAAATTAATAAATGGCAGCATGTAATGATTTTGACCCGTAAGATGTTAACAGCCAATATATGGTCTTGTTATACATATACACGCCTAATGAATGACGTTAAGGTAGTATAGAGACGGGCTAAGGGTACGTAAGATAACGAGGATGAATGATAAGATAGAACGTAATTGATGAAATCGAATGATAATGCTTAAATGCATAAGTAACTAAGATAAGATAAGTCAAGGCATAAGAACAAGAACGAAATGAGTATGCATAAGGTTAAGGTATGGTCTTAAAATCATTATATTACGGCTAAGGCGATTAGCAGTAATTATTATAATGAAAGCATGTGTTGCAGAAAACGATATGCGTAAAGACTTGTGAGCATACTAACGTGTGATGTAAAAAGATGAAAATGGCTAGCACGGGGTAAAGAATGTAAGCTAGAGTGAAAAATGTAACGACGAAGAAAATGCGTAGATAACTAAAACGTGAAAGAAGAACGAATGATACTAATGAACGAATGTAAGTTAACCTATGCAAGGTTTAAAAGTGAAAAGAGTCGGGTGGACTAAAGGGTAAAGTAAGAGGATGAGAATGACTAAAGCGAATTTAGAATGAAGGACAATAAACACATAGAAGTGTGTATTTATAATAAGCCAGTTCATATGCACCATGAGCGTGCGTTCACAAAATAAAATGAATGGAATAGTACGTGTGTATTAAATGATTAATAGCTTGGATCCAATGTGATAATGTGAAAGAGATAAAGTTTGAATGATAATGATCCTTCGGGATGGATGTTAAAGATGGTATCCTTCGAGATGACCAGGTCAAAGAATGTAAAGGAATCCTTCGGGATGTGTTAAAGATCCTCCGGGATAAAACGTATTGCCTTCACCGGCAAATATTGCCTATATCCTTGGCATGTGTAATATTCCCTCCGGGGAAAAATGATAAAGTAAAGTGGATCTAAGCTAGGAAATGAAAAGTTTAAATACGAAAATGAAAATGAAAAGTTAAAATGTGAAATAATAAAAAAATGCGAGTGTTGTGTCGGAAGTGTATAAGTAGGATGGTTTATGGTTTCTTTATTTAAATGGATTGGGACGCCTTTTCATTTGAATAAAGAATTCGTAAATCACCGAACCATGAGTTTGTATTTCTTGATTTACATCGTTTGGGACGCCTCTCCATGTAAATGAGGAAGTACGAATGAGTGGGCTTATGTGTTCCCGACATGGCATGAGTAAAGTGGAAGGGTAGAAGAAGTAGTCTAGGGGGATTAGAAGTCATAAGGAGCTAAGATAGGTGGGTAAACAATAAGTTGAATGACGACCCTAGGTGGGAAACGTCTAGTGAAGTATAAGACTTAGGTGCTCAAGTGTGAACTGAAACGATTAAAATTTAAAACGATATGCTTGTGGTAATGTGAATTGGAGGAAATGTGAGATAATGAATGCTAATAAACGCTAATAGGGACTAAAAGCTCTATAAACTTCGAGAAGAAAAGTAAAGGCGAATGTAATGTATATTAAAATGTCAATGAGTTAGTAGTAAGGTTGCGATAAAAATAGAAAGTTATCGAATTTTAGGCTTATAAGAAGTGAAAAAGGGTATGTAATGTTCAAGTGACACATAGTCCTTGACGAGGAAGTTAAATGGAACTAGTTAGAAAGGTATGTGATAGACGTAGGAATGTTAAATGGCATGCATTCGAGACTAGGATTATGTGGCGAACGACATAATGATTGAAAAAGAAATGAAAGAATTGAGAAGTTAAGCTAGAAAAGAGTTGAGCTAAGAGTATGAAGTGCGAACAGTGGACTTAGAATTGTAAGATCACTTAGATCAAGCAATAAAAAGGGGAATGAAAAATGGAAAGTGCTAAGAATGGAGATAAGGTGAATTAGTTTTGGACAGAAATGGACGAGAGATTTCGGGGACGAAATCTAAATAAGGGGGGTAGAATTGTTAGACCCGTTCCCCGGGTAGTGGGACCCCACCCTAGATGAAAGTTGACCCGAGCCTAAGTATGGTTGACTAAGGATATATGGTTTTCTGATGAGGCCTAGATGCGGCGCATCTAGGAAGTGACATGCGGCGTATGGTAAGAAGGGAAAGTAGAACCGACCTATTATTGTCCATGCGCCGTATTGGGGAAAGAGATACGGCGTATCAAGGATGCGGCGCATCTATGAAGATAGATGCGGCGCATCGACCTTAAATAAGCAGAATGGACAAAATTGCCCTTGTAGCTAGAAACTTCCCTATTATTCTATAAGATACCACACTCTCCTATAAAAGAGAGTGTGTTTCTGTGGGTGTCGAACCAAAGGAGAAAGAATGGAGAAGATGATGAGATGATGATGGTTTAATGGTGATAATTCAAGAATGAAGTCTATAGCTTGTCCTAGCATGGTTATCAAGTAAGTATTGATGTTTAATTAGTGTTTATTTGATGATTAAGAATCTAGGGTTTGTAAACCCTAGCTTGGGATTAAAGGGTAAATGATGTTTTAAGATAATTAAGAAGTAATGATGATTAAGTGATGGGTTTTTAATGGGTTTAAGTTGGTAAATGATGGGATTGACTATCATATAATCAATATACGATTATATGATAATTAGAAGTGTTTAGAGGTTAGTTATGGTGGTGTTAACCATGAGTATAGCTAATGATTATGTGTTATATGCTATGATGATAATGGTTTAGGATGTAAGGATGATGGTGATAAAGATGAAGATGATGAAGACGATGTTAGTGATAGTCTTGGCTTGGACTCAAGGTAAGTAAACCGGCTATAAAATGATGTTATGATGACTTCTATGCATTATATGTCTAGATGATCTTATATGCTAAGATTAATGAATGTTTGTGTGATGTTGTTATGTGTTAGTAAGTGTAAGATAGTGATGGATTAGGCAAGGTTGGATTAAGGTATGTGTTTATGTTCGATGTATTGAAGGATTATAGGTTATGATGTGTAATGAGAGAATGAATTATAATGTTATGTTATACCCGCTTTACTTACTAAGCATTCGTGCTTACGGTTTAAGTGTTTAATGTTTTGTAGGCGGAAGTATTAAGGCGAAGGCTTGGATAAGGACTAAGGTTGGATATGCGGTTGGTAGAAGAATGGGTAAGAAGTAGAGCTAGGTAGAATACCGAGCTCAATGTCAAGTTTGTACCCCCGTTGGTCTTTTAATGATTTGTAATATGTTTTTAAGTGTCAAAGTGTATGTCAAGTATTGTGTAACGAATTGGAAGTCATTTGACGAGTTTAAGTATGTTTTATGTGAAATCGAGTGAAGTTAAGGGTGTTTGGATTAGTGTCCATTTGTACCCATTTTGGAGTCAAACGGGTCAATTGCCGTGTTTTATAGTTGGATATGGGTTTTAATGCTATATGAGTGTTTTGGCACAAGTTATAGAGTTGTATAAAGGTGTCAAAGTGAATTTGTGGTGTGTTGAGTTTATGCAGGTTCTCCTGCTGATATTCTGTGTCAAATGGGTAGATGCGGCGTATCTAATATGGTAGATGCGGCGTATCAGAAGTTTAATGCGGTGCGGCGTATCTAATATAGTAGATGCGGCGTATCGGAAGTTTTAGGTGATGCGGCGTATCACTTAGGTGGATACGGCGCATGGTCTGATACGGCGTATCCCTTGAAGGGATGCGGCGTATCGTTGGTCAGAAGGATTGTCAGGTTGTGTTATAAAGTGGAATGTGAAATGTTTTGAAAGGTGTTCGAGTATAGGTCCTTGCAAAGTACTTTAAAGGGTTAAATGTGATAAGTTATGGTTATTTAAATGAAGAATTGTATGTGTCCGGTAAAGTCAAGCGTTTCCGCGTCAAAAGTTTAAAGTTTTTGGTCAAAGCGGGCACGGGGTGTTACACTTCATAGCTTGTGAGAACTTATACTCGCACTTTCACAAGAACCACTGAAACAGAAATTTCAGGATGAAAACATTTACTCGGGACATGTTATCCTAGTGAACTTATTTTTGAACGAAAGGACTAGCAAAAAAGTAGTACTAAGAAGAGTGTGGTTAAAAGAGTTGGAAAAGAGGCTGATGGAGCTTCTTCGGCCCAAGATCATCGTGATAGTACACGATCTTGTAGAAATGAAGCATAATGATTTTCGGGTAGGGTATATTTTGGTGGGGTTTGAAGAGGATGGTTCTGGTTTTGTGTTATTAGCCGTCATTCAAGGACGACTATGGATTATTAGCAGTCATTCAAGAATAGATCTGGATTAAGAGAAACCCACCCGCTTTGATACACTTGTTGGTCCACGCAGTTTGAGCAAATGACGATACCTTACTATTAATAATAAAAATAACATCAAGTTCACCCAAAACCACAATAACACCATTTGTACTTTTCAACGTTTATAAATCTTATTAGAAATAAATCAAAGATTTACAAGGAATAGTTTTCGGTACACTATTTCGGTTGATGACAAATCAAAGTGATGCATGAGAGTGCATCAGATGCATAAAAGTGGTGCATCAAGGCGCATAATGAGTGCATCACGATGCATAAGGTGTGCATTTCACAAGATGTAGAAGTGGTGCATCACGGCGCATAAGGAGTGTATCAGGGTGCATAAGTAGTGCATCATGGTGCATATTAAGTGCATAACGGCGCATAAGGTGTAGATGTAAATAAATCAGCGCATAGCATAAAGCGCATACAATATCATAATGCACACTTATTAGAAGTCGTAGGATATGACAGATGTCATGCATCCAACCATTATTTTCGAAAAGTTCATTTTGGTAAATTATATTTGCGCCGTCCATTTTCGTATTTTAGTATATAGATGGTTCAGTTAAGAAATTTTCTCCAATGATAATGATAACACTAAGGAATACAATGGGGGTTTTCGTTGTATTAAAGTTGCTTGGTTAAAAAGTTATAAAGGAATGAAAACCATGTTTTTTCTTTTACTTTTATAGATCGACAATTTCTCTGAAATAGTTTAATTCGTTAAGCAATTTCAAAGCGAGAATATTTAAGATCAAATAATAAACAAACAATATCAAGTGATAACAATTAAACATAAAGCGACGTAGCAAACATCAAACACTTTAACAAAAAAAATTGCGTCATTATGGATTTATGGTCACCCAAACTTTTAAAATGTTAATAAAATTATTTGTTATTACATATATAAGTTTCGTTCTATCAAATTATAAAAAACTTACTTATATATGCTTCTATATATGTATACAATGATAGTTATAAATATCAATATCAATGTTAATATCGTAAATAATATTTCACAAGGTTACTAGCTAATAACAGTTTTATACTTTTGTATAACTTTCGATGGAAAAAATATTTTCATATACATGTATGTCAAGTTGCGAGTACCATTTTAAGAACAAAATTAAACTAGCATGAATTTAGGAGTAGCGGGCTCATGGGGCAGAAAGAGTCTTTTGATAATAGAATTTCAATACCCTCAATTTAGTGAGTAATTGAGTATTAATTACTTTAAAGAAATGGAGGATTGCATTATAGATAACTAAGCACCCCCTGAGTTATTTTATATGATCTGGTTGTGAATCTGGTGTTATACGTCTAGCTTAAGATGATGAAGACTTTTTTTTCCAAAAGAAAATTTAAACTAAAAAACTAAAAAGTAAGGGTAATTTTGTCATTTCTGTTTGGCCAGGGACTAAAAATTGCACTAATAAGTTTCTTAAAAGGACGTTCGCTGCACTTTAAAAGAGATAATGACTAAACATGCAATTTGACCAAACAAAAAAGACGATTTTTGCAATTTACTCTATAATTAAAGTAGGAAATTAGTCTTGTAAGATTTACCTTGACGTTTATCGTCATTCAATGATTGTGGATTCCAGTATCTTCTTTGGTTTGCATTCTCCAACATATCGAAAATGAGGGCGTCATATTTAGGGTGATGCTTCAAGAGCAGCTTAGCCACCCCCACGTGATCATAGTGAAGTGCGACCCCCAAGGCGGCTTGATAGTCCAAGTCATGGATCCAGGAGAACCGTGGAAACCATTTTCCTATATTTTTATTTGTTTGTTTGGCACATTCTATGAAACCCCCACACCATGTTTGTAAGTCCTAGACGTGATGCTTCCAACAGTGGTATGGGATGTGTTAACCGGACGGGATCTTTGCGTGAATTTACATCTACGTATACCCACACCATGTTTCCTAGACGTGATTCTTCCAAGTCCAACAGTGGTATATCTTTGCGTGAGTCTACAGCTTTCGACCGACAGATTTGATAGATATTATCAACAATGCGAATAAGTTGATAACTCATTGGGGTAATCCTACCTCTACATAACTCATCTCCCATTTTTAGATGGTCGTCTATCGATGTGTAAGTTTTTTCATTTTGTATTCTGAGTATTTTAGCTCTCACTAGTGTTCTGAATGGTTCCACAAGAGCTATAACAATTAGTTCAGCCATGGATTATTCTTGAAGGGATGTGGGTTGGTTGTGAAATATACTGAAACACGAAATGGAAGAATGTGATTGTTAAGAACTTTAGATAACACATATGGACTACAGTTGAGTAAATGATTAGAGTAATAATGATTAAAAGTGGTTTTATATACGTATGAGTTGGCAAAACCTATATGTGGCAAAATGGTCGGGTTTCAACTATATATCTTTGGTCAACTAAACATAAAGATGGTCATGTTCTGTGATATCAATAAAGATGGCAAGCAAGTCTTTAGAGATGAAATGCCTACAATACTATACCTTCTTACTGAAATTAATAACTAAACACTAAGTTTCATTTAGATCTTCAACTACAGACACACATACTAACATAAATACATGATGTCAATTTAAACCTTAAAAAAAATACAAATTTGAACCCAAATACAAAAAATTTACAAATAAACTGCTAGTTTGAGGTCATATGAACAAGGCTAGCAATCTAAGTGTAACCCATCATTAATGGTGGCATTGGATGTGTTAAAAATGGACCAATAAACCCGTAACTCAACCATCAACACTTAGACTTTTATGACTGAACGGATTTTAGAGAAAGATTGCATACCTGGTTCTTGAAGATTTTCCAACTCAAATTCAACTGGAGACAAGTAAAATGGGATTTAGTGTTTAAATATACTAGTATCTGGTCGGCCGGTTTTTAAATCCCGGTTTTTTATAAGTCTCATCCAGTTTTTCCGGTTTTGGCCGGTTTTTTTCCGGTTCGATCGGTCCGGTTCAACCGGTTTTGACTTTTTTCTTTTTTTTTTTTGATTTTTTTTGTTGGGCGGTTCGGCCGGTTTGACCGGTTCGGTTCGACCGGTGACAGAAGCATGGCCGGTTCGACTAAAAAACCGGTTTTTTAAAACATTGTCGTCAACTCTAATTAAGAAATCAATTAAAAATAAAATTTGGATGTTTCCTCTTCGTCAACTCTAATTAGAGTAAATTGCAAAAATCGTCCCTAAAGTTTGGCCAAATTGCAAGTTTCGTCCCTGAAGTTTAGAAAGTGCAAGAATCGTCCCTGTGGCAAACTTTTTGGGCAAATATCGTCCCTGGCCTCCGTTAAATGACAAAAACACCCCTGTCTTTTTCTTTTTTTATATTCCTTTTCAGTTTCTTACACCAATGGTCCTTGTGTTGCTCAAGGCTTTACAAATTTAGTCATTTTTTTACACAAATGGTCCTTCTTACACAAAATCGTCCTTATGTTCCGCAAGGCTTACACAAATGGTCCTTGAGTCCCTTTTTCTTCCGTTTTTGTCCGTTTTTATCCGTTTTTCTTAAGTTTTTGTACCTTTTTCTTACGTTTTTTTAACGTTTTCGTCCGTTTTTCTTAGTTTTTTTTTTTTTTTTTTTTTTTTTTTTTTTTTTTTTTTTTTTTTTTTTTCCGTTTTTGTCTTTTTTTATCTGTTTTTGTCCGTTTTTCTTACGTTTTTGTCGGTTTTTTTTAGTTTTCGTCCGTTATTCTTACGTTTTTTACGTTTTCGTCCATTTTTCTTCCGTTTTTGTTCGTTTTTATCCGTTTTTCTTATAATTTTATACGTCTTTATACGTTTTTGTCCGTTTTCTTGCGCTTTCATTCGTTTTTTTCTTTTTCGGACGTTTTTCTTACTTTTTTGTCTGTTTTATCCGTTTTTGTTCATTTTTCTTACGTTTTTGTACGTTTTCTTACGTTTTTTTCTGTTTTCTTTTTTTTTGTCCGAATTTTTTTATTTTGTCCGAATTTTTTATTTAGTCCGAATTTTTTGTCCGATTTTTTTTTTGACCAATTTTTTTTTTAAAAATAAACAAAACAAAAAAATCAAAAATTTTGTCCGAATTTTTTTTTTCTTTTTTGTCCGAATTTTTTTTTAAAAAATAAAAAAAATAGAAAAATTCAAAATTTTTGTCCGAATCTTATTTTTTGTCCGAATATTTTATTTATTTTTTTAAAAAAATTTGGTCAAAAAAAAATCGGACAAAAAAAAAATTCGGACAAAAATTTTGAATTTTTTTTATTTTTTTTAAAAAATTCGGACAAAAAAGAAAAAAAATCAGACAAAAATTTTGATTTTTTTTTTAATTTATTTTTTTAAAAAAAATTCGGACTAAAACGCATAAAAACATAAGAAAAACGGACAAAAACGTAAGAAAAACGGAAAAAAAATGGATAAAAAAACGGACAAAAAGGGATAAAAAAGGACCAAAACGGAAAAACGGACGAAAACGTAAAAAACGTAAAAAATGTAAAAAAAAAAGTAAGAAAAGGGGACAAAAACGTAAAAAAAACGGACAAAAACGGAAAAAAACGTAAGAAAAATGGACGAAAACGTAAAAAACGTAAGAAAAACGGACGAAAACGTAAAAACCGGAAGAAAAACGGACTAAAGGACCATTTGTGTAAGCCTTGCGCAACACAAAGACGATTTTGTGTAAGAAGGACCATTTGTGTAAAAAAGGACTAAATTTGTAAAGCCTTGCGCAACACAAGGACCATTGGTGTAAGAAACTGAAAAGGAATATAAAAAAAGAAAAAAACATGGGTATTTTTGTCATTTCACGGAGGCCAGGGACGATATTTGCCCCAAAAGTTTACCACAGGGACGATTCGTGCACTTTCCAAACTTCAGGGACGAAACTTGCAATTTGGCCAAACTTTAGGGACGATTTTTGCAATTTACTCCTCTAATTATAAATAAATGATAAAGAGAGTAAATTGCAAAAATCGTCCGTAAAGTTTTGCCAAATTACAAGTTTCGTCTCAAATGTTTGGAAAGTGCAAGGATCGTCCCTGTAGGAAACCTTTGGGGCAAAATCGTCCCTGACCAACATCAAATGACTAAAATACCCTACTTTTCTTCTTTTTTCTATATTTCTTTTCAGTTTTTTACACATATGGTCCTTGTGTTTAGCAAGGTTCTACAAATTTAGTCGTGATTTTTTTTAATTATTTATTTAACTATTAATATTAGTATTATTTTTTATACGTTTCATCAGTTTTTCTTACGTTTTTGTCCGTTTCTTATGTTTTCTACGTTTTCATACGTTTTGTCCGTTTTTCTTACGTTTTTTTCGTTTTCGTATGTTTTTGTCCGTTTTTATTCATTTTCGCCCGTTTTCATCCATTTTTATACGTTTTCGTCCATTTTTCTTAAGTTTTTGTCCGTTTTTCTTACGTTTTTGTCTGTTTTTATTTGTTTTCATACATTTTTATCCGTTTTTATACGTTTTTGTAACACCCCAACCCGACAAGGGCAAAGATGTCACAAATATATGGTTTCATATCAGAACAAACATAACATTCAATAATAAAACAGCGGAAGTCTTAACATTAAATCCAAAATAAGTCAACATGACTTATATCAAATGCAAGACAAAATAACTGAAGTACAAAATCCAAAATTCAAATGCCTAAACAATGGCATAACAAAATAAACAGAAGTCCAGATGGTAAAGCTAAAAACACTAAGGTCAAAACTCCAAATCAGATTGCTCTCATCCCAAAGCTAAAACCCAGCTTCCTAGCTTAAGTACCTGCCTCAGGAAAAGAAATGCGGCTGAGCTACGAGAGCTCAGTGAACAGATATATAGATAACAGAAACGATAACAGATAGCAGTACAGAACAAATCAGGAATACAGATCATACAGATACAGAATCAAAGTGAAAGAATAGGAAAAGAAATAAGGAACAAGAAAAGAATGAAAAAGAGATAATGAAACAAATCAGGTTTAAGGAAAACAGAAATCCATCACGAGCCCAGATAACAGATAATACCATAGCATAACCATATAATGCAACAAACCTGTGTAGAGTGGCCAACTCCCAGATAATGTGAGTGACGTGTATCGCACACACCATCAGTCACCAGATATAATAATAACATATAACATAAACAAATAACAGATAACAGATAACAGAATCAGAACTAGGATGCATCCATGCGCCCCCGGTGGCCAGAAACTCCTTAACACACCAGATAAAATAAATCAGGGACGGAACAGGTCATCACTCTCCTGCCCTAGAGTCATGTCAAAGGTGCATCAATGACATGGACATGAAACCCTCATGCCTAGTGATTGGCTCGGATATCAAACTGTAGGTCAGAGGTCAGAGGTCATTGAACTATCAAAATCAGAAAGTCATGTCTTAAGGGTACATGGCAAAAAGGTTCATGTTAAAGTCCAGAAATATCAAAGGTTCAAATCAGAGTTTAAACAAAGGTTCAGAATAGCAAATCATAGCAGAAGGTTCAAACAAAGGTTCAAGATAACAGATCACAACAGAGATTCACAAACAGAGGGGAACATAGCAATGGTATAGGGAATCCTAATAAGGAAAATGAAATACTGAGAGAAAAGGGAAAGAAACACCCTTACTGAAATAGGGCAGAATATCTGTACCTTATTAGCACAGCAGAAAATCAAACAAACACAGAAAAAATGATCAGGACTTCTCCTTCTTCACACCTAAGGAAGAGGAAGACAGAATTACTAAAGTTTCTTATTCAGATTATTACTCTTTGTTTATCTCATCATTTTATGTACTTTCTATTTTTAGTAACTTTCCAGATTTAGTAAGTTCCCATAATTAGCAGGTTTTCCAGAATCAACAGATTTTATCATTTCAGATTAGGTTGAACCTTTATTCAAAGATTATTATGGAATACAGTACATTTTATCAAGTTACAGAAGTTTAGGGTTTTAAATGACAATTATACAAAGTTTAGGGTTTTAAATGTAACTTCATTAATTTCCAAGGTCATTTGTGAAAATACTTCAAGTTACAGAATTATATGCTCATTTTATTCAGAATTACATTTTATTCCCTTAAGTTTCACAATTTACAGATAATACCCCTTTAGTTACATAATTTACAAAACCAACCTTATAATTACATATTTTACAAATTAAACCCTACAATATCCATAATTACCAACCAAGCATATTATCTTTCATAATTACAGAATATACCATCAGAATTTAGTACTTTACAGATTAGACCCCTCAGAATTCAGAATTTACATATTTAGTCCTTTAAGTTTACAAAACATATATATTAAGTCATAATTCATAACATTTACATAATTAGCCCATAAATCCTCAAAATTACACAACAACCTTTTTATATCAGTATTAACTCAAAACAACTTCAAGATTTCAGATTTACACTTTTGGTCCCTCACTTTTAATTTATTTCAAATCGAAACCCTAATATGCCATTAATTCATTATATTGCAATATTTACACTTAGGACCCCAAAGTTATATTTTTCCCACATTCCTACAGATGTATATGATCTTACAAAAATATCCCAGAAGTTTCAAAGTTGACAAAACAGGTCCTTATACTTTTTCTTTTAGATCGGATTATACTTTTTACAAACAATTACAAACCCTACTATTCACCAATCATTGAACCATCATTAATTCATCCTTAAAACAACATTAATGATCAAAACTTCATCCAAGAACCCTAACCCTAGTAACCCCGATTTCCATTTTATTTTATTTCTTTGTTTTCACAAAATCCGGTTTTAACAATAATTCACCACGTTAAATGTAGGCTTCTAAAAATCAAAATAATATTTTTCCCAGATCATATGACTTATAAGGAACCCAGGAAAAATAATTAGCATGCCCAGAAAAATCTTTTAACATATATTTGATATTTACGTACGTTTTAGACATCAAAAATACCACGACATGATTTAGGCTACTATAATTCGATCTATCATTTTTCCCAGGTCTATTACATCATATGAGGTCTAAATAAAATAGCTATCATGTCCAGAAATTCGGATTACATATTTTTGTGATTTACGTGTTCTTTGTTCACTATATTTTCATACGCATAGATTAGCATGCATGCTTCAATTCATATAATTTATATGAGTTATATAACATGTAAAGATCACAGGAAAATTGCCATATTAATTTTAAAACGTGTGATTTAGTCGCATGAATTATTACCTTGCTTTTGACAATTCGACAAGCAATAAAGAACCAAGAACGAACCAAAGAAAACACGCAGCAACCCTTATTTTTCCTAGCTTCCTTGCACCTCCAAGAACCCCAGAAAAATCCTTGTACACGTCCAGAATTTCTGTGATAGCCTTGGTCGAATTATTTTGTGTCGCTAGGGTTTATGTTCTAGTTTTGCGATTAGGTTTTTGTGAAAGAATAAAAGATTTGTTTTTATCTTGTAGAAACCGACTAAGGGGGGCAGAAATCTGTATTTTCGGTATTTAGTATCATAGGATAATTAGGATTGATTTTGTTAGACCTTTCCTAATTTATTTTACATATTATGCAATTAAAAAGAATTAAACATATTATTTAGGTAAATTGTATATTTTCGGAATTTTAAATAAATGTGTAAGTTAATTTTTAAATATTTAAAATAATGTAACATTGTCCCAGAAATTAGTTTGTTTCAGATATAGTTCGATTTCAGAAGTTTTGGAATTATTTCGGAATTTTATAAGTTGTTTAATTAGGTTTTATGTTATCAGGGGTAATTTGGTCATTTAACAGGTTATCTGAATTTCAGGTATTACAGTTTTCCTCCGTTTTTCTTAAGATTTTGTCCGTTTTTATCCGTTTTTTGCCGTTTTCTTACCTTTTTTTTTCCCGTTTTTATTTGATTTCATACAATTTTATCCATTTTTATACGTTTTCGCCAGTTTTCTTACACTTTCATCCGTTTTTATCGTTTTCGCCCGTTTTTCTTACGTTTTGTCCGTTTTTTTTCCGCTTTTGTCCATTTTCTTATATTTTTGTTCGTTTTTCTTACGTTTTTTTCGTTTTCATATGTTTTATACCGTTTTTATACGCTTTCGCCCATTTTCTTACGATTTCACCGTTTTTAAACGTTTTCGCCTGTTTTTTTACGTTTTTGTCCGTTTTTATCCGTTTTTCTTACGTTTTTGTCAGTTTCTTCTTACTTTTTTTTTTTTTTTTTTTTTTTTTTTTTTTTCCGTTTTCTCACATTTTCATCCATAATAAAAATGAACAAAAACTTAAGAAAAACGGACAAAACAGATAAAAACACAAGAAAAATGGACAAAAACGTATAAAAATGGATGAAAATGTAAGGAAACGGGTGAAAACGTATAAAAACATATAAAAACGTTTGAACGAAAAAAATGTAAGAAAACAGGCGAAAACGTATAAAAACGTATGAAAGCTTAAGAAAACGGGCAAAAATGTATAAGAACGGATAAAAACTTATGAAAGGACAAAAACGTAAAAAATGTAAAAAAAATGAAAAAATGAATGATAAAAAACGGACAAAATCGTAAGAAATACGGGCGAAAACGATAAAAACGGATGAAAGCCTAAGAAAACGGGCGAAAACGTAAAAAAATGTATGAAAACAAATAAAAACGGACAAAAACGTAAGAAGAATGGACAGAAACGGATAAAACGGACAAGAAATTAAGAAAACCGAATGAAAGCATATAAAAACGGGCGAAAACATATAAAAATGGAAAAAAAAAGTATGAAAACGGGAAAAACGTAAGAATAACGGGCAAAAATGTAAGACAACGGATGAAAATGTAAGAAAACGGGCAAAAACGTATAAAAGCGGACGAAAACGTATAAAAACGGACAAAACCGTATGAAAACGGAAAAAACGTAAGAAAAACGAGCAAAAACGTAAAAAAAAATGGACAAAAACTTATGAAGACGAAAAAAAAGGAAGAAAAACGGACGAAAACGTATAAAAAAAATAATACTAATATTAATAGTTAAATAAATAATTAAAAATAAAAAGCATGACTAAATTTGTGATATCTGGCGAAACACAAGAACCATTTTTGTAAGAAATTGGAAAGAAATATAGAAAAAGAAGAAGACAAGGGTATTTTAGTTATTTGATGTTGGTCAGTGACGATTTTTGCCCCAAAGGTTTTCCACAGGGACAATCTTTGCACTTTCTAAACATTTGGGACGAAACTTGCAATTTGGCCAACCTTTAAGGATGATTTTTGCAATTTACTCTTAATATTTGGATATTACATCACTTATCTTAATTCAGGTCTTTTTTGTTTGAACGCTAAAAGTTAGACCGAGGGAGTAAGATTCATGTGAAGTCATTTATCAAAAGGGTTTACGTCAAAACATAGTAACAAACTTTTTCTAAAGTTTCATTTTTGTATTTGAACTATAAAAAATATCATTAAATGTAACTAACTTTCATAAAGTATTTCAATATGCGCATTTTGATTTGTTGTCACGTTAAAAATAATGACACGTGTCGGTTTTTCTGGTATGACAACACATCAAAATGTGCATATTGAAACAATTTATGAAAGTTCGTTGTAAGATTTAATCACCCAAGAATGATTCTAACTTGAAATGAGTTCATAACCAATTTTAGAGCACAGGGTATCTTTGGCTGATGGCTCAAGCTATAGCTACCAGCTAACCATGGCTGACGGCGCAAGGTACTGCCGGTCGCGCCATGGTGGCTGACGCCATAGCCACCAGCCCACGCCATAGATTTATTTATTTATTTATTTTTTTTTTTTATTTTTTTATTTTTTATTTTTTTTGCTGCTTATTCGAATGTTGGAGGCATGCTTTGGGAAGGAAGGAGAAAGTAGCCAGGATTAGTCATTTAGGTGGTGCTTTTTTTTTTTTTTTTTCGCGCATGTTTGGCGAAAGATGAAGAAGACCATCCAATATTCTTTTTTTTGCTTGCTGGTTTTTTTTAATGATGGGCTAGGTTTAGTTATTTTTTTTAATTGGGCCAGGATTAGTCATTTGGGCCAGAATCACACCCAATATTCTTTTTAAGTTATATAATTATATTTGATCCACACTCTATAGCAACAGCACTCTATGCATTTTTTTTTAATGTAATGTTTGTTTTTATTTTTTAATAAATGAAGTTTATTTTATTTAATATTGTCTATGTTTTATTTTATGAAAAAAAAAAAAAAAAAAAAAAACGTGGACGACGGCACCACATTTTCTGGTCCCGTGGGTACCGCCCAAAATGTGGTACCGTGAGATTTCTGGTGCCATAGAGATTTTTGCTGATGTGGCAGGGAATTTTGAGCCATGGCACGAAGCCATGGCTCCAGGGTACCCAATGCTCTTAAAATGATGTTCGTTAAGTCTTCAATATGAAATTCTATACAGGTAAGATTATTCAACAAGCAACTTCTACATTAGCAAACATTTTAGAACAAATCAAATATGTAGTACGAGTAAATGCTAAAGTACATTATTAGAATTCATAACTTATCTAACAAATACTGTACATAAATTATTATTTTTTATTTTTTATTTTTTTTTTGAGAAAAACAAGAATTATGATTGATCGCGACATTTCTTATGAAAATAACAAATGTTTGGCGCATGTTTTTTTATATTTTCCTACAATTATTGGGTATATCATTTGGATATTTTTGTATTTTTAATGTTCACAATTTTTAATTAAATATTTTCACCAAACAATTTTGTAAAAGTGACATCTAATTATAAGTATATCTTATAGAGCGACGGCTCCGACGTCGTTTTGCAATTTGCATTGTGCGTTTTGCCGCTACATCTCTTTCCCGCCAAAAAAACATGGGCTCATCATTAGTCCAGTGCTTTAGCCCATTTTTTTTAATACATATACAATGCGTACACGTTCACTGGAGTCTTCCAGAACACACACACACATACACGGGTTTGATTTTGGTGGTATGATGAGAAGTGCCACCGGTGGCAGCACCGAATGATCCGGCGATCTTAAACCATGTATTAATGAAACTTTATCTTATCTCGGGTTGTTATATTTTTTTGTTAAAGATCGATTGAAACAGTGTGTTAATTGGTAGATTTTTGGTGGGTTTATGTTTAACTTTGTGGTTTTCTTTCGTATGATTCTTGGATAAAGGGTATTGAAAAGTTTAAAGGTTTATGTAATTTGTTGTACGATTCTGTGTACCCAGAGCCCTCAGATCGAGAAAGTTAGTGTTATTAAAGATGAGTTGTTGAAGAACGTAAAAGATGAGGATAGTCTTGAAAAATTGTTGGAAGTTGAGGGCTGGAAGCTGTTCAAGATATATTCCGATGGGGCTGCTATGCTTGAGCTTCTCAAATTATTGGAACCGTCTCCTAATTTGGCCATCAAGGTAAAATACGACTCTGTTTTGCTGCTTATTTGTATTAATGTAATGTATGGATTGGTTCAAGTTATTGGAATTTATTATGCCCAAAATCAGTTTATTTCATTAAGATAGCTAATTTGATGGAAGCAGTAATAGTGGTAGTAAGTTAGTTGGATTATAGCAACCGCATTTTAATGTTTGTCAAATCTGTAGGTACCTGCTACTGTTACAGCACAGCCGAATAGTGCACACGAAAGACGAGCTGCTATGAGCACGGCGTCTGCTCGGCGTGCGCGTGCCAACCAAGGTTCGTTGCGTGTTTCACCATTATCGGATTTCTTGCACTATCTTTTACGATTATGTTCGAAGATTTACACCATCACTTGATTTGTTTTTTTCTATGATGATGTGTTTCTTGAACCTTTTTCATTGGCATAGAAATGGTAGGACTAATGAAAGCATTAGTGCGGTTCAGGATACATTTGTTGGAACATTTGTTTGGTTAGTTGTTTCTGTTTACGTGCACACACATGTTTCAAACTCTAGGGAATCTAGGTATATACAGATTCCAAACCTAACTTGCATAGCAAAATGTATGAATGTGTTTCAGATATTCTCTTCGGAATTGGGGAATACACGATGTGGACCGGTCGTGTTGGATTTTGGTGATGGAATCATAAGTTAAGTTAGAGTTGACGGAGCATACAATATGGTGACCATACAGGAGCCAGTGGTACTGCTCCTACCCATGTGCACACAATAACATCCACATAAGAAGCATCTCCACCGACAGGTAAAATGTGTTTGGTACTTTTGATCAGATTCAGGTGGTACGATATGTTGGTGTTCATTTTATGTCAATACATTACTATGTGTACCCGAGTGCTGAATGTGGCTTTCAAACTACAGGCACTCACACAAACGCGTATGCTGCTCACAAATGGAGATTCAACCAGAAGCGTGCATGTCGGTTTACATATTAATAGACTGCACATTTACGATTTGTGCACAAAATAGGTTACCAGTTTGCTGAACATCTTATTTGTTTATCATTACAGGCTCATATTGTTCACAGTCCTGGGATGCAAGACCAGATGTGGGGACATCAAGTGGTCCACCACTCGCACGACAGCGTAAGTGACTTCCCTATCCGCTTTTATGAGTCCAGTATACGTGTTCTAAGATTCCTTCATTTAGTTACCAACATTGTTAATCAGACAAGTAATCGCAGCCACTTTATGAGTTGCTTTTTAATATAATGTATGTGGGAAACTAGAAGGGGGGTTGAATAGTTTACCGGTTTAAAAACTTCTTTTAAAAATCTTGTTTTAAAAGTATGCTATTGGAAACTTTGATTCGAACTCTATGTGTAATCAATCAACACCAATATGAACTACTCACTAAGCTAAGTAATAATAACAAATAAAAGTAAAGAGTAGAGTTGGAAAGATCAAACCGAGACAGAGGATTTATAGTGGTTCGGCTACGAAGCTCTTCTTCGCCCTACTCCACTCCCCGAGTACCACACTCGAGAGTTTCAAACACTATATCAACAACCTCCCTTCAGGCGGAGAAAACCGTACACGTCGCTTATCCTATTACCGACACTAAGCTAGATGTCGAGTGCTAATCTTAGCTAGCACCAATCTACCAAGGTCCACGTGACCAAACACTCAAGCCCAGTGGCTTCAAGAGATCACCAAGATCTCAACACAATCACAATGATCAACACTCACTTCACTCTACTTGACTAACACTAACCTAATGACCCTTGATCTTCTTGATCAATCACACAAGCCCAATGGCTTCAAGAGATGTTCACTATCTCTATAGATCACACTTGATCTTCATTCTCACTCACAAAAAGAAAATAAACTTGATGTATGCTAAGACACAACAAGGTTGTAACAAGTGTTACAAGAACCTATCAACTATAACTCTAGTATCTTCTTGATTACTTGAGTTCTTCTCTTGCTAATGAAGAGGGATGACAACACCTTGTATCAACTTGGATACTTGTGTTCTTCTCTTGCTAGTGAAGAGGTATGAAGAGGATCACTTGAAGGATGATTGGATCACTCTTGAAACAAAGAAAAACTAATCTAAATGACCTTAAGAAGTGAAAGGTGTGAGAGGATTTAACTAAGGGATTTTTCTGTGTGTGAAGGGTGCCTAAAACTGTGAAAGAGGTGGGTATTTATAGGCAAAGAAAATCTGAACTTTACAATTCAAAATGGTACTGACGGCTCCATTAAATGACCCACGGCTCCGTTAAATTTAACGGTACCGTGGAGCCGTGGTAGACTAGGACGCTCCAAATTTTGTCTTTTCTAGTGAAAACTTATTTGGGGAAGGTTGGAGCTGATTTTGGGGGGGAAAATAGCTGTTTTGATTTTCAAACTAATTTTTCCATTAAAACATTTCTTAATATTTCAAAAATAATTTGTCATGTGTTTTTTTGAAAAAATGTTTTGTCCCATTTAAGATGTGAATTTTCAAAACATAAATTCACTTCTTTGATCACTAGTTCAAGTTGTAACTTTGTTCAAGAGTGATTTGCGTAGAAGCGGGATCTTCCGATTAAAAACTTGTTAACGTTAATTTTAACGTAACGTGAGTTTACATTTTGTCATCCTCAAAACGTGAAGTAATCGAAAGATATAAATAACGTTTTAGAACATTATTTGCATCAACAATCTCCCCCTTTTTGATGATGACAAAATATAAACTCATTTTAGGTTAAAATTAGTTTTAACAAGTTTTTAATGAGTTTACTCCCATTTCTCCCCCTTTTTTGTCAAATCAAAAAGGTGGTTAAGGCTCCCCCTTGATGTATACTCCCCCTCATTTGGAGAACACCAAGGAATCGAGCAATGGTTCGTGCTACAAAACAAGGTTAGACGGCAAGTATACAATATCTAACAAGTAGCACATTTGACAAATATCCATCCACACGAAGAAAATATGGCTAAGTAGCCAAAATGAAAAGCCCATTTCATAAATATAAAATAGATGTCACACATAAGTATGACTACAATAAGAAAGCAAATTAATCTAACAAGAAGACACATAAACATCTAAAGTAACATGAGGCTTCTAGATTTGCTTCCAACTTCAAAAGGTTCCTAATCATTTATTGGAGGGACTAAACATAACCATGTTTAGTTTGGGCTATTGTGTGGCGGAGGTGGTGGAAGGATGATGGGTCCTATGGGTGGTGTGAGGAGGTGTTCTAGGTATGAAAACCTAAAGCTAAGCTCATCTCTAAGGTTGATGATGAGTTCAAGGTTGTAGTTGCAACAAGGGCAACTCAAGGTGTGTGAGTGTAGGGGATAAAGGATGGGATAACCCATTAAGGGTTGAGGTGATGGTGATAGGGATTGAGATGAGGTGTAGCTTCCAAACTCAAGTGGAGTTATTGGTGATAAGGTGAGAGTGAGAGCTAGAGGTTGTGGTGATGGTGAAAGTGATGAGGGTGTTGCGTTAGTTCCCAATTCAAGGGAAGTTGATGGTGATGAGTTGAGTGTTAAGGCTAAAGGGTGAATGGGACTAGTGTGAGATGAGTGTGTGGTGATTCTTGTTGTGGAGGATGATGATGTGGGTTTGATAGAGGTTGCCTTGGATGGAGCTAGGGGTGTAGTGAAGGAAGATGATGATTTGGTAGAGGTTATGGGTGTGTGGGTTTCATCTTCATCATCCAAGGTGAGATCAATGAAGGCAATGTCATTGGTGAGAGGTTTAGTTGATGATTGAGGTGTGTCAATACTCTTGATCCATTGATCAACTAGAGTAGTTTGGTTGGATGGTTTGATGTTGAATCTAGGTTTCTTGAATACTCTTGATCCCATGATGGTTGTGTGGTGAGTGTGTAGGTGTAAGGATGGGTGTAAGGATGCATAATGTTAGCTTAAATAGCCAAATCATAAGCATGCAAGTTAGAAAGGTTGGATTTGGGGATTTGGGTGCATGGGAATCAGGTTTTGTTTGCAGATTTTCTTGAAAAGATAGTCAAAAAGTGGAAGAGAATAGCAGTTTTCGTCTTCCAGAGGCACGACACCATTAAAGGTGCTACGGCACCACTAAATTTAGTGGAGCCGTGGCCTATTTAATGGAGCCGTGGGCTCTTTTGACCTTCTTTCCAGGTCTGCAGGTTTTAGGCAGCCTAAATGGGGAAATTTCTGGGGAATCCATTGGCTGCAAATCTCAAAGCCTCAAATTACTAAGCACACAGAATTCCTAAAGCTAGTTTCAACTAGCAACTAACATGATCATGTGATCATCTATGTATTTAGGCAACTATTAAGCATGCATGAATTCAAGCATTTTTAGCATCTAGTGCATGTGATAAAATAAGCTAACATGCATGATTTAGGAAAGATAAACCAACATGAGGATTAATTAACAAGAGAATTAAGCATGTTGAAGTGTTAAAATGTTAAGAGGGAACATTCCAAGCAAGTTAATACCAAGACTTTATATATAGTAGCTTAATACTACTTAAGTTAATAGTACTACTTAAGCTAATCCTAACTAGTCTCGTTTCTTCCCCAACTTCTTCAGCTTGCTCCCGATCCCTTTTAGCGCCTTCCCAATAGACTTGAAACCCCCGACAGTTTGCTCATGCATCTCCACTTGTCTGTTGTACATTGTAGTTTGCTCTCTCATCACTTGGGATAGGTTGACAATCCTGTTTTCGAGGTAGGTTGTACGTCGAAATGATGAGGTGTCAAGGTTGTCTAAGTAGACGTCGGGAGAAGGAGAACGTGTACAAGACGTTCCTTCTTCGTTCACCTCATCATCATCTGCATGCATAGGTTGAGATGATGATTCATGACCGAAGGAAGAGGATGAGAGAGGAATGTCGGAAGTGGATTTACGACCACGCTTGGACCCTTTGTCCTTACGTTGCTTTGTGCGACGTCGTGGTCCACCAAGAGGTTTCATAACATAATTGACTAGGACATAGTCGACACTTTGGAGATTAGGAAAATGTTCCATGACCCAATGGAAAAGACGAGTAAGCAGCATACCATATGGCATGAGCTTATCCGAACGACTGTGAATATTGGCCATCCTTTTGACCATATAGTATGCGAGGTTATATGGTTCCTCGATACTAAGACAGTAGAGCATATGGGCGAGACTCGCAGAGACGTGATCACGGTTGCCCGCAAGGCTCAACACGTTCTCACGAAGAAGGAGTTCCCAACTTCTAAGGTCAGGAAGGAGCTCTTTGAGGTAGATACGGTTTGGGTCAAGGTGGACAATTGAACCATCACGCTTTTGATACGTGTGGACGAATCGAGGTGTTTGGATGACTTGTTTGATGGACTCGAGGTCGGGAATTTCAGTGCGATAGGCACCTACATCCTCAAGATTATAGAAGAGAGACTCAAGAGTATGGTCTTCAGTGTATGCACACTGACCATATGCAGGAACACCGAGAATTTGTCCAATCTCGGAGACAGACAGGATGATATTTTGGTTTTGAATCCAAAAATCAAGAAAAACATTACCATCATCATCAGTGAAGGTACGGACTCGACTATAAAACTCGAGAACAAAACGAGGACAGACTTGATCGTTTATTTTGTATAAACACTCGAACTCGATAGAAGGAAAACAGGCACGGATGTTGTCTGTCGTGACATAGAGTGCATCGACTACACGCCCTTCGTGTATGTATCGATTTTGGACTTTTGCGAAATAAGATCTTTGCTCATTAGGAATGTTTAGATTTTCAAGAGTACTAAGAATGTATGGTTTGGTATCTTGATAATCATTTCGAGGCATTGTTTGTCTACAAATTTTTTTTTTTTGTATATGTTAGTTCGTTGCATTTTAATGATTACACTTCTAGTGTGTGTGCCTAAATGCAAACAATGTGGAGGTGCGGCAATCTCGACTCTAAAATTATCCTAAAGAGATTACCCAAACGCTCCTAACTTCACTTTTGCTCAATCAAATATGTCGAACAATGCATATCAATTATGTACTTCGAGCCATATTTGAGAGTTCATGTATGCATGCAAAAACGTTTTTAATTTGCATCAACAATGCATGAAAAAGGTTTCATGATCCTAGACTTGTGAAGTTTTTCGAAAAGTGATCGAATTGGGGTGTTTGGCAAATGCCTCAACATGGTGCCAACAAGCTTTAAGATTGAAAAGCTTTAATGCAGAACGTTCCTAATCCAATTTTAATCATCCTAAACATGATTCCATTACAAATAATCAATCATAATCCGAATTTAGTGATTAATTTCGGATTAGGTTTTGCAACATAAATGGGTTTTTGGAAATCCTAGGTTTAGGGAATCATGTGAATACTACATTGTCTAATCCTAGTCTTAATTTCACAATGGTTTAACTAATTTTGAAAATCCCCAATTCGGATTTATACTCAAGAACAAACCTGATGAAGCGAAAAGTGTACCGCTTTTAGGGGGTCATTTAAGCCCTAAATCGTATTTACTTGATCAAATATTGCCCTAAATCGTTCCTTTTGTCATTTTAGGTACTTTTGAGAAGAAATCTGGAAAAGGAAGCATTTTGGACGTTTTTGGAGCATAAAAGTGAAGAAAACGACAAAGTCTCAAAATTATGCTGGAAAGTACCTTTGACGGCGTCAAGTATTGCTCTTGACGGCGTCATGGCTTGGCAAAAGAAGTGGATATGAAAATTACTCATGATAAGCCAGAGAATTTCACAATGGAAAGTCTGACGGCGTCACCCTTTGAAGTGATCAAGGTCGTCACGGTTTAAGCTAAAGAGGGACGGCGTCAAGCTCAATTCTGACGGCGTCAAGCCTTGATAAGCCAGAGCGGATTTTGGAGCACTAAAGCGGGACGGCGTCAGGAAGGCCATCCGGGAACCCTAGACACGGCGAGGTGACGGCGTCAAGTCCTATAACGTGACGCCGTCAGCCCTTAAACTCTATATATAGTTTTGCAATTTTTTGTCATTAGTGTGCAACTTTGTGAGGAGAAACCCTAAGACGAATTTCTGCCATTTTTAAGGGTTTTCATACCCTTGGATCTCCCATGTTTAATTGAAGATAAGTAATCGTTTAATCATTCAATATGTCTATGTGTTGTTTGATTATATCTTGTTCTTGTCTTTTGATTAACATGCTAGGCTAGATTTATCTTGTGTTTGCTTAGATCTAATGAAACCTAGCTATTGATTATTGGTTATTAGTGTGTTATTAATTGTATTGGATGATTGTTTATCGATGTTAGGCTTAAGAAAACTGGCTAACTTCCTATTCGGTAACTTGCTTGAACGTCTTAAGAAACATGAACCAATGCGTACTAAGGTTTTTATGGTTGTATTTAATGCATGAGCGAATTCTAGTGATCCCATGTTAGGAGCTTCCTAGCCGGCTCGACATAGGAGTGAAGTAGGAGCTCATAGAGTTGGGGAAGTACGTACGCCACCCCACGATTGGTATTAAGGAATACACCCGTCATCCACGTGATTAATACACACTAATCAACCGGTAAAAGATAGTTAGGGAGTAAGAAAATCTAAGTAAACACATTTCTCTCCACATAAGTTTCACAACCTTTTCATTTTCAGTTATTTTATTTTATTTGCATTCGTAGTTATTTGGGTTAGTTGACTAGCAACTAATTCCGCCCACTCTTTCAAACCCGAGATTTTACTTGCTTTCATAAAAATATAAAAATACAAAAAAGAATCTTCTCTCACCCTTAGACCTATTAGAGTAGTTTTTCAATCCTAACGACACTATTCCCTGTGGAGAACGATCAATCCCCCGTACTTACCACTACACTATACTACATCGGTCAGGTACACTGCCTGGTGGGGTTGTAAGCCTCTTGAGATCCCTCGAGAGGTAAAACCTGTTGTAAGGTCGCAAAACCACGCATCAAGTTTTTGGCGCCGCTGCCGGGGAGTAGTTATTGCTTAGGTTGAAATTTATTTTTATTAGGTCTACTCACTAGATTCCTTTCTAGTGAGATTTTTATTTTTCTTTTTATTAGATTTCTTTAGTCTATCTTTTTCTTTGTGCCCTTTGTTTGTAAAACCATTTTCATTTGTCACCATGGCGGATGAAATTCCATTTAGATCATTAACAATAGAGGAACAATTACTTTACACGGATAGATTTGCTTCCTGTTGTTCCAATGAATTTTTAAGTGATCTTAGATATATACAAGAGGAGATGGGTATAAAGTTTGATAGGTTTGATGAATTATGTGCATGTGTGGCTTCTATTAAACAATCATTGTTAGGATCAACTCCTTTTAATAAGACCCTTTGGAAAAATTTTGAGGAAAGCCACCTAACCGTGAACCATAAGTTTAATGAATTAATGGGTTCGTATACATCACAACTTGAGGAAACAATTGAGGAGGATTTAGCCGAACATGAGCATATTGAGCAAAAAGACCTAGGTTTTATGATCAATGACTTTGAATCTCAAGGAACACATGATGAATCCTTTAGGCAAATTGAACATAGTAATCATGTTATCGGGAAGATTCTTATGAATCGGACTTAGAACTTGAAATGGCTAGAGAAGGATTTGAGATACTTAGGAACATGTTTGGGTTAGATTCTACTAAAACACATGATGTGGATGTAACACCCCCAACTCGGATTATGGCAGCGGGACTGAGTTTGGGGTATTACTCGAGGGGTAGTGAGTCAAAATCATAGAATAACGACCTCATAACGGGACGTTTTAAATAAAATATCACATTCAAATACAAAGTTCAACCTTTAGAGTTCAAAAGACTCGTAACACATTTAGCAGCGGAAAAATGAAATAGTTTGCAGCGGAAAAATAAAGTAGTTTGCAGCGGAAATTAAGATAGAAGTAGTAAAGCATAACCCACGGATAGCCATCCGGAACCTCCAGCCCTTCCTCGTGCACACTTCAGAAATCAATTACCTGAGATAAACATGCTTAAAAAGTCAACACAAAGGTTGAGTGTAATCCATAGGTTTAGAAAAATATAGTTGAGCACAAGAAATTTTAATCAGGAAGCTTCACATATTCAATCAGGATATCTTTCGTTTGTTTCGCTAAGCTCATGACACACAATGCGTTAACCGAGGTACCAGTAACTCTGGTATAAGTCGACAGTAACCGCGGAATTTCATAATCATAACATTTGCCCTCCAGTAGGTATCTTGCCAAATACCTAGGTATTCGATATACAGTACACCCGTGTTGCCTAACTGGTCAACAGGGATGGGACGGTCAATCCTATAGGCCTATAAACTATAATCGCGCTCACCCGCAGGTGATTAATGGTTCATGATCGAGGGTCTTGCTTTTGGCAAGGAAGGTACTTAGCATATATAGCGTCAATCAGGAATAGCATACAATAAACCATTGTGCTCAGAAAAATAGTAAGTAGCATGTATCTCCCCCATGGGTTTAAAAATAATTAAAAGTGCACAAGTGGGGCTATGAATCACACCTTAGTCACAGAGAATACGAGATAAACAATCAGATGGTACGGCACAGCAAATGAACCTCAGCACAACCTAATCAATTAAATGACATAAATCATAAATAATACTCGAAATGATTTAATAAATAATACTCGTATAAAAAGTTTTAGTTTCAATGGCGTTTGAAAGAAAAGATACGTTTAAGTCTCGTGTGGAAGACAAGAAAGGTAAAGAGATGACAAGAAAGGTGAAAAGGTAACAAGTCGGCGAATACGAACGAACACTCAAGAAAACGAGGGAAAGAGAAAAGAAGGAATACGAAAGAAATAAATAAATTAGAAGAGAATAAATAACCAAACAAACGACATCAATAGATAGTTTCGGCTTTTCCCCGTTTTTCCCAAAATATAAGCTATAATCGTTAAAACATAAAAGTTTTGAAAAGGTTTTGGAACATTTAATAAATCATAACTAGTTTAAGTTTATAAAACATTTTATGAAATTTGGGCATGAAGTGCCCGTTTATAAAACATTTCCAAGTCATACGACTTATTTGAATATTCCAATTGTTAACAAGTTTTACAAGTTTAAATATATAATTGGACATATCATTCGCGTGAATATTAGTTGTTTAGTTTTATCGACCATTTTGTATTGTTCGGGTCCAGGTAGGTTAAGCTCTTATGAGTCTAACGTACCCTTCCGTCTCATGTACCAAAGGGTCCATAATAGTCCAAAGAACCAATACCGTAAATCCAATACGTCCAATCCTTGTCCACAACATTACAATATTACAAATAATATGTAAATCGAATCAATTATCATATATCCCATGTGCGTTGCAAATATTCCGAAACATCCCGTATCGATCGCAAATGAAATTAATAATAAACGACTAAATATCGACTAGCGACTAACTAAATATAACACGACTCAACGAAAATAAATAATAAAAGACTACAAATAATAAAATACGACTCGATAACAAACGACAATTAAATAACATTGGCCGTGACTCGCCACGAGTCACGGCTCGACTCAATCCGAGTCGTTGAGACTCTCGGCCGCAAATACATCTAACACAACACAACCATTTTTCTCATTACTAACCTCAATCCGACTCTATATCTTAACACTAATTTTAACAAAATCTTATACCAACTCTTTTAAACAAAATATCCAAACGACACGAACCATTTTTGAAACTGCCACCATATTATCTCAACGCAACATTTGAACCAACCCAAACATCAAATAACTAATTCTAAATATGCTCAGCTTGCCGTGACTCGCCGTGAGTCACGGCTCGGCTATATGCCGACTGCCGAAACTAAACTAAGCCCATACGGACCTCAAATCAAACCCAAGCCCAAACGCAAACAACACAACTCCATCAACTAATCCCAACAGCCACGGCTTGGCTAGCCATGTGGCTGCCGAGACTCAAATCAACCAAACGGACTCAATTCATTATCAAAATTCAACAAAATAATACCACATCAAAAGAAACATCACAAGAACAATTAAATACCAAAAATAACCAAACCCTCACCGAGTTGACTCGGTGAGTAGATGAGTTGACTGGTCAACGCCCGAGTCACGGCTCCAAACGATAGATCCACACGAGTTAGTTAAAACAAAAAGGTTTTGTAAAAGAAAATTATTGAAAATCGGATTTATAAATAAAATTAGAAATTAGGGTTTTGAAAATATTTAGTAAAAATAATAAATAAGGGCGCGTGAGTTAGTTTTACCGAAAGAAGAGGCGGCGAGGAAGGTGGTAGCAGCTTCGGTGGTGGTGGCAGTAGGCGGTGGTGGCGCGTGGTGGTGCTGTGGTGGGAGCCAAAAGCTCAAAATCTCCAGAAACACGTAAAAGTGGCCGATCTAACGATTCGGCAAAGAAGTAGTTTCGCCGGAAAATTTTCCGGCACGGTGATCGCCGGAAACTGCTGGTGTCGCCGGAGTTGGGAGGACGCCGGCGAGGGAAGGGAGAGAGGAGAGAGAGAAGTGTGAGAGAGAGTGAGATAGAAAATGAATTAATTTATTATTATTGGGTTTATATAGTTTTGGTAGGAATGAAAATATGAAAAGTGAGGGATGTGAAATGAAAAATAGGGGCGGAGGGACTAATCTTGCCATTATGGTTAAACTTTTGCAATAAACACTGCGGGACCCATTTGACGTACTAAACGGACTCGAAAATTAACGAAACTTGCGTCATTGTTCACGAAATGATTTTTCCAATAAAAACGAGTATAAATTTGCAATACTTTCAAAAATAAATATTTTTGACAAGTACGATTCGTTTCGTGCTTTCTAGGTTGTGCTGGTTCACTAATAGGGACAATATTCTCGTTTCTCGCAATAATTCTCGTTTCTCAAGCCCAAACAAGTTCAATAAAAAGTTTAAGTTCTCAGGTAATGCAAAGTTTTAAAATAATTGGCTAGAAAGGTTTTGGAAAATTACCGGGTGTTACAGCACATACATCATATTGGGAAATCCGTCCCGGATTTCAGTTTAACTTATCAGTCCCGGTTTCGAAGAGGTGAGGGTATTTGCGTTTGAACTGGTCCTCGCGTTCCCAGGTGAACTCGGGTCCTCTCTTGGAATTCCAGCGGACTTTCACAAGGGAAATTTTGTTCCTCTTTAATCGTTTGACCTCACGCTCCATAATCTCTACAGGTTCTTCAATAAAGTTCAGTTGCTCATCAACTTGAATCTCATCGAGTGGAATCACGGCTGTCTCATCGGACAAGCATTTCTTCAAATTAGACACGTAGAATACAGGATGTAAAAGATACGTTTAAGTCTCGTGTGGAAGACCAGAAAGGTAAGGAGATGACAAGAAAGGTGAAAAGGTAACAAGTCGGCGAATACGAGCGGACACTCAAGAAAACGAGGGAAAGAGAAAAGAAGGAATACGAAAGAAATAAATAAATTAGATGAGAATAAATAACCAAACAAACGACATCAATAGATAGTTTCGGCTTTTCCCCGTTTTTCCCAAAATATAAGCTATAATCGTTAAAACATAAAAGTTTTGAAAAGGTTTTGGAACATTTAATAAATCATAACTAGTTTAAGTTTATAAAACATTTTATGAAATTTGGGCATGAAGTGCCCGTTTATAAAACATTTCCAAGTCATACGACTTATTTGAATATTCCAATTGTTAACAAGTTTTACAAGTTTAAATATATAATTGGACATATCATTCGCGTGAATATTAGTTGTTTAGTTTTATCGACCATTTTGTATTGTTCGGGTCCAGGTAGGTTAAGCTCTTATGAGTCTAACGTACCCTTCCGTCTCATGTACCAAAGGGTCCATAATAGTCCAAAGAACCAATACCGTAAATCCAATACGTCCAATCCTTGTCCACAACATTACAATATTACAAATAATATGTAAATCGAATCAATTATCATATATCCCATGTGCGTTGCAAATATTCCGAAACATCCCGTATCGATCGCAAATGAAATTAATAATAAACGACTAAATATCGACTAGCGACTAACTAAATATAACACGACTCAACGAAAATAAATAATAAAAGACTACAAATAATAAAATACGACTCGATAACAAACGACAATTAAATAACCTTGGCCGTGACTCGCCACGAGTCACGGCTCGACTCAATCCGAGTCGTTGAGACTCTCGGCCGCAAATACATCTAACACAACACAACCATTTTTCTCATTACTAACCTCAATCCGACTCTATATCTTAACACTAATTTTAACAAAATCTTATACCAACTCTTTTAAACAAAATATCTAAACGACACGAACCATTTTTGAAACTGCCACCATATTATCTCAACGCAACATTTGAACCAACCCAAACATCAAATAACTAATTCTAAATATGCTCAGCTTGCCGTGACTCGCCGTGAGTCACGGCTCGGCTATATGCCGACTGCCGAAACTAAACTAAGCCCATACGGACCTCAAATCAAACCCAAGCCCAAACGCAAACAACACAACTCCATCAACTAATCCCAACAGCCACGGCTTGGCTAGCCATGTGGCTGCCGAGACTCAAATCAACCAAACGGACTCAATTCATTATCAAAATTCAACAAAATAATACCACATCAAAAGAAACATCACAAGAACAATTAAATATCAAAAATAACCAAACCCTCACCGAGTTGACTCGGTGAGTAGATGAGTTGACTGGTCAACGCCCGAGTCACGGCTCCAAACGATAGATCCACACGAGTTAGATAAAACAAAAAGGTTTTGTAAAAGAAAATTATTGAAAATCAGATTTATAAATAAAATTAGAAATTAGGGTTTTGAAAATATTTAGTAAAAATAATAAATAAGGGTGCGTGAGTTAGTTTTACCGAAAGAAGAGGCGGCGAGGAAGGTGGTAGCAGCTTCGGTGGTGGTGGCAGTAGGCGGTGGTGGCGCGTGGTGGTGCTGTGGTGGGAGCCAAAAGCTCAAAATCTCCAGAAACACGTAAAAGTGGCCGATCTAACGATTCGGCAAAGAAGTAGTTTCGCCGGAAAATTTTCCGGCACGGTGATCGCCAGAAACTGCTGGTGTCGCCGGAGTTGGGAGGACGCCGGCGAGGGAAGGGAGAGAGGAGAGAGAGAAGTGTGAGAGAGAGTGAGATAGAAAATGAATTAATTTATTATTATTGGGTTTATATAGTTTTGGTAGGAATGAAAATATGAAAAGTGAGGGATGTGAAATGAAAAATAGGGGCGGAGGGACTAATCTTGCCATTATGGTTAAACTTTTGCAATAAACACTGCGGGACCCATTTGACGTACTAAACGGACTCGAAAATTAACGAAACTTGCGTCATTGTTCACGAAATGATTTTTCCAATAAAAACGAGTATAAATTTGCAATACTTTCAAAAATAAATATTTTTGACAAGTACGATTCGTTTCGTGCTTTCTAGGTTGTGCTGGTTCACTAATAGGGACAATATTCTCGTTTCTCGCAATAATTCTCGTTTCTCAAGCCCAAACAAGTTCAATAAAAAGTTTAAGTTCTCAGGTAATGCAAAGTTTTAAAATAATTGGCTAGAAAGGTTTTGGAAAATTACCGGGTGTTACAAACACATGATGTGGATATAATTGATATAGAGACAAGGAAGGATGAGGTAAATAACACAAACCTACAAAGTACCCCACAAGTCCTACCATCATTCGAGGCATACACACCGCCCGTGACTTACTCGGAAGAAGTAGAAGGGACTATATGAACCCCAATTGAAGTAGAACCTTTGGAAGAAACAAAACTAGAAGAAATAGGTTTGAATACTTGTAGTCATAACCTTTCTTTTAGTTCTATGGAAGTTCCTAGTTTTGATGAACCGGAGCCTAAACCAAAACCGTTACCTAATCTTCCATCCTTAGATGTGAACTTAGGAATTGAATTAGGTCCCGATCCACCCATCAAACCATGTTGTCCGGGTAATGTTAAGATTAAGGTAGTAGACTCTAGGCCTTGTAGAGAGGAAGCTAACATAGGAGTGAACCATGACCTTACATACTTACATTACCCATTTATGATTGATCACAAGAAACATTATGGGTTTAAACCGGGTTTATTAGGTCAAAGTGGATTCTTAACTTGGAGTCTCTCGAAGTTGATAGAAGATGATCCCTTTCTAGGAGAAAATCTTAATCCGCCCACTAACCCAATTGAATTAGGTAAGGTTATGATGATAGGATCCCGCACCTTTGAGCATATAATTCACCCGTCACTCTTTCCTCACGTGGCATATTTCCACCCTAAGGGTGTGTATCGCTACTTTCACCTACACTTAATCCTAAGTGTAGGGAAAACCTCCCTATTTCCGTTAAATAAGGGTAGAGTCAGGCTCGTGACTCGAACAAAAACAAGCGCTTCTTGGGAGGCAACCCAAGCTTTATTTGCTTTGTGTGTTTATTTATTCGTTTGTTTGATTTTATTTGTTTCCGTATGTGTGTTTAATTTTTATTATTATTGATTCATGTTCAAAACTAAATTGTGAAAATGCTTTATCTTGTTTTTAACTTCGTCTTAACTACATATAAAGGTATTTTGCAAAAATTAAGTGTAAGGGAAATCCAAATCGGTTTATTAGAACAAATGAACATGAATCGTAATAATATTAAATTAACATACATATTAGTAATTGTTTGAGTCAAATGCTTGTATCGAGTCATAATGATGTTTTGCAGGATCTCCAGGAAGTAAGGTATAGGTTTTTCCAGAAATTTTCCAGAAACTTAACATGAGAATTCTGTCAGATCATTTCTGACGGCGTCAGGCCTTACAACCTGACGGCGTCAGGTTTTAATTTTCTGAAATTTTTGAAAGTTTGGTTTTCATAAAAAGTTTTTATTAAATCTCTAACTTATAATCTCCAAGAATCTGCAAAATTATCATTCCACAAGCATTATATCCTTATATATAGATTTATCCCGCCGATGTTATGCAGGTTTTCGTGTTTGTTTTCTCAGGTTTAACAGGTTATTTTGGACAAGGAGATGTATGGGGAATCAAGCTTATGGCGATGCATTAGTCTTGGAGCTTCTACTTTCTCTTGGAAGAAGATCTAACCATGTTACCTCTTTATCCACCAAACGAATCAGGGGAGTATTTGATTTCATTCTTTTACCTTATTTACTTTTACATCTTGTTATTTGAACATTGGGGACAATGTTCATCTTAAGTGTAAG
This sequence comes from Artemisia tridentata subsp. tridentata, assembly GCA_021014915.2. Lineage (NCBI taxonomy): Eukaryota > Viridiplantae > Streptophyta > Magnoliopsida > Asterales > Asteraceae > Artemisia > Artemisia tridentata. Next base: position 13,743,961 of record CP139504.1, read on the forward strand.
GGGGGGGGGGGGTAAAAGTACGATACTTCAAAGAATACAATTGCATTTGATTTTTGTTTGTTTAATGGTAGATGTGTAATAAAACTGAGATAAATACCTGTTAGGGCAATTTTAGTGCCAAATTTAAATTTTTTTACAACATATAGGAGTGAAACTTTGATCTTAATGAGCGTCTCACAGATAGGAGTTATATGACTAGCACAAAAACCGTACCACTAAATTTTTTTTTTCCACCCCCAAATATGTGAGGTTCGCCCCTAGAATTGGTAGGAAAAGCATTTATGCTATGATGTGTGTACCGGTAGCACTTAGATTCTAGAACTTGCGTTAGGACCATTCCGAGGCCACAAGTGAGACTACATTCGTGTAGTTAGATTTACTACATGATAAGAGGCATTAGGATTAACCCATTGTTTTACACCTGTGTTTTTGTTATAATTACTTTGGCTACATTGGTCAAGTAATTCTCCCACACCCTTTGCGTTGTACTCATTTTTAGTACACGATACCCCTAGTACACCCCTCAGAGCCTATCTTTTCGTTTCTAACTTTAAGCATTTTACTTAAAGGAAGAATTTGTTTACACCCCACTTAAATGTACACCCAAATCGCCTTAGCCTACCTTGTATGCACTCATTTTTAGTGCATTATTGTTACAACATTTGTTTAAACCCCAAGTTAATTATCTGATTGATTACATGGTTGCTAAGTCAAGTCATATCCTTGTACATATTGTTTTGGGACGATTGGGACTAATGGGTAAAGTACTAGCGTAATGGAGTAATGGGGAAGAACAACATTATTACCCCCATATGTGCTAAATATTTTAAAAGTACTCCAAGTTTTTCAATTATCTTAATTCGAGTCATTAGAATAGTTATTTGTAAAGTTATGTAAAAGTTCAAGTGTAAGGGGAATGCAACGCCCCTATGATGTATTATTTTGGATGGTAGGGCAAGAGTGTATGAAAAAAAAAAAAAATCAAGAAAAATACAAAAAAATGAGAAAAAGAAAAATAGAAAAAACATACGGACTACCATCCCGTTTCATTTTATGTTTATTTTATGTTTTTGTTAGCTTAAGATTGAGTCTAGTCTTGGCTTAGCAACGCCATATTGTACATGAAATTAATCAAGATCTTTAACTCGCCACCAGTAAAATATCCCTTATCCAACAAAACCGTGTTTATCATATCCCTACACCTCACGTTATAACCCATTTAAAAGCCCTCTTTGATAGTTTATCTTAGGTGCTTACGCCTAGTGGAGGAGGTTTTTGATCATTTCCCAAGCCTATGGTAATCTATTTGCTATGACAGGTAGTGAGAGATATTATCCGTTTCCATTTATGAGATTTATTTTGATGACACCTGAGAGATGTGAGTATCTAAACACTACTTGTGAGGTGCTAGTTTGTAATCTCCGTGCTTATTATGATTAAAGTGGAACGATTATTTGTTGTAATTACTTTTATATTAGTGTTAAATGACCCCTAACTTGTATTTTGATTAGAATAAAAGAGAATTTGCTTGAGGACAAGCAAATCTCAAGTGTAAGGGTATTTGATGAAGCGAAAAGTGTACCGCTTTTAGGGGGTCATTTAAGCCCTAAATCGTATTTATTTGATCAAATATTGCCCTAAATCGTTCCTTTTGTCATTTTAGGTACTTTTGAGAAGAAATCTGGAAAAGGAAGCATTTTGGACGTTTTTGGAGCATAAAAGTGAAGAAAATGACAAAGTCTCAAAATTATGCTGGAAAGTACCTTTGACGGCGTCAAGTATTGCTCTTGACGGCGTCATGGCTTGGCAAAAGAAGTGGATATGAAAATTACTCATGATAAGCCAGAGAATTTCACAATGGAAAGTCTGATGGCGTCACCCTTTGAAGTGATCAAGGTCGTCACGGTTTAAGCTAAAGAGGGACGGCGTCAAGCTCAATTCTGACGGCGTCAAGCCTTGATAAGCCAGAGCGGATTTTGGAGCACTAAAGCGGGACGACGTCAGGAAGGCCATCCGGGAACCCTAGACACGGCGAAGTGACGGCGTCAAGTCCTATAACGTGACGCCGTCAGCCCTTAAACTCTATATATAGTTTTGCAATTTTTTGTCATTAGTGTGCAACTTTGTGAGGAGAAACCCTAAGACGAATTTCTGCCATTTTTAAGGGTTTTCATACCCTTGGATCTCCCATGTTTAATTGAAGATAAGTAATCGTTTAATCATTCAATATGTCTATGTGTTGTTTGATTATATCTTGTTCTTGTCTTTTGATTAACATGCTAGGCTAGATTTATCTTGTGTTTGCTTAGATCTAATGAAACCTAGCTATTGATTATTGGTTATTAGTGTGTTATTAATTGTATTGGATGATTGTTTATCGATGTTAGGCTTAAGAAAACTGGCTAACTTCCTATTCGGTAACTTGCTTGAACGTCTTAAGAAACATGAACCAATGCGTACTAAGGTTTTTATGGTTGTATTTAATGCATGAGCGAATTCTAGTGATCCCATGTTAGGAGCTTCCTAGCCGGCTCGACATAGGAGTGAAGTAGGAGCTCATAGAGTTGGGGAAGTACGTACGCCACCCCACGATTGGTATTAAGGAATACACCCGTCATCCACGCGATTAATACACACTAATCAACCGGTAAAAGATAGTTAGGGAGTAAGGAAATCTAAGTAAACACATTTCTCTCCACATAAGTTTCACAACCTTTTCATTTTCAGTTATTTTATTTTATTTGCATTCGTAGTTATTTGGGTTAGTTGACTAGCAACTAATTCCGCCCACTCTTTCAAACCCGAGATTTTACTTGCTTTCATAAAAATATAAAAATACAAAAAAGAATCTTCTCTCACCCTTAGACCTATTAGAGTAGTTTTTCAATCCTAACGACACTATTCCCTGTGGAGAACGATCAATCCCCCGTACTTACCACTACACTATACTACATCGGTCAGGTACACTGCCTGGTGGGGTTGTAAGCCTCTTGAGATCCCTCGAGAGGTAAAACCTGTTGTAAGGTCACAAAACCACGCATCAAAACCCTAGACTCAAATTAAAAGAAAATAAGAGTGAATTACTTACAATTGATGATGTTATGGTTAGGATTTGTTAATTTCAATGCCTCAATCTTGATTTGCAAAAGTTTAATTGAATTATGGTGTTATGGTTCGGTTTTGACAGCAAGTGGAAGTGGTTTTGTGTGTTTGGAAAATTTGTGAAGAAGAAAAGAGTAACTGGGCGTGTTTTTCAGATGCACGGCTCCACGGTTCCACTAAACATTAGTGGAGCCGTGGCTCTTTAGTGGAGCCGTATGTCTGATGGTCCAGTTTTTCTTCTGTTTTGACATTTGGCTGATTAATCTTACTTATTTAGTAAGACTTTTTGACACGAGGAAAAAGTTTATACCTAATAAACTTTTTGACGAAAGATGATTAAATGGGATGACCGGAAATGACCTTAGTGTTTTCGAGGAAATTGACTAAGTTGTCATTGGATGAGGATTTACTTCTAGTATTTCCCGTGAAATAAATAGAAGTTATGAGTTGTGTTTAGGAGGATGACTATAATATTTCCCATGAAATATTTAATTAGTCGGAGTACGCGACACAAGGAATGACTTGATATTTCCCATGAAATATTCATGAGTCATGTGACGAGTGAAAATATGACTTAAAAAGTCATGGGCGATTAGTAGAGAATGACTTCAATGTTTCCCGTGAAACTTTCGAGAGGTCATAGAAGGGATGAAAGGTTATGAGGTATGACGTGACGGATGAATTTAATATTTCTGAATGAATATTCAAATAGTCATGAGCGGGATGAGAGGAATGACTTGAAAAGTCATATGACGAGATGCGAGGAATGACGTTAATATTTCCAGTGAAATATTAGGAAGTCGTGAGATGAGGTTTAGGGAATGACTTGACATTTCCAATGAAATATTCAAGAGTCATGAGTCGAGAATAAGATGGATGTGTGAGATGACTTCAATATTTCCGGAGAAATATTCAAATAGTCATAAGAGGGGATGAAAGGTTATAAGGTATGACGCGAGGGATGACTTTAATATTTCCATAGAAATATTGAAATAGTCATGAGCGGGATATGAGGAATGACTTGAAAAGTCATATTATGGGACGCGAGAGATGACATTAATAATTCCAATGGAGTATTAAGAGGTCATTTGACGAGAATGTAAAGGTTAAGGTGAGAAGAGATACTTTTTAAAGAAAAGATTTCTCTTTCGACGTTATCATGACGGAGGAGATGTCTTTCTGCGGGGAGATGACGTACTTCGACGAGCTTCGTTCATGAGCAAACTATAGAGTTCCTGGACAAGTCTAATGGCATCTTGACTGCTACTCTTCACAGGGAGTTGTTTCATCTATAGTGTTTGTTGTCATGCCTTTCCGGCGCTTGCGTACTCGGCTTCGGTCGTGGTGACAATAAGAGTAGTTTGTTTCTTGGGGAACCAAGATGTTTGTTAATCAACCTATGAAGGTACAAACATTACTCATTATGTTTCAACCCACATTAACTCTCACATTATCAGAGTTGGTATAGAAACATTTTCTACATCAATCTCCTCAAGATATAGTAATCTCAAGTGTATAGTATCTTTAATGTATGGTATGATACATTAAACACCTTGATGTAAGAAGTTTTGGGACACTTCTTACAAGTGGGCACAAAGCCAACACTATTCATGATAATGGACCTACTTGCCGTTAGGTAAACTGCTTTACCTATTATGCCCCTAACCTAGTTATATCCGCGCACTCACCTTCTTCGTCTCTTGTGAGTTTCGCATTTGCGGATATGGGCGTTATTGTCAATAAAGACTATTACTTAAACTATGTATCTCATACATATAGTATACATAAGTTTACAGGGATACTTCATTTAGGCAAGATTACATATGTGCAAGGAAGGGAACTCGATTCACTCATCAATGCTTAATTCAAACTTGTCACGCATGATCTTCAAGCGATCATCGAACATTTCTGGACAAGTTGAATTTGGCATGATGAGATGTGAATAGAGTTTCTGTGTTATAGTGCCTACCATGTTAGATTCTAACTACACTATTTCATGCCAAACATTACTACTAACAAAGGGTGTTTTAAGAAAGCGTACCTGTGCCTGAGGTGTTTGCTCTTAAAACTAGAAGACTAGGGTACCTTTGTTGAATGTTAAGCATGAAAGACACGACTTGACTATTGCGTCACCGGATATGCTTGATAACGCATCATACTCCTTTTGTTAGACTCCAAAGTATATTTAAACTCATGTTTTCCTAGCAAAACAAATGTTCAAACATCTGGTCCCCAATATCTCATGGGTCCAAAGTTGTTAGAGTTAAACATCCTACGCATTTGTTGCGTTAGTTTAGGATGTGAGAATGGAGGACACATTTCCCACGGTAAGTAACTTTGTGGTGGACGATCATTCCAAGTTACGGGAAAGTTACTTGGATGATTTTGTCTTCTAAAGTTACCTCTCGGTAGAGGAGTTCTAGACCGAGGTTTGGGAGAGTTTACCTTTCTAGGTGGAGGAGTAGTTGACCTAGTGTCACGCTTTACAAATCCATGTTCGGGAGATGACAATGGTTTGTTAAAGCCTTTGGTTTCCTCTCTACTTGGAGTAGACACTCTAGTTCTATTTACAACTACTTGACTTGGTTTAGGACTTAAGTTACTTTTCAGAATTGACCCAGTTTTGTCCTCAGCACCACACGGTACCACGGTACCACTAAATTTAGTGGTGTCGTCTGTATCTTTAATGGTGCCGTCACCTTCAGACATGGACTTTTCAGGCATTACAAATTTTACTTGTTTAGTACCACTTGTAGAAGCCTAATTTGGGTCAAATCCTAAACCCGAACGGTCATGTTCACTATATCTAATATTTTCAAGTATATTATTAAGCTTTTTAGTTCCTTCATCAAACTTAATGATTCTTAAAGCATTTTCTTTAAGTTTTTCATTTTCTACTTGAAGACTAATACATGACCCGCATCCTAAGTCTACTTCCTTGTTTTTCTCAAGTCTCTTGACTTGATCATTTAGTTCTAAGACTTGTAGTTCTAGTTCTTTTAATTTTAATTTTAGCTTTGTGTTTCTACCTAAGATCTTAGTACTAACTACGCATAGTTTGTTGTATTCGTCATGTAATTCACTGTCATCTACTGACGAATTATTATCACTATAATAAGAAGAGTCAGAATGTACCTCGTTAGAAGCTTGAGCCATTAGGCACGTTTCATCGTTAGGTTTCTTCTCTTCTTCTTCACCGCTATCACTCCAAGAACCTCCTACAAAGGCTCTTTGGTTGTTGGATTTTGGTGGCTTAGGACATTCTCCTATGAAGTGATTAGGATCTCCGCATCTAAAGCATCTCCTATCACTTGTCCCTTTTCTTTCATCATGATTTCTTTGGGATGACTTCTTCTCATCGCGAGATTGTCTAGGAAATCTACCTTTCCTCCTAAAGAACTTTCTAAAGTTCCTAACGGCTAGTGCGTACTCTTCATCTTCACTACCGGAACTCGAACATTCCTCATCACTAGACTCCTTCTTGGCTTTTAATGCTAGAGATCTAACTCTCTCGCTTTTTCCTTTGACAATGTCGGAGTCTTTCTTGATGATCATCTCGTGAACTTTCAAGTTTCCTATAAGTTCATCGAGTGACAATGCCGCCAAGTCCTTTGACTCTTCTATGGCGGTGACCTTTGCTCTCCATTTAGGATGTAGAGCTCTAAGGAACTTCCTAACATAGTTCTTACTAGAATAACCTTCATCAAGAGCTTTAAGACTAGTGATAATAGTATTAAATCTAGCAAAAACATTATCTATTGACTCATCCTCCGAAATGGAGAATTGTTCATATTGTTGAACAAGAAGATCTATCTTGTTCTCTTTGACTTTGTTATTACCTTGGTGAGTGACTAACAAGGTTTTCCAAATATCTTTTGCCGTATTACACATGAAAATTCTTTCAAACTCCTTTTTAGGCAAAGCATTATAAATCATCATTTTAGCCTCATTATTTTTGGCTAATTTCCTTTTTAGTTCATCACTTTGTTTATCATAAGAAACTATTTCATCCTTTTTAGTTTCCGGATTCTTTTGAATAGGTTGAAAGTCACCCTCGGTAATAACATGCCAAAGATCAATGTCTTTTGATTTCACATACGTTTCGAATCTTGTTTTCCAATAAATAAAACAATCGGTTTCGAAAAGTGGTGGTCTTTGCATAGATTGCCCTTCTAGATATTTGTCGGAATCCATTGATCGGTTCAAGCTTTAAAATACAATATACTTTAAAAACTTGACTGACGTGGCTCCTGATACCAATTGTGGGAAACTAGAAGGGGGGTTGAATAGTTTACCGGTTTAAAAACTTCTTTTAAAAATCTTGTTTTAAAAGTATGCTATTGGAAACTTTGATTCGAACTCTATGTGTAATCAATCAACACCAATATGAACTACACACTAAGCTAAGTAATAATAACAAATAAAAGTAAAGAGTAGAGTTGGAAAGATCAAACCGAGACAGAGGATTTATAGTGGTTCGGCTACGAAGCTCTTCTTCGCCCTACTCCACTCCCCGAGTACCACACTCGAGAGTTTCAAACACTATATCAACAACCTCCCTTCAGGCGGAGAAAACCGTACACGTCGCTTATCCTATTACCGACACTAAGCTAGATGTCGAGTGCTAATCTTAGCTAGCACCAATCTACCAAGGTCCACGTGACCAAACACTCAAGCCCAGTGGCTTCAAGAGATCACCAAGATCTCAACACGATCACAATGATCAACACTCACTTCACTCTACTCGACTAACACTAACCTAATGACCCTTGATCTTCTTGATCAATCACACAAGCCCAATGGCTTCAAGAGATGTTCACTATCTCTATAGATCACACTTGATCTTCACTCTCACTCACAAAAAGAAAATAAACTTGATGTATGCTAAGACACAACAAGGTTGTAACAAGTGTTACAAGAACCTATCAACTATAACTCTAGTATCTTCTTGATTACTTGAGTTCTTCTCTTGCTAATGAAGAGGGATGACAACACCTTGTATCAACTTGGATACTTGTGTTCTTCTCTTGCTAGTGAAGAGGTATGAAGAGGATCACTTGAAAGATGATTGGATCACTCTTGAAACAAAGAAAAACTAATCTAAATGACCCTAAGAAGTGAAAGGTGTGAGAGGATTTAACTAAGGGATTTTTCTGTGTGTGAAGGGTGCCTAAAACTGTGAAAGAGGTGGGTATTTATAGGCAAAGAAAATCTGAACGTTACAATTCAAAATGGTACGGACGGCTCCATTAAATGACCCACGGCTCCGTTAAATTTAACGGTACCGTGGAGCCGTGGTAGACTAGGACGCTCCAAATTTTGTCTTTTCTGGTGAAAACTTATTTGGGGAAGGTTGGAGCTGATTTTGGGGGGGAAAATAGCTATTGTGATTTTCAAACTAATTTTTCCATTAAAACATTTCTTAATATTTCAAAAATAATTTGTCATGTGTATTTTTGAAAAAATGTTTTGTCCCATTTAAGATGTGAATTTTCAAAACATAAATTCACTTCTTTGATCACTAGTTCAAGTTGTAACTTTGTTCAAGAGTGATTTGCGTAGAAGCGGGATCTTCCGATTAAAAACTTGTTAACGTTAATTTTAACGTAACGTGAGTTCACATTTTGTCATCCTCAAAACGTGAAGTAATCGAAAGATATAAATAACGTTTTTAGAACATTATTTGCATCAACAATGTACATCTCCAGTTTTTAAGGTGCAGCTTTAAAAACCAATTGTCTGTCAATGTTAGTGTAGCTTACCTTCAAAAATGTATGGCCCATGTGAAATGAATATTTATTAAATCTGTTGGCTTATTGTTGGCACAGGCACGTCTGAGTCTCATTCCGAAAGCTCAAGACCAACTGATGCTGACCCCATAGTGACTCAGGGGAAATACCTATGCGCGCAGACGCTGTTCGGGGACGAGCGGCAATGGCTGTGCCCTAAGGTTAGTGCGACAGTCAGTCGTTGTGTATGTTACCATTCATTAGTGTCCATGTTCACTGACCCATTGTATAACAGCCAACAGTCAAGAGACCACAAGCTAATCCATTTACAACATTGTGGATATAGGTTCGTCGGGAACACGTCACATGCCTCCAGTAACAAGAGGTTTGCAGCCAAGAAGAGGGCGGCAATGTAACACCCCCGTTTTCGATATAAGCAGCGGAATACAAGGTTTGGGGTGCTACTTCAAGTATCACAGTCATGAAAATAGAAATAGACTCAAAAGAGACGTTTTAAATAAAATTGTTATCATTCATTTATTTAAATCAGAGTACATATGATAGGTCCCAGAGGGAGGTTCGGAAATACGTTATAAAAGTTACATTATTCAGTTGAATGATAACAATGTGGACATCCTTTTTAGAAGAAAGTCCACTGCCACTCCGTGCCGATAGTCATGCTTTTAGTTACCTGAGATAACATGCTTAAAAAGTCAACATAAAAGTTGAGTGAATCCATAGTGTTTAAAGTTATAATCAGTTTGAACACAAGCTAAATAAGAGAAATCAGTTATATCACAGTTCGGAATATTGCACTAAACCTCATGACACGCAATGCGTTGACAGTTTCCAGTCTCACTAACATAATAAAAATGATAGTGGTTTGCCCCCAGGTTTAGATATCAAATATAGTGCATCTGCCTAACCGGCTACCACGAAGATATCCATCCGGTTAGAACAAATGGGTCTTCAGGCCAATAGATCTATTCATGATATTCGCGCTCACCCAGCAGGTGACTAATGGTGCATGATATGAGGGTCTTTTCAAATATAAATATAAATACAGATAGGGAACAGTTAGCTTAGTGCAATAACAATCAGGAAAATACTTGTGTTCGGTTTAATAGCATGTATTTCTCCACGAGTTTGGAAAACATATAAAGAAAAGTGGGACTATAAACTCACCTGAACAGTCTAGATGGAAAACAAAGTTAAACAAAGTTGATAAACGTCTCCGGCTCGCAACCTGGGTTGGTATGTCAAGTTTCAGTAACCGTTTTCTGAATATATACAAGTTTTGTTTGTTCCATAACGTTTTCGGTTGTCGATTAAATGTTAAATTTGAGACAACATGAAGTCTCTTCAAAAGTTATAAGATTTTATCTTATTCCTTATTTATATTTTCGTTCCGTTCGTTGGTTAATTTCTTCCTGTTCGTTTGTTATCGAGATACACATATTTTGTTTATAAATTAAATCGTCTGCTTGAGAGGCCTGGGAGATCGCCTAGATCTCGCTTCCTCTCCTCCCGTTCATCTTTGCAAATCAATATCAACATCCTCAGTTGAAAGCATTTATGATTTGTTGATACCCGTGGCATCCTTATTTTGGTTCTAGGGTTTTGTGATGCGTGGTTCTGTGGTACCCTGGTCTTCGATTCAGTGGCAACAGGTTCAAGGTTTTACACGCTTGGTTTTTCTATTGCTCCTGTGTTGCTGTGGCTCTGGGTTCTGTGGTATTCGTGTATCGTGGTTCCATGGTTCTGATGTTGCATGCTGGGTTTTTATTATTATGAGTTTCTAATGTTTCTAGGTTCCTTTGCTGCTATCCTTTTGTGTTAACTGCTGTAGTTTACTTGGTCCTTTGGTATTTGTGATCTGGTGATATCTGTGGCCTTCTATATTGGTTCTGGGGTTCTGTGATGCATGGTTCTGTGGTACCGGGTCCTGTGATTCTGTGACAATATTTTCGAGGCTCTGTGGTACGTCATTTGTCGTTGCGAGCCTGGTTATTCTGATTGCTCCGGGTTGCTGTGGTTCTGGTTTCTGTCTTGCTTGTGTATCATGGTTCTGAGGTTCTGATGTTGTATGCTGTGGTTCCATTGTTTTGAGTTCCAAAGGTTTCAATTGGTTCTATGCCTGTTGTAAGATTTCACTGTCCCTTCGTGGGTCTTAGTGGATGTCGGGATGGTGGTGGAAATGGACTCATTAAAACCTCTTTGATCACACATCTTCGCGAACGGCACTTTAGTGGTGAGGCTCAAGCTATCACTAGGCATTCTCTTTTGTCGGATTTGGTTATTTTCGAAAGGGCTGAGGTTACTCTTAAGCGTATGGGTTTGTGGTTGTGTGGTGGTTGTTTCAAAACGTATACTTTCCGGACTAGGTGTCGTCATGGTACGGGGTCTGATTTTGTGTCTCCTCCTGATGGTGGTGATGGTGTTGTTCGGTTCGTGTTATATGATCTCACCAAACCGCAGGTTTCCTCCCATGTAGCCCTTGTTGAGGATTTGGTTTTGGACGAGTTTGGTGGTTTCGATTTACCTCTTCTTGATACTTTATTCTCTAAGGGGTTGCGGACTGTCAAATCCATCCCTCCCAAATGTCGTTTGGAGTTCTCTCGTGCTTTGAAAGGAGCTCTTGATAAGGTGATCTGTGCGCCTGATGACATTTCTTGTTTGGTTGGTTTGTTAGTCTTGCCTCTTTGTCTCCTTAAAACCTTTTGCCCGAGGAGTAATCAAGAGTGTAGGTCGGCTACTAAGCGTCAACGCCAGGAAGAGTATATTGTTAATGCTATTCATGCATGGGGCACCCCTGGTGGCAGTTTGCAGATTGTGCGTGAGGTTTTAGCCGAACCCTCCCCATTATGGTCTTATATTGATGATGATAGCTTGGACTTGGGTGACCGCAATGTCAAACAATGTAAGAGGAAGATTTGTGATGGTCATTATTCTGCTGCGATCAGAGTTCTTTCGTCTTCTGGTATTGCACCTTATGATGTTTCTACTCTTGAGGACTTAAAAGCTAAGCACCCTTTCCAGTCTGCTCCTCTTTTGCCTGATATACCTATTGATCATCACCACTTTACTGCATCTCCTGCTACGGTTCTTGACATGATTAAGAGTTTCCCTCGTGGTACTTCTTGTGGGCGGGATGGGTTGCGTGCCCAACACCTTTTGGATTGTTTAAATGGTGCAGCTGTGGCTATTTCTGATGAGTTGGTCGCTTCTATCACCCAAGTGGTGAACCTTTTTCTTGCTGGTAAATGCCCGAGGGCGTTGGGTGAGTACATTGCTAGTGCTCCTCTCACACCCTTAGTCAAACCAGGAGGGGGTATCCGTCCTATTGCTGTTGGGACTGTTTGGAGGCGATTAGTTTCCAAGGTTTGTGCGTCCATGATTGGCCATTCTTCGGATGGTTATTTAGATGATTTACAATTTGGTGTTGGGGTATCGGGTGGAGGGGAGGCTATTCTTCATGCTGTGAATCGGTTGATTGAGGATCGTGGGGGTGATGTTGGTCTTTCTATGTTGTTGGTTGATTTTAAAAACGCCTTCAACATGGTGGACCGGGCTGTTATGTTGCGTGAGGTTCGGCTTCATTTCCCGGCTATTTCACGGTGGGTGGAATTCTGTTACTCCAGTCCTGCCAGATTATATTATGGTGAGCATACTCTTTGGTCTCATCAAGGTGTGCAACAAGGTGATCCGCTTGGGCCTCTTCTTTTTGCTTTAGTGTTACATCCCCTGGCATGTAAGATTAGAGACTCTTTTAACCTTTCTTTTCAAGCATGGTATCTGGATGATGGCACTATTATTGGAGATACTTTGGTTGTGGGTAAGGTTTTAGAGTTGATTATGATGGATGGACCTAGTCGTGGCCTACACCTCAATGTTGATAAAACTGAGGTTTTCTGGCCAAAGGAAGACCCCAGAAGCAGATATGCGGGTGTTTTCCCCCCAAATATTTCTCGCCCCTTACATGGTGTTAAATTATTGGGTGGGCCCGTTAGTGTGGATTTTGAGTTTGGTAGTAAGCTTGTTCTGAAAAGGGTGGCTAAAACCATTGAACTTATGGATGCTGTTGCTAAACTTAATGACCCTCAATGTGAGTTGTTGCTACTCCGTGCATGTGCTGGTATTTCCAAGTTGTATTTTTCTATGCGCACATGTTCCCCCCGGGTCTTTGAGTGTGCTCAGGTTTCTTTTGATGCGGCACTTCGTTCTTCGTTGGAGCGTATTGTCACTGCTTCTGGGCCTGGTTTTGGTGATTGGCAATGGAGACTTGCCACCCTACCCTTTGCTTTTGGGGGGCTTGGTGTATATTCTGCAGGTGATGTCTTGAACTATGCTTTCCTTGCTTCTAGACTTCAATCTGCTAGCTTACAGACTAAGCTTCTCCATAGTTCTGGTATTGCAACTGCTGGTCCCTCCTTTGATGATGCTTTATGTACTTTTAATATGAATATGGATTTTGACCTTTTGAGTAACCCAAGCGAGGTCGCTGCCCCCAAACTCATGAAGAAATTGGCAGATATATATTTCAATCGGGTTACCCAAACTGTTGAATCTACCTTCCATCTATCTCCTCGACAGATGGCGTTATGGAGCTCACTAAAGGAGGATCATACTTCAGATTGGCTTAGGGTGGCTCCAATATCTGGATTGGGACAAACCATGAATGCACGGACATACCGTTGTGTGTTGTGCTATCGGCTGGGTGTTCCTCTTTTCACTGTTCAGGTACCGTGTTCAGCCTGTTCTAGGGTTTTTACTGGAGATATTTATGGGGATCACGTTGTTTCGTGTGCGGGTATTGTTGGCATTAAACATCGGCATAACATTGTGCGTGATGTTCTTGTTGATATATGTTCTCGGTCCGGAATTTCAGCTCGTAAGGAGGTGGATATTGGGCTTTATGGAGATAGGGACAGATCTTTACGCCCAGCTGATATATTACTTTACTCTTGGGATGGTGGGCTTGATGTATGTGTTGATCTTACGGGATCGTCACCCTTGACGCAATCTGGTATGATTGATTTTATGCCAGGTCGTGCAGTTATTGAAGCCGCACAACGTAAACGTGTCAAGTACGAGGCTAAATGCGTGGATATCGGATATGGGTTCCTCCCCTTTTCATTCTCCTCTTTTGGAGAACTTGAGAAAGATGCAGTAACCCTACTAAAGCGTATTCGACGATTCTCTATGACTCAAGACATTGGAGCACGGGCTGCGCTTCATATTTTTAATAGGATTAGTTTTGCTATTGCTAGAGGTGTGGGGGCCCAGTTGGTTTCTCGGCTCCCCACTAATTTCTTGTAAAATCATATTCATTTTTAATAAAATTGTTGGTTATAAAAAAAAAAAAATAAATAAATAAATAAATAAATAAAAAAAAAAAAAAAAAATAATAATAATAATAATAATAATATAATAATAATAATAATAATAATAATAATAATAATAGAAAATGTTACGCTTTATACCCTAAAGTTTCACATATTGACAATTTATACCCTTGAACTTGCATAAAATGACAATTTTTACCCCTTAACTTTGGTCAAATGACAGTTTTTACCCCTGTAGTTTCAAAAGTTACACTTTTTACCCCTGAGGTTCAAGTCGACAGCAAACTAAGTCCTAGTTACAATTTTACTTAGAGTCTTCGCAAGAAATACCCTTGAACTCCCATCGCGTTACACACGACGTCCTTATTTTTATAAAACGCGTTATACGTTACGGAAAAAGGCAAAACTTTTTACGAATCTTCTACACACTTCTTTATCAGTTTATAAATTTCATTTTTACAAATTTCCAGCTCGTGATTCGAGCTCACGAGCTCGAAATAATTTTTATAAAGGTGCGTTTGTTCGTATTTTTGGGCAGAAAACACGCAGGAAAGAAAAGGTGATATCTCGGTGAATACTTAATCATTTACCTTCGTTCTTTTTCCTACCATTAGATAGCTAAGTGAAATTTAATCTGACAAAAATTTAGAATTTTTAAGGTCCATTTGGTTGTCGAATTTAAGGTTTCAAATAGAGGGTCTGCTGTTGGTCTCGACAGGAACAAAAGAAGAAAAACAATTTGGTTTTTAGTTTTTGATCTTACGATATTTACAGTATATATAACATATCTAGGTGCTTTCTAACTTGTTTTAGATGTTCTTGGGTTATAAAATAAATATAAGAGGGTGTTTATTTGGTTCGATTGAAATGGAAAAAAAAAAAGAAAGTAAAATTAGGTTTTGATCTTTTAAAGTTTCTAGCTAGTCTTCTAAGGTATAACATATTATTATTAAGTATATTAGACTCATTTCTATCTTGTTTTAATGTCTCTTGAGTTTGTTATCAAGAATATAAGGGTGTGTTTGTTTTAGTTCGAACAAAAGAAAAGAAAAAGAAAAGAAATGAAATTTCAAGTTTTTGTATTAGATCATTATTAGAGATCATTAAGGTAGTCTTTTAAGAGTATTTAGAGTATAGTAAAAGAAATGAAAAGGGTTTAGAACTTACCTAGCTTATATGGTTCGATTAGGGAAATTTTTGGGGCGTATGACTTGGAAAAGTGACACAAGAGTGTCTTCCTTCCTCCTTGTCTTCCTAGGGTGCTCTAAGACTCGTACAAGGGCTGTAAGATCAATGATGAGGGTGTATGTAGGCTGTGGTGGGTGTGTCGAGTGTTTTGAGGGAAGAAAGGATGAGTGGTGATCAAGTATTTATAAAAAGGAGGAATTAGGGTTTTCTAAAGTCTTCTAGGGCTTCTTTTGGAGTGTGTGGAGAGGCAAGGAGATGTGTCTCCTTTGTTTGGGCGCCACATGGATTGGAGGGTAAAAGAGTAGATGTGTAAAATCCCTTGCCATACAAGTAGGCTTATTCTAGAAGAGGGGGGATGTGGAAATATTAGGGTTTGACCCATGTGTTTCTAGGGTTTAGAAAAGATAGGGTTTGGTTTGTATATTGTTGAAATCGAACTAGGCTAGTGGAAAATGGGTTAGTTTGGTTCGAATAGGGCTTTATAGGATTGTACATTGAGCTTTGGCATGTGGTACTCTAGGGTTAAGGTTTTAGTTAAGGCTTTTAGGGTTTGTTTATTAATTAGAAATGATTTTATAGGTTTTCTAAATATATATATGTATATCGAGCTATAGAAAATCAAAAGAAAATAATTTGGTGCTTTAGAAAGTTGTACTCTAGGCTTAGGGGTGTTGTACTAGGGTTTAGAAAATAAGTAAAATATATTTTTACTGATTACTTAAGTTATATAATTTTTATGTAATTTTTATTAAGGTTTTAAAGTGTTTAAATGAGATTTTAAAGTTTTATGCATTAGAGGGTTGTACAATAGGTTTAGAGGATTGTACATTTAATTAGTAAAAAAAAAAATTATGCATGAAATTATTACACAATATGCTTTTAAAATAATTATTTTTAGAGTTTATATAGCATTTTTATTAATAAATGATTTTTATGCATTAATGACTTGTACATTGGTTTAAAGGACTTGTACATATATATTTTATAAACATATTATTTAGGGTTTGTGATTTTATTACATAAAATCATAGTTTTGTGAAATTAGGGTTTTATCGGGAGTTATAGTGGAATTAGGGTTTCTGTGCTTTAGTGACTTGTACATTACTCAAATAAGTTATATTTTAGTATTTCTAGGGTTTTGTTATTCTCACATGTTGTTATGGTAGCTTAGGGTTTCATAAAAACTCTTATTAGATAAGAAACGTTTAGTTTTAAACGTACGTTAACGAATTAACGTAAAGTGGTAAATGAGACCTCATAAAGTTTTGGGTCAAAGATGTTTATATAGATAAACATTAAATCAGTTATGGTTGGGTTGCGAGCATGTTTATCGAGGATGTGATCTACATCACATGTGATGATAGTTATAATCAGATAATAATAATAATAAAAAAAAAAAAAAAAAAAAAAATCTACGTGGAAAAAGGTTAAGTACTAGATAATTATATAGGGAAATCTTACAGTAGTTACATTATCCCCCCGTTGAAGGGAATCTCGTCCTGAGATTCAGTCTACGTTGGCCGGTGAGTTAGGAAAAAGATGTGGGTATTTTGCCCGGATTTGATCTTCTCGTTCCCAGGTAAATTCTAGTCCTCTCTTGGAGTTCCATCTAACCTTAACGATAGGAACGCGACTTCGTTTTAGCTGTTTGATTTCTCTATCCATGATCTCCACAGGTTCTTCCACAAAATTGAGCTTGTCATTGAGACGAAGCTCTTTCATGGGAATCACAAGTGTTTCATCTGATAGACACTTCTTCAGATTAGATACGTGGAAGATAGGATGTATTTTACTGAGTTCTACAGGAAGTTCAAGTCGATAGGCTACTGGACCGATTCTCTCCAGAATCTTAAAGGGTCCAATGTACCTAGGATTCAACTTTCCTCGCTTTCCAAATCTAACCACGCGTTTCCATGGTGACACCTTTAACATGACTCTGTCTCCGACTTCAAATTCCATAGGCTTCCGTCTTACATCCGCGTAGATCTTCTGTCTATCTCGGGCCGCTTGCAAATGCTGTCGAATTTGCACTATTTTATCGGTAGTTTCCTGAATTATCTCTGGTCCGGTAAGTTGGAATTCTCCGAATTCCGCCCAGCAGACAGGTGACCGGCACTTTCGTCCATAAAGTGCTTCAAACGGTGCTGCTTTGATACTCGCATGGTAACTATTGTTGTATGAGAATTCTGCCAAAGGCAAATGTCTATCCCATCCTTTACCAAAGTCTATTACACATGCTCTGAGCATATCCTCCAACGTTTGAATAGTTCTTTTGCTCTGTCCATCGGTTTGTGGATGATAAGCCGTACTCAAATCTAAATTAGTACCCAAGGCGTTCTGAAGCTTTTCCCAAAATCGTGACGTGAAACGAGAATCACGATCCGAAATGTTGATATAAATAATGCCTAAAAACGTTATTAATATTTTTCGATACCACTACGTTTTGATAATCACAAAATGTAAAATCATTAAACGAAAGATTATGATGTAAACAAGTATTTAGTTGTAAATATCTATTTTAACAACTTAATCACTTAAGGTATGAATAAACAAATGCCTAATGCATTATATGATCAAAGGAACATTTTCTTAATCACTAGATTTTTTATAAAATGTCACAAACATTTTATATCTTTTAGAAAATCATTTTTGGTATTAAGTAAATATATTAAATCCATTATAAATATATGAATTCAAATTTTCAACCAAAAATGGCAAAAATATTTTAGAAAAACCTTCCTCATAAAAAGACAATGCTGGGCAACGGATACATTGGGCGGCCCCCTTAATTAACAAGGCGGCCCCCTTAATAATTAAGGGGACCGGCCACGCTCCTCAGCTCCCCAGCTTTGCCTATAAATACTGGACTATTCCTGGACTTTTTCCTCACCTTTTGCACTAAAACTTTCTGTCCAAATCTTTCCTATTCTTTCTAATTAATCCTTTGATCATATAATTATAAGCTTTTGTTCCAAGTGATCCGAAGCTTCAACCTCTCAAGTGCAAGAGAAGAATACTTCTATCCGTCAAGACAAGAAGTATTACAACTTGGTGTATCTCTTCCATCCAAGTTGTTGGTGTATCATAATTGTAAATCATTTTTTCATTTGTATAAGTTGTGTATATTTGTTAGATAGGTGTGAACCCAAGCATTTTCATTTGTATAAGTTGTGAATAATTGCTTAGAAGTCAAAAATGAAAATGAAAAACTTAAAGATGAAATTTTCAAACTTGACAAGTTTAAAAATAGTAGTAACTCACTTAAGAAAATAATAAGTGTTCAAAGATCATCCGAAGATAAAACCGGTCTAGCAATCAATTCAATCGATATTTCAAATAGTAAAAATAAAAATGTAAAGTTTGAATGTGAGTCTAGTAAACAAAAACTGTTAGAGTCAAAACCTAAGTATATACTTATAAAAGATATAAAAATACCCATTGCTAGTGATGAGGAAGTAAAAAGCTTTTATAAACCATCGTTAAAAACCAAAACCGGATTTTCTAAACCAAAATTAAGATCCAAAACTCCACCTCCAAATAGACCAAATAATCCTCATCCTCGGCCTAAAACCCCTCAACCTTGAAGAAATCAAGGTAGACAAAACTTTCCTAATAATAGTCACCCAATGTGGAATTATTCACATCAACCAAGTTTTAATCCTTGGGTAATACTTCCACCATACATGCAAATGCAAACCATGTTTGGTTCAAACAATTTTGGACAAATGAGACAATGGGGACCAAGTGGCTAAATCGTCACTCATTGAATAATTCGGAAACTCATCTATGATTGGCTTCTATAAGTCAATATAACACCTTGAAGTATTTGAAGAAAATCTACTGAAGACAAAAAGGTACGCTTTTTTTTAAGCTCATTGTTATAATATATGCTTAGATTAATGACTAGTTATTTCATGCCTATTTAGCTCATAATGCCTAGTTATATATATACACATAATAGCTTATATGAATCTACTTATAACCTAGAATCACTTGTTCTTTTCCCTTTGGCCCTCTTAAGCTATAACGTTTAAAATGGAAATCTTCTATGTCCACTATTAGAAAACTCATGGTGATGAAGTGAAATGAGTTAAGTGGATTAATCATTAACATAGAAGTAAGATTAGATTTCTCGCGTTAGAAAACTATGGATGAAACAAGCTCTCGTAGACTATGGCATCAAGTTAGATAAGTGTGCGACAACAAAGGAGCTATAGATGTTAGGTTATACCCCATTCAACACTCTCGCATCAAACATATAGAATTTCGTCATCGCTTCCTTATGACCATAGGATATGTAGAAAAGGGTAGCATGTGACAATAGCCTTAACCAATTCCCTTGAGCATGAGATCTTTAACAACCATTTTTTAAAATCTAGGATTAATGGTATTTGTTGTCAAAAATCTAGTATCTTTAAAAATATACAGAAACTTCACATTTTGAAAAAATGATTTTTTAGATGACTATTTCACTTTTCTATTAACATGTTTTACTATCTCATATTTCTTCTTAATCTATGTCCATAATTATGTTTCGATCAAAGTCAAAGATTGTGAATTTTTTTTCTTACCCATTCTTCATAAACACATTTTGAAATAAAACCCAATCTATTTTATTCAAATAACTTTCACATCTACATAAAAACCCACTTTCAAACATTGTTGAATAATGCTAAAAACATTTTTTTAAATCATGCATGGTGATCTCATATTTGTCATCTATATTTATGTACATGACATTTATAAGTGAACTAAGTCAAATCAAGCGGACCATGGTTTGTCTATTAAGATTTTGTTTGTAACAAGTCTAGAAGTCCATGCTATCTTAAGTTCCCATTTATTGCACATAGGCACACATTAGGATCCATCAAATAGTTCATTAATCTTCCCACTTACATATAATTAAGAAAATACTTGGTGTAGTTTATTGTTTCCTAGTCCATATATATTACTTGCTTGATGAGTATGTTTACATGCTAGATGAAATTACTTGTTTGCTTAATCTCTTTAATTAACATGTTTTGCATAAATATCTATTACATGCTTAATTGCCTCAAAGAGTTGGACTTGCTTGAAACTAAACCCAAAAACACAACCCTTTCTACAATTTTCTGCCAAAAACCCATTTCCAGTAACCTGGAGACCTCATGATGGGCGGCCCCCTTAATATTTAAGGGGACCGGCCATCTGATGGTCGGGGTTTACAGAAACTTTTTTGCTTTTTAGCCCATTTCATCCTACACTTCCCAAAATTCACAAACATATCTTATTCCAATCCATCCAACAAATTTTATCCATTCCTTAATCCCATCAATCCTACACTATAAACACTCCCATTCCTCATAATCTTCCATCATCTCATCATGCCATCTCCCATCAAACCAAAACCAAAATCCTCAAGGTTAGCAAGGATGACCGAAAAACCCGTTTGGAGAAGAAAACCAAACCCCCGAAACAAGTCCATCTCAACAAATGATGTGGCTAAACAACCAACACCTCCACCCACATTTGTTCCCAATTATACTCCCAATCCTCAAGCTCATTCCAACGAATCCTTTCATAAACCTCATCATAATAACCAACCATCCATTTTTGCTCACAAAAATACATCATCATCTCACCCAAATAATTCTTATGAAGAACATGCTCAATCTCGAAATAACAATCCTAATTTCATCACCAACACCTCACATCATGTTTCACCTACCAATGCACCATCCAAAACACCCTCCACTCATGAAATATCCTTTTCTTCCGTGCCCTCATCTTCATCCATTAATGATTACCCAAACTCAAAAATGTCTCCATCACCAAAAGTATCACCACCACTTCCTACCAACTCACATGCTTCTTCTATGTTGCATATCCAAACATCCATCCCAAATAACACTTGAAGTTCATTGAAGAACTTAAAGAAGCCCATGAGCTTTGTGCTTGATGAACTCAAATAAGTACATTTTATTACCATCATTTATCCTATTTATTTGACTTGTTTCATTATATTATCTGTGAGAATTGATACGTTAATGTTTACTTTTGTAATTCTCAGGTAAAAACAAGCATTTGGTGAAACTGAGCGATTTTGGACTAATTATGGAGCAAAACAAGCAAGAAGTTAAGAGTCTACTGAAATGTACAAAATCAAGACATTCTGCTCCAGATGCGCCGCATCTTACTTATTACATACGGCGCATCACTATCAAGATTTCACAAGATACGATCCAAGATACAAGAGGACATGCGCCGCATCTATAAATGGAGTAACGCCGCATCTTCTGGCGGTGTATGAATATTCTTGAATATATTAATCTTGGACCCCACGCGAAGTTAAGTCAATGCGCCGCATCTACTTATTAGATGCGCCGCATCTTACCCTCAGACAGAAACTATAAATACCCCAAAGTCAGACGAGAGAAAGGGTCGACAGTTTTAGAAGACCGAAGTACAGAAACCCTAGGATGAATTCAGTCGAAGTAGCAGCACAAGACACACCTTGAACGAAGATACAAGAGCTGTAAGAAGGTCCTGCATGTGTTTAATTCATTAAGTAGTTTTGTTTTATTGTGTTAGTAAACTTTAATTCATCAGGATTGGTGGCTTGTGTAATGTGACAACAGAAAGATTGCACTCCCTTTAATATTGCTTTCCCATCAATTAAAGTTTATATGTTGATGTCTTTGGTGACTTTTATTAGTGCATTGATAACCTCTGTGTCTAGCTGAGCGTTGATCGGGTCGCCATGCCTCTGCCCTCGCCTATTTATTAGATCGCCTAAGCATTCTATCGTCTGTAGAAAAGTAGGAAGAAAGATAAATAGGATAGTCATAAGTAATCATTAAGGGTTTACTCGCCGATAAGATTAGAACCAACGAGAAAGGACTTAATCTCGGTGCGTTGCATCGAACTATACACTTCATATAAAACTAGCAATAAAACAAGTGACAAGCTACTTATCTATCAGGACAGGCCTTCTTATTGTCTCGAGTATTTATCTGTGTACGTGTGTGCTATTCGCTGATTCGTGCCTATTGGTTTAGTTTATTATTTAATTGCAACCAAACCGTGCCAGTCTCTCAGGCTGAACCCCCTTGCGTTAGATTAGGTTGTATAGCTAACTTAAGATATTAAAATACTGATTAGAATAACTAGATAAAACGTTCCACTCTTAGTGATCGACACTCTACTTACCATTATATACATATTGACCGGGTACACTGCTCGTTAAAGTGTGTGTGTTATTGATAAGTCGGCTAAATATAAATTTAAAACTTGAATACTGCTAAAACCACAACGACATACCGTGGGTATAAATTAGAGCATACGCACACGCACGCATCAAGTTTTTGGCGCCGTTGCCGGGGAGTGAATTGTTATTATCTGTTAATTTGATTAGTATTTTAATTAGGTTTTTAATTTTTAATCTAACCGCTAACTCTGTTGTGTATTAGTTAATTTGCATTCATTGTATTATTTTGCATATTTTCTGTTTTTGTGTGTTTTTATTTTTGTTTGTTTTCGTTTGTGTTTATTTTTTTATTTTTTTTTCGTATTTTCTGCATACTGCTATCGTTGTACTGAGCTTATTCAAACGATACGGCGCATCTATTTTTATAGATACGGCGTATTGCGTTTAATTTTTATAAAATACAACGCGTTTAATTAATTCGATACGACGCATCTTTCCCCGAGATACGGCGTATCTGTTTTTAATAAAAAAAATTTTCTAAACGATAACGCTATACGACGCATCTGCTTTAGCAGATACGGCGTATCTATTATTTTAATTAAAAACAGTTTTCGAATTATTAAACAGATACGACGCATCGATCTTTGTCGATACGACGTATCTTCTGAATCAAAAATCTTGTATTTTGAAACGTAACGAAAATACGGCGCATTAACTTTTGTTAATACGACGCATTTAATTTTAAATAAATATCGATTTTTGATTATTAAAACTGATACGGCGCATTCTAAATTTATAAGCGGCGTATCTATTTTCTGAATAAAGTCTGATTAAATTTTAACGATTATAAGATACGGCGTATCCAACTTTCTGGATACGGCGCATCATCTGCAGATATCAGTTATTCTTATATCCGTTTCTAAATTCGTTAATTTCTCTTCTAGCGATCAAATCCTACTGAAAATTTTACCTATGATGACAGGTTTTGCTATGGAAGACATATCAGTGAACGGATATCTTGCTAAGGAACTCATGCTTCCGGATTCCTTCGAAGTGAAAGTTTTTGATGATGTCAACTTCGATGTGCTCATGATTGATGCGGATTTATTTTCTTGGGAAACCCCTCTTGAAGCTACTTATAAGGAATTCAAGCGCTTAAGCAATATTGAAGATGGGATATTCTCTTATGGTTTACTAATGAGCTACACTGAAGATGAATTGTTACTCTTATGGCCCATCATTGAATCTAAGGGATTATCTTGGGCGACTATTAAAGAGAATGATGGGAAATTCCGAATTGAATTCATGAACTCAAGCAATAAAAGCTGTGGTGGAGGCAATAACCAACCTATGCAAATCTCTTACATGCCTTATTCCGAACAGTACTGGGGATTAAATGAGAACTATCTGGACGATGAAAGAATTTATGCTGTGGCGGAGTTACTATTTCATGGCAGGTTGGTAAGGTTGATGGACATCTCCCTTGAAGAATGGCTTGAACTTAAATATGGTAGTCCGAAATTTGCCCCTGCAAATGAAGTCAAGCGGATTATGACTTCATGGTTGACACGGAGTTTTAGGGAACAATTTAACGAGTTCATGGAGATAAGGAGGAAAATGATTGGAAAAGCTTGCTTTGACATTGACCACGATCCTAACAATGTTGATTTTTCAGATTGGTTGGCTAGTAAGTTCAATAACCATAAGAGTATGGATCGAGCTACTAAAGATGCGTTATGGGTATATTAGATGAGAGGAGAAGATGAAGAAGTAGAGAGCGACTATGGGTCGTCACTTCATGATTCAACAATCAATGAGGGCATTGAAGAATTATTCAGAATAGACATTGACGTGTTCGATTATGAGACACCCTTGTGCAAACAATTCAAAGAATTTAATTACCTTCTTCAAGTCGACGATGATGTGCTAACTGGAGATCTACCAGGATTCAAGACTTATGATGATTTCAAAAACACCTGGTACTACGAATGGAATGACCAAATACCATGGGTTTGGGATAAACCATGGGAATATGAGCACATTAATCACACCTGTACACCTTTCGTTTTCAAGGATGGAAGTAGTGTTTGGCCGACCTGTGATTATAAGAGTGACAGAACCTGTAATGGGGGAAGTATAATTGGGATGAAACGGGTTGGAAACGATGTAACCTTTGAAGACTATGAGTGGTATGATAATGTTGAAGACTGCCCACAAAAAGCGAAGGCTTTGCAAGAAAAGGGTAGAATTGAATACTTGAAAGAGCTAATGGGAACATCTGTTAGGATCTCTGGGAAATAAGGGTTCTCAGTGATGGAAAGATTGTTGGGATATGAGAAATAAAGAATTTCTCATTGCTGCCAATAGTGAAGAATGGTTCCTGCCGATAGTGTTGCATTGCTGCTGCGGTTGGTTCCTGCCGATAGTATTGTTGCTGCGGATAGTTATTGTTTCTTATCCGTAGGTTTAGAAAGTTTGTTATATTTATTTTTAGAAGAGATTGTTGTTTATCTCTTCACACGTTTTCTTGTAAGACAGGTTAGGGTTAGGGTTTCTTATCATTATAAAAGAAACATCCCGTCCATGAGATTCATATACCTTTAACCTTTCACGTTTTCAATATTCAATATCACAATTCTTAGTTTATAGTCTGATCCATAGAGGATCATTGTCCTTTAGAGTTTTCTTCTTTATTATACTTGCTGTTTAGTTTCCGCATAAACACTTGTATTCTATACAGAGGTTCTTGTTTAACCAAGCTCAATCAAGCTCGAAGTACTCGATCCTACAAGTGGTATCAGAGCCTGGTAAGGATCTCTGATAAAGAAGGAAACATTGTTGAATTGTCTTTCTTGAATCTTTTCACAATGTCGCTATCTGGTGATAGTTTTGAAATGTGTGCAATGAAGATTAGGAGTTTGTTCCAAAATAAGTCTATGGAAAAGCTGACTGATAAAGGTGAATCATATAAAACAAAAGAAAATATGGAAGAATATGCTCTGTTGGGATTCCCGTCTCAGGTACAAAGATGTAATCCTGCCTGTCAAGAATTATACTCAACTCTTAATAATGAATATGATGACATGAAGTCTAAGTATAATGAATACTTTATTAAGGTACAAGCTTATGATAAGGCAGTTAAAACATTAGAAAAACAAAAGGTTTGGTTTCAAAAGAATCAGTTAGCTTATGAGGAAAAGATAAGAGTTTTAGAGAGGGACTTGAAAAACACCACTAATGAGCTTAAACATTCTGAGTCTCAAAAGGCTAAGATGGTGTTAGAAAAACAGGATGTGCAGACTAAGCTAGACAATACCTTGGCTAGGTTTGATAAATGGAAAAATTCATCTAAAAACCTAAATAAGCTAGTTGATAGCTCTATGTCTGTAAGAACTAAACGAGGTTTAGGATTTGGTGACTACATAGGGGAAGATCAAGTTTATGACCCTAATGAGTATAGTGTTTTTAACTCTGAACCTATAGACTATAAAATTCCTGTTAGGTTTGTCAAAGAAGGTGGAATGAATGCTGTTCCTCCACCTATCAGAGGAGTTTTTATGCCTACCCCTGTCCACTCTCTCTCTCTGACATTGACTCAAGTGAGTCACAAATGGTTTATGGTAAAAAGTCAAAAGATTTACCTGAACCTAATGATTGTGTCTCTTGTTCCACAAGTGACAAGTCCTCCGAAGCAGAGTCTAAAGACTTTGTTTCATGTGACTCAAGTGAAAAGTCAACCACACACAAATATCATAAGTTCTCAAGTTCAACTAATGGCAAATCTGCTCCTAAATCAGCCTTTTCAGATAATAGCTCAATTAATTCTTTTAAAAACAACTGTGTCTCTAGTTCCACTAGTGATAATGGTGTCCATATTAAGAAAAGTTGTAGTAAAAACAAGGCTGCTAGGAAGAAGACATATTTTGTGTGTGGTAGTCAATATCATCTCATTAAAGATTGTGATTATCATGAGAAAAGAATGAATGGTGGAAAGCAACAGGCCAGATCATTGTGGAAAAATGTTAAACACATACCACCATATGTTCCACAAGCAGCAGGAATGAACTTTTATAGGACTCCCTTTCCTACTGATAGACATGTTCCTGCTGGTATCTCTGTTCCTGCTGATATTCAGGGAACCATTCCTGCTGGTACCTCTTCATATCTTCAGAAGGATTTCAGGCCTACCTATTCAAATCAAATCTTTGGAGGGGGAATGGCTTATTCTCCATGGTACCCTTGGTAATCATCATGTTTGGTTAATCATGTTGTTGTAATTGTGTTTGCTGGTTTGAAGGGTGGTATTAGCCTTAGGGGAGGCTAATGCTTGCTAATCCTTGTAATTTTGTCTTGTTTTTCATTCATTTATGATTTTGTTTGTGTTCCTCTAATTTTATTTTGCAGACTTTTCAGTGTCTTTGGTTAGTTAACTTTGTTTTGCAGCTTCTTAATGCTTGGACTTAAAGCTTAAAACAGTAATTTTCATTCATCATAAGGAAGATAAGTACATTCAGTTGCTGGTTACAAAAGATTACGGGTTACAAAAGCTACTTATCAACGTCATTCAAATCATCATTCCAACCTTCTAACATCAATCTACCTAAACCCTACCACCTATTCCATCTTCTCTTTACCCTTACCCAGATTATCAGGCATGAACCTCCTTCCTCTCTGGCGACTGATCTCTTCATAAACATGGGGGACTGGAAGTGCCAATATCACTGGAAGTGGTTGTCTTGGTTCAGGGGGTGGATTTGAAGAGCTTGAGGTAGTTGGCCTTTGATGTGTTCTGGAGCGTGTTCTTGCAGTTGGATGACTTGGTTGTGGAATAGGGTTGCTTAATTGTGGAGCTGGCTGGGTTGGCTTGGGAGTTGGTCTGATGGGATTCTTCTTTTGTCTTGGATCTTGGCCTTCACGTTGTCGATTGTCTCGACTTCGAGGGTTTGGTTTTTCTCGGCTAGAGCCTTCTTGAATTTTAGCCTTGCCTTTTGGTACCGGTACTTTATAGAAAGCAGCAGTTGTTCTCTCCATCTCTTCAGTAAGCAAAGCCACTGTTCTCTTCATCTGTTCTCTGTGCTCATCTGTTAAGGGAAAATTGGGAGGGAAAGTCTCCCATTCACCCTGACAATAAACCAAGGACTTCAACTCTGATGAATCTTCATCATCAGAGCTAAAGTACTCAAATGAAGAAGGGGTAGATGGAAGAGGATCAGATGAATCCTCCTCAACCTTGGCCTTACCTTTGTTTTGAGAGGATGATGCTGTTTTGGGAAAGTAGTTTTTCCATCCTGAGTCACTGGAGGAGGAAGAATCTGATGAGATTTCAATTACTAGATTTTTAGATGAACTCATGATTTTGAAGATTTTTTTTGGTTTGGTTTGTGATAATGAAGTAATGTGATTTGAGGATTATATAATGATATAGAGATTAGTGCAAATTAATTGGTGGTTGGTATTGAAATTTAATACGGATGAGTTATTCTTAATGACTAAGTTCGGCAGGTTGACTTTGGTCAAACCACCTCATTCCTGCCGAATGGTCAAACCTCTTATTGCTGCCCATTGACCAAGTGTTGCTACCGATTGGTCAAACCTCCTTAAGTCGATTGGTCAATGTTACATGCGCAGAATTGCAACAATTTAAAGTGATATATTTGGCAACCCAACCTAAAATTGCACTTCTCTCATCTCAATTTTTCAAAATCCTATCGAACCCTAAATTTCTCATTTCGAACCCTAGATCATTTATCTACACAATGTCAACTCTTCGCTACAAGGATGATCATAACAAGGTTGCCTATTTAGAGTCATCTTCAAAAAGTGTTGATTATGATGAGGTGCTAGCATTTCTTCGTGGGTCAACTATTTGCTTTGCACTCACTTATTGTCCAGTGAAGGTGTATGATTCGTTGGTTAAGCAGTTTTGGGAAACAGCTAAGGTCAGACACATTGTGGGAAGGGAGGACGACATTGTTGCCACAATTGATGAGAATGAGGTCATCATTACGGAGGAGTTGATTCGTGTTCAGCTTCAATTTCCTGCCGAGCATGGAGAATATGATCTTTCAAGACAAGATATTACTAATGGTATGGCTGCTATAGGTTATCCTGTCACTGGTAGTTGTACTTTCTTGAAAAATAAGTTGTCTCCTCAATGGAGATTTCTGATTCATACTTTACTACAGTGCATGAGTGTTAAGACAGGTGGTTGGGATCAATGTCCAAGTCCTATTGCATCTGGTCTTGTGTGTCTATCTCAGGGTAGGACATTTAATTGGGCAAAATATATCTTTGAGGGAATGATTGAGAATATCACTAATGATAAAAACAGATTTTTGATGTACCCTAGGTTTCTTCAGATGATCTTAGGTGTAATTACCATTAATACATCCCCCAAGATAGTTAATCGATTGACTCCTAAAATGTTTGCCCTGATGAAGATGAATTTTGTAGGCCAACATTTGCCTTTATTACCTGCCATGTTACAAAATGCCAATCCTGCTGACAACCCTGATCCTGCTGATCCTGTCAGTATTCCACCCTCACCCAATACAGCTGATGCAAATGCATCCAATGCTGCTGGTGAAGGGACTTTAGTTGCTGCTGATGCATCTGCATCAGTTGCTGCTGATGATCCATTACCACCATCACCTAGACCAGTGACACCTACACCTGAATCTAATGATCCTGATGAGCTCAATGAATAGACCATCACAGTTGAAACACCCATTGTTCAGCCAACAGCTTCTGTGGATTTACCTTCTTCTTCAAGGCTTTCATCTCCTAGTCCTACTAGGCAGCCATTTAGTTATGACACTAATGCAGGGGAAGGATTTAATGTTTCTCCACCCAGAGCCAATGAAGCTCCTAATACCTCAGGTATTCCTGCTGGTAGAGCTGAGGATGCTGTTGATCTCACCTCTATGTCCCAGTTACTTGACAGGTCTGTGAAGAAAATTGAGGCATTGGAGTCAGAACTTAAAGAGACAAAAAGGATTTTTAGTGAGAAAGTAGAGAATTTGGAAAAGGAGCTCAGGGATTCTAATGAAGCTTTTAGTAGAACTGTCTAAGAACTAAATGAAAGGATCAACATTTTGGAGGCTAGTCATTTGCAAAAGAAAAGAAGGGTTATTCTTTCTGAGTCTGAGGAAGATCAGGATGATATGATATTTGATGGGCTTAATGTGCTAGCAGCTGTTTCTCTTGATGGTGCAAATACTAAAGTACCTACCACTTCTGAGCACACTATCTCTACTCAAGCTCAGGTCTCCTCTGAAACAAGGACCATTGCTGCTGATGTCTCTGCTGTTCCTGCTGAAGTTGATAGTATCTCTTCTGAATCTAAGGTTCCTGGTAATACTACTGAGAGTTCACTCATTGCTGCTGAAAGTAACACTATTCCTTCTGAAGCTACTCAGAATGATGATGAGGTAGCTAGACAGATCCAAGCACAGGACATTGCTGCTGAACAAGCTAGACTAGCTCAGGTTGCTCAAGATGAGGAGCTTGCAAGACAATTGTCTGTTGATGAGAGGAATGTTGCTGGGATTATGAATAACCCAAGTTCAGAAGATCCTACTCCAGAAGAGTTCAGTGAGCAAGTTGAATACTTATTGAATACTGACATGATTATTAGAGCTCATGGATTTATGGTTCTTCAAGATTCAAAGTTGGATTTAGATGAAAGGTCAGATAAGCTTAAGGCATTTATCTTAAAGAAACAAAGAGCATCCACTTGGAATGAATTGATGCACAGGATCAGTGAAAGACAAAAGTCAGGATTTAAAATGCCTACAAATAGAGATAATATCAATTTTATGAAGGTGTATCTGAAGAATGAAGCTAACTACAAGATCAGTTACTTCAAAGGTTGGACTGATGCTGCAATTCAAAAGTTGTTCCTTGATACCTATGCAAAGATCAACTCTTTAGTACAGACTGATATTCCACAAAGCAGGAAAAGAGCATCTTCATCTTTAGAGTCTGATGTTGCAAAGAAAATGAAGTCTGGAGAGTCATTGTCTGGTGCATCTTCTTTTATTCCTGCTGAAGGTTCTCAGGATGCCACATTCATTTCACCAAGTCCTAATGTAGATGCATCTAAAGCATCACAAGAAGGTCTTGTTTCAGATGATATTCCTGCTGCTCATGTCTCTGTTCCTGCTGAGCCATCTTTATCTGTTCCTATCCTGCAATATGGTCTAAGAACAAGGCAGAAGAGTCACTCTTTCCACTCTTCTTCTGTGGATGTTTCTGAAGTGGATGATCATGATTTGATTAGGGTTGATTCTGAAAGTGATTCAGAGGGTGATTCTATTCATTCTTGGGGTCATATTGCTCATTGGGAGATTAGATCTACTTCTGAAGGTGATGTCAATGTTTGGTTTTCTCTTGATGGGACAGTCAAATTCTTTACATTTCTGAGGGAGATCCTGAATAAGGTTGAAAGAAAAGATCTGGAGAATCTTTATAAGATAGTGGATAATCACTATCAATCTCATACCCCTACTGGGATTGGCCTACTGCTTTGGGGAGATTTACAAGTCTTGATGAATGCATTGGATGGAGACAAGGCTAAATTGGTATGGGGAAATCAATCTACCTGGAGAGTATTCTCTTGGAGATTATATCCATCTTCCAATGTTCATGTTGTAGAGCTCATCTCTGGCAAGTTCCTGACTATGTTTGTGGATGTCATTTATCCATTATCTGAGGGACTTTTGAAGAGAATGCTGACACAGAAGGTCAGAGTTCCCAAGCATACAATTGGCAATGATTTAACTACAGCTGAACAATTGGTTAAATTCATCAAAGATCAACTAGCAGCTAAAGGTTCATCAGCTTAAGGGGAGGATTGCAGCTTAAGGGGAGGATGAAGCTTAAGGGGAGGATTGTTCTTGTTGTTGTTGTATATTTTTCTATCTTTCTTTCTTTTGATTTCTTTTCTTAGTTACTTTCTTTTCTTTTGGTGTGTTTCTTAGTTAAAAAAAAAAAAAAAAAAAAAAAAAAAAAAAAAAATCTTGTATATTTTGTGTGCTAATAAGTTGGTTTTGAGCAACACCTTGCAGGTACAGTGTTGGTGTTTACACCTGCACAATAAATGGTATTCAACTCACCATGTCTTGCAGACAAGAAAGATTTGACTCACCATGAGGGTACGGCTCTGGTGTGATAATCAAATCCGTTGATAGCTGTAATAGCTTGCTCAAAGCTATAGGGTACTTCAACTCACCTATGATTCAGTTCTGAGAGTTGAAAATGGTTCTCAATTCACCATGGATGTAACCCTTATGGGATCCAAAGGATTGGCTAGTCCACAAAAGTATGGTTTGTGGTAAAGACACTTGGTATCCATATTTGGTATTCAATTCACCAAGGTTTGCTGTAACCTAAGAATTGACTAGTCCTGAGCAAACGGCTATAGGTAAAGACAAGTCAAATCCGTTTATAGTTGCTGATTTGCTAATAAATCAGATGGTTATCAATGTACCATGGTCTAACACACCTAAACATTGGCTACTCCAGTAGTGATGGCTATTGGTAAAGAGACATCAAATCCATTAATTTTCAATGATTCACCTCTCACAGGAGTTAACACACCTGGATGTGATGAGAATAGTATGAAACTTAAGTGATTTGATGTACATATTGTCATTAGTAGCAGCCAAGTTCAAGTGAATGTCATGGTGACCAGTATACATGTTTTGAAGAAGATTTCTTATTCCTGCTGAACTGTTGAAGTTGCTGCTGGATGCTATAGAGGCTGGAATCTTGCAAGTTAAGGATTTTGCTGCTGGTTACTACTTATTGCTGCTGCTAAGTCGCAGTCCTCAAGCCTGAGAAGTTACACGCTCTATCACATTGGAATCTTGCAGGTTAACCTAGTCAACCTCAAGATTAGGGGAGGATTGTTAGGATCTCTGGGAAATAAGGGTTCTCAGTGATGGAAAGATTGTTGGGATATGAGAAATAAAGAATTTCTCATTGCTGCCGATAGTGAAGAATGGTTCCTGCCGATAGTGTTGCATTGCTGCTGCGGTTGGTTCCTGCCGATAGTATTGTTTTGTTGCTGCCGATAGTATTGTTGCTGCGGATAGTTATTGTTTCTTATCCGTAGGTTTAGAAAGTTTGTTATATTTATTTTTAGAAGAGATTGTTGTTTATCTCTTCACACGTTTTCTTGTAAGACGGGTTAGGGTTAGGGTTTCTTATCATTATAAAAGAAACATCCCGTCCATGAGATTCATGTACCTTTAACCTTTCACGTTTTCAATATTCAATATCACAATTCTTAGTTTATAGTCTGATCCATAGAGGATCATTGTCCTTTAGAGTTTTCTTCTTTATTATACTTGCTGTTTAGTTTCCGCATAAACACTTGTATTCTATACAGAGGTTCTTGTTTAACCAAGCTCAATCAAGCTCGAAGTACTCGATCCTACAACATCGAATACTACTTTCTGGGAATGGGTGCATGGACAATTTGATGATTACACTAAGCTTAGTCGACGCTTGCAATGGGAATTGAAAAATGAGTGGGATGAGATTCAAGATTATTGTCAATCCTTTAACGTGGTTAATTATGATCCCTGTGCTAATAACGATGAGTCGCGAGAAGAATTGATTGATGAACTTGATGACTATTTGATTAAGGATCCTTATTTCAAGTTTGTTGATAAAGACGAAGAAGAATTCACCAAGAGAAAGTGTCAACTACTTGGGATCCCTTATAATGAGCCACCCATGATTATTTCTGAAAAATTTAAAATCATCAAATATTCTTTGGGACCTGATGAGGAATATGTTGCGACGAAGACCAAGAGTTATACTAGATTGAGTCGAACGGAAGATAATATTGCAAAGATATACGGGAACATCTTTCGGATGAAAGAAGAAGGATGGACCGTGACAAGAACAAAATGAAGAGCTGAACGTGAGTCTAACTTGAAGACTCTGGAATAAAGACAAGTGCTGACCGGGAGACAACCCGGAAAATTTTTACTATTCTGTTCTGTGTCGAGTCAGTCAGGCCCGCAGAGGATACGGCGCATCTCAATCCTGAGATGCGACGCATCTCCTGCACTGGTCATATCTTACTTTATTTTTCTGCATTTTTTACTTTTGACTTTAAAACTTTTTGTCAGTTTATTTTAATGCGGCGCATCCCTGGTTAAGGATGCGGCGCATCTTTTATTCTGATTCGTATTTATTCCAGGATCGATACGGCGTATCTTCTTCCATAAGATACGGCGCATCGACTGACCTGATGATTTTCATTTTAATTTTTACATTTTATTTTTACTAACTACTAATGTATTATGCAAGTTTGAACCTTTCTTAACTTAGGTGTGTTAAAGTCTTGGTGGTATTATAGATTCCTGCATTTCCTGTGGATACATCTATTATGAAGCTTAAACGTTCTCATCCACAAGAAAGATGATTTTTGCTCTTATACTAATGGAGGATCATACCGAGCAAATCTCAGGGGAGTTTTTCTGTTCTAATTCTTTTATTTTCCAGTTTTTAACCTTTGATACAAACAACGAGGACGTTGTTTAACTTAAGTGGGGGGATTGGAGAATTAGAACACTTACTTGTCCTAAACTTTTTCAAAATATGTTTAAAATGTGCTTAATATATCAAAATTAAAATTTTTAGCATGATTTTGTTTAAAGTCTAAGTTGCATAGCTGCACACATGACGTTATTTTCAAAAATTGTGATTTTTCAAAATTCACAAATCTATGAGTGTGCCGGTGACTTGTAAACTTTAGAACTTGGCTTGTATACTATTCGAGACCACCATAATAAGTATTATTTTTATAATTGGAATGACTTGTCTAAATTGGTAAATTTCTAGGATTACACCCAAATAGCCTTTATATGTTATGTGTTATTAGCTAACTACACTGGTTAGTTAACCCCCGTATAAACCCTTTTGTTACTCTCATTTTTAGAGTAAGATACCCCTAGAAAAACACTCAGAGCCATTCCTTTCGTTTCTCACACCTATGTTAAAATGTTTCGTTACACCCTTACACCTTAGCCTACCCTGTAGATTAAAATCCGTGGTTGGTTAATTGCTTTAGGCAAAGTGTGTTTCCTTACATTACCTATGTTCGCGTGCGTAATTCATTATCTATGGTTAGGTCGGGAAATTGCACAATGCAATTGGAGTGAAAGTAAATATTGTATATCTTTGAGTTTATTTTTCGTGTGTTTACTACTTTCACTATTACCGTTATTTCTGAAGTCATGGAAAGTATGGAAAAATTATCCAGAATTATCATTATAGTGATGTGGTGAAATTTTACACATATATGTTGATGTCAAAAAAAAAAAAAAAAAAAAAAAAAAAAAAAAAAAAAAAAAAAAAATTGGAAAAAAAATAGAAAAGAAAAAGAAAAAGGAAAAGTTGGAAGTTTGTTTTTACCAACATATGTAAAGTTTTGTATTAAGTGGTCGATATCACCACTATTTATTGTATATTATATCTATGGATTGAATGGGAGTTGGCAGTTATGGGAACGTCAACTTAAGGATATTCCTTGATTGAGATCTTGTTGAGTATAATTCGTGTCTACCTAAAAGCATGTGTTTCAAGTGTTAAAGCGTGAGTTATTCTATGATATGAGTCTTATTCATGGGATGGTTGGGATAGTGATTAACCACACTTAGGATTTTAATTTATCTGTTTTGTTTATTTTTCATTTTACACCAATTTATATCCCAAATATTATCCATACCCTATATTATTCTTTATCCAAACCTTTGATTTATTGAGATTAGGGATTTGAGCAATCTTAAGTATCGTAGTCGTGGATTCGGCTATGTATTTATGATTTTGTCGCCCTTTTTGATATAATATTATTGGTGAAGATTACTTGGTCCTATCTTTAGCCTATCCGAGTTAAGGATTTGAGCAATTGCAAGTATCGTGTTCGTGGATTCGATCATGTATTTGTGATTTTGTCGCCTTTTCTGGAATTTGAGATCGATAGAGATTAAGGAGAATGATTAACCCTTAAACCTACAAACCCTTTTTACCGCTTTAGACTTGTTATTCCTTGGCTTTAGTGGGGGAGATGTGTATACTTGCCAAGCCTATGATAGAATATTCGTCACGACTGGACAGTTAAACGATTAGATTTGCTTTTATCGAATTATTTTATTTTACTTCTAATTCGTTAAGTGTTTGGTTGTGTGATTATGACAAAAATGAATACATGCTTAAATATAAAAATAAATCCTAACATCTTTTAGGATACATTTTCATAAGATTAATTCTAAGGTTTACTTGGGGACAAGTAAAGTTCAAGTGGGGGGATATTTGATGAACTCAAATAAGTACATTTTATTACCATCATTTATCCTATTTATTTGACTTGTTTTATTATATTATCTGTGAGAATTGATACGTTAATGTTTACTTTTGTAATTCTCAGGTAAAAACAAGCATTTGGTGAAACTGAGCGATTTTGGACTAATTATGGAGCAAAACAAGCAAGAAGTTAAGAGTTTACTGAAATGTACAAGATCAAGACATTCTGCTCCAGATGCGCCGCATCTTACTTATTACATACGGCGCATCACTATCAAGATTTCACAAGATACGATCCAAGATACAAGAGGACATGCGCCGCATCTATAAATGGAGTTACGCCGCATCTTCTGGCGGTGTACGAATATTCCTGAATATATTAATCTTGGACCCCACGCGAAGTTAAGTCAATGCGCCGCATCTACTTATTAGATGCGCCGCATCTTACCCTCAGACAAAAACTATAAATACCCCAAATTCAGACGAGAGAAAGGGTCGACAGTTTTAGAAGACCGAAGTACAGAAACCCTAGGACGAATTCAGTCGAAGTAGCAGCACAAGACACACCTTGAACAAAGATACAAGAGCTGTAAGAAGGTCCTGCATGTGTTTAATTCATTAAGTAGTTTTGTTTTATTGTGTTAGTAAACTTTAATTCATCAGGATTGGTGGCTTGTGTAATGTGACAACGGAAAGATTGCACTCCCTTTAATATTGCTTTCCCATCAATTAAAGTTTATATGTTGATGTCTTTGGTGACTTTTATTAGTGCATTGATAACCTCTGTGTCTAGCTGAGAGTTGATCGGGTCGCCATGCCTCTGCCCTCGCCTATTTATTAGATCGCCTATGCATTCTATCGTCTGTAGAAAAGTAGGAAGAAAGATAAATAGGATAGTCATAAGTAATCATTAAGGGTTTACTCGCCGATAAGATTAGAACCAACGAGAAAGGACTTAATCTCGGTGCGTTGCATCAAACTATACACTTCATATAAAACTAGCAATAAAACAAGTGACAAGCTACTTATCTATCAGGACAGGCCTTCTTATTGTCTCGAGTATTTATCTGTGTACGTGTGTGCTATTCGCTGATTCGTGCCTATTGGTTTAGTTTATTATTTAATTGCAACCAAACCGTGCCAGTCTCTCAGGCTGAACCCCCTTGCGTTAGATTAGGTTGTATAGCTAACTTAAGATATTAAAATACTGATTAGAATAACTAGATAAAACGTTCCACTCTTAGTGATCGACACTCTACTTACCATTATATACATACTGACCGGGTACACTGCTCGTTAAAGTGTGTGTGTTATTGATAAGTCGGCTAAATATAAATTTAAAACTTGAATACTGCTAAAACCACAACGACATACCGTGGGTATAAATTAGAGCATACGCACACGCACGCATCAGTGCTCTTCTTGCCTTACACCTTGCTCAACGCAAGATTGGATCAACTTCCTTCTAGCCCTCCTTCATCAAAAAATAACCTCAACCTCCACCTTCGTTCCAAACTACACATCCCAACCTCAAACTAATCTCAATGAAACCCTTCAAAACCCTCATCATATTGGTCAAACATCCAAGTTTACTTCCAACTACACACTCAAATTTCATCCACTTCCACCAAATGATCAAATCCACATTCTCACGGAAAAGGAAAGGTTCCGTGAAGATATAAACCAAATCCATGACCTTTGTGATCTCCTTGCTATACACCTCGCACAACACAACAAGGGCCAACCTCGATCCTCCATCCTCACTCTACTCAAATTGCTTACCTCACCCCCACAACTTGAATCAAGTTGATAATCATGTCAACTATTGTCCTTGTCGTATCCTTCTCCAAAAACAAATCATTGCCTTAAATGAACATTTCACTTGGATTAAGTATCTTATCACTAGATCTCATCCAACACCTCCACTCCAAACTCTAGCACAACACCTCCACTAGCACAACACTCTAACCCTCAATCAACCTACTCCGCTCCAAACTCTCTACCTCCAAACTCTCCACCTCCAAAAATATACCTCTATTAATCCAACATTCTTACCCTCACTCAACCAATTCCATCCCAAACACTCTACCATCAACCATCTAAGCATACTATATGCTTATGTTTCTTATTTTCCAAGCTTTCGTGTCGCAAGCAAGTCCGAAAGCTCTCTTTGGCAATTTAGGACCTTTTTCTTGTTATATGTTTCAAGCATACTAAATGTTGTTGCAATGATTATGTGTTTCACATAATCACTTTAAATTAATGAATGTCTTGCTATGTGTTCTTAATATTTGTTTGCCATGATTGTTGTTTGCCATGATTGTTGTTTTTATATTCCATATTTTGCTATGTATGCTTGTACTTCTAATATTTTTCTTGCAAGATTTCCATAGCTCGACTCCTTGGTGCCCTCGAACGAGGGGAGCACACATCAAGGGGGAGCTCTATTCCCGTCAAACTTCATTCTTAAAACTTGTCGGCATAACCTTTTTGATTCTACAAAAAGGAGGAGAAGTAGAGATAAACTCACTAAATACTTGTCTAAAAATTAATTTTTTAATTTAATGAGTTTAGATTTTGTAATCATCAAAAAGGGGAGATTGTTGATATAAATAATGCCTAAAAACGTTATTAATATTTTTCGATACCTCTACGTTTTGATAATCACAAAATGTAAAATCATTAAACGAAAGATTATGACGTAAACAAGTATTTAGTTGTAAATATCTATTTTATTAACTTAATCACTTAAGATATGAATAAACAAATGCCTAATGCATTATATGATCAAAGGAACATTTTCTTAATCACTAGATTTTTTATAAAATGTCACAAACATTTTATATCTTTTAGAAAATCATTTTTGGTATTAAGTAAGTATATTAAATCCATTATAAATATATGAATTCAAATTTTCAACCAACAATGGCAAAAATGTTTCAGAAAAACCTTCCCCACAAAAAGACAAAGCTGGGCAACGGATACATTGGGCGGCCCCCTTAATTAACAAGGCGGCCCCCTTAATAATTAATGGGACCGACCCCTAATTAAGGGGACCGGCCACGCTCCTCAGCTCCCCAGCTTTGCCTATAAATACTGGACTATTCCTGGACTTTTTCCTCACCTTTTGCACTAAAACTTTCTGTCCAAATCTTTCCTATTCTTTCTAATTAATCCTTTGATCATATAATTATAAGCTTTTGTTTCAAGTGATCCGAAGCTTCAACCTCTCAAGTGCAAGAGAAGAATACTTCTATCCCTCAAGACAAGAAGTATTACAACTTGGTGTATCTCTTCCATCCAAGTTGTTGGTGTATCATAATTGTAAATCATTTTTTCATTTGTATAAGTTGTGTATATTTGTTAGATAGGTGTAAACATAATTGTTTAGGCTAGTTTAGTGTGTACGTAGTGAAGTTGTGAAGAAGTTAAGGTGTGTAAGTAGTGAATGTGTGAAGAAGTAGAAGAGTATATAAGTAGTGCTAGGTCGTGAAGTAGTTGTGAAGAAGCTGTGAAGCCGTAGTGAAGAAGTTGTGAAGAAGTTGTGAAGAAGTCGTGAAGAAGTTGTGATTGAAGTTGTGAGATTGGTTCTAGCTACGATTAGAACTCGACATTTAGCTTTGTGTCGTAAAATTGGTGTAAGCGAAAGTTGTGTAAGGTTTTCTCCGCCATAAGGGAGCTTGTTGACATAGTGAAGAAAACTCTCGAGTTAGGTGCTCGAGGAGTGGAGTAGGGCAAGGAAGGTGTCCTTGTAGCCGAACCACTATAAATCCTTTGTCTCGCGGTTCGATCTTTCCATCTCTATCTTTCATTTCATTTCATTACTTTACTTGCATTGTTAATTTAGATCTACTTATATTTGTTCATATTGTTCAAGAGTTGAGTTCACATAAATTCGAATCTAAGTTTTTAAAAGTAAACAAAGTTTTTATAATAAATTAAAAAGACGTAAAACTATTCAACCCCCCCTTCTAGTTTTCCACACGAAATAATGAAAATTGGTACTCCATGTCGTGAGACTATCTCTTTTAGATATAATTGAGCTAAATCCACTACTTCATCAGTCTCCTTGATTGGCAAAAAGTGGGCTAATTTTGTAGGGCGATCAACTATGACCCAAATAGTGTCATATCCGCTTGACGTCCTAGGTAATTTGGTGATAAAATCCATTGTTATTCGTTCCCACTTCCATTCAGGAATCTCAGGTTGAGTCAATAAGTCGGATGGCTTTTGATGTTCAACTTTAACTCGTGCACATGTCAAACATTTACTGACATACTCAGCTATGTCAGCTTTCATGTTTGGCCACCAGTAAATCTTTTTGAGATCCTGATACATATTTTCAGATCCTGGATGGATAGAATACTTGGACTTATGTGATTCATGCATAATCACATTTCTTAAATCACCAAAGAGCGGTAACCAACTTCAGTTCTTTATACAACGAGTCCCATCAGGACGGAGTTCAAACGCTTTATCCATACCCCTCAAATTCTCAGCCTGAATATTTTCTTCCTTTACTGCTTCAGCTTGTGCGTTGAGAATTTGGGATGGCAAGTCCAAATTAATGGTCATGACTAAGGCTCTGACTCGAAGAGGTTTAATTCGTTCCTTCCTGCTTAAAGCATCTGCTACAACATTTGCTTTTCCAGGGTGGTAACGAATTTCACAGTCGTAGTCACTTAGTAACTTTAACCATCGACGTTGTCTCATGTTTAATTCTTTTTGATCGAGAATATGTTGAAGGCTCTTATGATCTGTGAATACGACGCACTTCGTACCGTACAGATAATGTCTCCAGATTTTAAGAGCAAATACAACTGCTCCTAGCTCAAGATCATGAGTAGTATAATTCTCCTCATGAGGCTTGAGCTGTCTAGAGGCATAAGCAATCACTTTATTCCCTTGCATCAATACCGCACCTAACCCTTGGTGTGATGCGTCACAATAAACAACAAAATCGTCGTTTCCTTCAGGTAAGGCTAGAATTGGTGCTTCACAAAGCTTTTGCTTTAACAACTGGAAAGCTTTCTCTTGATCTTCTCCCCAAACGTACTTCTTGTTTTTCTGGGTCAATTCTGTTAAAGATTTGGCAATCTTCGAAAATCCCTCGATGAATCTTGATGCGTGGTTTTGCAACCTTACAACAGGTTTTACCTCTCGAGGGATCTCAAGAGGCTTACAACCCCACCAGGCAGTGTACCTGACCGATGTAGTATAGTGTAGTGGTAAGTACGGGGATTGATCATTCTCCACAGGGAATAGTGTTCGTTAGGTATGAAAAACTACTCTAATAGGTCTAAGGGTGAGAGAAGATTCTTTTTATGTTTTTATATTTTTATGAAAGCAAGTAAAATCTCGGGTTTGAAAGAGTGGGCGGAATTAGTTGCTAGTCAACTAACCCAAATTACTACGAATGCAAATAAAATAAAATAACAAAAATGAAAAGGTTGGTGAAAACTTATGTAGAGAGAAATGTGTTTACTTAGATTTCCTTACTCCCTAACTATCTTTTACCGGTTGATTAGTGTGTATTAGTTGCGTGGATGACGGGTGTATTCCTTAATACCATTCGTGGGGTGGCGTACGTACTTCCCCAACTCTACAAGCTCCTACTTCACTCCTATGTCGAGCCGGCTAGGAAGCTCCTAACATGGGATCACTAGAATTCGCTTGTGCATTAAATACAACCATAAAAACCTTTAGTACGCATTGGTTCATGTTTCT
The DNA here is from genome assembly GCA_021014915.2 of Artemisia tridentata subsp. tridentata. Classification (NCBI taxonomy): domain Eukaryota; kingdom Viridiplantae; phylum Streptophyta; class Magnoliopsida; order Asterales; family Asteraceae; genus Artemisia; species Artemisia tridentata. Next base: position 13,785,558 of record CP139504.1, read on the forward strand.
TAAGACGTTCAAGCAAGTAACCGAATAGGAAGTTAGCCAGTTTTCTTAAGCCTAACATAGATGAACAATCATCCAATACAACTAATAACACACTAATAACCAATAATCAATAGCTAGGTTTCATTAGATCTAAGCAAACACAAGATAAATCTAGCCTAACATGTTAAACAAAAGACAAGAACAAGATAGAATCAAACAACACATAGACATATTGAATGATTAATTGATAACTTATCTTCAATGTAACATGGAAGATCTCAAGGCAAAAAGCCTTGAAAAAGCTGCCAAATTCGTCCTAGGGTTTTTACACACAAAGTTCCCCAATAAGTTCCACACTAATGACAAAAAATTAGAAAACTATATATAGACTTTCAGATCTGACGGCGTCACGTTATGGATTGTGACGCCGTCACCTCGCCGCTTTTAGGGTTCCCGGATGGCCTTCTTGACGCCGTCCCTCTTTAGCTCTCCAAAATCCGTTCTGGCTTATCAAGGCTTGACGCCGTCAGAATTAGGGGTGACGCCGTCCCTCTTTAAATTAAGCTGTGACGACCTTGATCAGATTAAAGCGTGACGCTGTCAGAATTCCCATGCAAATTCTCTGGCTTATCATGAGTAATTTTCACATCCACCACTTTTGCCAAGCCATGACGCCGTCTGGAGATAATCCTGATGCCGTCAAAGGTAATTTCCAGCATAATTTTGAGACTTTGTCGTTTTCTTCACTTTTATGCTCCAAAAACGTCCAAAATGCTTCGTTTTCTAGATTTTTCCTCAAAAGTACCTAAAATGACAAAAGGAACGATTTAGGGCAATATTTGATCAAATAAATACGATTTAGGGCTTAAATGACCCCTTAAAAGCGGTACACTTTTTGCTTCATCAAATACCCTTACACTTGAGATTTGCTTGTCCTCAAGCAAATGTGCTTTTATTCTAATCAAAATACAAGTTAGGGGTCATTTAATGCTAACATAAAAGTAATTACAACAAATAATCGTTCCACTTTAATCATAATAAGCACGGAGATTACAAACTAGCACCTCACAAGTAGTGTTTAGATACTCACATCTCTCAAGTGTCATCAAAATAAATCTCATAAATGAAAACGGATAATATCTCTCACTACCTGTCATAGCAAATAGATTACCATAGGCTTGGGAAAGGATCGAAAACCTCCTCCACTAGGCGTAAGCACCTAAGATAAACTATCAAAGAGGGCTTTTAAACGGGTTATAACGTTAGGTGTAGGGAAAAGGAAAACACGGTTTTGTTGGATAAGGGATATTTTACTGGTGGCGAGTTAAAGATCTTGATTAATTACATGTACTATACAATGTTGCTAAGCCAAGACTCGACTCAATCTTAAGCTAAAAACAAAATAACAAAAACATAAAATAAACATAAAATGAAACGGGATGGTAGTCCGTATGTTTTTTCTATTTTTCTTTTTCTCATTTTTTTGTATTTTTCTTGATTTTTTTTTTTTTTTTTTTTTTTTTTTTTTTTTTTTGCATACACTCTTGCCCTACCATCCAAAATAATACATCATAGGGGCGATGCATTCCCCTTACACTTGAACTTTTACATAACTTTACAAATTACTATTCTAATGACTCGAATTAAGATAATTGAAAAACTTGGAGTACTTTTAAAACATTTAGCACATATGGGGGTAATAAATGATGTTCTTCCCCATTACTCCATTACACTAGTACTTTACCCATGAGTCCCAATCGTCCCAAAACAATATGTACAAGGATATGACTCGACTTAGCAACCATGTAATCAATTAGATAATTAACTAAGGGTTTAAACAAATGTTGTCACAATAATGCACTAAAGATGAGTGCATACAAGGTTGGCTAAGGCGATTTGGGTGTACATTTTAGTGGGGTGTAACAAATTCTTCCTTTAAGTAAAATGCTTAAAGGTCGAAACGAAAAGATAGGCTCTGAGGGGTGTACTAGGGGTATCGTGTACTAAAAATGAGTACAACGCAAAGGGTGTGGGAGAATTACTTGACCAATGTAGCCAATGTAATTATAACAAAAACACAGGTGTAAAACAATGGGTTAATCCTAATGCCTCTTATCATGTAGTAAATCTAACTACACGAATGTAGTCTCACTTGTGGCCTCGGAATGGTCCTAACGCAAGTTCTAGAATCCAAGTGCTACCGGTACACACATCATAGCATAAATGCTTTTCCTACCAATTCTAGGGGCAAACCTCACATATTTGGGGGTGGAAAATTTTTTAGTGGTACGGTTTTGTGCTAGTCATATAACTCCTATCCGTGAGACGCTTATTAGGACTAAAGTTTCACTCCTATATGTTGTAAAAAATTTTAAATTTGGCACTAAAATTGCCCTAACAGGTATTTATCTCAGTTTTATTACACATCTACCATCAAACAAATAAAAATCAAGCGTAAGAGCATTCTCTAATCGTACTTTTACCCCCCCTTACACTTAAGATGAACATTGTCCCCAATGTTCAAATAACAAGATGTAAAAGCATAAAGTAAAAGAATGAAATCAAATACTCCCCTGATTCGCTCGGTGGATAATGAAGTTACACGGTTAGATCTTCTTCCAAGGTAATGTAGAAGCTCCATGACTAATGCATCGCCATAAGCTTGATCCAAAAACATTTCCTTGTCCAAAATAACCTGTTAAACCTGAGAAAACAAACACGAAAACCTGCATAACATCGGCGGGATAAACTCTATATATAAAGATATAATGCTTGTGGAATGATAATTTTGCAGATTCCTGGAGATTATAAGTTAGAGATTTAATAAAAACTTTTTATGAAAACAAAACTTTTAAAAATTTTCAGAAAATTAAACCTGACGCCGTCAGGTTGTAAAGCCTGACGCCGTCAGATATGATCTGACATAATTCTCAAGTTACGTTTCCGGAAAATTTTTGGAAAAACCTATACCTCACTTCCTGGAATTCCTGCAAAACATCATTATGACTCGATACAAGCATTTGACTCAAACAGATACTATGTATGTTCATTTAATATTATTACGATTCATGTTCATTTGTGTTCTAATAAACCGATTTAGATTTCCCTTACACTTAACTTTTGCAAAATACCTTTATATGTAGTTAAGACGAAGTTAATAACAAAATAAAGCATTTTCACAAATTAATTTTGAACATGAATCAATAATAATAAAATTTAAACATACATACGGAAACAAATAAAATCAAACAAACAATTAAATAAACACACAAAGCAAATAAAACAAATAATGCTTGGGTTGCCTCCCAAGAAGCGCTTGTTTTTGTTCGAGTCATGAGCCTGACTCTACCCTTATTTAATGGATAAAGGAGAGGTTTTCCCTACACTTAGGATTAAGTGCGGGTGATAGTAGCGATACATACCAGCTCGGTAGGAGTATGCCACTTGAGGAAAGAGTGGTGGATGAATTATATGCTCAAAGGGGTGTGCTCCTTTCATCATAACCTTGCCTAGTTCACTTTGGTCAATGGGTGATTTTGAGTTTCCTCCTAAAAAGGGATCATCTTCTATCAACTTCGAGAGACTCCTAGTTGGGAATCCATCTTGACCTAATAAACCCGGTTTAAACCCATAATGTTTCTTGCGATCAATCATGAATGGGTGATGTAAGTATGTAAGGTCATGTTTCACTCGTATATTGGCTTCCTCTCTACAAGGCTTAGAGCCTACTACCTCCAACGTAAAACTACCCGGACTATATGGTTTGATGGGTGGATCGGGACCTTTTTCATTTCCTAAATTCACATCTAAAGATGGAAGTTTAGGTAACGGTTTTGGTTGAGGCTCTGGTTCATCAAAACTAGGAACTTCCATAGAACTAAGAGTAAGGTTGTGATCACTAAAAGCATTCAAACCTATATCCTCTAGTTGTGTTTGGTTCAAAGGTTCTACCTCTATTGGGGTTCCTATAGTCTCTTCTACTTCTTTCGGGTAAGTCACGGGCGGTGTATGTGCCTCAAATGATGGTAGGACTTGTGGGGTACTTGGTGGTCTTAGATTTTCTACTCTATCGTCCATCTTATCAAGATCACCTAAGTGTTCATCTTGTACTATGGTGGTGCCTAACCATGACATGCAGTTAGGTGGCTCAACTTTAACCATCTCAGAATCTTGGTTTGACTCTAAGTCCATGTCCTTAGAAACTAGGTCTTTTTGCTCATACGAATCCATCAATTCGTTCCACTTATGGGTCATGGTTAGGAAGCTTTCCTCAAAATTCATCCAAAGGGTCTTACTAAAAGGAATTGATCCAGATAATGATTGTCTAAGAGAAGTATCACATGCATAGAATTCATTAAACCCATCTAACCTTACCCCCAACTTCATTTGGATATCACAAAGATCACGAAACAATTCATAGGAATGATAGGAAACAAATCTCTTGGTGAAGTATAATTGTTCATCTATTGTCAATGATCTAAATGGAATTTCATCCGCCATAGTGACAAATGAAAATGGTTTTACAAACAAAGGGCACAAAGAAATAAGATAGACTAAAGATAATCCTAGAAAAATAAAATAAAAATCTCACTAGAAAGGAATCTAGTGAGTAGACCTATAAAATAAAAATTCAACCTAAACAATAAATATTCCCCGGCAGCGGCGCCAAAAACTTGATGCGTGGTTTTGCAACCTTACAACAGGTTTTACCTCTCGAGGGATCTCAAGAGGCTTACAACCCCACCAGGCAGTGTACCTGACCGATGTAGTATAGTGTAGTGGTAAGTACGGGGGATTGATCGTTCTCCACAGGGAATAGTGTTCGTTAGGTATGAAAAACTACTCTAATAGGTCTAAGGGTGAGAGAAGATTCTTTTTATGTTTTTATATTTTTATGAAAGCAAGTAAAATCTCGGGTTTGAAAGAGTGGGCGGAATTAGTTGCTAGTCAACTAACCCAAATTACTACGAATGCAAATAAAATAAAATAACAAAAATGAAAAGGTTGGTGAAAACTTATGTAGAGAGAAATGTGTTTACTTAGATTTCCTTACTCCCTAACTATCTTTTACCGGTTGATTAGTGTGTATTAGTTGCGTGGATGACGGGTGTATTCCTTAATACCATTCGTGGGGTGGCGTACGTACTTCCCCAACTCTACAAGCTCCTACTTCACTCCTATGTCGAGCCGGCTAGGAAGCTCCTAACATGGGATCACTAGAATTCGCTTGTGCATTAAATACAACCATAAAAACCTTTAGTACGCATTGGTTCATGTTTCTTAAGACGTTCAAGCAAGTAACCGAATAGGAAGTTAGCCAGTTTTATTAAGCCTAACATAGATGAACAATCATCCAATACAACTAATAACACACTAATAACCAATAATCAATAGCTAGGTTTCATTAGATCTAAGCAAACACAAGATAAATCTAGCCTAACATGTTAAACAAAAGACAAGAACAAGATAGAATCAAACAACACATAGACATATTGAATGATTAATTGATAACTTATCTTCAATGTAACATGGAAGATCTCAAGGCAAAAAGCCTTGAAAAAGCTGCCAAATTCGTCCTAGGGTTTTTACACACACAAGTTCCCCAATAAGTTCCACACTAATGACAAAAAATTAGAAAACTATATATAGACTTTCAGATCTGACGGCGTCACGTTATGGATTGTGACGCCGTCACCTCGCCGCTTTTAGGGTTCCCGGATGGCCTTCTTGACGCCGTCCCTCTTTAGCTCTCCAAAATCCGTTCTGGCTTATCAAGGCTTGACGCCGTCAGAATTAGGGGTGACGCCGTCCCTCTTTAAATTAAGCCGTGACGACCTTGATCAGATTAAAGCGTGACACCGTCAGAATTCCCATGCAAATTCTCTGGCTTATCATGAGTAATTTTCACATCCACCACTTTTGCCAAGCCATGACGCCGTCTGGAGATAATCCTGACGCCGTCAAAGGTAACTTCCAGCATAATTTTGAGACTTTGTCGTTTTCTTCACTTTTATGCTCCAAAAACGTCCAAAATGCTTCCTTTTCCATATTTTTCCTCAAATGTACCTAAAATGACAAAAGGAACGATTTAGGGCAATATTTGATCAAATAAATACGATTTAGGGCTTAAATGACCCCTTAAAAGCGATACACTTTTCGCTTCATCAAATCTCCGATAATAGCCAGCGAGTCCTAAAAATTGACGCACCTCAGTGGGAGTCGTTGGTGTCGGCCAATTTTTGACTGCTTTTATTTTGGAAGGATCCACGTGAATACCATGACGATCAATCACGTGCCCAAGAAACTGCACGGTATGAATCCAAAAATCACATTTGGAAAATTTAGCGTACAGCTGTTCTCTCTTGAATAGCTCCAAAATAGTCTTTAAATGCTCCGTATGTTCTTCTTTGTTTCGAGAGTAGATAAGAATATCATCAATGAACACGATCACGAATTTATCCACGTAAGGTTTACATACACGATTCATGAGATCCATGAATATAGCTGGTGCATTAGTTAACCCAAATGGCATCACTTGAAATTCGTAGTGACCGTATCTCGTTCGGAAAGCTGTTTTAGGAATATCCTCTTCCCTAACACGCAGCTGATGATATCCAGATCTTAGGTCGATTTTCGAGTAAACGCTTGATCCTTGCAATTGGTCGAACAAATCATCGATCCTTGGTAATGGATATCGATTCTTCACCGTAAGTTTATTCAACTCTCGGTAATCAATACACATCCTAAGAGATCCATCCTTCTTCTTGACGAATAGGACAGGTGCTCCCCAAGGTGATGAGCTTGGTCGAATGAAACCTTTATCCAATAACTCCTGCAGTTGATTGGATAATTCCTGCATCTCCGATGGTGCTAAACGGTAGGGTGCTCGTGCTACTGGCGCTGCTCCTGTGATGAAGCGAAAAGTGTACCGCTTTTAGGGGGTCATTTAAGCCCTAAATCGTATTTATTTGATCAAATATTGCCCTAAATCGTTCCTTTTTTCATTTTAGGTACTTTGGAGAAGAAATCTGGAAAAGGAAGCATTTTGGACGTTTTTGGAGCATTAAAGTGAAGAAAACGACAAAGTCTCAAAATCGGCTGAAAAGTACATTTAACGGCGTCAGAAATTACCCTGGACGGCGTCATGGCTTGGCAAGAAAAAGGTGGATAAGAAAATTACTCATGATAAGCCAGAGAAATTTGCATGGGAATTCTGACGGCGTCACCCTTTGGAGTGATCAAGGTCATCACGGTATAAGTTAAAGCGGGACGGCGTCACGCCTAATTCTGACGGCGTCAAGCCTTGATAAGCCAGAACGGATTTTGGAGAGCTAAAGAGGGACGGCGTCAAGAAGGCCATCCGGGAACTCTAAAAGCGGTGAGGTGACGGTGTCACACTCCATAACGTGACGCCGTCAGATCTGAAAGTCTATATATAGTTTTGCAATTTTTTGTCATTAGTGTGGAATTTTGTGTGGAACTTATTGAGGAACTTTGTGTGTGAAAACCCTAAGACGATTTTAGCAGCTTTTTCAAGGCTTTTTGCCTTGAGATCTTCCATGTTACATTGAAGATAAGTTATCAATTAATCATTCAATATGTCTATGTGTTGTTTGATTCTATCTTGTTCTTGTCTTTTGATTAACATGCTAGGCTAGATTTATCTTGTGTTTGCTTAGATCTAATGAAACCTAGCTATTGATTATTGGTTATTAGTGTGTTATTAGTTGTATTGGATGATTGTTCATCTATGTTAGGCTTAAGAAAACTGGCTAACTTCCTATACGGTAACTTGCTTGAACGTCTTAAGAAACATGAACCAATGCGTACTAAAGGTTTTTATGGTTGTATTTAATGCATGAGCGAATGCTAGTGATCCCATGTTAGGAGCTTCCTAGCCGGCTCGACATAGGAGTGAAGTAGGAGTTCATAGAGTTAGGGAAGTACGTACGCCACCCCACGATTGGTATTAAGGAATACACCCGTCATCCACGCAATTAATACACACTAATCAACCGGTAAAAGATAGTTAGGGAGTAAGGAAATCTAAGTAAACACATTTCTCTCCACATAAGTTTTACCACCTTTTCATTTTCTGTTATTTTATTTTATTTGCATTCGTAGTAACTTGGGTTAGTTGACTAGCAACTAATTCCGCCCACTCTTTCAAACCCGAGATTTTACTTGCTTTCATAAATTATAAAAACATAAAAAGAATCTTCTCTCACCCTTAGACCTATTAGAGTAGTTTTTCATACCTAACGAACACTATTCCCTGTGGAGAACGATCAATCCCCCGTACTTACCACTACACTATACTACATCGGTCAGGTACACTGCCTGGTGGGGTTGTAAGCCTCTTGAGATCCCTCGAGAGGTAAAACCTGTTGTAAGGTTGCAAAACCACGCATCAAGTTTTTGGCGCCGCTGCCGGGGAATAGTTATTGTTTAGGTTGAATTTTTATTTTATAGGTCTACTCACTAGATTCCTTTCTAGTGAGATTTTTATTTTCTTTTTCTAGGTTTTCTTTAGTCTATCTTTTTTTTTTTTTTTTTTTTTTTTTTTTCTTCGTTTCTTTGTTCGTAACCATTACCATCCGACATCATGGAAGGTGGTAATATCCTCGATCCCAACAACCCACCACAACAACCACCACCTCCTAGAGCCCGTACTTTAGGAGAGTACTCCCGTCCTAGCCACCATGGCTATCGAAACACCATTGAGCTCACTCAAGGAGCCAATGTCACTCCCTTGCGATCCGACACCATCCGGTTGGTGCAAAGCGGATGCGCACTCCATGGACTTCGTTCTGAAGATCCTAATCAACATCTCAAGGACTTTCTCAAAATCGTTGATTCCATAGACCTTGATGTTGCCACTCGAGAGACGACCCGACTGCGTCTCTTTCAATTCTCTTTGCGGGACCAAGCTAGTCAATGGCTAGAGCGTCAACCCGCAGGATCCATCACCTCTTGGGATGATCTCACCACTCGTTTCCTTGCTCAGTTTTTCCCACCAGGAAGAACTACCAAGCTAAGGAAGGATATCTTGATGTTTGAACAACGTCGAGGCGAAACCCTCTACGGGGCATGGATTCGATTCAAGGACTTACTCCAAAAAGTCCCTCATCATGGCATAAATCTCTGGCTTCAAATCCAAATCTTCTATGACCATGTTGATTACCACACCAAGCATGCCATCGATCGAGCCGCCGGGGGCAGATTGCGCGACAAAAGCGCCGAGGAATCATGGGAGATCATTGATGAGCTTGCATCCGACGATGATGAATTGTGGCAAGTCTCCCACGACGTACGCTCGGCGGTCAAGACATATTCATCGCCCGATACAGCCAATCAAATCACTGAGGAAAGCGTTAGTGAACTTGAGAAAAGGGTTTCATATCTTATGGAAAAGCAAAAGAGACCCTTAAGTCCTCAAAAAGCAACGATTAACTCGGTCTCAAGCGTTAAGCAAATACCATTGTCCGAATCACCCCGTAGGGAAAATACTAAACCCTTCCATAAACACGCTCGACCCAATTCACCACCTCAGGAACTTAGTCCAACATTCGAAGCTCGAATGAGAGAATACATGTCAAAACACTCCGAACGGTTGGCAAAATTTGAGGAAGCCGTCTACAAACAGAAGGAGGAAATGGAAGAGAAGATGGCGGAGATGATGAACCTTTTGAAAGAATACACAAATACAAAAGCTCCTAAAAATGTGCTAGTGCGAAAAGATGTTGAAGTTCCCAACACTAAATGTGTTAATGCCGTCTCCGTCGTCCAAGAGGGAGAAAATGATGGAAGAGGAAAGTTGATAACTATGGAAGTTAACAAAATTGATCTCGTCCCACTTAATGACGGAAACACCAATGCCTACACATGCAATTCCGACAAGGGAAAGGAGGCGCCCACTGAGGAGTTCCAATTGGAAGAACCACCAAAGTCACAACAAGTGAGGCATTACTTGAAGCACGAAATAAACAAGGAAACCATAAACGATTGGGTGGGAAACTATCGACGTACTCATCTACCCAACAAGGAGTCCAAGAGGATGGAACCGGATGATGAATCCGACACATTACCCGGAGGGCAATTGTATGAGTGCCTCATAAGACAAAAGTTAGTGGAAAAGCAGGAATTCTACGGGGTCTTCGAAATACCATGCAGCATTGGAAAACTCAAGTATCTGGATGCGGTAGCTGACCAAGGTTCCGACGTAAATTTGATGCCTTTATCCGTTTATGTCCAGTTAACCGACGAACTGCCATCCATCACCCGTACTAAACTCTCCTTTGCAAAACATTCTTATGAGTACCCGTTAGGAATTGCGGAAGATGTGTTGGTCAACGTTGCCGGATTCCTGTATCCGGTCGACTTCATGATTATTGAAAGAAATGACATGAATATGCCAATAATCCTTGGGGCACCCTTTCTCGCGACCACTAGGGCACAAATCAATTACGAAAAAAGTACCATCCAAATGAAGAAGGGGAAGAAAACAATAAACTTCCCAACGATCCCACGACATATACGAGATGTTGCTCTACAAAAGAAGATGGAGGCGAACCCCAATATAATCCGTGGTAAGGTTCGAGAGAAAATCCGTGCATGGGAGGCAAGGATTAAGAATTACAAGGAAAATGAGATTAGAGAATGTAAGGGCGGAAATGACAATTATATTGAGGCTGATGAGCAGACCAATAACCCCGTGGAATTTACAAAAGGAGACTCACTACTCCTAAGGCATTCAGAAACAAAAGCACCTACCGATGAACCAAGTCCCTGGTGGTACGGACCATTCACAATTAAAAGTCTACACCAAGATGGGGAGTGAGCTTGACCAGCAAGGGAGGAGGTGAAGTGACAGCGAATGTCGAGCGATTGAGACACCACCACCCTGATAACAAGGATAATATTTATCAGGGATACGTCATTATGAATGATGGAGTCACGTAATGTACGTGACTTTGAGTCTAGCTACAAGACTCGTTAATAAAGAAAAGCGCTTCTTGGGAGGCAACCCAAGTTTTATTTGCTTTGTGTGTTTATTTGTTTGTTTGTTTGTTTTTATTTGTTTCCGTATGTATGTTTAAATTTTATTATTATTGATTCATGTTCAAAAACTAATTGTGAAAATGCTTTATTTTGTTTTTAACTTCGTCTTAACTACATATAAAGGTATTTTGCAAAAGTTAAGTGTAAGGGAAATCTAAATCGGTTTATTAGAACACAAATGAACATGAATCGTAATAATAATAAATTAACACACATATTCGTATTTGTTTGAGTCAAATGCTTGTATCGAGTCATAATGATGTTTTGCAGGATTTCCAGGAAGTAAGGTATAGGTTTTTCCAAAAATTTTCCGGAAACTTAACATGAGAATTCTGTCAGATCATTTCTGACGGCGTCAGGATTTACAACCTGACGGCGTCAGGTTTAATTTTCTGAAAATTTTTGAAAGTTTTGTTTTCATAAAAAGTTTTTATTAAATCTCTAGCTTATAAACTCCAGGAATCTGCAAAATAATCATTCCACAAGCATTATATCCTTATATAGAGTTTATCCCGCCGATGTTATGCAGGTTTTCGTGTTTGTTTTCTCAGGTTTAACAGGTTATTTTGGACAAGGAAATGTTTGTGGAATCAAGCTTTTGGTGATGCATTAGTCATGGAGCTTCAACATTACCTTGGAAGAAGATCTAACCGTGTTACCACATTATCCACCGAGCGAATCACGGGAGTATTTGATTTCATTCTTTTACTTTATGCTTTTACATCTTGTTATTTGAACATTGGGGACAATGTTCATCTTAAGTGTAAGGGGGGGGGGGGGGGTAAAAGCACGATACGATTAGAGAATGCTATTACGCTTGATTTTTGTTTGTTTAATAGTAGATGTGTAATAAAACTGAGATAAATACCTGTTAGGGTAATTTTAGTGCCAAATTTAAAATTTTTTACAACATTTAGGAGTGAAACTTTGATCTTAATGAGCGTCTCACGGATAGGAGTTATATGACTAGCACAAAAAATCGTACCACTAAAAAAATTTTCCACCCCCAAATATGTGAGGTTCGCCCCTAGAATTGGTAGAAAAAGCATTTATGCTATGATGTGTGTACCGGTAGCACTTAGATTCTAGAACTTGCGTTAGGACCATTCCGAGGCCACAAGTGAGACTACATTCGTGTAGTTAGATTTACTACATGATAAGAGGCATTAGGATTAACCCATTGTTTTACACCTGTGATTTTGTTATAATTACGTTGGCTACATTGGTCAAGTAATTCTCCCACACCCTTTGCGTTGTACTCATTTTTAGTACACGATACCCCTAGTACACCCCTCAGAGCCTATCTTTTTGTTTCGACCTTTAAGCATTTTACTTAAAAGAAGAATTTGTTACACCCCACTAAAATGTACACCCAAATCGCCTTAGCCTACCTTGTATGCACTCATTTTTAGTGCATTATTGTGACAACATTTGTTTAAACCCAAGTTAATTATCTAGTTGATTACATGGTTGCTAAGTCGAGTCATATCCTTGTACATATTGTTTTGGGACGATTGGGACTAATGGGTAAAGTACTAGTGTAATGGAGTAATGGGGAAGAACATCATTTATTACCCCCATATGTGCTAAATAATTTTAAAAGTACTCCAAGTTTTTCAATTATCTTAATTCGAGTCATTAGAATAGTTATTTTTAAAGTTATGTAAAAGTTCAAGTGTAAGGGGAATGCAACGCCCCTATGATGTATTATTTTGGATGGTAGGGCAAAAGTGTTTGAAAAAAAAAAATCGAAAAAATCAAGAAAAATACAAAAAAATGAGAAAAAGAAAAATAGAAAAAACATACGGACTACCATCCCGTTTCATTTTATGTTTATTTTATGTTTTTGTTATTTTGTTTTTAGCTTAAATTGAGTCGAGTCTTGGCTTAGCAACATTGTATAGTACATGTAATTAATCAAGATCTTTAACTCGCCACCAGTAAAATATCCTTTATCCAACAAAACCGTGTTTTCTTTTTCCCTACACCTAACGTTATAACCCCTGTAAAAGCCCTCTTTGATAGTTTATCTTAGGTGCTTACGCCTAGTGGAGGAGGTTTTCGATCCTTTCCCAAGCCTATGGTAATCTATTTGCTATGACAGGTAGTGAGAGATATTATCCGTTTTCATTTATGAGATTTATTTTGATGACACCTGAGAGATGTGAGTATCTAAACACTACTTGTGAGGTGCTAGTTTGTAATCTCCGTGCTTATTATGATTAAAGTGGAACGACTATTTATTGTAATTACTTTTATATTAGTATTAAATGACCCCTAACTTGTATTTTGATTAGAATAAAAGCGCATTTGCTTGAGGACAAGCAAATCTCAAGTGTAAGGGTATTTGATGAAGCGAAAAGTGTACCGCTTTTAGGGGGTCATTTAAGCCCTAAATCGTATTTATTTGATCAAATATTTCCCTAAATCGTTCCTTTTGTCATTTTAGGTACTTTGGAGAAGAAATCTGGAAAAGGAAGCATTTTGGACATTTTTGGAGCATTAAAGTGAAGAAAACGACAAAGTCTCAAAATCAGCTGAAAAGTACATTTGACGGCGTCAGAAATTACCCTGGACGGCGTCATGGCTTGGCAAGAAAAAGGTGGATATGAAAATTACTCATGATAAGCCAGAGAAATTTGCATGGGAATTCTGACAGCGTCACCCTTTGGAGTGATCAAGGTCGTCACGGTATAAGTTAAAGCGGGACGGCGTCAAGCCTAATTCTGACGGCGTCAAGCCTTGATAAGCCAGAACGGATTTTGGAGAGCTAAAGAGGGACGGCGTCAAGAAGGCCATCCGGGAACCCTAAAAGCGGCGAGGTGACGGCGTCACACTCCATAACGTGACGCCGTCAGATCTGAAAGTCTATATATAGTTTTGCAATTTTTTGTCATTAGTGTGGAATTTTGTGTGGAACTTATTGAGGAACTTTGTGTGTGAAAACCCTAAGATAATTTTAGCAGCTTTTTCAAGGCTTTTTGCCTTGAGATCTTCCATGTTACATTGAAGATAAGTTATCAATTAATCATTCAATATGTCTATGTGTTGTTTGATTCTATCTTGTTCTTGTCTTTTGATTAACATGCTAGGCTAGATTTATCTTGTGTTTGCTTAGATCTAATGAAACCTAGCTATTGATTATTGGTTATTAGTGTGTTATTAGTTGTATTGGATGATTGTTCATCTATGTTAGGCTTAAGAAAACTGGCTAACTTCCTATACGGTAACTTGCTTGAACGTCTTAAGAAACATGAACCAATGCGTACTAAAGGTTTTTATGGTTGTATTTAATGCATGAGCGAATGCTAGTGATCCCATGTTAGGAGCTTCCTAGCCGGCTCGACATAGGAGTGAAGTAGGAGTTCATAGAGTTGGGGAAGTACGTACGCCACCCCACGATTGGTATTAAGGAATACACCCGTCATCCACGCAATTAATACACACTAATCAACCGGTAAAAGATAGTTAGGGAGTAAGGAAATCTAAGTAAACACATTTCTCTCCCACATAAGTTTTACCACCTTTTCATTTTCTGTTATTTTATTTTATTTGCATTCGTAGTAACTTGGGTTAGTTGACTAGCAACTAATTCCGCCCACTCTTTCAAACCCGAGATTTTACTTGCTTTCATAAAATTATAAAAAAATAAAAAGAATCTTCTCTCACCCTTAGACCTATTAGAGTAGTTTTTCATACCTAAGAAACACTATTCCCTGTGGAGAACGATCAATCCCCCGTACTTACCACTACACTATACTACATTGGTCAGGTACACTGCCTGGTGGGGTTGTAAGCCTCTTGAGATCCCTCGAGAGGTAAAACCTGTTGTAAGGTTGCAAAACCACGCATCATCCTGGCACCAAGTCAATCTGGAACTCTACCTGACGAACAGGTGGTAGTCTAGGTAACTCTTCTGGAAATACTTCCGGATAATCTCGTACTACAGGCACATCTTCCAGTCGTTTTTCATCCGTCTTTTTCTCAGTTACATGAGCTAAAAACGTTTGACATCCTCTGTTGATGTACTTCATGGTTTTGATGCAGGATATTATGCTTAGTCTGGTTTTACTTTGATCACCCCGAATAATCAAAGTCTCACCCTCAAAAGGGATGTGGACAACTTTTTCGTCGCATAAAATCCTTGCATGGTATTTAGATAACCAATCCATACCAACGATTACGTCAAAGCTTCCGAGTTCAATAGGCATGAGGTCGATGTCGAAAGGTTGGTTTAATAGGGTTAATGTACAACATCGGATTATAGAGTTAGTGCCTACTAATTTCCCATTAGCTAGCTCAATTTCATATGTATTGGTTAAGGCAGTGGGAGTGAGTTTAAGTAAAGAAGCAAAAGTAAGAGATATAAAGCTTTTATCGGCTCCGGTATCAAATAATACTCTAGCTAAATGTTGGTTAAGAGGAAACGTACCCGTGACCACTTCCGGGTTCTACTGCATATTACCATCTCCTAGCACATATGCTCTTCCACGGGCACCATTGTTCGGGTTAGCATTCAGCTTCGGACACTGGTTCCTATAATGCCCTTTCTCACCACATCCGTGGCAAGTCACGATTACCGACTGCAGATTTGCTCCTGTTGCCTTACAGTCTTTGGTCTGATGTCCGATCTTCTGACACTTCATGCACTTGACAGTGCATGGACCAAAGTGGTGCAACAAGCATCGATTGCATAATGACTTCGTTCCGACATAACCACTCTTCTCAGTAGGAGTGGCAGTATAGGCTTTAGCAGTTTCCTGCCGACGGTTCTGTTGATGATGATATTGGTTACGGTTTTGGTGATAATTATTTTGGTTGTGACGGTTGTTGTTGTGGTAGTTGAGACGATTGTCGTAGTGATGGGAATTTCTTTTATCATCAAACTTTCGTTTGTGATCACTGTTTCCCTGAATAGAATTTCGCTTGATTTCCCGATCCATCAGCTTCTGGGCTATGGACATTGCTTCTTCCAGCGACTGAGGCTTTGAAGCAGTAACATTCCCCTCGATGCTTCGAGGTAACCCTTCAGTATATTTCTCTAACACCTTCTCCAGATCAGGCACAATAGTTGGACATAGGAGAGCAAGCTCCTGAAACCTTCTATTGTATGCCTTGAGATCCGTTCCTTTCACTACTAACTGGTGAAATTCATCTTCCAGCTTCTTGATTTTGGTACGGGGACAATACTTTTTCAGCATTTTCTTTTTAAGATCATCCCAAGTAAGTTGATGAGCTGCTTCTATCCCCATGGTTCGGGAAGTAGCAGACCACCAAGACAAGGCATCATCTAACAAAGTCCCTGTAGCAACTTTGCAGTCATCAGTACACCCGCTCCTTACAAAGACTACTTCTGTACGTTCAAACCAACGAGCCAATTCTGTAGCTCCTTCTGTTCCTTTGAAGAAAGTCGGTTTGCAGTTCATGAAATCTTTGTATGTGCACTTGCGAGCATTAGCTGGCTCACTTTCTCCATTAAGTCGGCTTGAGCTTCCAGTACGAGCCATTTCCGCTGCTTGAGTCTCAAGTGTTGCAGCAACACTGTCTGCAACAAGCTTTCGGATAGCAGCTTGGGACATGGCTGGTTCTGGGGATTTGCGAGACATATTTCTATTAATGCCACAAAGAGAATACATGTTTAGAATTTGCATAGTGACCATTATCAATGGGGAAAATCCATGAAAATCATAAGGTCACAATATGTCCAAATGTCATACATGTATGTAGATTAACACTAATTCACATAAATCTATATCGTAGACAGCAAAACATCATAACCACATATAGTCATAAACAACTTGCTAATTTGTGATACATAACAAAATTAGTACAAGTGTCATATTTATGCCACATGTCCCGTGGCTACGTACAAAAGCTATCTGATATAAACCACATGCTAGTACTACGTCTATACCATAGATCCAAAACTTAGACGTAGTTCAAAAGATAATATATATATATATATATATATATATATATAGATCTGACCTACTGACTACCGGGAGTTCCCTTAAGTCGACTTTCGAGTTTAGCTATCATGCTAACGAGAACCTGCATGTACTCCTGGTATTGCGTCTACATCTTGGTCACGGTCGTCTCTAAAACTGCAATCCAGTTCTGAGCTGTTGCCAATTCTTCATTTCTCTTGATCATTTCTTCTATCAACTTCAATTCATTTTCATAAACAAAAGGTATCTCGCGTCTGACCTGCTCGTAACGTTTCTCAGATTCCTCACGATTCTCATCTTTCTTCTGATGCATAGTTTCTTGGCCCATCATCAGATCTTCTACTCTATACTCGATGCCTTCAATACGCTCCAATGGCAATTCGTCCAGATGACCCAAAGCAGTCTCAATATGTTCTTCTTGCCGCCCTAGTCGTGTCAGGAGAGTGGAGACGGTTGGCTGGCGTTCTTGTGCTGCTTGAGAGCTTTCTCCTACCTCAAAAACTCGTGGCGGAGTGGGGATGTCGGGGGTAAGTGATCGAGGCAGAGCATTATACCTGGCGATGATAGCTCGGACTTCGTCACTTGGCTCGTATGGGATGGAGAGAGGAGTGAAACTAGTAGATGATGGTGGCGGCAGAGGTAAAGACGTTGGGACTGAGAGTTCAAAAGTAGGTAACATATATGGATGTGGATATGGTAAGGGTGAAGAAAATACGGGAAGTGTTCTCATTCGCGCTGTTCTTTGGATCCTCTCTGGGGGTATCTTTGTAACCGAAGGAGAATCTGGCTCGGACGGCTCTTCGTCAGCAAAAGTACGAGCTCTCTCTCTGGCCTGCATGTATGGATCATCAGGAAATGGCGCAACATCATGCATCAAAGTGTCCTCGGACGGCTCTTCAGAAGGATCTGACTCTGCATCATGCCCGAATGCCAGAGAAATCTCAGGTACTATGGTAACATCTTCCAATGGATCCGAATCCGTTACTCGTCTAGGTACTGTCGTAACGTTGGGTACTGTCGCGAGATTTTCGTTTTCCGAATCCAACATGAGAGTAATAGAATGAGGAGGGGAAGTCATAGCTCTGTAACCACCCGGTAAGTATGAATATTCTACTATATAACTAAATAATTAAAAGTAAAGCATATATAAGTAATGTTGCGGTAGCGTCGTGGCACGGAGGACTTTGGTTAAGTTTTGTGAAAATTGGTTATAGTTCAATGTTTGAAAACATTTGGTTCTCTATAACTATGAGCTCTGATACCAATCTGTAACACCCCCATTTTCGATATACGCAGCGGAATACAAGGTTTGGTGTGCTACTTCATGTATCATAGTCATGAGAATAGAAAACGACTCAAAAGAGACGTTTTAAATAAAATTGTTATCATTCATTTATTTAAATCAGAGCACATATGATAGGTCCCAGAGGGAGGTTTGGAAATACGTTATAAAAGTTACATTATTCAGTTGAATGATAACAATGTGGACATCCTTTTTAGAAGAAAGTCCACTGCCACTCCGTGCCGATAGTCATGCTTTTAGTTACCTGAGATAACATGCTTAAAAAGTCAACATAAAAGTTGAGTGAATCCATAGTGTTTAATGTTATAATCAGTTTGAACACAAGCTAAATAAGAGAAATCAGTTATATCAGAGTTCGGAATATTGCACTAAACCTCATGACACGCAATGCGTTGACAGTTTCCAGTCTCACTAACATAATAAAAATGATAGTGGTTTGCCCCCAGGTTTAGATATCAAATATAGTGCATCTGCCTAACCGGCTACCACGAAGATATCCATCCGGTTAGAACAAATGGGTCGTCAGGCCAATAGATCTATTCACGATATTCGCGCTCACCCAGCAGGTGACTAATGGTGCATGATATGAGGGTCTTTTCAAATATAAATATAAATACAGATAGGGAACAGTTAGCTTAGTGCAATAACAATCAGGAAAATACTTGTGTTCGGTTTAATAGCATGTATCTCCCCACGAGTTTGGAAAATATATAAAGAAAAGTGGGACTATAAACTCACCTGAACAGTCTGGATGGAAAACAAAGTTAAACAAAGTTGATAAACGTCTCCGGCTCGCAACCTGGGTTGGTATGTCAAGTTTCAGTAACCGTTTTCTGAATATATACAAGTTTTGTTTGTTCCGTAACGTTTTCGGTTTTCGATTAAATGTTAAATTTGAGACAACATGAAGTCTCTTCAAAAGTTATAAGATTTTATCTAATTTCTTATTTATATTTTCGTTCCGTTCGTTGGTTAATTTCTTCCTGTTCGTTTGTTATCGAGATACACATATTTCGTTTATAAATTAAATCATAATAAAAATAATAATACTAATAATAATAATAATAATAATAATAATAATAATAATAATAATAATAATAATAATAATAATAATAATAATAATAATTATTATTATTATTATTATTATTATTATTATTATTATTATTATTATTATTATAGAAAATGTTACGCTTTATCCCCTAAAGTTTCACATATTGACAATTTATACCCTTGAACTTTCGTAAAATGATAATTTTTACCCCTTAACTTTGGTCAAATGACAGTTTTTACCCTTGTAGTTTCAAAAGTGACACTTTTTACCCCTGAGGTTCAAGTCGACAGCAAACTAAGTCCTAGTTACAATTTTACTTAGAGTCTTCGCAAGAAATACCCTTGAATTCCCATCGCGTTACACACGACGTCCTTATTTTTATAAAACGCGTTATACGTTACGGAAAAAGGCAAAACTTTTTACGACTCTTCTACACACTTCTTTATTAGTTTATAAATTTTATTTTTACAAATTTACAGCTCGTGATTCAAGCTCACGAGCTCGAAATAATTTTTATAAGGGTGCGTTTGTTCGTATTTTTGGGCAGAAAACACGCAGGAAAGAAAAGGTGATATCTCGGTGAATACTTAATCATTTACCTTCGTTATTTTTCCTACCATTAGATAGCTAAGTGAACTTTAATCTGACAAAAATTTAGAATTTTTAAGGTCCATTTGGTTGTCGAATTAAGGTTGCAAATAGAGGGTCTGCTGTTGGTCTCGACAGGAACAAAAGAAGAAAAACAATTTGGTTTTTAGTTTTTGATCTTACGAACTAGGGATCTTAGATTATTTACAGTATATATAACATATCTAGGTGCTTTCTAACTTGTTTTAGATGTTCTTGGGTTATAAAATAAATATAAGAGGGTGTTTGTTTGGTTCGATTGAAAAAAAAAATGTAAAATTAGGTTTTGATCTTTTAAAGTTTCTAGCTAGTCTTCTAAGGTATAACATATTATTATTAAGTATATTAGACTCATTTCTATCTTGTCTTAATGTCTCTTGAGTTTGTTATCAAGAATATAAGGGTGTGTTTGTTTTAGTTCGAACAAAAGAAAAGAAATGAAATTTCAAGTTTTTGTATTAGATCATTATTAGAGATCATTAAGGTAGTCTTTTAAGAGTATTTAGAGTATAGTAAAAGAAATGAAAAGGGTTTAGAACTTACCTAGCTTATATGGTTCAATTTGGGAAATTTTTGAGGCGTATGACTTGGAAAAGTGACACAAGAGTGTCTTCCTTCCTCCTTGACTTCCTAGGGTGCTCTAAGACTTGTACAAGGGCTATAAGATCAATGATGAGGGTGTATGTAGGCTGTGGTGGGTGTGTCGAGTGTTTTGAGGGAAGAAAGGATGAGTGGTGATCAAGTATTTATAGAAAGGAGGAATTAGGGTTTTCTAAAGTCTTCTAGGGCTTTTTTTGGAGTGTGTGGAGAGGCAAGGAGATGTGTCTCCTTTGTTTGGGCGCCACATGGATTGGAGGGGAAAATAGTAGATGTGTAAAATCCCTTGCAATACAAGTAGGCTTATTCTAGAAGAGGAGGGATGTGGAAATATTAGGGTTTGACACATGTGTTTCTAGGGTTTAGAAAAGATAGGGTTTGGTTTGTATATTGTTGAAATCGAACTAGGCTAGTGGAAAATGGGTTAGTTTGGTTCGAATAGGGCTTTATAGGATTGTACATTGAGCTTTGGCATGTGGTACTCTAGGGTTAAGGTTTAGTTAGGGCTTTTAGGGTTTGTGTATTAATTAGAAATGATTTTATAGGTTTTCTAAATATATATATGTATATCGAGCTATAGAAAATCAAAAGAAAATAATTTGGTGCTTTAGAAAGTTGTACTCTAGGCTTAGGGGTGTTGTACTAGGGTTTAGAAAATAAGTAAAATATATTTTTACTGATTACTTAAGTTATATAATTTTTATGTAATTTTTATTAAGGTTTTAAAGTATTTAAATGAGAATTTAAAGTTTTGTGCATTAGAGGGTTGTATAACAGGTTTAGAGGATTGTACACTTAATTAGTAAAAAAAATTTATGCATGAAATTATTACACAATATGCTTTTAAAATAATTATTTTTAGATTTTATATAGCATTTTTATTAATAAATGATTTTTATGTATTAATGACTTGTACCTTGGTTTAAAAGACTTGTACATATATATTTTATAAAAATATTATTTAGGGTTTGTGATTTTATTACATAAAATCATAGTTTTGTGAAATTACGGTTTTATCGGGAGTTATAGTGGAATTCGGGTTTCTGTGCTTTAGTGACTTGTACATTACTCAAATAAGTTATATTTTAGTATTTCTAGGGTTTTGTTATTCTCACATGTTGTTGGAAATTAAATGTTCTGAAGATTAGTATCATGATCTACACGTTTACAAGGTTAGTTCTGCTCAAGGAAATTCACCAAGTATGATTCTGCTGCTAGTGTATTTCATTGTGCGGCTAGCGTTAAAGATTCTACTGCTGAAAGATTCTGCTGCTAGTGAAGATGATTTTGCTGCTGAGTAGATAACTCTTGATTATTCTACTGCTGAGTAGATAAGTATGGAAAGATATTATGTGTACTAAAGTCAATTATACACGGTAGATAATATCTTACCCCATGTGATCAGTCATAATGTAATATTCACAGAACAAGTTGTAAAAACAGATACATGTTGTATCTTAATGACTGACACACATAAACTAGCAAGTAGTTCGATTAGACTTAACAATATTGTAAAGATCTTTCTTGTTGTATAAAAGAAAGATCTTAGCTTAGTCATATGTGTGACTAACTTAAGTGATTCAGATAGAACTCTAAGAACAGTCAAGAACATAGAACAAACACAACAATTGCATATCAAACCCTTGTATTATTCTCAATAATATTGAATCGTTTGGTGATATACTTTCTGTGTTCTTTGTTAATCACACAAGCATAACCGTTCCATTTCCACAACCTAACTAAACCTTCTAAGCGTGGTTAAGTAGATTCCGCATACTTAATCATATTAACTCAAAGTATCTCATACACATCAATAGGACTAACATCCTTAGTGTATTCTTAATCAGTTCTCACAAGTGCTAAAGGGCTGATTGATCCTCTCAATTGGTATCAGAGCCAGGTTGATATTTTTGTTATAGAAGAAGAAGAAGAAATGGACGTGGAAGCTATTCAGACAAATGTTGCTACAAAGTTACCAATGCTCAAACAAAATGAGTTTGAGATGTGGAGGTTAAGGATAGAGCAATATTTCCAAGTGCAAGACTATACAATGTGGGAAATTATTGAAGATGGAGACTCTTTCAAGCCTACAACCACTACATTCACAGTTGAAGGCAAAGTGGTGACTACTCTGGAGACCAAGCCAACATCTGCAGAAGAAAGAATAAAGAAGAAGAAGAATGACCTCAAGGCCAGAAGTATGCTGATGATGACCATTCCAAATGATCAACTCTTAAATTTCAGCAAGTTCAAAGATGCAAAGTCTTTGTTTGAGGCCATTATTGCAAGATATGGTGGGAATGAAGCCACCAAGAAGACCCAGAAGACTCTTCTTAAGCAACAATTTGAAAACTTCACATCAACCAACCATAAATCATTAGACCACATGTTTAACAGGCTTCAGAATATTGTGAGCCAGCTTACAATTCTTGGGGTTGAAATACCTCAAGAAGATTTAAACTCAAAATTTATGAGAAGCTTACCTGAAGAGTGGGCTATGCATGTTGTTGTCTGGAAGAACAAGTCAAACATAGACACCATGGAGTTAATGGACTTGTATAGCAACTTCAAGATTGTGGAACAAGATTTGAAGAAAACTGGAGGTACTAGTTCAAGTACTGGGAACATGGCATTTATGTCATCTCCTAGTACCTCAAGTCCAGTTAAAGATGAGAAGGTTGATGATGGTGTTGGTGCTGCTAGTTCATCAAGCAGTACCATGGGTATTTTGGATGAGAAAACATGTTGTGCTTTTCTCACAAGCAAGAATGATGGGTCCATGTTAACTCATAAAGACCTCCAAGAGATCAATGATGATGATCTGGAGGAAATGGACCTAAAATGGCAAATTTCTCTTCTTAGCATGAGGGCTAAGAAGTTCTATCAAAGGACGGGGAAGAAGATCACAATCAGCAGTAATGATACTGCTGGTTATGACAAGTCAAAGGTAGAATGCTACAACTGTCATATAATGGGGCACTTCTCAAGAGAATGTAGAAGGCCAAGACAGCAAGATAGCAAGAATAAAGGTTTTGGAAGCAAATCCAGAACAGGGGAAGTAACTGAGCCAAAAGCTATGGTAGCTATTGATGGTTTGGGTTTTGATTGGAGTTTCATGGCTGATGAAGAAGAAACTTCTTCACAGATGGCACTTATGGCTTTCTCTTCTGAGGTACAAAATCATAAAGTTTGTTCTAATACTTGTACTGCACTTAAAGAACTACAAACTTTAATCAAACATTATGATGACCAAAAGAAAGAGCTAAGTAGAACTCATCAAGACTTAGTAAATTATAAGTGTGGATTAGCATCCGTAGAAAAGCAGATCCTATATTATAAAGAAAATGAACTTGCTTTTTCTGATGACAAAGCTCTTCTTAAACAGGACATATTCTTTAGAGATGCTGAAATTAAGCTTTTGAGAGAGGCTTATGATAGGATCAAAGCAGAAAATGGAAACATTCACTTGACTGTAGAAACACTAGAACATGCTTCTAGAGGTGTAAACAACATGATTGACTGTCAAGTGAATAATAGAGCTAAGTCAGGTTTAGGATATAATGCTGTCCCACCTCCTTATAGAGGAATCCCTAAACCCCCAGGGATTGATCTAGAAGATTCAGGCTTACCTGAATTTCAACTACCTGAACTACAATATGGTGTTCAACCAAAACCTAATGTAGTAGTTGATGAGCCTAAGAAAGTAAGTGAAAGTTTAAGTAAAACTTCACTTCATAAGGACAAGGTGTCCTTTGTTAAGAAATCAGATGCTATAGTTGTTGAAGATTGTACATATGATAGTGATGAAGAACAGGTTATGTCTAGACCTGATGTGGCTAAGAAAGTGATGAAGAGAAAAGTGTACCGCTTTTAGGGGGTCATTTAAGCCCTAAATCGTATTTATTTGATCAAATATTGCCCTAAATCATTCCTTTTGTCATTTTAGGTACTTTGGAGAAGAAATCTGGAAAAGGAAGCATTTTGGACGTTTTTGGAGCATAAAAGTGAAGAAAATGACAAAGTCTCCAAAGCTGCTGGAAAAGTACACTTGACGGCGTCAAGTATTGCTCTTGACGGCGTCATGGCTTGGCAAAAGAGGTGGATATGAAAAATACACGTGACGCGCCAGAGAGTTTCACAATGGAAAGTCTGACGGCGTCACCCTTTAAGGTGATCAAGGCCATCACGGTTTATGTTAATGAGAGACGGCGTCAAGCCTTATTCTGACGGCATCAAGCCTTGATAAGCCAGGGAGGATTTTGGAGGATTAAAGAGGGACGGTGTTAGGAAGGCCATCCAGGAACCCTAGACACGGCGAGGTGACGGCGTCAAGATCTACAACGAGATGCCGTCAGCCAGTAAGTTCTATATATAGTTTTGCAATTTTTTGTCATTAGTGTGCAACTTTGTGAGGAGAAACCCTAAGACGAATTTCTGCCATTTTTTAATGGTTTTATACCCTTGGATCTCCCATGTTTAATTGAAGATAAGTATTCATTTAATCAATCAATATGTCTATGTGTTGTTTGATTATATCTTGTTCTTGTCTTTTAATTAACATGCTAGGCTAGATTTATCTTGTGTTTGCTTAGATCTAATGAAACCTAACTATTGATTATTGGTTATTAGTGTGTTATTAATTGTATTGGATGATTGTTTATCGATGTTAGGCTTAAGAAAACTGGCTAACCTCCTATACGGTAACTTGCTTGAACGTCTTAAGAAACATGAACCAATGCGTACTAAGGTTTTTATGGTTGTATTTAATGCATGAGCGAATTCTAGTGATCCCATGTTAGGAGCTTCTTAGCCGGCTCGACATAGGAGTGAAGTAGGAGCTTGTAGAGTTGGGGAAGTACGTACGCCACCCCACGATTGGTATTAAGGAATACACCCGTCATCCACGCAATTAATACACACTAATCAACCGGTAAAAGATAGTTAGGGAGTAAGGAAATCTAAGTAAACACATTTCTCTCCATATAAGTTTCACAACATTTTCATTTTCAGTTATTTTATTTTATTTGCATTTGTAGTCATTTGGGTTAGTTGACTAGCAACTAATTCCGCCCACTCTTTCAAACCCGAGATTTTACTTGCTTTCATAAAATATAAAAAATACAAAAAGAATCTTCCCTCACCCTTAGACCTATTAGAGTAGTTTTTCAATCCTAACGACACTATTCCCCTAGAGAACGATCAATCCCCCGGTACTTGCCACTTCACTATACTACATCGGTCAGGTACACTGCCTGGTGGGGATTGCAAGCCTCTTGAGATCCCTCGAGAGGTAAAACCTGTTGTAAGGTCGTAAAACCACGCATCAAGTTTTTGGCGCCGCTGTCGGGGAATAGTTATTGTTTAGGTTGAATTTTTATTTTATTAGGTCTACTCACTAGATTCCTTTCTAGTGAGATTTTTATTTTATTTTTCTAGATTTTCTTTAGTCTATCTTATTTCTTTGTACTTTTGTTTGTGACACCTTCCACCTACCTCATGAGTAATAGTGATCGCTTGATCCCTGTTATTCGTATTTTCCGCCGTGCAAATTTCCAACTACCCGTTCCTGCCCCCATCGTAGAAAACAACAACCTTTCACCCGACCACCACTTTGGTAACAATTCTGAGATGGAGGATTCTGACCGTGAGAATAACTATGTTAGTCCATTTTACGACTCAGACTCCGATGAGGATGCTGGTAATGGAGAAGTAGTTAACGAGGAATGGGGAAAAGAGAAAATTGATCCCTTTGAGTATGTTGACCCTAGGACTAAGATCGAAAAGGATAACCTCTTTAACATGCAATTTCCGTGTAAGATTGGTTATCATAGTTTTCATGCTTATCTTAACTCATCTTTGCCTATGAACATTATCTCTCGCGCTAATTATAATAAAATCATAGTAGATGAGCTAGAATATCAAGGAGATAACATTGTTGCTAGGATTAAGCCACTACACGTATTCGTAGGAAGCTTTGTGTATTTGGTGGATTTTATGGTTATGGAGAACTTAGGAGAATTTATTGATAACAAATTAACCCAAGTCATTTTTGGAGAACCCTTCAAAAGGTTGACCAACCTTGACGAAAAACTTGTGGACGGGTTAATTACATTCTCGGATGGGGATGAAGATTTTGTTTACCAAATGCCCCGATCACATCCTAGGTTTAAGAACTTCTCCATTGAATCTTGCAATAGACTTGTGCCTATTGACTTGTTAAGTGAGAATGATAAAAGAAAGGGGCTCAAATATCCACATGAGAAAAATAAGAGATATTATCATGGATGTCTGGAGCTGAATGATGAGTACAAGAAAGATGAGGCAACAATTAGATGGCTCACACTCGGGTACGTGAGCATAAGCGACACTAGATAAGCCTGACTTTGAGTCTAGCTACAAGACTCGTTAATAAAGAAAAGCGCTTCTTGGGAGGCAACCCAAGCTTTATTTGCTTTGTGTGTTGCTTTATTTGTTTGTTTGATTTTATTTGCTTCCGTATGTATGTTTAATTTTTATTATTATTGATTCATGTTCAAAACTAAATTGTGAAAATGCTTTATCTTGTTTTTAACTTCGTCTTAACTACATATAAAGGTATTTTGCAAAAGATAAGTGTAAGGGAAATCCAAATCAGTTTATTAGAACAAATGAACATGAATCGTAATAATAATAAATTAACATACATATTAGTATTTGTTTGAGTCAAATGCTTGTATCGAGTCATAATGATGTTTTGCAGGATTTCCAGGAAGTAAGGTATAGGTTTTTCCAGAAATTTTCCGGAAACTTAACATGAGAATTCTGTCAGATCATTTCTGACGGCGTCAGGTTTTAATTTTCTGAGATTTTTGAAAGTTTTGTTTTCATAAAAAGTTTTTATTAAATCTCTAACTTATAAACTCCAGGAATCTGCAAAATTATCATTCCACAAGCATTATATCCTTATATATAGATTTATCCCGCCGATGTTATGCAGGTTTTCGTGTTTGTTTTCTCAGGTTTAACAGGTTATTTTGGACAAGGAGATGTATGTGGAATCAAGCTTTTGGCGATGCATTAGTCTTGAAGCTTCTACATTTTATTGGAAGAAGATCTAACCATGTTACCCCTTTATCCACCGAGCGAATCAGGGGAGTATTTGATTTCATTCTTTTACCTTATTTACTTTTACGTCTTGTTATTTGAACATTGGGGACAATGTTCATCTTAAGTGTAAGGGGGGGTAAAGTACGATACTTTAGAGAATACAAGTGCACTTGATTTTTGTTTGTTTAATAGTAGATGTGTAATAAAACTGAGAGAAATACCTGTTAGGGCAATTTTAGTGCCAAATTTAAATTTTTTTACAACATATAGGAGTGAAACTTTGATCTTAATGAGCGTCTCACGGATAGGAGTTATATGACTAGCACAAAAAACCGTACCACTAAAAAATTTTCCACCCCCAAATATGTGAGGTTCGCCCCTAGAATTGGTAGGAAAAGCATTTATGCTATGATGTGTGTACCGGTAGCACTTAGATTCTAGAACTTGCGTTAGGACCATTCCGAGGCCACAAGTGAGACTACATTCGTGTAGTTAGATTTACTACATGATAAGAGGCATTAGGATTAACCCATTGTTTTACACCTGTGTTTTTGTTATAATTACGTTGGCTACATTGGTCAAGTAATTCTCCCACACCCTTTGCGTTGTACTCATTTTTAGTACACGATACCCCTAGTACACCCCTCAGAGCCTATCTTTTCATTTCGACCTTTAAGCATTTTACTTAAAGGAAGAATTTGTTTACACCTCACTTTAATGTACACCCAAATCGCCTTAGCCTACCTTGTATGCACTCATTTTTAGTGCATTATTGTGACAACATTTGTTTAAACCCTTAGTTAATTATCTAATTGATTACATGGTTGCTAAGTCGAGTCATATACTTGTACATATTTTTTTGGGACAATTGGGACTCATGGGTAAAGTACTAGTGTAATGGAGTAATGGGGAAGAACAACATTATTACCCCCATATGTGCTAAATATTTTAAAAAGTACTCCAAGTGTTTCGATTATCTTAATTCGAGTCGATAGAATAGTAATTGTAAAGTTATGTAAAAGTTCAAGTGTAAGGGGAGAACCGACGCCCCTATGATGTATTATTTTGGATGGTAGGGCAAGAGTGTATGAAAAAAAAAAAATCAAAAAAATCAAGAAAAATACAAAAAAATGAGAAAAAGAAAAATAGAAAAAACATACGGACTACCATCCCGTTTCATTTTATGTTTATTTTATGTTTTTGTTATTTCGTTTTTAGCTTAAGTCGAGTCGAGTCTTGGCTTAGCAACGCCTTATTGTACATGTAATTAATCAAGATCTTTAACTCGCCACCAGTAAAATATCCTTTATCCAACAAAACCGTGTTTATCATATCCCTACACCTCACGTTATAACCCGTTTAAAAGCCCTCTTTGATAGTTTATCTTAGGTGCTTACGCCTAGTGGAGAAGGTTTTCGATCCTTTCCCAAGCCTATGGTAATCTATTTGCTATGACAGGTAGTGAGAGATATTATCCGTTTTCATTTATGAGATATACTTTTATGACACCTGAGAGATGTGAGTATCTAAACACTACTTGTGAGGTGCTAGTTTGTAATCTCCGTGCTTATTATGATTAAAGTGGAACGACTATTTTTTGTAATTACTTTTATATTAGCATTAAATGACCCCTAACTTGTATTTTGATTAGAATAAAAGCGCATTTGCTTGAGGACAAGCAAATCTCAAGTGTAAGGGTATTTGATGAAGCGAAAAGTGTACCGCTTTTAGGGAGTCATTTAAGCCCTAAATCGTATTTATTTGATCAAATATTGCCCTAAATCGTTCCTTTTGTCATTTTAGGTACTTTGGAGAAGAAATCTGGAAAAGGAAGCATTTTGGACGTTTTTGGAGCATAAAAGTGAAGAAAACGACAAAGTCTCCAAAGCTGCTGGAAAAGTACACTTGACGGCGTCAAGTATTGCTCTTGACGGCGTCATGGCTTGGCAAAAGAGGTGGATATGAAAAATACACGTGACGCGCCAGAGAGTTTCACAATGGAAAGTCTGACGGCGTCACCCTTTAAGGTGATCAAGGCCATCACGGTTTATGTTAATGAGAGACGGCGTCAAGCCTTATTCTGACGGCGTCAAGCCTTGATAAGCCAGGGAGGATTTTGGAGGATTAAAGAGGGACGGCGTCAGGAAGGCCATCCGGGAACCCTAGATACGGCGAGGTGACGGCGTCAAGATCTACAACGAGACGCCGTCAGCCACTAAGTTCTATATATAGTTTTGCATTTTTTTGTCATTAGTGTGCAACTTTGTGAGGAGAAACCCTAAGACGAATTTCTGCCATTTTTTAAGGGTTTTATACCCTTGGATCTCCCATGTTTAATTGAAGATAAGTATTCATTTAATCAATCAATATGTCTATGTGTTGTTTGATTATATCTTGTTCTTGTCTTTTAATTAACATGCTAGGCTAGATTTATCTTGTGTTTGCTTAGATCTAATGAAACCTAACTATTGATTATTGGTTATTAGTGTGTTATTAATTGTATTGGATGATTGTTTATAGATGTTAGGATTAAGAAAACTGGCTAACCTCCTATACGGTAACTTGCTTGAACGTCTTAAGAAACATGAACCAATGCGTACTAAGGTTTTTATGGTTGTATTTAATGCATGAGCGAATTCTAGTGATCCCATGTTAGGAGCTTCTTAGCCGGCTTGACATAGGAGTGAAGTAGGAGCTTGTAGAGTTGGGGAAGTACGTACGCCACCCCACGATTGGTATTAAGGAATACACCCGTCATCCACGCAATTAATACACACTAATCAACCGGTAAAAGATAGTTAGGGAGTAAGGAAATCTAAGTAAACACATTTCTCTCCATATAAGTTTCACAACATTTTCATTTTCAGTTATTTTATTTTATTTGCATTTGTAGTCATTTGGGTTAGTTGACTAGCAACTAATTCCGCCCACTCTTTCAAACCCGAGATTTTACTTGCTTTCATAAAATATAAAAAATACAAAAAGAATCTTCCCTCACCCTTAGACCTATTAGAGTAGTTTTTCAATCCTAACGACACTATTCCCCTAGAGAACGATCAATCCCCCGGTACTTGCCACTTCACTATACTACATCGGTCAGGTACACTGCCTGGTGGGGATTGCAAGCCTCTTGAGATCCCTCGAGAGGAAAAACCTGTTGTAAGGTCGCAAAACCACGCATCAGAAAGCAGGAACAAGGGTTCCTAAGGTAGTCAAACATAGTACTGATAGGCCTATGATAAATGTTAAACATATTAGGTGACCAGTAAGATATTGTGAACAATATAGGTCCACAAACAAGCCCAAAGGTGACCATAGAAAATGGAATACCTTCAAGTTTCACCAAAATGATGACTTTGGATTTTACAACAAAACTTGTTTCTCTTGTGGAAGTTTTGACCATCTTACAGCTTTCTGGAACCAATAGGTATCTGGGTATACAAACAATAGGGTGAATCTAAAAAGGCAAACACCTAAAAGCCACCCTAATCTCACTAAATCAAACCCCAGAACAGTCTCAAATAAGTCTGGACCAAAAGCAGTTCCTGCTGCTAGACCAAAAGATTCTGCTGCCAGATCTTTTTACTCTGTTTACCCAAAAACAGCAGTTAAAAATGCAAAATCAATTTTCAAATATGCATTAAAAACTGCAAAAAGACCTTTTCAATCAAAAGCAGTGATTCAAAAAAAAATTTGGAAACCTAAAGGTTCTACTGCTAGGGAAAAGAGGTTCAATGCTGTTAAGACCTCAGCATGTTGGATTTGGAGACCTATTAAATCCAATGGTGCATCAACTATTCTCAAAAGATTAGATTATATTGATGCAAGAGGCAAATCCAAGTCAGTAATGGCTTGGGTTTCCCAAGGAAACTAATTTCTTTATTTGTGTGCAAGGACATTCACCAACAGATCATGAAGATCAAGGATATTCAGATAGTGGATGTTCAAGGCACATGACAGGCAACAAGTCTTATCTTTCAAACTTTCAATCAATTGATGGAGGACATGTTACCTTTGGAGGAGGAATTGGTGGAAAGATTACTGGTAAAGGTACAATCAAAACCAGTAAATTAGATTTTGAAGATGTGTACTATGTGCAAGAGCTTAAGTATAATCTTTTTAGTGTCTCACAAATGTGTGACAAAAAGAACAAAGTTCTTTTTACTGACACTGAATGTCTTGTACTTTCTTCTGATTTTAAGATGCCAGATGAAAGTCAAGTACTTCTTAAAATTCCAAGAAAAGGCAACATGTACAGTGTTGATATGAACAACATTGTTCCTAAAGAGGCTCTTACTTGTCTTGTTGCAAAGGTCACATTAGATGAATCTATGAAATGGCATAGGAGGCTTGGTCATATTAACTTCAAAACCATAAATAAAATTGTTAAGAATGGTTTGGTAAGAGGTTTACCTCACAAAAGATTTGAAAATGATCAAACATGCATTGCTTGTCTTAAAGGCAAACAACACAAAGCCACTTGTAAGCCCAAGATTTTTAACTCTATCAATCAATCATTGTTTATGCTTTATATGGACTTATTTGGACCTGTTTCAGTAAGAAGTATAATGCATAAAAGATATTGTCTAGTTATTACTGATGACTATAGTAGATTTACATGGGTTTTCTTTTTACCTTCTAAGGATGAGACACCTAGCATTCTTAAGACTTTCATTACTGAGATAGAAAACCTAGTAAGCAAAAGAGTAAAAGTCATTAGATGTGATAATGGGACAGAGTTTAAGAATAGAGTTATGGATGATTTCTGCAAATAAAAAGGTATTAGGAGAGAATTTAGTGTTGCTAGAAATCCACAACAGAATGGAGAAGCTGAAAGAAAGAATAGAACACTAATAGAATCTGCTAGAACTATGTTAGCTGACTCTAAGTTGCCTATCACTTTTTGGGCAGAAGCAGTCAACACTGCTTGCTATGTTCAAAATAGAGTTTTAGTTGTAAAATCTCACAATAAGACATCATATGAACTTTTTAGAGGTAGAACTCCTGCAATAGGATTTCTTAGACCTTTTGGATGTCATGTGACAATTCTGAATACCTTAGACCATCTAGGAAAGTTTGATGGCAAATCAGATGAAGGATTCTTAGTTGGATATTCTCTTAATAGCAAAGCTTTTAGAGTATACAACTCAAGAACTAGATTGTGTGATGATGCCAATATGGTTAAGTACAAGTGTGGATTCAACTTCAACAAATGATGAATCTTCTTCTGATAAAGCTAAAGAAGTGTTTGAAGATGAAAACAAAGAAGATGGAACTAAGGAACAAGAGAATGATTCTACTACTGAGACAGAGCATTCTACTGCTAGGCTTAATTATTCTACTGCTGAGCCAAATGATATTACTGCTGGCTCCTCAGAATCAAAAGAAGCAGAATTCCTAGAAGATGAGGTGGATTTCAACAATCTACCATCTGATTATCCAGTTCCTTCTACACCACACACAAGGATTCACAAAGTCCACTCCCTGGACAATGTGATTGGAGATGTACAATCAGGAGTGAAGACAAGGCAACAGCTGCAATCTTCAGACCAACAAGGGCTTCTTGATGCTCTTTATGCATCAAAGCAGCATGAGTTTTCAAACTCTTGCTTGTTTGTATGTTTTCTCTCACAAGATGAACCAAAGAATGTTCTTAAAGCCCTATATGATTCAAGCTGGATAGAGGCTATGCAAGAAGAGCTTCTTCAGTTCAAGATTCAGAAGGTTTGGGTGCTAGTTGATTTTCCTCAGAATGAGAAGGTAATTGGCACTAGATGGGTTTTCAAAAATAAAAAGGGATGAGAGGGGCATAGTGATTAGGAATAAGGCTAGATTAGTAGCCCAAGGGTACACACAACAAGAAGGTATAGACTATGATGAGGTTTTTGATCCAGTAGCAAGACTTGAGGCAATTAGGCTTTTCTTAGCTTATGCTTCATTTTTAGGCTTCACAGTTTATCAAATGGATGTCAAGAGTGCATTTTTATATGGAACAATTGAAGACGAGGTGTATGTCTCACAACCTCCTGGTTTCATTGATCCTGACCATCCAGACAAGGTGTACAAGGTAGTAAAGGCTCTATATGGCCTACATCAGGCACCAAGAGCTTGGTATGAAACACTGGCTTCCTATTTAAAAGAGAATTTATTTCAAAGAGGCAAGATAGATCAGACAATTTTCATCAAGAAGCATAAGAAGGATCTTTTGCTAGTTCAGGTGTATGTGGATGATATCATCTTTGGATCTACAAGGAAGGAGATGTGTTTAGAGTTTGAGAAACTTATGCATGATAAGTTTCAGATGAGTTCCATGGGGGAACTTACATTCTTTTTGGGTCTGCAAGTTAAACAATCAAGAGAAGGCATATTTATTAGTCAAGATAAATATGTTGCAGAGATACTTAGAAAATTTCAATTTGCTGATTCAAGAGTAGCAAGCACACCAATGGACTCTGAGAAGCCACTTCTTAAAGATGTAGATGGAGAAAATGTGGATGTACACACATACAGATCTATGATAGGCTCTTTGATGTATCTTACATCATCAAGACCTGATATCATGTTCTCTGTTTGTGCTTGTGCAAGATTTCAAGTAACTCCTAAGGTTTCTCATTTAACAGCAATCAAGAGGATTTTTAGATATCTCAAAGGTCAACCTAGGTTGGGTCTATGGTATTCAAGGGAATCACCTTTTGACTTGGTAGCATATTCAGATAGTGATTATTCTGGTGCTAGCTTGGACAGAAAGTCAACAACTGGAGGATGTCAATTCCTTGGGTGTAGACTTATCTCATGGCAGCGTAAGAAGCAAACAATTGTGGCTACTTCAACAACTGAAGCTGAATATGTAGCTGCTGCAAGTTGTTGTGGTCAAGTTTTATGGCTTCAAAACCAACTTCTTGATTATGGGTACAATTTCATGAACACTGTCATTCATATTGATAATAGTAGTACAATTTGCATCATTAAAAATCCAGTGCAACATTCTAAAACAAAACACATTGAAATTAGACATCATTTTATTAGAGATTGCAATGAGAAAAGTTTAATTCAAGTAAAGAAAATAGCTTCAGATCATAACTTTGCAGATCTTCTTACAAAAGCTTTTGATGTTGGAAGGTTTCAGTACTTGGTAGCAAGTATTGGAATGCTTAAGCCTCAATGATTTAAAACTTTGTGTTTTTGTATATATGAAATGTATTTCTACTGCTAATATTATCAATTAGTAAAAAATTTGAATTGTGTTATTCATACAGTTAGTCATTTGTTTATTCTAATATAAGACAAGTACTTTGTACTTTGTTCTTTTGGTTTTAGACTAACAATTTCAGGTATGAACATTGAACACAAAGGAAGTTTCAAGTGAAAGGGAAGCAGCAGAATGATAATAACAGTTGCTGACATAATAGGTTTATGATAGAAAGAGTTTGGGAATTTAAACCTCCTTAAAACTTCTTTCTTGAAACCTGATTATGATATTTCACATTGAATTGATGACTTAGTTGATCAGATAGTAACTGATACAACTCACTTTCTATCATTTTATACTTTTAAAGTATAATGAGTAAGTCTAAGGACATTTGATAGAAAGAACAGCTAGCAAAAGTGAATCTAACACTTGTGTTAGAGGTAACAATTGCTATGAGCTGGAAACCCTGTCAAGAAAGCCTTTTGAATAGGTTTATCTATACACAGGCAGTTATTTATAACTGAAAACATTGGTTCTCACACAACCAGAGGTTGCTTTAAACCGAAATTTTGATTAAGTGTCTGTTACTACACTTAATCCCTTCAAAATGGTTGTAAGCAGTATGATTTTTCATAATAAAATCAAGTTCATTCTGCTAAGGCAAACATTTCTTAAAAGGATTTTCAAAGGGGCTCAGAGAAACCATCCAACGATGGACAATGAGTCATTGCCCCATGAATCACCTCTCATAGGAGTTAACACACCTAGAAGTGATGAGGGCATCATATAAACTCTTAAGGAATTGATGGCTTCATGTACAACATTGTCTGACAACAAGTTCTAATGGTAGATCAGATGATAGTGAGAGATCTTCCAAACAGGGGAGGAAGGAAAGGTTCTTTGCCCCAAGGGAGGATATATTTTGGTACATAGTGAGAGATCTTCCAAGTATAGATTAAGGGGAGGAAATGTTATTTGCAACTCAGGGAAGGAAACAACTCAGGGGAGGAAATAAAGCCCAAAAGAGGAAGATTAACCAATGAAAGGGAGGAAGACAAGAACATACAAGATGATGACATGGAGGTTGAAAATGACAAGAATGGAGATGATAATCTCTTTTTATATTCAGAAGGGATGAAACATTCAAAAGGAGAAAGTTCTATCTAGGTCAAAAGGAGAAAAGTTTCAATTTCAGTTCACTACGTTTGTTCATCACTTGCAAAGGCATGCTGATAGATGATTTCACTAGTTGAAAAAAGCATCCAAGATACACAACACCATTGCCTCTTATAATTCCTCCATCCAAGGAAATTGCACCATCTTTTAGGTAAATGTTTGAAGCCTGAAGATTGGTATTGATATTGTTAAAGTTGAAGAAAACAAAGCAGATGAGTTACTGAGAAAGATATTTAGTCTTGAAGAACAGAAGATAGCTTAGATCAAGAGTCTGACTATGGTGTTTGAAAGATTCTCACAATCAGAAATTCAATTCAAAGAAACATGTTGATTTAGGAAAAACAACAAGTTTAGGGGAGGATTGTTGGGAATTAAATGTTCTGAAGATTAATATCATGATCTACACGTTTACAAGGTTAGTTCTGCTCAAGGAAATTCACCAAGTATGATTCTGCTGCTAGTATATTTCATTGTGCTGCTAGCGTTAAAGATTCTACTGCTGAAAGATTCTGCTACTAGTGAAGATGATTCTGCTGCTGAGTAGATAACTGTTGATTATTCTACTACTGAGTAGATAAGTATAGAAAGATATTATGTGTACTAAAGTCAATTATACACGGTAGATAATATCTTACCCCATGTGATCAGTCATTATGTTATATTCACATAACAAGCAGTAAAAACAGATACATGTTGTATCTTAATGACTGACACACATAAACTAGCAAGTAGTTCGATTAGACTTAACAATATTGTAAAGATCTTTCTTGTTGTATAAAAGAAAGATCTTAGCTTAGAGATATGTGTGACTAACTTAAGTGATTAAAATAGATCTCTAAGAACAGTCAAGAACATAGAACAAACACAACAATTGCATATCAAACCCTTGTATTATTCTCAATAATATTGAATCGTTTGGTGATATACTTTCTGTGTTCTTTGTTAATCACACAAGCATAACCGTTCCATTTCCACAACCAAACTAAACCTTCTAAGTGTGGTTAAGTAGATTCCGCATACTTAATCATATTAACTCAAAGTATCTCATACACATCAATAGGACTAACATCCTTAGTGTATTCTTAATCAGTTCTCACAAGTGCTAAAGGGCTGATTGATCCACTCACATGTTGTTATGGTAGCTTAGGGTTTCATAAAAACTCTTATTAGATAAGAAACATTCAGTTTTAAACGTACGTTAACGAATTAACGTAAAGTGGTAAATGAGACCTCATAAAGTTTTAGGTCAAAGATGTTTATATAGATAAACATTAAATCAGTTAAGGTTGGGTTGCGAGCACGTTTATCGTGGATGTAATCTACATCACATGTGATGATAGTTATAATCAGATAATAATAAAAAAAAAAAAAAAATTCTACGTGGAAAAAGGATAAGTGCTAGATAATTATATAGGGAAATCTTACAATGGTTACAGGCAACCAGGACCTCGACAAACAAGTACTGCACATTCACAGAGGATACCGTCCGTAAGTGCAGGTTAGTCACAGGCAACAAGAGGATACCGTCTGGATTCTTTTTCTTTTACGAACTTTTTTTTATGTACAAAAGCAGCGAACATTTATCTAGATGACAATTGTGAAGTAGGAAGAAGAGTATCACATTAAAAAATGGTTGGGTCAGGCAAGGTATGTCAGGTAACAGGTCAAAAGGGGTCATTTTGAAGGCTAGGTCTACAAACTTTCCAAGGTAAAAGTTCATCCACCTTATTTTAGGAATTTGTATGTTGTGAAGGTTTTAGGAGTTCTCAAATTTACGCTTTACGTTGTCGCTGGATAAGTGTTGTGTCCCGTTTTGTTGTGTAGGTTTCCACTGAAGAATCAGGCCAGTTCATGAGTACGTAATATTTCATCTACGTCTTTGTTCTTGTATAATATTATGGGGTTGAGGTGATTGGAAGAACTAATGTTTATTGCTTTCTGAATATTTGCAGGCACATGGGTACCATCGACGTCCAAGGTTCATTATAGTGAGATAAGTTTCACCAGAAGCCTACTACTTTCTCAAGCGTGCAGTTGCTGATGGGGATATATGGGAAGGGTTTGTGGCATAACATACATCGCCTGCGCCATAGGTATAAAAATTTAATGAATTTTTTTATATATGAATTACGCTAAATAAGAGTACGTAAAAGTAGGAATTTTGTTTATATATGAATTATGCTAAATAAGAGTACGCTAAATCCAAATGTTTGTAATTGGTCAATGTCATTAACCATGGATGCAAATGTGGGTATGTGATTATAATTGCTCAATGTCATTAGATTGAATGAGTCCTAAACAAACATACTCTTTCTCTTTTACGTTACCTTTGTCATTAAACGCTATTCTTGATGTAATACACTGCTAATGATCGTGGTAAAAGTGAATGTTTAGCCTTTGTCTAAATTACTGCTTGGCTATAATTTATTTTGGCATGTATCATACTAACAGAAATTTTATGCTATGTCTCACCTCTAAAGACCGTTATGAGTCAGAATAACATGTATGTAATATCTGCAACTCACTTATTATTTTCTTTGATTATGATTTCTAGCTCACAGAAAGTGTCGATGACCCAGTACTGGAAGAAGAGAGAACTGAGGAAAATGTAAGTAGCGATGAACTTTTTTAATCATCAGAAGACACGGATTTACTATTAGCCGCTGAAGCCGTAATAGAATGGTGCTGTTCATAGCTTTTCACCTTCTGCATACTTCTTTGCTGCATATTTAATTACTGTTTAATACCATTGAGATTACCTCCTGTAAATACTATTTTGTATTTTCCGGGGCAGCAATAACTTCATAAGCCTTATGGGTAGAATATTGACAATCTGCATAACTTATTAGGGGGGACATATATCTCGCTGGCAGTTTCCTATTATCCGGTGCAGCTTTGTTGGAGCATCCAGATAAGGTAGTTTTTCTTAGATGTGTATTTTCAGTTTTTCATTACTAGCTTTCGAACCATTATTTTACTGAGAAGTCAATAGTTGCTTAACATAAAGTTTGCTTATCATGTTTGCATGTTGTTGGGAATTAAATATTCTGAAGTTTAAGTATCGAGAATTTCTCTAAGTGTCATACTGCTGCTAGTGCATTTGATTCTGCTGCTAGCGTTAACATTCTGCTGCTGAAAGATGCTGCTGCTAGTAATAAAGATTCTGCTGCTAAAGAAGATAAGTGTCGCGTATTCTACTGCTGGATGGATAAGTATACGAAGATATTTGTGTACTAAAGTCAACAATATACGGTAGATAATATCTTTTGTTTTGTGTTCAGTCAACAAGTTGTAAACTTAGATACATGTTGTATCTTATGTACTAACACACTCAAGATAAGTTAGCAAGTAGTTCGACGAGACTTGACAAGACTTAACATAATTGTAAAGATCTCTCTTGGACTATAAAAGAGAAGATCATAGACTTAGATATATATATCATGCATTGTGCTTAATTAATATCTGTCAAGAACAAACACAACAATATCACAAGTCATAGAAATATAAGATTCAAGGTTGTAACCCTAGTGATAAGTAAAGATCACTCGTATTATTATCATTAATAATATTGAATCGTTTGGTGTTAACATCGTGTGTTAATTGTTCATTACACAAGCATTACTTTCCATTTCCATAACACAAATAACCTTCTAAGTGTGATTAAGTAGATTCCACATTCTTAATCATATTAACTCAATATATCATATACACAAAGTTAACAAGGTTTAACCACCTTATCAGTGTATTCGATCGAATCCTAACAAGTGGTATCAGAGCAAGGCTGATATAGTTGATTTAGAAGAAAAAGAAGAAATGGACGCACAAGATGCTCAGGTTACAAATATTGCTGCAAAGTTGCCCATGATCAAACAGAATGAGTTTGAGTTGTGGAGGCTAAGGATTGAGCAATACTTTATGGTGCAAGATTATACTCTTTGGGATATCATTATGAATGGTGATTCTTTTGTCCTAGGTTATACATATGTTATTCTTGAAGGCAAAACAGATAGGAGAAGAAATACTGGACCAGTTTCAAATGATGAAAAGATACAGAAAAGAAATGATCAAAAAGCAAGAAACTTGTTGCTTATGACCATTCCTGGCGAGCAGATGCTATCCTTTAGCAGGTATCCTGATGCAAAAACTCTTTTTGAAGAGATTTGTGCATGGTTTGGTGGTAATGAAACTACCAAGAAAACACAGAAGACATTGCTGAAACAACAATTTGAAAACTTTAGTTCAAATAGCAATGAATCTCTTGATAAGCTGTTCTCAAAATTGCATAAGCTTGTCAGTCAGTTAGCTGTGTTGGGGGTTGAGACATCAAATGAAGATCTCAACATGAAGTTTTTGAGAAGTCTACCTGATGAGTTCCATACTCATGTGGTTGTCTGGATGAATAAGCCAGAGATTGAAACCATGAAACTAAATGATTTGTACAACAATTTTAAAATTGTTGAACAAAGTCTAAAGAAGTCTGGAAGCTATGGTACTAGTTCTGGGAATGTGGCACTTTTGTCATCTCCTAGTGTTAGTAAGTCAGAAGAGGTAGATGAAGATGCAGGTGTTTCTACTGCTACATATGGTGGTCCTTCTACTAGTTCACAGAAGAATGTTGCTGGACTTGGAGATCCATCATTCTATGTATTCATGTCTAGTCAAACTAATGGTTCTACTCTAACTCATGAAGACCTTGATCAGGTGGATGATGATGACTTAGAGGAGATGGATATAAAGTGGCAGGTTGCTTTACTTAGCATGAGGGCTAAGAAGTTCTGGCAGAGAACTGGTAAGCAGATTACCATTAATGGTAATGAAACTGCTGGGTTTGATAAAAAGAAAGTAGAGTGTTTCAACTGTCACAGGTTAGGACACTTTGCTAGAGAATGTAGAAACCCAAGGAAGCAAGATAATAGAAACACATGGTATAAGCAAGAAAAGAAGAAGGAAGTCACAGTGGAAGAGCCAAAGGCTATGCTAGCCATTGATGGTGTTAGCTATGATTGGAGCTTTATGAATGATGAAGAGGAAGCACCAACAAATGCTGCTCTTGTGGCCACTGAGACTGCTCTAATGGCCTTTTCTGATTCAGAGGTAAATTCTATTATAAAATGTACTGAATCATGTTGTGCTCTTAGAGCCTATGAAGACCTTAAAAAGAAATTTGATGATCAACTAGAAGAGCTATATGACTGTATGGCTAATTTAGCTAATCATAAAAGAGGTCTAGCTGTTCTTGAAAAAAAAATCTTACATTTTAGAGCAAATGAATCTAAGTTTACTGATGACATGAATGCTCTAAAAAGAGGCTTAGAGTTCAGAGATGAAATACTTATTAGGCAAAATAAACAATTAGCTGAAGCAAATAATAAAAGTGAAAATGTTAAGGTAACTGTAGATGCTTTAGCTCATACCTCAGATGGAATCAATAAGATTTGGAAAGCTCAAGTAATTAATAAAGCTAAGTCTGGTGTAGGATACAAGTCTGTCCCTCCACCATACAGAGGTGTTCCTTCACCTTCAGGTATTGACCTAGCACACACAGGTTTTGCTG
Source organism: Artemisia tridentata subsp. tridentata (assembly GCA_021014915.2). Lineage (NCBI taxonomy): Eukaryota > Viridiplantae > Streptophyta > Magnoliopsida > Asterales > Asteraceae > Artemisia > Artemisia tridentata. The sequence continues at coordinate 13,827,129 of CP139504.1, forward strand.
AGTTTCAAGAACCAGAAATGAAATATGGTTCTAAGTCTACTGAGAGTCCTAAGGTAGAAAAAGTAAGTGAGAGTTTAAATAAAACTTCACTTCCTAAGGACAAGGTGTCCTTTGTTAAGAAATTAGATGATATAGTAGTTGAGGACTGTACATCTGATGATGAAGAAGAACAGGTTATGTCTAAACCTGAAGTGGTTAAGAAAGCAGGAACAAGTGTTCCTAAGATAGTCAAACATGATACTAATAGGCCTAAGAACAATGTTAAACATGTTAGGCAACCAGTTAGATATTGTGAACAATATAGAACTACAAACAAGCCCAGAGGTAACCAAAGGAGTTGGAATAACCTCAAGTCTCACCAACTAGGTGATGACTTTGGTTTTTACAACAAAGCTTGTTATACATGTGGTAGTTTTGACCATCTTGCAGCTTTCTGCAACCAATGGGTATCTGGGTATGAAAACAATAGAGTGAACTACAAAAGGCAAACACCTAAATCTCACTTTCACTCTAGTTCTAATTTTAACAGAACTAAACCCAAAACAGTTTCAGTTAAGCCTGGCTTAAAACAAGTTAATTCTGCTAGACCATATATGACTGTTTACCCAAAATCAATAGTTAAAGGTGCAAAAACATCTTACAAACATGCACCAAAGACTGTTCAAAGGCCCATTCAAACAAAAGCAGTGGTCCAAAAACAAGTTTGGAAAATTAAGGGTTCAACTACAAAACAAGCAGTTAATTCTGCTAGGCAAGTAGTTAATTCTGCTGCTAAGGGAAACAGGGCAAATGCTGTTAAGGCCTCAGCATGTTGGGTTTGGAATTCAACTAAACCCAATGTTGCATCAACTATTCTCAAGAGATTAAATTACATTGATGCAAGAGGTAGATCCAAGTCAGTAATGGCTTGGGTCCCTAAAAGAAACTAATACTCCTTATTTCTGTGCAGGAACATTCAATTGATCATCAAGAAGATCAAGGATACTCAGATAGTGGATGTTCAAGGCACATGACAGGCAACAAGTCTTATCTCTCAGATTTCCAATCAATAGATGGAGGCTATGTTACCTTTGGAGGGGGTATTGGTGGCAAAATTTCTAGTAAAGGTACAATTAAAACCGGAAATTTAGATTTTGAAGATGTGTACTATGTGCAAGAGCTTAAGTATAATCTTTTTAGTGTCTCACAAATGTGTGACAAAAAGAACAAAGTTCTTTTCTATGACTCTGAATGTCTTGTGCTTTCTTCTGATTTTAAGATGCCTGATGAAAGTCAAGTACTTCTTAAAATTCCTAGAAAGGGCAAAATGTACAGTGTTGACATGAAGAAAATTGTTCCTAAAAATGATTTAACTTGTCTTGTAGCAAAGACCACATTGGATGAATCAATGAAATGGCATAGGAGGCTTGGTCATATTAATTTCAAAACCATAAATAAAATTGTTAAGAATGGTTTGGTAAGAGGTTTACCTCACAAAAGATTTGAAAATGATCAAAAATGCATTGCTTGTCTTAAAGGCAAACAACACAAAGCCACTTGTAAGCCCAAGATTTTTAACTCTATCAATCAATCATTGTTTATGCTTCATATGGAATTATTTGGACCAGTTTCAGTAAGTAGTATAATGCATAAGAGATATTGTCTTGTTATAACTGATGACTATAGCAGATTTACATGTGTTTTCTTTTTAGATTCTAAGGATGAGACTTCTAGCATCCTTAAGACATTCATTACACAGATAGAAAACCAAGTAGACAAGAAAGTGAAAGTCATTAGATGTGATAATGAGACAAAATTCAGAAATAGAGTTATGGATGATTTCTGAAAACAAAAAGGTATTAGGAGAGAATTTAGTGTTGCTAGAACTCCACAACAGAATGGAGTAGTTGAAAGAAAGAATAGAACACTAATAGAAGCTGCTAGAACTATGTTAGCTGATTCTAAGCTACCTATAACTTTTTGGGCTGAAGCAGTCAATACTGCTTGTTATGCTCAAAACAGAGTTTTAGTTGTCCAACCTCACAATAAGACATCATATGAAATTTTTAGAGGTAGAACTCCTGCAATAGGATTTCTTAGACCTTTTGGATGTCATGTGACAATTCTGAATACCTTAGACCATTTAGGAAAATTCGATGGTAAAGCAGATGAAGGATTCTTTGTTGGATATTCTCTTAATAGTAAAGCATTTAGAGTATACAACACAAGAACTAGGATTATAGAGGAAAACCTACATGTGGAATTTTTAGAGAATAAATCCAATGTAGAAGGTCAAGGACCAAAATGGCTATTTGATCTTGAGAAACTAACCAAATCAATGAATTATGTGCCTGTTGTTGCAGAAACTAATGATTTTTCAGGTTCACAAGCAACAGATGAGGCAAGGTTAGAAAAGGAGACAAATCAAGAGCATGTGGTGATGCCAATATGGTCAAGTACAAGTGTGGAATCAACTTCAATATCTGGTGAATCTTCTTCAGGTCAAGCTAAAGAAAGGATTGAAGATGAAAACAAAGAAGATGGAACTAAGGAACAAGAGAATGATTCTACTGCTGAGACAGAGACAGAGCATTCTACTGCTAGGCCAAGTGACTCTACTGCTGGCCCTTCAGAATCAAAAGAAGCAGAATTCTTAGAAGATGAGGTGGATTTGAGCAATATTCCTCCTACTTATCAAGTTCCTTCTACACCACACACAAGAATTCACAAAGTCCACTCCCTGGATAATGTAATTGGAGATGTACAATCAGGTGTGAAGACAAGGTAACAACTGATGTCTTCAGACCAACAAGGGCTTCTTGATGCCCTTTATGCTTCAAAGCAGCATGAGTTTTCAAACTCTTGCTTGTTTGTATGTTTTCTCTCACAAGATGAACCAAAGAACATTCTTAAAGCCCTAGATGATTCAAGCTGGGTAGAAGCTATGCAAGAGGAGCTTCTTCAGTTCAAGATTCAGAAGGTTTGGGTGCTAGTTGATTTACCTAAGGATGAAAAGGTAATTGGCACTAGATAGGTTTTCAAGAATAAAAGGGATGAAAGGGGAATAGTGATTAGGAATAAGGCTAGATTAGTAGCCCAAGGGTACACACAACAAGAAGGTATAGACTATGATGAGGTTTTTGCTCCAGTAGCAAGACTTGAGGCAATAAGGCTTTTCTTAGCTTATGCTTCATTTTTAGGCTTCACAGTTTACCAAATGGATGTCAAGAGTGCATTTTTATATGGAACTATTCAAGAAGAGGTTTATGTCTCACAACCTCCTGGTTTCATTGATCCTGACCATCCAGACAAAGTGTACAGAGTAGTAAAAGATCTTTATGGCCTTCATCAGGCACCTAGAGCTTGGTATGAAACATTTGCTTCCTACTTAATTGAAAATGGATTTCAAAGAGGAAAAATTGATCGGACACTATTCATCAAACAGCACAAGAAGGATCTTCTGTTAGTGTAGGTGTATGTGGATGACATTATTTTTGGATCTACTAGGAAAGAAATGTGTTTAGAGTTTGAGAAACTTATGCATGATAAGTTTCAGATGAGTTCCATGGGGGAACTTACATTCTTTTTGGTTTTGCAAGTTAAATAGTCATATGAAGGCATATTTATTAGTCAAGATAAATATGTTGCTGAGATACTTAGGAAGTTCAACTTTGTTGATTCAAAAGTGGCAAGCACACCAATGGACTCTGAGAAGCCACTTCCAAAAGACTTAGATGGAGATAATGTAGATGTACACACTTACAGATCTATGATAGGTTCTTTGATGTATCTTACATCATCAAGGCCTGATATCATGTTCTCTGTTTGTGCTTGTGCAAGATTTCAAGTAACTCCAAAGGTTTCTCATTTAGTTGCAGTCAAGAGGATTTTTAGATATCTCAAGGGTAAACCTAGGTTGGGTTTATGGTATTCAAGGGAATCTCCTTTTGACTTGGTAGCATTTTCGGATAGTGATTATGCTGGTGCTGGCTTGGACAGAAAGTCAACAACTGCAGGATGTCAATTCCTTGGGTGTAGACTTATCTCATGGCAGTGTAAGAAGCAAACAATGGTGGCTACTTCAATAACTGAAGCTGAATATGTAGCTGCTGCAAGTTGCTGTGGTCAAGTCCTATGGCTTAAAAACCAACTTCTTGACTATGGGTACAATTTCTTAAACACTGTCATTCATATTGATAATAGTAGTACAATTTGCATAATTAAAAATCCAGTGCAACATTCTAAAACAAAACACATTGAAATTAGACATCATGTTATAAGAGACTGCAATGAGAAAAAGTTGATTCAAGTTCTTAAAATTGCTTCAGAACATAACTTTGCAGATCTGCTAACAAAAGCTTTTGATGTTGGAAGGTTTCAGTACTTGGTAGCAAGTATTGGAATGCTTAATCCTTAAATTTTTCAATCTATGTGTTTTTGTATATAAATTTTAGTTTGTGCTGCTAGCTTTAGAAGTTAATACTGCTATTATAAAAGTTTGTGCTGCTAGTACAAATTTAAATTGTGTTATTCATACAATTAGTCCTATGATTATTCTAATTCAAGACAAGTACTTTGTACTTTGTTCTTTTGGTTTTAGACTAACTATTTCAGGTATGAACATTTGAACACAAAGGGAGTTTCAAGTGAAATGGAAGCAGCAGAATGATGATACTAGTTGCTGACATAATAGGTTCATGATTGGAAGAGTTTGGGAATTTAAAACTCCTTAAAACTTCTTTCTTGAAACCTGATTATGATTTTTCACATTGAATTGATGACTTAGTTGATCAGATAGTAACTGATACAACTCACTTTCTATCATTTTATACTTTCAAGTATAATGTGTTAATCTCAGGATATCTGATAGAAAGAACAGCGAGCAAAAGTGAATCTAACACTTGTGTTAGAGGTAACAAATGTCACGAGCTGGAAAACCTGTCAGGAAAGCTATTTGAATGAGTTTATCTGTACACAGGCAGTTATTTATAACTGAAAACATTGGTTCTCACACAACCAGAGGTTACTTTAAACTGAAATTTTGATTAAGTGTCTGTTACACACTTAATCCCTTCAAAACGATGGATTATGAGTTATTTCCCCTTGAATCACCTCTCATAGGAGTTAACACACCTAGAAGTGATGAGGGCAGCAAACTAACTTTTAAGGAATTGATGGCTTCATGTACAACATTGTCTGACAACAAGTTCTAATTGGTAGATCAGATGATAGTGAGAGATCTTCCAAACAGGGGAGGAAGGAAAGGTTCTTTGCCCCAAGGGATGATATATTTTTGTACATGGTGAGAGATCTTCTAATCTCAGAGGAGGAAATGTTATTTGCAATCTAGGGGAGTAAATATCTCAGGGGAGGAAATAAATGCCCACAGAAGGAAGATTAACCAATAAAAGGAAGGAGAAGACAAGAGCATACAAGATGATGACATGGAGGTTGAAAATGACAAGAACATTCGAAAGGAGAAAGTTCTATCTAGGTCAAACGAAGAAAAGTTTCAATTTCAGTTCACTATGTTTGTTCATCACTTGCAAAGGCACACTAGTACAAAAATGGGATTTAGTCACACATGCTTTTTTTCAAGCAGCCACACAGTCGCCTTTTTATGTGACTAAATGTACCAGAATTAAATAAACAGCCACACTTGATCCGACTTGTGTGACCATTTCGGAATTACATCCGAGGCTACAGCCACACATTTGAATATTTTCGTGACTATACGTATCTGGTAAAAAAAAATTTTGATTTTTTAGTCACTTATAATTTGGGACGTGTGACAGATACAAATAAGGTTGAAACATTAGTCACACTATATATATACATATGTGACAAATATATGTCACGCAATTGAAAAGTGTGACCAAAATCCATATATGGTCACACGAAGTAATTGTGTATGTGGCTAAATCATATGCTCAAGTTTGTCACACATTATTTAAGCGTGACTGCTAGTTTTTTTTTAAAATTTAGCCACATATGAATTTGAAATGTGTGACAACTGAAAAGTAAGTTTGAAGCATAGTCACGATATCCATTTAAAAGTGACAAATATATGTCACACACTTGAGATGTGTGACCAAATGTCATATATGGTCACACTAAACCATAGGCATACATGATTAAGTGTGACCAAAATTCGATACAAATAGTCACGTAAGTTAATATGTGTGTCTAAAGTTAAGTGTGTGTTTGCCTGCCAATTCCTAATGTGTATGGTCACACATTTAATTGTAGCACAATCATGTGACTATAGGCAATAGTCAAATTTTGTCACACATTATTTAAGTGTAGTCACAATTCGATACATATGGTCACACATTTCTGATAACTTATGCAATAGTCAAAAATTTAAAAATATCAATGTTTTGGCTCGATTGTAAGCATTTATGTAAGCATATTTTGTCAGACTATACATTCTAGCAGTAATAACTATACATTCTAGCAGTAATAACTATACATTCTAGCAGTAATAACTACACATGTTTATCTCATAAGCAGTAATAACTATACATGTTTAAGTCAAACTATACATTCTAGTAGTAATAACTATACATTCTATTTCTTGTCCTTGGGTCCTAGATACTCTTCCATCTTCTTGAGCAGTTCATATGCCATGTTATCATAATTAAGCTGAAGCTTGAGTATTTTCTTCCCACGCAACATCTGATGTAGAATGTCTTTGTGAAACTTTAAAGGGTAATCCTTTTCTACAAGCATGTAGATCACCAACTCATTCACAGTTAAAGCATGTACTCCACATCGTTGAAAAATTTTCCATTCTTTAACAGTATTGTGCGTTAGTCTTCTCCAACATTCATCTTCATGATTTGGTTCAAACATTACCTTCAAATAATTCCAGACTTCTCTATCATAAGCTTGTTCTGGTGTCTTATTACCAAATCTTTGTTTGAGTAATTTCCATAGAGCTATCATATCTCGTCTATCAAAATCATGAACCATGTGAAGAAAGCTTACAAACCTTCTAGAAGAACCATCATGCCTCTTAATATCGTAATAAATTGTTTCCCCATGAGATCCAGACTTATAATAAACAATGTGATGTTTGACAGTTAAAGGTTGTGCATCCATGGCTTCTCCTACAGAGTCAACTGCAAGTTCAGTGTGAGCTTGCATTTGTTCTTTAGCAACAGCTTGCTCAGTTTGTTCTTGTTTTCTCTTTTTACTGCTTTCTATTTCCAACTGTTCACCTGCTCTCTTTGAACTGTCATTCAAGAAGAGTTCATTGTTTCTCTTGGCAATTGCATACAATTCTTCAATGCTTTTATCATCCAAGAATTTCAAATCCTTTAGTTTCCAACTGGCCACATTCTTCAAATATCTGCACATGAGTAGATGTTTATGATGTACATATTGGGTGTTGTTGATATTAATATAAATTTACCTTTGCAACAAAAAAATAAATAAATAAATAAATACCTGCACATGAGATCTCTTCTTTGTTTTTGAGTGGGTGGCTTGTTCTTCTTAGCTGCATATCTTTGTGCTGCAAACTTCTTCTTTTTTGCATCAAAAATTTCTTTCAGCATCCTGGCTTTTTCATCTACTGAGTACTTATCTTGCTCTTCTTTATGTACTATTTTAGCAAACTCACAATCAGCTTCAACCTGAGCCCTTTCCTCAAACCATGAAGCTATTAACTCTGCATTTTTTTGCGCTTGTAATTTTTCTGCATACTCCTTGTCTGAAAGAATCTGAGCAGCTTCTTGAGCATCAAGATCAGCCACTTTTCTTGTCAATTCTTCATCTGTAATCATTGGTTGTTGTTGTTGTTGACTAGGTGACTGAAACTTAAATTTCTTCTTAGGTTTTGCACTCCTCATCTTTGTTAATATTTGAGCCATAGTCATATCATCATCACCTTGAGTAGCAATAACTGGTATGTGCTTAAACACATACCATTTACCGACCAAAACCGGACCAAAATGACCAAAAACCCGACCATAATGCCAAAAGATATTGTGTTTTTGTGTTTTTTACATATGCAGGCACGGATATCGAAGAAAAGGATAAAATCAAGCAAAGAACCGGGAAACCGAGCACGAGATATGGAAGTGTTATTTTTTAGCCGATGCCGGGAAAGAGATTATGGTCAAAAAGTCAACTGAGGTCCTCATACTATCAGAAGTTGTCAATTTAAGCCCTTAGATTATCTTTTGAAAAATGGCAGCCACGGTCCCTAACTTTCAGCAAATTACACATTTAGTCCCTAGACATCTAAACCCTTAACCCTTTCACTACTTAAAATCCGGATCATTTAACCATCCTTAAACTCTAAACCCAATCCACCACTTATCCACTCTAGGCCCAACTAAAGAATCCAGCCTAGTCACTAACCACTTTATACCCGATCCCACTTCTAAAACCCGGGTCAAACCTTTTCACCCGGTCAAACTCTTAATACAACAATCGGTCAAACAAAAAAACTAAAACAAACACACACTTATCTCTCTCACAAAAACCCGCCTCCCAAAATTCACCCCCAATCCCAATAGTTACTATTCACCCGCAACCCTAATATTCACCGTACGAATTTAACAGCAATTAAGGGCAAAAGGGACAATCATTGGCCCTTCTAGAAGACTCTGACAAAGGGAATGACGCGTGGCAGCTGCTTATTGGTCCGAACACCTCACACGTTTGATCCTAAGGCTGGAAATGAAGCTTGGTGAGCAAGATGTGATCTAAGGGTGATAGATAGCTGTGGACACACGAGGATCGCCAGCGTGGACACTCGAGAAGGATCGGCCATGGCCTATAAATAGCGGGGATCACTCCTCCGAAAGAGGCTTGTAATTTTTTATATTTTTAATGTTTTAGATTAATTGTTTTATTGTAATTTTTAATTTTAAATCATTTTTAAGTTCATCCGAAATTTTCTTTGTAATTTCATTTGGATTAATGAAAAATTTCATTTACAGTTTAATGTAAGTTTTATGCTCTTGAATTTAAATCTCATTTAGTATTATTTTTATTTGAGTGTTATAAAAAAAAAAAAAAAAAATCAAAGTTGAAAGTCAAAGAAGCTGATAAGCTGTTTGGAAAAGCTAGGGGTGTTGAGCTGTTCAGAAAGGAATTGGGGTTATTATTATTGGCTTATAAGCCTGGGTTTATTGTGTTGCTGAGATCTTGTTGTTTTCAGCTGGATCAGGTTATAAGTTAATTTCCATAAGTAGCTTATTTTATGGTCAAATGCTCATTTCATTTCAGCTTATATACATTTGTTTTCTGCATTTACTTTAGTGCTAAGGGTATATGAGATTTAAAAATATAGTCTAAGAATAGGTTAGGATAAGTTAGTTGCATAAGCTGTTTGATGTTTAAGGGTGTTTGGTTGAATAGCAGCTGAGCTTATCTGAATTTCCTTTTGGCATTTTTGAGGTACTTTAAGTTGTTAAAAGAATTTTGCAATAACTGAATTGGTTTAGAGTAAGATTTGCACACCTTCGCGCCACTTTTCATCTTTCTGCTGTCAAAACTAGTGCAGGTTTTAGAGCTGCTGAACTATTGGCTTTTCTGGCTTATCCAGATAATTTGAGGTCTTGGTTTTTGGTTTTCAAAGAGATAGTAGTAGGGTATAAGCAGAGCATCTGGGATCTGAGTTTTGTAGCTTATTTGATTGCTTATTGAGGCCTGCAATTTGGCATTTTCTCTTGTTTGCCTGCTGCATCAGCCCATTTGTGTTTATAAGCTTCTGATCTAGGCTTTAATTAGCTTAGCAATTGAACTTGAAATTAGGGGCTTTTGAGTTTTTTGGGTACTCAGTAGTATAGTTGATCTTTTGCCCCCATTAGGTTTCAGTATTTTGCTTAATTGGACTGCTTATTTAGGCTGTCAAGTGGGCTGTTTAGCTTTATTTTCTGTCTCACCATAACAACTGATTGAGTGCTTTTCAGCTTAAAGCTTATGCTTATTTGAAATATTTTGATTGTTCTGAGCTTAATATAGTCCTGTGCATGATCTCTGTACTTCTTATAAATTTTGGACTTGTATTGCTTATTTTTGGCTTATTCGTAAGTGCTTATTTGGACTGTTCTGCTTATTAGAGTTTAATCAGTTTCTGAATTTATTTTTCTTAAATTAGAAATTTAATTTTAAAATTACTCAAAAATTTTCAGATTTTTCCTAGCTGTTTTACTATTTTTAAATCATTTAAATTGTTTTAATTAGTTTTTAATTCATAAAAAATCATTAAAAAATCAAAAAAATATTTTTCTTTTTCCAAAAATTTTCTTTTATCAGATTTAATATAGGAAAATTATTTTTATATTTTTAGGTTTTAAATTTCACAAAATCACTTTTATTTACGTTTTATAATTCGTCGCGTAACGTTTTTAATTTCAAATTTTCGTTTTTAAAATTCTTATGCTTAGTTTAATTGTTTCATTAGATTAATTAGTTAATTTCTTTTATAATTTCATTATTCGTAGTATAAAATCACAAATCACCACTCTTTTTCACACACATTCACCACACATATTCGACACGTTACGACAACTCGATATTCGACCTTCGTTGGGACACGACCCGGGGAAAACGCATACGTTGCCCTTTTCCTTTGGAAAAATACACTATAAAAATAACGAATCAAAAAATGGCGCCGCTGCCGGGGAAGGCTTGAAAAGAGTTGGAGTTTCGCCATAAGAATCGTGTTTTGAAGATCCTTCCTCGGAAGTTTTCGTTTTCATAAAAATAAAATAAAAAATACAAAAATATAATAATAAAAAAAAAAACACTTTTCCTAAAGTGTTTTCATCTTAATAAACATCCTCGGTCTTCCGTTGAAGGAGGGCGGTTGTAAACCATTCCGAAATAACAACAAAAGAGATCGGAAAATTAAACGTTTCTTGGATTACTTCTTTACTACAACCTAATTACGGGGTTTAAGGAGGTCTTGACATTAAATTGCAGACCGAAGAGAGATCCATTCTTCTCTCCCGCCACGCTGCGCGTAGTTTTGAAAGAAACGAGTACGGTTGATTAACGATCACCAAAAAGAAAATAAATCTAATTTTTCTTATAAAAATAAAAAAACCAAAAATATTTTATTTTCAAATTTGGTTTTCCTTTTTGATTTTGTGTTTGTTTTTGGTGTATGCACACCCGATCTTCTACTTCTCACCCTCTTCTTTCACCACTATCGAATCCCGAGAGGATTATTCGTCACAATCACCGTGTTCATTTCTCAACCGTTGAAGAAATGGCCGATGAACCAAACAATCAACACCCGCTGGTGGGTGGTGATAATCACATGCCAGCTCCCGATCTCCGAACGATGGAGGAGCTGTGCCAACCCACAATGCACGGACGTGGTGGCCCGATTGCCCCCGTCAATATTCAAGCCGCCGATTTTGGACTTAAGCACCATATGATTCAACAAGTCCAAAACTCGTGCCAATTTCACGGCTTGCCGGGTGACGATGCGAACAAGCATCTTGATAAATTCATAACCGTCACCCAAAGTATGAAACAAAATGGGGTCTCCGATGACGCCCTCCGTCTATATCTCTTTCCTTATTCATTGACGCATCATGCCACCGCATGGTTTGATCGTCTTCCCAAGAACTCCATTCGTAGTTTCGATGAAATGGTTACGAAGTTCTTGGCGAAATATTTCCCACCGTCGATGGTGACGAAATTAAGGAATGAGATTAGCAATTTCCGTCAGCTTCCCGATGAATCATTGTTTGAGGCATGGGAACGCTACAAGTTATCGATTGATCGGTGTCCGAACCACAATATGTTATTGGTCACTATTATAGATACCTTCTATAACGGTTTGACTTTACGACACCGTGATACGATTAATGCTGCTGTCGGTGGTACGTTTATGAAATGTCGACCCGAAGAGTGCTATGATCTTATTGAAAACATGACCGCCCACCATAATTTTTGGGATTCCTCTGCCGAGAGGAATGAGTCAACAAGATCTAGCACTGATTCTTCTACCTCTGAGATAGCCGCTCTTTCTAAACAAATGAATGATTTGTCTACGGCTATCTTGAGAATTCATCAAAATCAGGTTTCAACTCAAAACAACAACAATCAAGTCAATGTTGTTAACCATAGTTGTGAAACTTGTGGTGGTCCTCACCAATATTTCGAGTGCCCAGCCTCCGGTGGCTACACTCAAGAGAATGTGTATGCTGCTTCTGGAAATTTCAATCAAGGTGGTAACGGTTACCAACCTCAAGGAGACCGTAATCTCCTCAGCTACCGTTCTAACAATTTTCTCGGACCACCCGGTTTCCCACCAAATCAAAATCAGCAAGTGCAAAACCGTAATGTTCCAAATAATCAAAATCAAAATCGGGGCAATCAAGTTTATCAAAACCAAGGGAATTATAACCAAGCCCCGAATCAAGGAAATTTTAATCAGGGAAATTTTCAAAATAACAACCAAGGTTTTGTTCAAAACAACCGAGGGCCAAATCTTTCAAACAATCAAAATCAAGGATTTGTGCCAAACCCATCGCCCTCGGATGAGTTATTAAAGCAATTCATTCTTCAAAACCAACAACAACAAAAGAAACAAGAGGAAATGAATAGAATGATGATTAATCAGATAACCGAATTGAAAAAATGTTTAAATGATCGACCCTCGGGTTCGGGTACTACTACTCTTCCAAGCAACACGATCGCCAACCCGAGGGACGATGCTAAGGCGATCACTACTAGGAGCGGTGTTTCATATGATGGACCCACGGCTCCGACTACCGATTCTTCTCTACCTCCCAAGGTAGTCATCCGTGAGACCGAGGTGACCAAGGACACGGAACCTCCTACTAACAACGGAGGAACCGAAGACGTCCAACCTTCGGTCATCCAGCCATCTGAACCGAAAAATGTTGAACCAAAAGAAAAAGCTCCTAAAGAAGCTCCCGTTAAGACCAATCTTCCGTATCCTTCGAGATTGAGTGATCAAAAGCTCCGTGACAAAGCTTCGAGTCAAATGGAAAAATTCTTTCAAATATTCCAAGAATTACATTTTGATATAAGCTTCGCGGATGCTTTGCTCTTGATGCCTAAATTCACTTCCACACTCAAAAGTTTGTTGAGCAATAAAGAAAAATTATTTGAAATGACAAAAACTTCAGTGAACGAAAACTGCTCCGCGGCAATTCTCAAAAAGCTTCCGGAAAAGCTTGGAGATCCCGGAAAATTTCTCATCCCATGTGAATTTCCGGGAAAGGTTGAATGTCACGCCTTGGCCGATCTTGGTGCGAGCATCAACCTAATGCCGTTATCCATCTGGAAGAAACTTTCTTTGCCCGAACTTACCCCCACTTGCATGACCCTCGAGCTGGCGGATCGGTCCATAACCCTTCCTAAGGGTGTGGCCGAGGATGTTTTTGTAAAGGTGGGGCAGTTCCATTTTCCAGCAGATTTTGTGGTAGTTGATTTTGACGCCGACCCCCGGGTTCCTCTCATTCTAGGAAGATCATTCTTGAGGACCGGGCGTGCTTTGATCGATGTATATGGTGAAGAAATTACTTTGCGGGTCGATAAGGAAAAAGTCACGTTCAATATTAATCCAAACTCAAAACCTCAAACCGAAAAATGCAATGTCGCTACGGTTGATCAAAAGTCCGATCCCGTAATTGCTCCTAAAAGAGTTGATCCAAACCTTTCAAGATTCACGGTCAAGAGCATGTCAGAAAAACGTGCTGAGCTCAAGGCTATGAAAATCAATCCTGGATCGAACAAATGGTTTGAGTGTTGTGCCGCAAATGCTAAGAGTGTCCTTGACGACGATGATGAAGACGAATCGGAGACTACAATGGAAGCGGTGGAAATTGCTAGCTCTAAGAGCACACCTCTTGTCCCACCTCCAGTACAAGTTTATCACATCGAGATTCTTAATTCCGACTCTTCCCATTTTTCTCCTACGATGGAAGAAAATGTTATCTCTAGGGAAGAAGTCGAGGTGTTCTTTGATAAAACTTCAATTTCTCCGGAAATTGATGATTCTTGTCTTAATCCGGAGGGAGATATTCTTTTTGAAAAATTATTAGACCAAGAGCCATCTCTTTCTCTCCCTCCGAAGGAAGTTGAAATCAATCTACCAAAGAAATTTGATGACCTTGTTCCCGAAACTTTCAAAACAACTATCACCAACCCTCTGTTTGAGTTCGAATATGAGATTTCTGATAACCCAATCTTTGATATTCAGATGGAGGAGAGTGATGAGTCCACGACGGAACATGAGTTCACAGATTCTCATCATATGATTGATTCTCTTCATGAGGAGTTCTCCGATGAACTCTCTCACTCTATATCTCCTCCGGAATACGATCATTTCCATTTTGATCTTGAGGACGATATTAGTCTGGGGGAGGAATTTTTGATCAAAAGAAATTACTTATTAAGGATATCAGCCCGACCCTCCCTCCCGAGACTTTCGACATTTTTTCTGCTGATGATGAAGAGCTTATTATGATCATCATCAAAATCTTTATGCTCTTCATCACGTATACTGTGACTTCTCCCATCCTTCACTCCTTCGGGAGTGAGGATATTACCTTTGACCCCGGTATTACCACTTCTGGTTATTCTTTCTAAAAAATACCGTGGGTATCTCATCGGAGTGGAACTTTCATGTGCTTCAGTGTTTATCCAAACATCTTGAACGAAAGTCCGATTGAGATTATTTCTTCCACTTGCTTCCCCAAGGACAAATAAATTCGGGGTCGAGTCAAGCTCATGTGACTCGGTTACGAAAAACAAGCGCTTCGTGGGAGGCACCCCATGCTTATCCATCTATCTTCTTATCTATTTTCTAATAAAGTGAGTGAGGAGGGATACCTCTTCTATATCTTGTGTTTCGTGTTTTCTATGGTATGTCCAGGAATGCCCGATGATGAAGACTCTCGTGCTCGTAGTTTCCTTCACGCTACTCGAGTTTCATCATTCGCTGCTTATCTGATATCCTAAAATCTTATCGTTTTACATCTATCTTTTGGCATAATTAATAAACGGCCTTAGATTTTTGTAGGAGAACCCTTACCTTTAAGAAATTGAGGACAATGTCTCGTTTTAGTCTGGGGAGGTAATCTTGCGATTTGATTTTTGCCTTGCAATCTTTGCCGTTTACTCATGCAACCCCGTTTTTTCCTCCAAAATTGAAAAAATCCAAAAAAATGAGAAAATTTAAAAATTTTTGCAAAAATATAATAAATTTTGACATTTTTGTTGATTTTCCGCTGGAGAGAGTAGGAATAAAATTCTGACTTGACCGGGCGTGTTGAGCCCTAGCTTGTTCCCTTAACCTTTTATAATCTATAAGCTTGTGCTAGTCTTTTACACAAGGAGCTAGAAAACGCGAATTCTTTTTAAGAGTTTGCAAGTTCCCGTATTTGACTTTATATATGCATGGCTTGATTATTTGGCTAAGCATTCACGGATCTTATTATTTAAGATTTTAAATTTGCGAAGAACGAGAAATGATAGAGTTGTTTATAAGTTAGATTGCTAAACGTGGAGTAGTTGGATCTCTTTAGAGCTCATCGAAGTTATTTGTGGCTTTTTGTTCCCATAAGCTTGTTTCACCAAAAAATAGAAATCTATGAATAATTAAAGGTATTTTGGTTTTGGAGATAATTAGTTTTTATTTCTTCCTTAGAGAATTCTTGCTTATGAAAGTTGGGTACACATCAAGGTACTGTCAGTGTTACGGTGTAATAGACTATTCCATCTTGCCGGTTCGCAACCGATGTTGGGATTGTTATAAAAGCCGTAGGACTCGGGATTTGGCAAAATATATAATGAATAATGAATAATAATAATAATCCAAAGCCATAAAAAGTTTTCTGCATCTTGCCGGTTCGCATCCGATGTTGTAGACTTCTAATAAAGGCAGAGGAAAAATTCCAAGGTCATAATAGACTATCACATCTTGCCGGTTCGCAGCCGATGTTGTGATTGTTATAAAGGGCCAAGGATCAATAATAATATGTGCTTAATAATGTTAAAAATGCCAAATTTCGACTCCGAGGTATCCTAATAAAGGCTTCCGTCTCTGGACTCGTAGATGAGTTGTTTCGGTCGCAAATAAAAGGGATATCCTCAAAATCGTGTTAAATCAGAGACCTTGATGTGGACCTCATTTTTGTATGCAACGGTTTTCGAGGGAAGGTTTGGAAACTACTTAGCGTCTAAACTAGGTATCTTTATCGGACTAAAAATTATCGAAACGAGAATTCGAAGAAATTCATTTCTCACCAAAAATAAAATAAATAGAGGAAAATAGGAATTTGGGAACGAGAAGTCCACAATTAGCTTTTATGAGTAGTGTTGGCAATCTAACTTGTAAATAACAATGATTTCGTTTTTAAGCTTAGTTTGGGGACTTGTGAAAAATCAGGAACGACGAATTTTATCCGTATGGTCACTTCTTTATGAGTCGTGTTTCCTGCTCCGTGATCCTAAAAGTTATCGTTAGATAATGATTGTCGACAAAGCCGTCACATGAATAATGAGAAATATATAAAAATACAAAAATAGAATAAAAAGGAAAATCGGGGAGTTTTTATAACATTGCATGAGGACATTGCAATAGCTTAGTCTGGGGGAATTTTGGTATGTGCTTAAACACATACCATTTACCGACCAAAACCGGACCAAAATGACCAAAAACCCGACCATAATGCCAAAAGATATTGTGTTTTTGTGTTTTTACATATGCAGGCACGGATATCGAAGAAAAGGACAAAATCAAGCAAAGAACCGGGAAACCGAGCACGAGATATGGAAGTGTTATTTTTTAGCCGATGCCGGGAAAGAGATTATGGTCAAAAAGTCAACTGAGGTCCTCATACTATCAGAAGTTGTTAATTTAAGCCCTTAGATTATCTTTTGAAAAATGGCAGCCACGGTCCCTAACTTTCAGCAAATCACACATTTAGTCCCTAGACATCTAAACCCTTAACCCTTTCACTACTTAAAATCCGGATCATTTAACCATCCTTAAACTCTAAACCCAATCCACCACTTATCCACTCTAGGCCCAACTAAAGAATCCAGCCTAGTCACTAACCACTTTATACCCGATCCCACTTCTAAAACCCGGGTCAAACCTTTTCACCCGGTCAAACTCTTAATACAACAATCGGTCAAACAAAAAAACTAAAACAAACACACACTTATCTCTCTCACAAAAACCCGCCTCCCAAAATTTACCCCCAATCCCAATAGTTACTATTCACCCGCAACCCTAATATTCACCGTACGAATTTAACAGCAATTAAGGGCAAAAGGGACAATCATTGGCCCTTCTAGAAGACTCTGACAAAGGGAATGACGCGTGGCAGCTGCTTATTGGTCCGAACACCTCACACGTTTGATCCTAAGGCTGGAAATGAAGCTTGGTGAGCAAGATGTGATCTAAGGGTGATAGATAGCTGTGGACACACGAGGATCGCCAGCGTGGACACTCCAGAAGGATCGGCCATGGCCTATAAATAGCGGGGATCACTCCTCAGAAGGAGGCTTGTAATTTTTTTTATTTTAATGTTTTAGATTAATTGTTTTATTGTAATTTTTAGTTTTAAATCATTTTTAAGTTCATCCGAAATTTTCTTTGTAATTTCATTTGGATTAATGAAAAATTTCATTTACAGTTTAATGTAAGTTTTATGCTCTTGAATTTAAATCTCATTTAGTATTATTTTTATTTGAGTGTTATAAAAAAAAAAAAAAAAAAAAAAAAAAAAAAAAAAAAAAAAAAATTCAAAGTTGAAAGTCAAAGAAGCTGATAAGCTGTTTGGAAAAGCTAGGGGTGTTGAGCTGTTCAGAAAGGAATTGGGGTTATTATTATTGGCTTATAAGCCTGGGTTTATTGTGTTGCTGAGATCTTGTTGTTTTCAGCTGGATCAGGTTATAAGTAAATTTCCATAGTAGCTTATTTTATGGTCAAATGCTCATTTCATTTCAGCTTATATACATTTGTTTTCTGCATTTACTTTAGTGCTAAGGGTATATGAGATTTAAAAATATAGTCTAAGAATAGGTTAGGATAAGTTAGTTGCATAAGCTGTTTGATGTTTAAGGGTGTTTGGTTGAATAGCAGCTGAGCTTATCTGAATTTCCTTTTGGCATTTTTGAGGTACTTTAAGTTGTTAAAAGAAGTTTGCAATAACTGAATTGGTTTAGAGTAAGATTTGCACACCTTCGCGCCACTTTTCATCTTTCTGCTGTCAAAACTAGTGCAGGTTTTAGAGCTGCTGAACTATTGGCTTTTCTGGCTTATCCAGATAATTTGAGGTCTTGGTTTTTGGTTTTCAAAGAGATAGCATAGTAGGGTATAAGCAGAGCATCTGGGATCTGAGTTTTGTAGCTTATTTGATTGCTTATTGAGGCCTGCAATTTGGCATTTTCTCTTGTTTGCCTGCTGCATCAGCCCATTTGTGTTTATAAGCTTCTGATCTAGGCTTTAATTAGCTTAGCAATTGAACTTGAAATTAGGGGCTTTTGAGTTTTTTGGGTACTCAGTAGTATAGTTGATCTTTTGCCCCCATTAGGTTTCAGTATTTTGCTTAATTGGACTGCTTATTTAGGCTGTCAAGTGGGCTGTTTAGCTTTATTTTCTGTCTCACCATAACAACTGATTGAGTGCTTTTCAGCTTAAAGCTTATGCTTATTTGAAATATTTTGATTGTTCTGAGCTTAATATAGTCCTGTGCATGATCTCTGTACTTCTTATAAATTTTGGACTTGTATTGCTTATTTTTGGCTTATTCATAAGTGCTTATTTGGACTGTTCTGCTTATTAGAGTTTAATCAGTTTCTAAATTTATTTTTCCTAAATTAGAAATTTAATTTTAAAATTACTCAAAAATTTTCAGATTTTTCCTAGCTGTTTTACTATTTTTAAATCATTTAAATTGTTTTAATTAGTTTTTAATTCATAAAAAATTATTAAAAAGTCAAAAAAATATTTTTCTTTTTCCAAAAATTTTCTTTTATCAGATTTAATATAGGAAAATTATTTTTATATTTTTAGGTTTTAAATTTCACAAAATCACTTTTATTTACGTTTTATAATTCGTCGCGTAACGTTTTTAATTTCAAATTTTCGTTTTTAAAATTCTTATGCTTAGTTTAATTGTTTCATTAGATTAATTAGTTAATTTCTTTTATAATTTCATTATTCGTAGTATAAAATCACAAATCACCACTCTTTTTCACACACATTCACCACACGTATTCGACACGTTACGACAACTCGATATTCGACCTTCGTTGGGACACGACCCGGGGAAAACGCATACGTTGCCCTTTTCCTTTGGAAAAATACACTATAAAAATAACCTTGAGAATCAGTAACCTTATCAATAGCAGGAATAAATTTAGTCTCAGTAGCACTAACATCAATAGCAGCAATACTAACTTCAGTCTCAGTATAGAGAACTAACCTTATCAATAGCAGGAATAGCAGGAATAACTGGCTCACTAGCAGGAATAACTGGACCACTAGCAGGAATAACTGGGTCACTAGCAGGAATAGGTGGCTCACTATCAACAGTTGTAACCTTGCCCAAACGCCTATCCATCACCGCTTCATTCCCTTGGTTATCAGCAACTAGAAATTCCATTGGATCACTCTCTTCACAAATACTTTCACCCTCTTTATCCTCCCCTGAAACTTTGCCTTCATTCCCCCCCTGTTTGGGAGCATCCTTAGAAGCTTCAGAAGATTTAACCTTTTGTTTGGGAATTCTTGATCCTTTGACTCCTTCTAAATACCTAACCCTTCTCTTCAAAGCCTTTATCTCCCCACCTTGAGCTTTGATGACTCCATCTTGGGAAGAAGCTATTGCTCGCAGATCACCAATTTGTGCAGACAGCTTGGCACAGGTATCATTCAATTCATTCAAAAGTTGCAGACTATCCTCACCACTTCGGCTTGTGTTACCTAGCCCAAGAGGTGGATCACTGGAAAAGTTAAGTTCAGCCTCACCCCTAGGATGAACATCCGAACCCCCCATTGTTTCCATGTGACTGGGACCTTCACCTGAATCAGTTCCAGAGGAACTTTCTTCATTAGAAGTTGTCTTGGTTCGGGTCTTAATGATGTTACCACTGTCCTGTGCTGCTGCTAAGCTAGACACAGTAATGGCAGCCCTTGCCAACATGTCACTCCCCCCCCCCCCCAGTGACATCCTCATCTGCAACAGTTGGTATAGAACCACTAGCCTGAGGTAGCTCAGTGTTCTTGGTGTTAGTCCTACGTTTATAGGTCTGTTGTTGTTGTTCTATGGGTGTGTGATGGGTACCAGCTGGGATTGCTGAACCTTCACCCATTTAGGTTTGGGCTAGTGCCAACATTGTTGGAAACAAAGGTGTCACTCTCCCTGAAAAATCTTTTCCAACCCTCCTCATATTAGCAAAAACCTTTTTGGTAAGGCAGGGAGTGGGAGAAACATTTTTGTGACTTTTCTTTTTTTTTTTTTAAATTGGTTGTCCAAAAAGAGTTGCAAAAACCTTGGATATAGAAAATATTTAGCCAAAGAACTATCCAAGTTCTTAACCATATTATCAAAAATTAATTTTGAGAAATTAAATCTTTGAGTATTTTCAGCCAAACAAATTATAGCAGAAGCTAAATTACTGCTAAATTCATTCCATGCAGTGGTCTTTGGACTTAGACACACTAAGACAGTATGAATTAAGAATTTCCACTGAGGAGAAAAATTACCTTTTTGGAACTTTAAAGCATCTGTATATCTCTCATAGCCCATCAGTGCAAGTTTTTCAAAGATTGTAGTATTTGGAAGATTCTCAACTCCGTTAGCATCATCTAGGAGAAGATCTCTTCGAATAGACGCCTCTGTAATGATAATCATCTGCCCATCTACAAGGGCATGGATTTGTGCTTCCCCATTAATAGTATTGACCTTAGCAGACGACCAAAACTGGATAATGTTGGAAGTATATATAGTAGGTTTTACTGTTAATGCAAACTTAATATAGCTTGCATTAAGGAAATCAATGATCTCAGTAAAATCTACAGACTCATTGGATTTTTCTAAAAAGGCAACATTATTATGAGGTTCGGTAAAAGTTAGGTTCGACATTATGATTTGATTTGGGGGTTTTGCAATTTGACGATTAAAATTCGATTAGGGAGTGGAAGAGAGAGAGTAATGTGTGCGTGAATGTGATTGTGTGTAGCAATTGGGGGTTTATACCCTTTAAGTAAAAAGTGATACAAACTACCCTGCACTCCCAACCACTGCTAAAAGGATACCCAGCAGTACAACATTTCGCTAGCAGTACAATTGTTTACCTAGCAGTACAATAATAATAACTACATTCAAATATCATAAACTTGTAATAATAACTGCATTCATATATTAAACCAAGTCAAAATAAGTTTACATTTACATAGGCAAAATATATAAAGAAAAGATACATTAAGACACATATTTACTAGCTTCAATACTTCTGTAAACATCAACTATTTTCTCTCTTTCTTCTTCTATTTTTTTGTTCCTCTCCTCAATTTTCTTCTGATGCTCCTCAATGACCTCTAAATCTTTCTTGTTCCTTTCTTCATACATCTTTATACGCTTGTTGTGAATTTCTAACAATGCGTTTTCAACACCATACTGGCCTTCACTACATTTCTCCCAAATATGTTGGGATATGCCAAATTTTTTATATTTTTCAGGCATTGGTGGAGGAGAATCATCCCTTGGGCGTTTGTTTTTGTTGGAAGAAGGAGTTGAAGAGGAGTCAGCCATTGAAATTTGAAATTTATTTTCTAATGAAAATATCAAAGGAGTTGTATATGGTACGGTTGATTATGAACGGTTTTCCATGTCGAGTTGTACAAATAGGCTAGAGAGGTATACGAACGGTTCCCAATACTTTAGGCAGGAAGAGGGACCATCGAGAGGCGCCAAAAGTAAACAGATGGATAATATTGATCGGATTTGGTTTGTGTTTGGTTTGGATTTGACTAGTGTAGTTGATCTAGAAGTGTGTTTGGTGTTGGATTGACTAATTGACTTTTTCATTAGGGTAATTGATATTTTCTATATTAATGATGTTTAATGTAATTTGTGTGCTAACTTTAATGACTAATTGACTTTTTCATTAGGGTAATTGATATTTTCTAGTACATGTTTAATGTAAATACATGCTTTAATATCTATCGCAGTCTGAATGTGTTTGAGAAGTATGGGTATATTTAGGCCACTTCCAACAATAACTCAGCCTTAACAAATTAAAATTAAAATTCAAATTCAAATTCAAATTCAAATTCAAATTCAAATTCAAATTCAAACGTAAGATAAAGTACAACATATTAACGCTGCGTTAACGCAGGTTAGCCCCAACAATTAAAATTCAAAGTCACGTTAATAAAACGTGTGCATTTGTACCCTATAAATACCAATGCTTCTGAAGCACAAGTCACACAGAAACACATTCCAAACTTCTCAAATACTTAAGATCCAAGCATCTCAAATTCAAGATGTCTTCCAGAAAAGATTTCGGGCAACAATTTCCAAGCCCACCTCGCCAAAAGGATTTTGGCCAACAATTTCCAAGCCCACCTCGCCAAAAGGATTTTGGCCAACAGTTTCCAAGCCCACCTAGCGAAAATGAAAAATTCCATACTCCACCCGAGCATATCTTTCCGGTTTTCCAACCGAAAAATTTTCCGGTGAATAATCAACCTGAAAATGAACCGGTTCCCAACCAAGACCCAAATCCGTTTGGGTTAACTGAGGAACAACTTAGGCAAGAGGAAGCAGATATGCAAGTCCTCCTGGAAATGGAAGCACTTGAAAGAGAAGAGGAAGCTGATCGTTTGGAGCGGCAAGCCAGGGAGGATGAAGAACGTAGGCAAAGGTGGGAGTCTGTTTTTTCACACCTTCCGAATCCTCTGAAGATGGTTACCCAGATTCAGATGATAGTTTTTATTAATCGTCCGTTGTTTATGTTAATCGTATGTTGTTTATGTTAATCAATCGTTGTTTATGTTAACGTAGTTTTTATTTGACATTTAATGTATTTCTATTTCATGTTTAATGTATTTCTATTTCATGTTTAATGTATTTGTATTTGATACTTTATTTTCAATTTATAAATTGAATTGAATTTGAATTGAATTGATAAATTTTAAATATATCCCGCCCTTTTGTTTAATTTGAATTTGAAATTTGAAATTTTAAATATCCCGCTCGTTATTAATATGTTGTACTGTTACTTTACGTTTGAATTTGAATAATACTCGTACGGTTACTTTTACTTTCAATCTGATTTTTAAAATAGCCTCCAACGGCTAGTTTAACGGCTTTCCACTATCAAAGCCACTTTCACAACACTTCGTTTTCTCTCACAACTTCTTATAAAACTCTCTCGCAAGTATCACTAATTTTAACACAAACACTGTGGCTAACAAATTAACTAGCAGAGGTGCAAAAGGCTATCCTCACCCGATTACACAATGAACAAGAAAAAGAACTCAAATTGATTAACAATTTGCTAGGTGAGATAACTCGTATTATGCTACAGATGCATAATCGTGCTGATCCAGAGGTAGAAAGGTTGCGTGAGTTGCCTCAAGACCATCCAGCTATCAGGGTTGGTCTAGAAATTAAACTCTTTTAAGAAATGATGAAACAGGGTCGAAAGGTTGCGTGAGTTATTGTTGGGTGTGTTGATCATGTACAAACATATAATCTCGGCTCATTCGTTAAATATCTCGTATACAACCATATCATCTCGGCTCATTCAATTCGTTAAACATCTCGTGTATAACCATATCATCTCGGCTCATTCGTTAAACATCTCGTATACAACCATATTATCTCGGCTCATTCGTTAAACATCTCGTATACAACCATATCATCTCGGCTCATTCATTAAACATCTCGTATACAACCATATCATCTCGGCTCATTCGTTAAACATCTCGTGTATAACCATATCATCTCGGCTCATTCGTTAAACATCTCGTATACAACCATATTATCTCGGCTCATTCGTTAAACATCTCGTATACAACCATATCATCTCGGCTCATTCGTTAAACATCTCGTATACAACCATATCATCTCGGCTCATTCGTTAAACATCCCGTGTATAACCATATCATCTCGGCTCATTCGTTAAACATCTCGTATACAACCATATTATCTCAGCTCATTCGTTAAACATCTCGTATATATACAACCATATCATCTCGGCTCATTCGTTAAACATCTTGTATACAACCATATCATCTCGGCTCATTCGTTAAACATCTTGTGTATAACTAAAGCTCAGTTAATTAAGGGTGAGTGTGTTAAAGCTGACGTGGCATTGTGTTAAAGTTTAAAGCTGAGTTATTGTTGGGAGTGGTTAGAGTATTTTCTTTTGTTTTTTTCGGTGGATTTTAGCGTGACTTAATCTTAATACCGCCAATTTTGTCCATATAATATTCAACTACGTACGGATAACTGATACCCGCGGGGAAACCCGAAAAACCGATGGATATATTAATCGGGTATCCGGTGGGATATGGGGCGGGTACGGGTATATTATAAACGGGTTTGGTTATGGGTATACTAAAACCCGCCCCGAACCCGAACCGTTGCCATCCCTATTTACCGGCTATAGCCAGATTTCACCGCCACGTCATCACCATTAGTTTTTTTTTTTTTTTTTTAAACAAATCTTGCCACGTCAGCTATAGTTAAACCAAACCACAAATTCAATATATATTCAACCAGCAATTAATCTCTTTACCCGGTCATTTGTAAACACACACAAAAATCAATAAATCCTAATCAACACACACATTCTTATGGCAAACACAAGCACGCAAACAATGAAACCAAATAACAAAAAGGTAATTAGTAATTTGTGTTTTGTAAATGTAATTAGTAAGGGTACAATAACTAGTAATTATGTAAGTATTTTGGTTTGTTAAATGGGTAGTAGTTTGTACTGTTGATGTGATGGTTGCACAGTATGATACATTATTTGCGATTATTAAGATAGTACTCTATAAAATTTGGAGCCAAAAATTTGATTTATTCAAGTTTATGCTTTAATTAACAGGTTCAAAGGCAAAATTTTCAAATAATTCAATTGTTAATTTAAAATTACAACTTGGAGGCAAATTTTTGGATCGAAATTTTTTGAATCACAAACGATTCATATTCTTGGTGTATAGCCTCTTTTCTCTCCTTAAAAAAAAGACTGCAAATAAAAAACAAAAATCAAATCTTCTCTCACCATTACTCTCCAAGCTAAGCCATAATCATTTTCTTTTACCCTTTGTTGCTCAAGAGTCATGGAAACTGAACCCATTGTTGATAACCATACTTTGCTTCCTCCTGATCATATTGTACATGATGATAACGCCTTAGAATATGAATCCGAAAAGTCTTCTGATGAAGAAGATATAGATGAGCCTGTAACCAACCAAACACCTGAGAAACTAGCTAAGAGGGGCTCAACCAGGCTAGTAAAGTTTCGCGCGAAGCATGACAAACCTGGTGCAATAAAGCTCAAGGTAACCTTCGATGCATTCGGTAGGGTAACAGGGGAAAACAGAGCAGTGTTTGTGAGTTTTTTAGGAGATGTGGCTCGTGAGCAGATAGGTGTGAAGATTCTACACTAGAAGAAGGTGAATAAAGAATCAAGAGATAAACTACGGGATGAAATCTTGGTACATATATACTATTTTGTAACCCAGTACTACATAAGTTTATGTATGCAGTTACATTATGTGCAACTAATTAACAACATTGTGTTAATCTTTTCAGAAATTTTTTGTTGTTGACGTCAAATACAGAAAATTGATAATGATTCGTCTTGGTAAAATGCTAAGGAATTACAGAAGGAAGCTCAAATTCAACTACATTTTGCCCAACCTAAATACACCTTCCAAACTGAATGAAGTCCCGGACTTGTATAATACAATAATGAAATCAGAAGACTGGGTCGAGTATGTTAAATACACGACCACCGAAGCATACAAGGTTTTAATTAGTCATCTTTAATTAAGTGTATATGTCATTTTATTATTTTCAGTTTGCAGCATTACCGCATCTAAACGCCTTATGATTTTGTGTTTTTAGGAGAAATCTGAGAAAGGTAAAATGGCGCGTTCCCAAAATATTTATCAGCATAAAATGGGACGAGGTGGATATGCTTATGTCAAAGAGAAAATGGTAAGATTACACAATGTTTGTTTTACCAATTAAGAGACGATCAGTATGAGAAATGAATCTGTTTACATTGCCCAATTTGCACATTTGCATTAATACCCTCATATTTTCGATTATCTTGGTTTAACTGTACATGTGTAAGCATCCTCATATTTTCATTTATCTTGGTTTAACTTTACATGGGTATGCATTTGATGTTTATTAGATCCAAAATAAAGAGATTGAAGCGGATGAAGAACCCCCCCCCCCCCCCCCCCCCCCCCCCGGTGATGTAATGTGGGTGAAAGGAAGGGTAAACAAAGACGGCGAATACCCAAATGATGATATTAAATCAAAGGGAGATGAACTTGTAAGTTTGACTGCTGATGAGTGTGTAAATACTCATCATTTTTGTCGTATCTGAACTGCCAAAACATCCAAAAACACTCAGAAATGCATCAAAATACTGGAAATATCCCAGGAGTGTGTTTTATAAGTTTCAAATGCAAAATGTTTGAAAACAATTGAAAAACAAACAAAGTTTGCATAATTGGCAGTTTCAGTCCCTCAACTTTCAAAACATGTCAAAACTAGTCCCTGGTTATTCAAAACATGTAAAATATCATTAAAGGTCCTTGGGAATTCACAAGTTGTCAAAAGAAATCCTTTAAAGTTAAAAATTGCAAATTGACAACTTTAGTCCCTCAATTTTGAAAAATGTCATATTTGGTCCCCTGGTGTTCTAAATTGGAGAAAATGCATTTATGGTCCTTGGGTTATTATAATATGGAAAGATTGGTTCCTTGTGATACTATGGGAAAGTTACAACTTCAGCCCCTCAAAATCCAAAAGCTACAAAAATGGTCCTTGTTATTAAACTACAAACCAAACCGGACCCTCTTTAATATATATAACCCAACCCAATATTATCTAATCCTAAACCCAGTAACCACCCAAGCCCACTACACAACCACCATAACCCTTGACCCGGCCCAATCCCAACTTAAATAACTAAACCAGGGTTTGACCCTGGTCAAACCCAGTCAAATCCTCCTTCCCTCTCAACACCATACCGCCAAAACCACCATTGAAACGGGAAACCGCTCAACCTTTACACCTCAACCCCCCACCTCATCACCCCAGCTCACTAATCTCTCCCCTCCACCTCCACAAACACCCAAATTTCTTTAATTGTAAAAACCTGCTCAAGCTACTTGTGTACCTTTTGGCGCCAAAATTGCAAGTGGACGAATGAGATTGATTGAGTGTAATCCAAGGGTGCAGGAATGCTTAGTGATGTCGACAAGGACTTTCCCAGTTGCTTTCAGTATTTATAGACATGTGTAATAGAAAAACAGTAGTAGTTAATTTTACTTTTACTCGCATTTTTTTATTTTCAGTCAATGTACTTATGTAAACTCAAGTTTCAGTTGAATGCAAGTTCCTTTCAGTTATATTGATCTAGTTCAAGTTACTTTGTGTTGAGAATTCAGTTACATTTAAGTTTCAAGTTTTCTGTGAATCGTATAAGTTCTAAGTTCTTTAAATTACTACCAAAAACTCCAAAGTACCCTGTTATAAGCTTATGAAAGCTCTATATAGCTTTTTGTAAGATTATCTAGTGTAATTCAGTTCTAAATTTCAAGTTATGGAAAAGTCAACGAAAGTCAAGGAAATGGTCAAATAAGCTACTCTGGGGTTAAAAGCTATAAAGGAAGGCTTAAAATTGGTTTTCTAGCTTGTGTGAACAAGCTAGAAGGGTTCTGATCCTTGGTTCTTTAGTCCACAGTTCAAATCGATTGTAAGCTATTTCATTAAAATTGCACTATCTTAACTGTTACTGTACAACAGCTTTTCATTAGCTTATTTCCATTTTTTTTAAGCTCATTTGTAGTTTCTAAGTTTATTTCATTTATATTATCAGTTAGACTTGTCATTGTCTTCATTTTACTTAAAAAAACTTAAAAAAGTAAAAAAAAACTAGTCAATATTAGTGTAGCTTATTTATCTGCTTATTTCTGCTTTTAAAGTTGTTCAATCTAGTTCATATAAGTCATTAATCAGTAAGAGTTAAAGACCTCAGCTTAAAACACCATTTTCAGTTGAAAAATTCAAAACAGACAACCCTTAAGGGGTGTTTGGTTTAAGCTTGTCTAATAACCAAACAAGGTGTTACTGTTACTTTGCCATTCTCCCAACTTTGTATAAGCTTTTGTAAGCCATTATAAGCTCATTTGGAGTTTTGATCAGTTTATTAGATAGATAAGTAAGTTTTTAAGTCCTTGTGGGAATTTCAGTTCTTAAGTCAGTCAAACAAGCCATATATAGCTACAAGCTATATTGGCCCTTGTTCTTTTCATTTCTGTGCTCCCTATAACCCATTTAGTGAGTTCTAAAAAGGCCAAACCTTGGTGCCTTGTCTACATAAGTCTGCACACAAAAACCCACATCAGCAACATCAGTCAGTTTTGGTGGTTTTTGCAGGTTTTGTAGGATTTTTAGTTTCATAAGCATAAGCCTTCATAAGCTAATTTTCTGGATTATAAAACTCACCCAGCTTGTGTACATCTAGAATTTTTTGCAAGATTTTTAGAACCCTTTTAAGCCCTCAAACCAGGCCTGCAAAACAGGCAAATTTGCCCTGCTCCACAAGTACAACAGCAGACTCAGTAAGCTTAATAGCTTATTGGAGCTTTTCTGGCTTATTCACCCAGCTTTTCTTGGTTCCTTTAGATCATTTTCAAGTATCTCAGTCCATTTCATCTTTGTTTCATAAGTTCTTAGCTTATTTTCAAGCTTTTAGCTCATCAAGCTCAAAAGCTTGGCTGTTAAGCCATTAAGCTTCAAACTGCTTATTTTCTTAGTTCTGAATTTTTTTGTCTTCATTAAAGTTGTTTATTTTCAGTAGTGTAATAAGTTTGTAGTAGAAAGTTTTAGATAAAAACCACTTTTAAGAAAGTGATAGCTTCTATTTAAGAAGCTTGAGCTTTTTAGCTTATTTTTCTGCTTTTTAATTAAGCACTTTCTGTTTTTATAATTTTCTTACCTTTCTGTCACCATAGGATAATTATAGAAAAAGTTTCATAATTTTCTGAGTTTGTTTAGTATTTATTAGAATTTAAAATAGTTAAAAAATATTTAAAATAGTAATTAAATCATAATAAATAGAATTTTAATCAGAAAAATATAAATCCAATTTTCATAATTTTCTTTTGTCAATTTTAATCTAGGAAAAATATAATTATATTTTTAGACCTTAAGAAAATCAAAAATAGAAAAATAGTGATAGCTTCTATTTAATAGAATTTATCTTTTTAAATTTTAATTAAGTAAATTTCATTTTTATAATTTTCTTATCTTCTTGTCACCTTAAAGTATTTATATAAAAATTTTCAGATTTTTCTTTGATCATTTAGTATTTATTAGAATTTTAATTAGCTTAAATAATAATTAAATAGTTATTAATTAATTAAAAAGTCTAAAAAATAATTTTCTTTTTCTAATAATTTTCTTTTATCTTTAGGTTTATAAAAAAGTCATTTTTATATTTTTAGGATTAATATTTCTTCGTTTTCACTTTTTATTTTGTACGTTTACGTTTATTTAAACGTACGTTTTTAGATTTTAAACGTTTTAAGTAATTTGGTTCCCTTTATTTATTTCAATAGCTTGTTTTAAGCTATTCTCTTTTATTTCCTTAGTTCAATAATTCCAAAACCCTTTCCCATTCAATTACACTTGATCACAAGCCGTTTTTAAAGCACAATTTCACATCTCGCTGGGACTTAAACGACCCGGGGATAAAACTATACTCCTTGGTTAATTGTGTCCTCAATTGGTTTGACTTTGTTTGACCACATCCGTGGTTGATTTAAGTTGACTGTTTTAGGGCCAATCAAATTTTGGCGCCGCTGCCGGGGAGGTGTGCTGCGTGTTTCAAACGTTTTGCAGTATCGTGTCTTTGAAACCCAATCTGTGTATATCTTCTCTCTCTTGTATATTTATCATATATAAAGCAAAACGCTTGTGAAGTTAACTCATTTAACGGATCAAGTACCAAAAATATCGTATTTCAATTCCCCATAAACCATATAAAAAAAAAACAAAAATATTTTCTTTTCTTTTCTATATATAATATCATATAAAAAATAAAAACACCAAAAATATTTTCCGTTTTCTTTGTTAAATAATAAACAATAAATAAAAATTACCATCGAGAACCAAGACTGAGTACTACCTAACTGGGGGTACGACCATAATAAGTTCCCAAACCAAAGATATAAAACTTGCCTTTGTATCACTTGCGAATATCGGCTCACCTTTGATTGATAAACAAACTATAACGGAGGTTCTAGGATAGTCTGACATTAAATTGTCGGACTGAAAGAAGCGGGTTTTTAAGGAACATTTAATTGCCCACCTCTGCTTCTCCGCCACTCTGTGCGTTTATCTTTTAGAGAGCTACCGTACGCCTGTTGATTATTGGTTTAAGTTCACTTGTGTTTTTTCTCGATCTTGATTTTAATTGAAAAATTTTTCATCTTAACTTCTCAATAAACAAATAAAATCCAAAAAGAATCTTCTTACCCCTTTTCTGAGTTTCCTCCACTATAAAGGATTCTTAGACTCGTCTTAGTGCATGCGCACTCGTTCTTCTAGGTCATCAAGCCCTCTCCGTGAGCTTGGAAACATACCTCGAAGACGTCGTAGACGTTCTGCCCCATCAGTCGTATCTGAGGAACGTACTGATCCTGTCGTCATGGCAGATTTGCCAATGAATGAGCTTCTCCAGGCACCCATCAAGGGTTATGGAGATGCCATTGTTGTTCCAGCTATTGTAGCTGAGAGTTTTGAGCTCAAAACCGGGTTACTGAATCTTGTAACCTCAAGCCAATTCTACGGTTTTGAGAGGGATGACCCTCATGCTCAAATTCGATGGTTTAACAAGATTACATCTACCATCAAATACAACAACATCCCTTCTAGCTCAATCAAACTTCTTCTATTCCCATTTTCTCTCGAGGGACAAGCCCGGATATGGCTTGAAAAACAACCCCCTCGTTCAATTGAGACATGGGAAGACTTAGTTACAAAGTTTGTAAACGAATTCTTTCCACCGTCTAGAACGACAAGTCTTAAAAATGAAATCATCAAATTCACACAAAGATTTGATGAATCGTTTAGTGACGCGTGGGATCGTTTCAAAGAATTGCTTCGTAAATGTCCTCATCATGGTTTTACCGAGTTGATGCAAATCGACACTTTCTATAATGGTGTGAGCCAATCAGACCAAGATTCTCTCAATGCCTCCTCTGGAGGTAACTTTTTGAGCAAAACTGTCAAAGAAGCTTTAGCGATTATTGAAAATAAGTCTAAGGTCCGTACTGCACGAACAAAGCCATATCATTCTCAGGCTAGTGTCGGTCCTTCTACTTCATCTCCCGTGAGTACTTCTAGCACCGATGCTAAGATTGACAAACTCACGGACGCTATTCAAGCTTTGGTTCTCTCAAACCAAAAGAAAGTCACTTTCACACAAAATCCTTCACATGCTGAAGTGAAGAAAGTGGAAGTCTGTGTTACTTGTGGTGGCCCTCACGCATACTACGACTGTACTGCCACCGATGGTAGTCCTTTTGAAGCTAATGCTATAGCCGGTACTTCAAATCAGGGAGGTAATCAATACCGTCCTCAAATGGAACCAAGTTACCGAGCTAGCACCTACCAAGGACCACCCGGTTTTAATCAGAACCAGAATTTGCAAAACCGAAACCAAAATCAACCTCGAATAAACCAAGGTTATCAAAACCAAGGGAATTTCAATTCTGGACAAAATCAAGGTTTCCAACACCAAGGAAACTTTAACCGAAACAATTCCAACCAGGGAAATCATTTTCAGGGAAATGGTAATCCAAATCAAGGGAATTTTCAACATCAAGGTTATAATTAAAATAACCGTATGCAAAATTTCCCTAATCAACATCAAGCCATTCCAGCCCCACATCCATCATCTGATGAGTTATTGAGGCAGTTCATGAAAGCTCAAGAGGACACAAACAGGTTGTTGGTCAGCCAGATCTCTGAGATTAAAAAATCTTTAAATGATCAACCTTCGGGCTCAGGAAAACTTCCGAGCAACACGATCGTCAACCCGAAGGGCGATGTTAAGGCGATCACAACCCGAAGTGGAGTTTCATATGAGGGACCCACTATTTCCACTACCACTTCTTCTTCTTCCCCTAAGGTAGTGGGAAGTGAGCCTGAGGTAACTAAGGACCAGGTACTTCCTACTAATAACGGAGGTACCAACAAAGTCCAACCTCAAGTTGTCCCGAAACCCAAGACTAAACCTCAAGTTGTCTTTGAACATCCTGAAACCCCGGTTGAAAACCCTAAATCCAAACCTTCTATTCCCTACCCATCACGTTTAAATGAGCAAAAGCTCCGCGAAAAAGCTAGTCAACAAATGGATAAATTCTTCCAAAATTTTCAAGAATTACACTTTGACATAAGCTTTGCGGATGCTATCATTCTGATGCCCAAGTTTGCATCCACAATCAAACACTTGTTAAGCAACAAGGAAAAACTGTTTGAAATGGCAAAGACTCCATTAAATGAGAACTGCTCAGCAGTTATCTTAAAAAAGCTTCCCGAGAAGCTTGGAGATCCTGGAAGGTTTCTACTACCTTGTGTCTTTCCAGGAATGGTTGAATGCTATGCCTTGGCCGATCTTGGTGCAAGCATCAACCTGATGCCTAAATCAGTATGGAAGAAACTTTCTCTTCCTGAACTTACTCCTACCTGCATGACTCTTGAGCTTGCAGATCGTTCAATATCTCGTCCACTTGGCATTGCTGAGGACGTACTTGTGAAAGTAGGAAAGTTCCATTTTCCAGCTGACTTTGTGGTTGTTGATTTCGATGCTGATCCTAGGGTTCCTCTCATTCTTGGAAGAGGATTCCTAAGAACGGGCCGTGCTCTCATAGATGTATTTGAGCATGAAATCACATTACGTGTGGGTAATGAAGCTGTTACCTTTAACCTCGATCAAACTTCGAGGTACTCCTCAAATTATGATTCTGAATCGGTTAACCGAATCGATGTCATTGATATTGTTTCAGAGAAGTACTCTCAAGAGTTTCTTGGTTATTCTCATAATTCTGTGAGTAAGGATATCACCACATCTTCTCTACCTGTCATTTCCGACTCTTCCCCTTCTCTCACTCCGTTTGAGAGAAGTGATTTCAATTTGGAAGAGATCGAGGATTTTCTCAAGTGTGATTCATTCCTAGAGGGGATTGATAACGCTGAGATTGATCTGGAGGGAGATATTCTTCTTCTTGAGACATTTTTAAATCAGGACAATTCTCTTCCACTCCCTCCCGTTGAACTTCATAATGAGGAAATCAGATCAGTTGAGAAAACTGATGAATTTCCTGAGGTCGAACTCAAAGACTTACCGCCTCATCTTGAGTATGCATTTTTGGAGGGTAATGATAAATTACCCGTCATTATTGCTAAAGATTTAAGTGATGAGGAAAAGACTGCTCTAATCAAGGTCTTAAAGTCACACAAGCAAGCCATTGCTTGGAAACTCTCCGACATAAAGGGTATTGACCCTGAATTTTGTACTCACAAGATTTTAATGGAGGATGACTTTAAACCAGCAGTCCAACATCAAAGAAGGGTGAATCCTAAAATCCACGATGTTATCAAACAAGAGGTTCTCAAACTTCTTGATGCAGGATTGATTTATGCCATCTCTGATAGTCCTTGGGTTAGTCCCATTCACTGTGTTCCAAAAAAGGGTGGCATAACTGTTGTCACAAATGATGAAAATGAGCTGATTCCAACTCGATTGGTTACGGGGTTGCGTGTTTGCATTGACTATCGTAAGTTAAATGATGCCACCCGTAAAGACCATTTTCCTCTACCTTTTATGGATCAGATGCTTGAGAGATTAGCAGGGAACGAGTATTATTGTTTCCTTGATGGTTTCTCGGGTTACTTTCAAATTCCCATTGATCCACAAGATCAAGAAAAGACTACCTTCACGTGCCCTTATGGAACCTTTGCTTATAAACGTATGCCTTTCGGCTTATGTAATGCTCCAGGCACATTCCAGAGGTGTATGATGGCTATATTTACCGACATGATCGGTAAAACAATGGAGGTCTTTATGGATGACTTCTCTGTCATTGGGGATTCGTTCCAAGCATGTCTCTCCAATTTAGAAAACATGTTGAAACGGTGTAAAGACACCAATCTTTGTCTAAATTGGGAGAAAAGTCATTTTATGGTCAAAGAGGGCATTGTCCTCGGCCATAAGATATCAAAGAACGGGATTGAGGTTGACAGAGCTAAAGTTGATGTCATTGGTAAATTACCTCATCCCACTACCGTCAAAGGTATTAGGAGTTTTCTGGGTCATGCCGGTTTCTATCGTAGATTCATACAAGATTTTTCTAAAATCGCCCCGCCTATGACTCATCTCCTTGAAAAGGAGGCTCCTTTTATCTTCTCACCCGAGTGCATCAAAGCTTTTGAAATATTAAAGAAAAAGCTTACTGAAGCACCCATTCTGGTTGCCCCCGACTGGGATTTTCCCTTTGAGCTCATGTGCGATGCAAGTGATTTTGCTATCGGTGCAGTCCTGGGGCAACGAAAAGCCAAACATTTTCAGCCTATCCACTACGCAAGTAAAACCATGACTGAAGCTCAAACTCATTACACCACTACAGAAAAAGAATTATTGGCTGTGGTATATGCCTTTGAGAAGTTTCGTCCATATTTGATCTTGACAAAATGTGTAGTGTATACGGATCATTCGGCTCTCAAATATCTCTTTGCAAAACAAGATGCAAAGCCGAGATTGCTCCGTTGGGTTCTCCTCCTGCAAGAATTTGATATCATTATACGTGATAAAAAAGGAGCTGAGAACCTAGCTGCTGATCATTTATCCCGATTAGAGAACCCACACCAAGATGTTTTCGAGAAAAAGGAAATAAATGAAACATTTCCTCTCGAGACACTCAATGCGGTTACTTTTCGAGGAGATTCTACTACCCCATGGTTTGCTGACTTCGCAAATTACCATGCGGGTAACTTCATAGTGAAAGGGATGTCGACCCAACAGAAGAATAAATTCTTCAAGGATGTTAAACATTACTTCTGGGACGACCCCTACTTGTTCAAAATCTGTGCGGATCAAGTCATCCGACGGTGTGTTTACGGACAGGAAGCTATTGACATTCTCAAAGCTTGCCATGCTGGACCCACGGGGGGCCATCATAGTCCAAACTACACCGCCAAAAAGGTGTTTGATTCCGGCTTTTATTGGCCCACAATCTATAAGGATGCCCAAGATCTCATCAAAACTTGTGAAGCTTGTCAGCGTCACGGAAATATTTCACAACGAAATGAAATGCCACAAAATGCAATACAAGTTTGTGAAATCTTTGATGTCTGGGGCATTGACTTTATGGGGCCATTTCCATCATCTCGAGGAAACAAATACATTCTCGTGGCTGTTGACTATTTGTCAAAATGGGTTGAAGCAAAAGCTTTACCCACCAATGATGCCCGAGTTGTTGTGAAATTCCTGAAAGCTCTGTTTGCCGTTTTGGAACTCCACGTGCTATAATCAGTGATCGTGGTACGCATTTCTGCAATGAAAAATTTGATAAAGTCATGCAAAAGTATGGTGTAACTCACCGTCTTTCTACTGCGTATCACCCACAAACAAGTGGGCAAGTTGAAGTTTCAAATCGGGGTATTAAAAGAATCTTGGAAAGGACTGTAGGAGAAAATCGTGCATCCTGGTCGGATAAATTGGATGATGCACTATGGGCCTTTCGTACAGCTTACAAAACACCCATCGGGTGTACACCTTACAAGCTTGTGTACGGCAAGGCATGTCATCTTCCGATCGAGTTAGAGCACAAAGCCTACTGGGCCTTGAAACATGCTAACTTTGACCTTCAAACTGCGGGTGATCACCGTAAAGTTCAAATGAATGAATTAAATGAACTACGTGATCAAGCATACGAGAACTCTTTGATTTATAAAGAAAAGACAAAGAAGATTCATGACTCAAAAATCAAGAACCGCGTTTTTAACGTTGGTGATCGAGTCCTTCTTTTCAATTCAAGATTGAAGATTTTCTCGGGAAAACTCAAATCCCGTTGGTCTGGTCCATTCACTGTTACAAAAGTTTATCCATATGGTACCGTTGAGTTATCTCAAAATGACGGTCCAAATTTTAAAGTGAATGGCCATCGGTTAAAGCACTACTTTGGAGAGGACATACCATTTATGGTTGTCCCGGATCTTCAAACTTTCCCCATGAACCAATAAATTCGGGGATCGAGTCAAGCTAGTGACTCGGTGATCAAAAACATTAGCCCGCACCATATGGGTTTTCACCCATATTTCTGACTTCTTTCTCTTTTCTAGCACCCAAGTGTGGGGGAGATGCCCCACAGGTTGTATATATGTAAAAATTGAAAAAAAAAAAAAAAAATGTGTGTGTATATAAAATAATGGCTATTCAGTATTTCCCTTTCACGTTCTAAGTGTTGGTTTAACAACTGGTTCTTTGAATATTGAGGGCAATATTCAGTTCTAAGTGTGGGGGGGGGGGGGAAATTCTAGCGAATTTTATCAAATGTATCATCTAGCACCCCCATTTTAGCCTAAATTTTAAAAAAAAAATTTCACTTAGAACGTAATAAATGGTTATCAGTCCGCCATGTCTAACCCACATAAGGATTGGCTAATCCAGGAGCAAACGGCTCTTGGTAAAGATATATCAAATCCGTTTATGGCTTGCAATTTGCCAAAAATTGTATGGTTTTCGACTCACCATATCTTTATAAGTGAAGAGTTGGCTAGCCCGCAAGGTTATGGCTTGTGGTAAAGGCATTGGAATACCATAATTGGTAATCAGCTCACCAAAGATAATATTGATAATTTATCTAAGAGTTGGCTAGTCCAGAAGCAAACGGCTTCTGGTAAAGACAAATCAAAACCGTTTACAGCTGGTGATTTGCTCAAAATCATATGGTTATCAGTGTACCATAGTTCTTACTTGAACTGAAACATTTGGCTACTCCAGAAGTGATGGCTTTTGGTAAAGAGATAAAATCCATTAAATTTTCAAAAATATTGCTAGGGACTAGCAATAGTTTAGTGTGGGGGATTGATGAGTGTGTAAATACTCATCATTTTTGTCATATCTGAACTGCCAAAACATCCAAAAACACTCAGAAATGCATGAAAAACAAACAAAGTTTGCACAATTGGCAGTTTTAGTCCCTCAACTTTCAAAAGATGTCAAAACTAGTCCCTGGTTATTCAAAACATGTAAAATATCATTAAAGGTCCTTGGGAATTCACAAGTTGTCAAAAGAAATCCTTTAAAGTTAAAAATTGCAAATTGACAACTTTAGTCCCTCAAGTTTGAAAAATGTCATATTTGGTCCCCGGGTGTTCTAAATTGGAGAAAATGCATTTATGGTCCTTGGGTTATTATAATATGGCAAGATTGGTTCCTTGTGATACTTTGGGAAAGTTACAACTTCAGCCCCTCAAAATCCAAAAGCTACAAAAATGGTCCTTGTTATTAAACTACAAACCAAACCGGACCCTCTTTAATATATATAACCCAACCTAATATTATCTAATCCTAAACCCAGTAACCACCCAAGCCCACTACACAACCACCATAACCCTTGACCCGGCCCAATCCCAACTTAAATAACTAAACCAGGGTTTGACCCTGGTCAAACCCAGTCAAATCCTCCTTCCCTCTCAACACCATACCGCCAAAACCACCATTGAAACGGGAAACCGCTCAACCTTTACACCTCAACCCCCCACCTCATCACCCCAGCTCACTAATCTCTCCCCTCCACCTCCACAAACACCCAAATTTCTTTAATTGTAAAAACCTGCTCAAGCTACTTGTGTACCTTTTGGCGCCAAAATTGCAAGTGGACGAATGAGATTGATTGAGTGTAATCCAAGGGTGCAGGAATGCTTAGTGATGTCGACAAGGACTTTCCCAGTTGCTTTCAGTATTTATAGACATGTGTAATAGAAAAACAGTAGTAGTTAATTTTACTTTTACTCGCATTTTTTTATTTTCAGTCAATGTACTTATGTAAACTCAAGTTTCAGTTGAATGCAAGTTCCTTTCAGTTATATTGATCTAGTTCAAGTTACTTTGTGTTGAGAATTCAGTTACATTTAAGTTTCAAGTTTTCTGTGAATCGTATAAGTTCTAAGTTCTTTAAATTACTACCAAAAACTCCAAAGTACCCTGTTATAAGCTTATGAAAGCTCTATATAGCTTTTTGTAAGATTATCTAGTGTAATTCAGTTCTAAATTTCAAGTTATGGAAAAGTCAACGAAAGTCAAGGAAATGGTCAAATAAGCTACTCTGGGGTTAAAAGCTATAAAGGAAGGCTTAAAATTGGTTTTCTAGCTTGTGTGAACAAGCTAGAAGGGTTCTGATCCTTGGTTCTTTAGTCCACAGTTCAAATCGATTGTAAGCTATTTCATTAAAATTGCACTATCTTAACTGTTACTGTACAACAGCTTTTCATTAGCTTATTTCCATTTTTTTTAAGCTCATTTGTAGTTTCTAAGTTTATTTCATTTATATTATCAGTTAGACTTGTCATTGTCTTCATTTTACTTAAAAAAACTTAAAAAAGTAAAAAAAAAAAAACTAGTCAATATTAGTGTAGCTTATTTATCTGCTTATTTCTGCTTTTAAAGTTGTTCAATCTAGTTCATATAAGTCATTAATCAGTAAGAGTTAAAGACCTCAGCTTAAAACACCATTTTCAGTTGAAAAATTCAAAACAGACAACCCTTAAGGGGTGTTTGGTTTAAGCTTGTCTAATAACCAAACAAGGTGTTACTGTTACTTTGCCATTCTCCCAACTTTGTATAAGCTTTTATAAGCCATTATAAGCTCATTTGGAGTTTTGATCAGTTTATTAGATAGATAAGTAAGTTTTTAAGTCCTTGTGGGAATTTCAGTTCTTAAGTCAGTCAAACAAGCCATTTATAGCTACAAGCTATATTGGCCCTTGTTCTTTTCATTTCTGTGCTCCCCATAAGCCATTTAGTGAGTTCTAAAAAGGCCAAACCTTGGTGCCTTGTCTACATAAGTCTGCACACAAAAACCCACATCAGCAACATCAGTCAGTTTTGGTGGTTTTTGCAGGTTTTGTAGGATTTTTAGTTTCATAAGCATAAGCCTTCATAAGCTAATTTTCTGGATTATAAAACTCACCCAGCTTGTGTACATCTAGAATTTTTTGCAAGATTTTTAGAACCCTTTTAAGCCCTCAAACCAGGCCTGCAAAACAGGCAAATTTGCCCTGCTCCACAAGTACAACAGCAGAC
This sequence comes from Artemisia tridentata subsp. tridentata, assembly GCA_021014915.2. Lineage (NCBI taxonomy): Eukaryota > Viridiplantae > Streptophyta > Magnoliopsida > Asterales > Asteraceae > Artemisia > Artemisia tridentata. The sequence continues at coordinate 13,866,708 of CP139504.1, forward strand.
TCAGTAAGCTTAATAGCTTATTGGAGCTTTTCTGGCTTATTCACCCAGCTTTTCTTGGTTCCTTTAGATCATTTGCAAGTATCTCAGTCCATTTCATCTTTGTTTCATAAGTTCTTAGCTTATTTTCAAGCTTTTAGCTCATCAAGCTCAAAAGCTTGGCTGTTAAGCCATTAAGCTTCAAACTGCTTATTTTCTTAGTTCTGAATTTTTTTGTCTTCATTAAAGTTGTTTATTTTCAGTAGTGTAATAAGTTTGTAGTAGAAAGTTTTAGATAAAAACCACTTTTAAGAAAGTGATAGCTTCTATTTAAGAAGCTTGAGCTTTTTAGCTTATTTTTCTGCTTTTTAATTAAGTACTTTCTGTTTTTATAATTTTCTTACCTTTTTGTCACCATAGGATAATTATATAAAAAGTTTCATAATTTTCTGAGTTTGTTTAGTATTTATTAGAATTTAAAATAGTTAAAAAATATTTAAAATAGTAATTAAATCATAATAAATAGAATTTTAATCAGAAAAATATAAATCCAATTTTCATAATTTTCTTTTGTCAATTTTAATCTAGGAAAAATATAATTATATTTTTAGACCTTAAGAAAATCAAAAATAGAAAAATAGTGATAGCTTCTATTTAATAGAATTTATCTTTTTAAATTTTAATTAAGTAAATTTCATTTTTATAATTTTCTTATCTTCTTGTCACCTTAAAGTATTTATATAAAAATTTTCAGATTTTTCTTTGATCATTTAGTATTTATTAGAATTTTAATTAGCTTAAATAATAATTAAATAGTTATTAATTAATTAAAAAGTCTAAAAAATAATTTTCTTTTTCTAATAATTTTATTTTATCTTTAGGTTTATAAAAAAGTCATTTTTATATTTTTAGGATTATTATTTCTTCGTTTTCACTTTTTATTTTGTACGTTTACGTTTATTTAAACGTACGTTTTTAGATTTTAAACGTTTTAAGTAATTTGGTTCCCTTTATTTATTTCAATAGCTTGTTTTAAGCTATTCTCTTTTATTTCCTTAGTTCAATAATTCCAAAACCCTTTCCCATTCAATTACACTTGATCACAAGCCGTTTTTAAAGCACAATTTCACATCTCGCTGGGACTTAAACGACCCGGGGATAAAACTATACTCCTTGGTTAATTGTGTCCTCAATTGGTTTGACTTTGTTTGACCACATCCGTGGTTGATTTAAGTTGACTGTTTTAGGGCCAATCAAAGGGAGATGAACTTGTAAGTTTGACTGCTAATTTTATTATTATGCTTATATAGCAGCAACATTTAACTGTGTACTAGCAGTAGTAGCTTGTATACCAGCAGTTACTCTAACAGCATCAAGAAGACTTTTAATCCCAACATTTCCTATATTTTTTGTGCAGAAAGAAGCTGATGACAAGATCAAGGAAGGAACATCGGGTTTTGATGATGGCACTGATGCCATGACATTTGTATTTGGTAAGGAAAAGGGCGGTTATGCCAGAGGAGTGGGAGGTGCAGTAACATACAAAGAGTATTTTGGCCTTCCTCGAAGAAAACAAGAAGCCAATGAAAAAATTGCCTTACTTCAAACTCAACTGGATAATGAGAGACGCGAGCGTGAAGAAAAAGATAAATTGATCAAGAAATTGTCCGCCGAGATGACCGAAAAAGATGTGCAGGTCATTAAATTATCCGGTGAGGTGGAAAACACAAATATAATGCTTTCTCAAATTCTGCAACAGTTGAATGATAAAGGGATGAATATAACTCTGCCAACTGAACCATCGCCAATAGCCTCAGTTGTAAGCCATTTTTTATGTTGTTAACAATTTCATTTTCTAATGCTAACACCACTGATGCTAATGATACTAGGCATTGAACATAAACTGATGAGTGACTGTATTTCTTAATTTATATTGCAGGTGACTCCAATGGCCATTGACAATATTGCAGGTGACTCCAATGGCACTCAGACAAGTGGTGTTGTAAGTCCTAAAGATGCGGGAATTGAGGAGAAATCCAATGGCCTTGAAACTTCTAAAAAGGTAACGGAAATAATGGTAAGTATAGTAATAAAAGATCGCCCTTTGATTTTTGAATTTTACATACATGATCGACTAATGTACCGTGTTTTATATATACGTATAGGAACCTGCTGCTAAAACTGTCAGGCCTAAGCATAACCTTAAGTCACGACGAAACGGGTCTCCAGATTCCCAATCGCTACAAAATGTGTCGTCTCCAACACAACCACTGCCAACAGTATGTATTTCAACATGTTTCTTGTTACTCTTTTGTTTAAATAATGTAACGTGTTTTATATATACATATAGGAACTTGCTAAAACTGTCGGACCCAATAAGCCAAAGCAAAAGAAGCGACGAAACGGGTCTCCAGATTCCCAATCGCAATAAGATGTGTCTCTAACACAAGCACTGCCAACAGTATGTATTTCAACATGTTTCTTGTTATTCTTTTGTTTAAATAATTTCTGATATATACATAAAAATTCTTTTTTTGTAGACACTTAAGTGCAAACTGTGGATTATAAAGCAAACAAATATTGTTGCTTTGGGTACCGTATACCAGTCTCATGGAAAGCAAGTGCTGCATAACCGACCACTCCCAAGTGATTGCTACAAAGTGTCGATTGATGAATCGTTAGTTGATGCAGCATGCGTACCGGACGTAGCAAATAATGGGTTAAAAATAGTTAAGAATGTTGAAGGTAGTTTCGTTGCATGGCCAAAGGATCAAGTTATTTTTGAAGAGGTGGTACGTACATGTGTTTTTTCAACCTACATATATAATTATTCATATGTAATTCAATGTTTGATAGAAGCGTCTTTTGTTTACTACAGGTTACACCAACAAACCATGTGACTAAATGTGTACCACAGGCACCACCGAAGAAACAATATATATCTGCTAACGAATTAAGGCAAACTGCTAAGGGGGTGAAGGTTCAAAAGTCTTTAGATATTTTATTAATTAAGTACGACATTACAATTGTATATTCTGTCCAGTTATATACATTCGAGTTTAATTCAATTTGAAATTTCTTGTGTTTTTTAATATTGTTTTATATATAATATATATACTCATTCCAGCAGCACTAGCATAGTACTAGCAGCAGTAACTCTGCTTCAGCAGGACTACCTTAGTACTGCTAGCAGTAGCAACTCTGCTCCAACATTATTGGTCACTCTTTGTTTAATTCGATGTGTGACTAAATAGTACCAAAGGCCACACAAAATAAAAATTCATGTGACCATTGGATGAACAATAGTCACGCAAAATACACATTTCTTCACTTTAAACAGCATATGGTCACACTTATTAACAACTTTGGCCACTTTATGCTTAATTGTATGTGACTAAATACCCAAAACAAGCATGCTTTGTGTGACTAAATATTATAAAAGGCCACACAAACATAAAATTCAAGTGGCCATTGGATGATCAATAGTCACACAAAATACAAATTTCTTCACTTTAAACAGCATATGGTCACACTTATCAACACTTTTGGCCACTTAATGCTTAATTGTATGTGACTAAATAACCAAAAAAAACATGCTTTGTGTGACTAAATATTACAAAAGGCCACACAAACATAAAATTCATGTGGCCATTGGATGATCAATAGTCACACAAAATATACATTTCTTCACTTAAAACAACATATGGTCACACTTATTAACACTTTTGGCCACTTTATGCTTAATTGTATGTGACTAAATACCCAAAACAAACATGCTTTGTGTGACTAAATATTACAAAAGGCCACACAAACTAAGAATTCATGTAACCATTGGATGATCAATAGTCACACAAAATACACATTTCTTCACTTAAAACAGCATATGGTCACACTTATTAACACTTTTGGCCACTTTATGCTTAATTGTATGTGACTAAATACCCAAAACAAACATGCTTTGTGTGACTAAATATTACAAAAGGCCACACAAACTAAGAATTCATGTGACCATTGGATGATCAATAGTCACACAAAATACACATTTCTTCACTTAAAACAGCATATGGTCACACTTATTAACACTTTTGGCCACTTTATGCTTAATTGTATGTGACTAAATACCCAAAGCAAACATGCTTTGTGTGACTAAATATTACAAAAGGCCACACAAACTAAGAATTCATGTGACCATTGGATGATCAATAGTACACATTTCTTCACTTTAAACAGCATATGGTCACACTTATTAACACTTTTGGCCACTGTTTTTTAAATTGTATGTGACTAACTCGAAAAAAACAACACACGATGTGTGACTAAATCATCACAAACGTCACATTTATTATATTTTCGTGTGGCCATAGGATGGGAAATAGTCACACATACTGATGAATCCAACAAAACTTGTGCCTAATTAGTCACACATATTCGGGTTTTGGTCACTCTTTTTCGATGAAAACGGCCACAAACTAAACAATGTGACCATATGATACCTACGGTGGCGCGACTTTTTGTCACACACACCCAAAAAAACGTGTGTGACTATATGCATATAGTCACGCATTTCCAGTGTGACGATAGGTGAAATCTGTACCAGTGGCATGCTGATAGATGATTTCACTTGTTTACAAGCATCCAAGATACACAGCATCATTGCCTCTTATAATTCCTCCATCCAAGGAAATTGCACTATCTTTTAGTCCAAGATTGGAGCAATGTATTGATATTGTTAAAGTCAAAGAAAAATGGCAGATGAGTTACTGAGAAAGATATTCAATCCACAAGAACAGAAGAAAGTTTAGATCAAGGATCTGACTATAAAGTGTTTGAAAGATCTTCACAATTCCTCATTTAATTCAAAGAAACATGTTGAAGAGGGTTTACATGTTTAGGGAAGGATTGTTGGGAATTAAATATTCTGAAGTTTAAGTATCGAGAATTTCTCTAAGTGTCATACTGCTGCTAGTGCATTTGATTCTGCTGCTGAAAGATGCTGCTGCTAGTAATGAAGATTCTGCTGCTAAAGAAGATAAGTGTCACGTATTCTACTGCTGGATGGATAAGTATACGAAGATATTTGTGTACTAAAGACAACAATATACGGTAGATAATATCTTTTGTTTTGTGTTCAGTCAAAAAGTTGTAAACTTAGATACATGTTGTATCTTATGTACTGACACACTCAAGATAAGTTAGCAAGTAGTTCGACAAGACTTGATAAGACTTAACATAATTGTAAAGATCTCTCTTGGACTATAAAAGAGAATATCATAGACTTAGATACATATGTCATGCATTGTGCTTAATTAATATCTAAAAGGAACAAACACAAAAATAACACAAGTCTTAGAAATATAAGATTCAAGGTTGTAACCCTAGTGATAAGTAAAGATCACTCGTATTATTATCATTAATAATATTGAATCATTTGGTGTTAACATCGTGTGTTAATTGTTCATTACACAAGCATTACTTTCCATTTCCATAACACAAATAACCTTCTAAGTGTGATTAAGTAGATTCCGCATTCTTAATCATATTAACTCAATATATCATATACACAAAGTTAACAAGGTTTAACCACCTTATCAGTGTATTCGATCGAATCCTAACACATGTGAGAAAAATAAGTTACCACAACAAATTCCAAGGATTTTGGTTTTATTGGTGATTGATTAAGTCTGTATCTTTGACCATTTATTTGTATATTAATAATGACTTTTGTGCTACAATCGTTTCTGTTTAAAGTTTGCTTATTCCTTATCTTATGTTGTCGTCATTTTAGGCGTACCTAATTCACAGGCCTGGTCTACAACAACAGCCGATGGACTGAGAGTCACACCAGCAGCATCGCGCCAAAGTTAGCCAGACATTTTTATCTGGTCCGTTAGAATGTAGTATGTATTTGGGAGATTGCGATCAACTACCTTAAATAAAATGATTTTACAATGTCTCATATATGCGATCTTGCATCTCTACATTTTTGTTTTATGCATAATATTGTTAGCCGTTTGAAACTATGTTATTTTATGCCGTTTTAGATTTGGGCTACCGAATCGCTATATTCTTTGATAAACAAAATTATAAACCAAATACAAGTAAAACGGCTGGCCGCCGCCATACTTGTTTTGAATAATAGGGAACAACTCAAGTGTGTTTGTAACAACAAAAAGGCTACTCTAATATAAACAGGTGTGTTACATTACTATTGATAAAATTGAATTAAAAAGCTAAAAGTACACATATCAATAGAAAAGGTGTATTACAATTGATTTCTTTTTATGTGAAAACACAATCAAATATCACACTTGCATTTTCTTTAGTTATTTTCACACTTATGCTCTCCCTGATGTTTTATTTTTTTCTCGCGAGGTCGATATAAATTTTGTAGTACGTGTTATCTAGCAGAAAACATTAGTCAGCTCAGATCCTAATTAGTTGGCGATTTCTCTTGTTGTTCTCTTACATTTGTGAAATGAAATTTAAAACCACCGGGTTTGACACCCTCAAAAATCAACTCAAAGGTCATAAATTATATAAGATTTGTTAGCATAAAGCCTTCTTCTTATAAACTGACGCACAACAAAGAATTAAAATAAAAAATCAATAAAAATTGACCTTTTGTTGTTAATGTCTTCAGCGAAGTTTCTTGAGGATCAAGGACTATTCCATTCACCGAACACTCCCCGATGCGCCTTTTGAGCATAATCTGAAGACATACCATCCTTCCCCTGATGCTCCCCCTTCAATCGCCTCTGATGCCCCATCATTTAGTAGCCTCTGATGCTCCTTTCTCCTAATTTTGTTTCTACTGAGAATAACCATTTTTCATACCTATCATAACCACTCTTCATAGCTTGTGAGAACTTATACTCGCACTTTCACAAGAACCACTGAAACAGAAATTTAAGGATGAAAACATTTACTCAGGACATGTTATCCTAGTGAACTTATCTTTGAATGAAGGGACTTGCAAAATTAGTACTAAGAAGAGTGTGGTTAAAAGAACTGGAAAGGAGGCTGATGGAGCTTCTTCTGCACAAGATCATCGTGATAGTACACGATCTTGTAGAAATGAAGCATAATGATTTTCGGGTAGGGTATATTTTGTTGGGGTTTGAAGAGGATGGTTTTGGTTTTGTGTTATTAGCCGTCATTCAAGAACGGCTATGGATTATTAGCAGTCATTCAAGAACGGATCTGGATTAAGAGAAACCCACCCGCTCTAATACACTTGTTGGTCCACGCAGTTTGAGCAAATGACGATACCTTACTACTAATAATAAAAATAACATCAAGTTCACCCAAAACCACAATAACACCATTTGTACTTTTCAACGTTTATAAATCTTATTAGAAATAAATCAAATATTTACAAGGAATAGTTTACGGTACACTATTTCGGTTGATGACAAATGAAACTCTCCTATTAGAACGACAAGAGGCAGCTAGCTTTGCTTTGTTCATTCCTAGGAGAGGAGGATCCTATCAACTATAATACTTTGTATTACTTTATGTGTTTGTTTAAGATCTCTCCTTGCCTTCAGTTTTTATAGAATGAGAAGTACTGTGGATTCACATGGGTACACTAGCTAGACAACTTGCAATAGAAAGCACGTGCCTAGTATGCTAGGTTTAAGCATACTTTTGGTTTACCAGTGCTGACAACTATTTGTACCAAATGTTACTTTCTCTTCTTTTGATAAGTCCTTTTGCTTATCTTCCCAAGAAGTTTCCCATCCAGACTTCAGAGACTAATTTGCTCTTCAGAGTCGGAAACACATTTGTCAGATCTCAGTGACTCTGGTGTTGTTTGTCAGACTCAGCTTATAAAGTGATTCTTCAGGTGGTCTTCGACTTCCCTGAAGCTTGACTGTTGATTGAGCTTTATACAACCCTCACTGATTTATTTTATCAGTGAGTTTCACCCTCAGATAACCATCAGGGAGTAACACCCTCTAATAACCTTCAGATAGTAACACCCTCTGATAGCTATCAGGGAGTGACTTACTTTCTGATTTGTTATTAGTGAGTGCTTTACTCTCTGATCCTTATCAGAAACCGATCTTCAATGAATGTATTAGACTACTTTATGTTTAAATACTTGTCAGAGACAATTGGGTCGAGCTCTGACCCAACAAGTATTATACCGCCAAAATGGTTATTAAATCATTTCATCTTCAACTAACACATTTATCATGATCTATTACTTCCTCATTTATACTTTATTTACATCTCCAATTAACCATCTTCATCCACTTTTTCAAATCTCATTACATTTAAAGAGGTGCATCACGGCGCATAATGTGGGTGCATTAGAGTGCATCGTGCATCAAAATCAAAGTGATGCATGAGAGTGCATCAGACTCATAAAAGTGGTGCATCAAGGCGCACAATGAGTGCATCACGATGCATAAGGTGTGCATTTCACAAGATGTAGAAGTGGTGCATCACGGCGCATAAGGAGTGTATCAGGGTGCATAAGTAGTGCATCATGGTGCATATTAAGTGCATAACGGCGCATAAGGTGTAGATGTAAATAAATCAGCGCATAGCATAAAGCGCATACAATATCATAATGCACACTTATTAGAAATCGTAGGATATGACAAATGTCATGCATCCAACCATTATTTTCGAAAAGTTCATTTTGGTAAATTATATTTGCGCCGTCCATTTTCGTATTTTAGTATATAGATGGTTCAGTTAAGAAATTTTCTCCAATGATAATGATAACACTAATACAATGGGGTTTTCGTTGTATTAAAGTTGCTTGGTGTTGATACATAATCTGGCGCGGGCTGGATTCGACGACTCTCCCTGGAGAAGGGGATCCCAGCCATGTATTTATAGGGCATGGATTAGGGTTTAGGCGTAGAGTGGGCCGCTGTCTGCCGGGCCTGGTCCATTCCTGGCCCAGTCCAGGCTATACGTCCACAAGCCCCCCAAGTCTAGTGTGACATAGTGCATGGCTATGTTATGCTAGACTTAAGTTCTTGTTCATGGCCTCGTAGGCCCATGTGTGCGCAACTCAGGTGTGCACATGGGCCGGACCATACCGCGCAGCCCAAATACGACAGTGCGCACTGGGTCCATGGCGCAGTCCTGTTTAGCCCATTAGACTATATCCGAATCCGCGACCTTGTAGGCGCGTCCGTGGTGACCATGTTCCATCCTGAGTAACACCCGTTCTTACATGACGGGGAGGGATGCGCATATGCTAGGTTTCCCGCCACAGTGTGACAGTAAAGACCCCGTAAGAAGAACACGTAGTTCTATAGTTGGGGTAACACTGACATTGCGATTGTGAGAGTCTCACAATGGTGAAGGTGGATCCCGTATGCCGCATCCTGGGTAAGGGCGTACCTTTTGTACCAGTAGCGATGCAGCATGGTGCGACAGAAGACGTGCTTCTGTGGCAGAGGTGCGCGCTGTGCGCGACAAGGAGGTGCGACAGAAGACGTGCTTCTGTGGCAGAGGTGCGCGCTGTGCGCGACAAGGAGGTGCTTCCAAATATACCTGCGTGACGCGTACGGAAACAGTGGTATTATATGCCCTGGTAGCCCCCCAAGTTTGATGGTGCTACTCATGTAGGAGCATTAAACTTAGTTATTCAAATCCTGAAAAACACTTAATGCAAATATTAAAAGTATATGCCGCGAATCGCAACATATAAAACCTAATGAAGTAAAAGATTAGCGTGAAGCAATATATAGCACATAGCATGTGAAATTAACACATAAGAGAAGTAGCAGTGCGAATTACACCTATCGTGAGGTTTTACAAACTACATAAATAATTAATTGTTTTTTTTTTTTTTTTTTTTTTTATATATATAAAAAAAAAAACAATAACCCGGATGGACACACCGTGACCGCGACTAATAGTTGCAATCGCACGCACAGACGCAGATGGATGTATCGTGACCGCATAGACTCGAACGTTTGTGGATGATCGCAGATGAACATAACATGACCACGGCTTTTGTCCAGTGCGCTCATGGCGATTGACTAGCTAATCTGCGAAGATGTCCGAACGCACAGCCTAACGCGGGTAGATTTATCGTGACTGCGTTCGAACGTGCAAACAAGCGCGAACAAGCATACCAACCGTAAAAACATTATGTGCGCGAATTAATTCGCGGCTAAAAGATAAAGTAGGTCCGATCGTGCGGACTTAGTGCGACTATAGATAAAATCGTGTTTACCAAGTTAAAAGATTTACATAAAATCTTCTGAATATTTAAAAGATAACATATCTTACCGATTTAAAAGACATGCACAAAAAATATTGGGATATCTTTTTAAATTTTAGAAAACATTGGTAGTATCTTATTACCAATTTAAAAAGATCAAAATACCGGCTTTTGAACTCGATGGTTGCTTTTCGGTGATGTGAGAGCACGAAACTTGTCAGGTCCCACGGATGGCGCCAACTTGTTGATACATAATCTGGCGCGGGCTGGATTCGACGACTCTCCCTGAAGAAGGGGATCCCAGCCATATATTTATAGGGCATGGATTAGGGTTTAGGCGTAGAGTGGGCCGCTGTCTGCCGGGCCTGGCCCATTCCTGGCCCAGTCCAGGCTATACGTCCACACTTGGTTAAAAAGTTATAAAGGAATGAAAACCATGTTTTTTCTTTTACTTTTATAGATCGACAATTTCTCTGAAATAGCTTAATTCGTTAAGCAATTTCAAAGCGAGAATATTTAAGATCAAATAATAACAAACAATATCAAGTGATAACAATTAAACATAAAGCGACGTAGCAAACATCAAGCACTTTAACAAAAAAAAATTGCGTCATTATGGATTTATGGTCACCCAAACTTTTAAAATGTTAATAAAATTATTTGTTATTACATATATAAGTTTCGTTCTATCAAATTATAAAAAACTTACTTAAATATCAATATCAGTGTTAATATCGTAAATAATATTTCACAAGGTTACTAGCTAATAACAGTTTTATACTTTTGTATAACTTTCGATGGAAAAAATATTTTCATATACATGTATGTCAATTTGCGAGTACCATTTTAAGAACAAAATTAAACTAGCATGAATAGTGGGATCATGGATTCTTGGGGGAGAAAGAGTCTTTCGATAATAGAATTCCAATACCCTCAATTTAGTGAGTAATGGAGTATTACCTACTTTAAAGAGATGGAGGATTGCATTATAGATAACTAAGCACCCCCTCAGTTATTTCATATGATCTAGTTGTGAATCTGGTGTTATACGTCTAGCTTAAGATGATGAAGATTTTTTTTTTTTTTTTTTTTTCCAAAAGAAAATTTAAACCAAAAAACTAAAAGGTAAGGGTAATTTTGTCATTTTTGTTTGGCCAGGGACTAAAAATTGCACTAATAAGTTTCTTAAAGGGACATTCCCTGCACTTTCAAAAAGATGAAGACTAAACATGCAATTTGACCAACATATCGAAAATGAGGGCTAAACATGCAATTTACTCTATAATTAAAGTAGGAAATTAATCTTGTAAGATTTACCTTGACGTTTATCGTCATTCAATGATTGTGGATTCCAGTATCTTCTGTAACTTCTTGGGTTTGCATTCTCCAACATATCGAAAATGAGGGCGTCATATTTAGGGTCACGTAACAGGGGACGTAGAACCGCCTTTTTAATACGAATCCACTCTAATGGTAAGTCCTCGGGAGATAATACATTTTTCAAGAGCAGCTTAGCCACCTCCACTTGATTATAGTGAAGTGCGACCCCCAAGGCGGCTTGATAGTCCAAGTCATGGATCCAGGAGAACCGTGGATCCCATTTTCCTAGATTTTTATTTGTTTGTTTGGCACATTCTATGAAACCCCACACCATGTTTGTAAGTCCTAGACATGATGCTACCAACAGTGGTATATCTTTGCGTGAATTTACACCTACCCAGTTTGTAAATCCTAGATCGTCCAACAGTGGTATACTATGGATTGAGTCTACAGCTTTCGACCGACAGATTTGATAGATATTACCAACAATGCGAATAAGTTGATAACTCATTGGGGTAATCCTACCTCTACATAACTCATCTCCCATTTGTAGATGGTCGGCTATCAATGTGTAAGTTTCTTCATTTTGTATTCTGAGTATTTTAACTCTCACTAGTGTTCTGAATCTTCCTACGATCGATTTAAGAACAAGTACAACAAATTTAAGAACAAGTACAACAACAGCTGAAACAAATTGTACACTTTCAACAAGAGCTGAAACCCTCATGGATTATTCTTGAAGGGATGTGGGTTGGTTGTGAAATATACTGAAACACGAAATGGGCGAACGTCATTGTTTAGAACTTTAGATGACATATATGGACTACAGTTGAGTAAATGATTAGAGTAATAATGATTAAAAGTGGTTTTATATAAGTATGAGTTGGCAAAACCTATATGTGGCAAAATGGTCGGGTTTCAACTATATATATATCTTTGGTCAACTAAACATAAAGATGGTCATGTTCTGTGATATCAATAAAGATGGCAAGCAAGTCTTTAGAGATGAAATGCCTACAATACTAAATTTACTCCACTAGCAGATCTAAACATAAAACAATACATACACTATACCTTCTTACTGAAATTAATAACTAAACACTAAGTTTCATTTAGATCTTCAACTACAGACACACATACTAACATAAATACATAATTTCAATTTAAACCTTAATGTCAGACAGCTAATGAACCTAATCTTAGGGGAAAAAATACAAATTTGAACCCAAATACAAAAAATTTACAAATAAACTGCTAGTTTGAGGTCATATGAACAAGGCTAGCATTAGCAAGAAATCTAAGTGTAACCCATCATTAATGGTGGCATTGGATGTGTTAAAAATGGACCAATAAACCCGTAACTCAACCATCAACACTTAGACTTTTATGACTGAACGGATGTTAGAGAAAGATTGCATACCTGGTTCTTGAAGATTTTCCAACTCAAATTCAACTGGAGACAAGTAAAATGGGATTTAGTGTTTAAATCTATGTGGTTAGGTGAATATATGTGAACTTGTGGTTCTAGTTCAATGTTGGGTTATCATATCCAGCCTCTTTATGACCTTATCCGTATAGAGTTGAGGTAGATTTCATATTTGTCATAATCAATCTGAGCTATCCATTTTGTTAATTTTAACTTTTATGTTTACCCATGGATTCGGTTGATTAATTTTGTTAATTTTGGAATAGGATATTGATTCACTGTACATGTATAAAAGATGAAGATGATTCGAGAATGAAGATGCCGGTACGTTTATGTAAAGCCCATATTTTGAGTAAATGGTCAATTGAACATGCATGCAGAGTTTTTGACTAACTCATTGTCTTTAGAAAAAATAATTACCAATGTATGGTATATTCAAAAATATTATCTATTGTATGGCATTACTTTCCAAATGTAATTATAATAGCCATTTTTTTTATACTATTTATTGAAGACATACATATCGGGAACAAAAGAAAAAAAATAATAAAAAACACACATGAACAATAGCAAATTTTTTTAATATCATGTTCGCATTAGCCGTTATAAAATAAAATTGGGGTAATTTTACAAATAGCTCGGAGCTTAAAATCTTGGGCTTTTTTAGCCCCAAAAAAGTCGCTTTCTCAAAATAACCCAAGGAATAAGCGACTAAATGTGAGAGCGACATGTGACATTTTTTTTTTTTGGCCCCTAGCGAAAAGTCGCTTAAAAAGTCAAAAAGTCGCTTAAAATCTAGCAAAAGTCGCTTAAAAAGTGACTTTTTGGCTGCAAAAGGACACAAATAGTAAGTCGCTTAATTGAAAAAAAAAGTCGCTTTAAGCGACTTTTTGAAAGTCACTTATTTTCTGGGCTATTTTGAGAAAGCGACTTTTTTGGAGCCAAAAAAGCCTAACACCTTAAGAGATCGGGCTACTCGTATATTTAGCCCAATAAAATTTCCTTACGGTTCATGTTGTTAGGGCCGGGGTGCCAATGTAACGTTGATTTTACCTCTCTTAAATGTGACATTTTTTTTTTTTAGATTTTTTATTTACTTTATGTTAAGTTTACCCTTCACTAACATGATATCATTCTTTTATTATCAAATATTGTTTTATTGTTATTTGTTAACTATAAGATAAAAAATGTGAAAAAAACAATTTTTTTCGAAAAGGTCTAATGTTACAAATTAAAAGGTAGGGGTTTCTTTTTAAAAATGTATCGAACTTGTCGTGAAAATCGGTTTTGCGTGACGAACAAAAAATGGGTAAAAAATAGTAAAAAAGTTTCAAAAATGACTCTATTTAAGTAGTAAAGACAAAAAAATAAAATAAAAATGTGTAATGACCATTTTACCCATGATTATTTGAAAATTGCATCCAACGTCCTAACACTAAATTATATAAATTGTTCCTGTCGTTACGCCAAATTGAGTCCAACGTCCCTATTTTTTTTTTTTAAATTCCAACTTTTTTTTTCAAAAAGGTTTTAAAAAAATTTATTTCAGAAAAAAAATGGAAAAAAATTTCGAAAAAAAAACAGTTAATTTCGAAAAAAAAATTAATTTCGAAGAAAAAATTAATTTTTCTAAAAAATTAATTTCGAAAAAAAATTTAATTTTTCTAAAAAAATTAATTTCGAAAAAAAAAATTCTATTTTTTTAGAAAAATTAATTTTTTTTTATTTCGAAAAAAAATTAATTTAAAAAAAAATAATTTTTCTAAAAAAATAGAATTTTTTTTTCGAAATTAATTTTTTTAGAAAAAATAAATTTTTTCGAAATTTATTTTTTTAGAAAAATTAATTTTTTTTCGAAATTAATTTTTTTATAAAAATTAATTTTTTTTCGAAATTAATTTTTTTAGAATTCTTTTTACGAAATTATTTTTTTTTGAAAAATTAATTTTTTTTTCGAAATTAATTTTTTTTTTAAATTAATTTTTTTTCGAGCTTAATTTTTTTAGAAAAATTAATTTTTTTTACCATTTTTTTTTTCTGAAATAAAATTTTTTAAAACTTTTTTCAAAAAAAAAAAAAAAAAAAAAAAAAAAAAAAATTGGAATTTTTTTTAAAAATACGGACGTTGGACGCAATTTGGTGTAACGACAGGGACCATTTCTGTAATTTAGAGTAAGGACGGTGGATGCAATATTCGCAAACCCACAGGGACCATTTATGTAACTTGAAAGGGTAAAATGGTCATAATGCTTAAATAGAGTCATTTTTGAAACTTTTTTACTCATTTTTTACCCATTTTTTGTTCGTCACGCAAAACCGATTTTCACGACAAGTTCGATACGTTTTTAAAAAGATACCCCTAAAAGGTATGATCAAATCCTTCGTGTATATTGATTTTACTTACATTATAAGAGTCGAGTTATTTTAGAAACCAAACATTCCTCACATACCAAGGGACTCATCCCCACCATCCATCTAAAAAGAAATCAATGGTTGAGATTAAAAGCATTTAATATTTCACCCATTTTTTATAATTTAAATATCTCTTAAACCGTTAATCGTTAAGCGAAAATAATTACACCATCGCGACAAGCATTTAATTATCTTTCTATAGACGGGCATTTTGATATACTTTCGACAAAAAAAAAAAAATTCATTTTTTTCACGTTTTTTTTCGTAGCCGAAAAAATCATATATGATATATCATATATGATATTACATATCAAAAAATCATATATGATATATCATATATGATATTACATATAATATCATATATGATATGTAATATCATATATGATATATCATATATGATATATCATATATGATATTACATATAATATCATATATGATATTACATATAATATCATATATCATATATGATATTACATATAATATCATATATGATATGTAATATCATATATGATATATCATATATGATATATCATCATATATGATATATCATATATATCATATATGATATATCATATATGATATATCATATATATCATATATGATATATCATATATATCATATATGATATGTAATATCATATATGATATATCATATATGATTTTTTCGGCCATGAAAAAAAACGTAAAAAAATGAAAAAAAAAAATTGTCGAAAATATATCAAATTGCCTATCTATAGAAAGATAATTAAATGCTCGTCGTAACGGCATATTTTTTTTCGCTTAACGATTAACGGTTTGAAAGATATTAATATTTGAAAAAAAAAGATGAAAGTGGGTTTTTTAAATTGTTGGGATTAATCTCATCCATTAGATCAAATAAAGATGGAGGGTGGAGATTAGTCCCTTGGTATGTAAAAAAAGTTTGGTCCTCAAATGATCTTAAATCACATTATAATTACCTAGTTCTCTGGAAATTATGTTTGTATCATGCTTCTTATCACGTATATTACCATAGGAACTCCACAACTCCACTGTACGATTACCTTGTCATATATAATTGATTGTTGACCAATTAGTGCTTAATTATATTAATTTATGTAGTAGGTTATTTTCATTTTTTAATTAAGGAAGTAATCATGTATCACATAGGACTGAGAAAGCACATAAATATTTTACAACGATATAAAGAAAGTCGAAATCTCTCACCCTGGTTGCTCCATTATATCACATTGGTTAAAAGAAATGGATTAAAATAAAAAGTGAAAAGAATATTAAAAAAAGACATTATACAATGTTCAATATTTTTTAATATGCCATACAATGGTAAATATGTTTTTTAAAAGCAATTACTTAGTAAAAAAACTCATTTGCTTTATAGCTGAGTTATAACAAGTGGGGTAACCCGCGCGTTGCTGCGCGGACGCTATGATTAAGACATCTTGCGAAGCCGGTTTGTATGAAACAAATGATTTATAAAGACATTATCATAAGTTGATCTATTATAAACATTAGTAATTTCTACACATTAATAATGATTGAACCTAAACCTACTAGATGTAACACATTGCAAACGTTTAAGCAAGTCTTCCGAATACATTGTCCGGTAATCTTCTTGGATACACGACTGCTACAGCGAATCTCGATGAGCAACAATGCCAATCACCGTAGCAGTTTCGTCTTCTGTGGTAATACTCCAACCATATCCCTATGCTTGCATTCATTCACATAAAAGATATATAAAAGTATTAACTCAATTGAGCTAGTCACATGCTCTAGTTCTATAGAGGACAACATCGACCATAGTTCATAAGTACTGTAATAGTGTTGATTGCTTTAGAGCAAAGAAACAAAACTATATTTTTCCAACATTGTTTCACAATTGTTATAAACATTGGCAGTTCAAAACGTCAATCGCTTTGGCACATGCATATAACTCAAATTCAAAAAGTTATATGATGTATAGCGATATCAAAGAGATACTTACGGTAACATTGTTTATTGATATGACTTACCATAGGCAACTAATACACCAAACATCATCTTTGTAACAGAGTATGCAAGTCCAATTACAAAAACTACATAATTAGCTTGTCATAAACATGGTATAGGTTCTGAAGGCGACGACGCATGTGCTGTTTCATAGTTTTATTGGTGTATTGAATCTCGGTCGTCATCTTTAAAGCCGTTATTTCGGGTCTCTCTCACACTTGGTTATCTATTAGCAGCGTCTCAATTGCCTTCCATATTTCATGTTTCTGATTGTTCGACAGGTTGAAAGTGTGCCTGCCAAAACATCAATATCAAAGATATTTCCATGGATATAAAATTACACATCTATAATACTAAATAGTATACACATGTACCTTTGTTTGAAGTGATGAACAGCAGCAACAGTTAACCTATTTTCGCCAGACCAATTTACCTGCTGGCCAAAAATGGAACACAAATGCTTACAGGAGTAATGATAGGTTGCCTAATAATGTGGCCAGTGTTGCAAAACAAGGCCGAGTTGACCGATTACTCCTCGAGTACTCGCTCCAAGGTAGGTCGCCGAGTATAGCCGAGTTGGCCGAGTATTCCGAGTACTCCCCGCATAGGCCGATTTGAGCCCCGAGTACTCCCCCGATTAGGCCGAGTACTCGCCCCAGGGTAGGTCGCCTAGTACAAGCCAAAACCGAGTTTTGCAACCTTGAATGTGCCATGACAATTAAATGGCTATGAAGTTAGAAAAGTAGTTAGCTCAAGGCTAACCAAACCAACAACAATGAAATGAGAGAAGTTGTATGCATAATATACCAAACATCATCGGCCAAAGAGAAGTTTAAATGAATCTTTAATACCAACTGAACTTATATTGAGAAGTTTGCTGCATCCTTGGTCACCTATAAGAACAATTGCACCTTCTTTTATACCCTGCCAAGAATGAGCACGAATGATTAACCTTTTTGGCTTTTAAAGTCAAAGAGGGTAAAACCGACTAAAAACAAATTCTATAAGCACCTAACGTTGTTTTAAATCCCTCAAGTAACTCTAATACCTCCCTTAAGTACACCACCCACTGCCGTTGTTCCCACTATCATAAACACCCCACCCACAATCCCAGCCTCCAGGCCTTCATAAACAAAGAAGAGCGACACATGTAATATCGTACCTGGCTAAAGCACAGTCGAACGTCCGTGCTATAGAGAAGTCTATATATTTGATCATGAATACTACAATCGTACCTGCCCACAAAAAAAGGCCATTCAAAATCAGTGTTCTGTAAAAATATCATACATATACTAAAAATAATAACTTCAAATGTTTGAAAACAACCGAATAATTTAAAACCTGCTGTCTAGTACAACTTTTAACTTTAAAGAAGTCTAACTTTTTTATCATTGTACTATTTTTTTTCTCCGTTTTGGTCATTATTCTTAGTTAAAGGCTTTTATTAGTCACTGAAGTTTCGCACTTTATCCAAAGTATTCTCAAGCCCGGTTCGACTTCGGTCATGGTCAGGTATTATATGAAGAATTTTAGCGTCTGCAAAACAAACACTCACTAAAAAAACTAAACATTGTTGTTCTACAGGTATTTTAGTACATTTTTGAGAAATTTCAGCAACCTAAAACGTTTTATAAACAGATTGCTGCACAAATTTAAGCAACAAAACATCATTTTAAAGCCACTTTCCTAAAGACCGTACACTCGGGCTGTTTTACTTAACCATTTTATACATTAAGGTATACCATACTGTACTAACATTGGCACTCTTCAACCACAAACTTAAAGGCGTAAACAGTACATAAAGGCGTAAACAACATATCACCTTCTTTTCAGCTAGAAGGCGCGACAAAGCTGGAAGCGCCATCCTAGAATAGCTACCAACCGATTGTAATCCGTCATCCGACCCGGTTAATCCACGAAGAATATCCATAGCTACATTCTTTATCTAATCATTAAACACAATTAACCCAAACCCATTAAATGGTGACTTAGTTAAACCAAACCATTTTCTCGCCAACCAATCAACACCAAAGAGGTCAAATCAACAACATGCAAAAACCCCAAATTCCAGAAACCACAAAACCAAACACAAATCCCCTGATTTTTAATTTTTATTTTTATTTTTATTATTATTTTTTAATATAATGAAAATCAAGAATTTCTTCCAAAATTAAACACACGCCCATTTGAAAGAATACTCATATTCCAAATTTAACCTCCATTAAATTGGTAAAACAAAAATAAACCTTGATCTAGAAATTGAATATTCGATGAACAAAAAGTAACACACAGCCACTGTAACTCGTCCATATTATGCAAGCAAAGCTAAAATTTGAAGTTGACTTACCTTTATAAACCCCTAATAAAGGTTTATTAAATTAAAAATGTTACACACTATATATCAAAGTGATAAGAGAGGTCATTCGGTCGACTTAAGTAAGGCTCAATTAGAGTTGTCGAGTTACTCTAAGAATAAGCAGATATGCAGTTTCGTCCAAGCATCTCAGGCCTTTAATTCTAAGTTGTGGTATATTCAGTTATTCTAGAAAAGAACAGATAAGCAGTTTTATTAAGTTAATAAGCACTTAAATACACAATCCAAAATACCCCCTAATGTATCAAAACAAAATAAGTAGTCAAAATACAAAATAGGCAGTCATATGCATCAATAACGACTTATACATATGAATATCTGATGTAGACTAAATAACAAGATAACACAAATCGGACCTGTTGATTCACAAGAATACCAGGAACGATTCTACCAATAATCGTTGATTCAATAGAATACCGACTATTAGAATTCTTAGCAAGAAAACTGCCAAAAATAGACTTTTGATATTTCTTGGAACTGTTTATTCCACATTACAAAGGAACACTTAAATAAAGATACAAAACTGAAATGGGCCCTAAAAGACAAACGGGCCGAAAGTTATTGCAAAAACAAAATCCAAAAAAACCCGAAAAAACATTAAAATGCAAATAACTCATAAAATAAAGTGTTTCGGCGCTCTAAAGTTTCGTAAACCGACAAACTCTGTTTACCACAACGTGCTCCTCTTTCCAAGCTTCGAATCAACTGGTCATAGGCTTGAAACGGAGCCCCGTAGCCCAAGTTATGCCCATTTTAGTGAGGCCCCTTTTGTCACGTGATCTTGGGCCTCCAGAAACATGATGGCCCGTTCCTCAACACTTGGGCCCGCATCATTCCCCCCTGGGTAGAAAAAATTCGCCCTCGAATTCACAGCAAGGTCATCATCAGAATCACCATGATAAGGTAATAAGTGTTTCACATTAAACACATCAGAACATCGAATATGGCTTGGTAACTTCAAACGGTAAGCATTGGATTTAATCTTGTCAATAATTTCCAATAAGCCAATCTTCTTAGCGGACAACTTATTATACTCACCAACCGAGAAACGATCCTTAGTTAAAACAGCCCACACAAATTCACCTACTTCGAAATCCACATGCCTCCGCTTTTGATCAGCATCTTGCTTGTACTTTGAGTTGGCTTGAACCAAGTTGTCATGAACAGCTTTATGAACTTCATGTAACCCTTCAACAAAATCCTGCACTTTCTTTGGAACAGAACCAGAAACAGGAAGAGACATTAAATCAAGAGGTCCACGTGGTTGAGCAGAATAAACCACCTGGAATGGACTAAAACCAGTGCTCCGATTAACAGCATGATTATGAGCAAACTCAGCTTGACATAACTTCTGATCCCATGCCTTCACGTGATCACCTACTAAACACCTCAGTAAATTACCAAGAGACCGATTCACAACTTCAGTTTGCCCATCAGTTTGGGGATGATAAGCACTACTAAAATTGAGTTGAGTATTCACCATCTTCCACAAACTACGCCAAAAATGACTCAGAAACCGGGTGTCCCGATCAGAAACAATAGATGAAGGCAAACCATGTAAACGGTATACATCCCGAAAAAAAAGTTGGGCCACATTAACTGCATCTGTTGTCTTCTTGCAAGCAATAAAGTGTACCATCTTAGAGAAACGATCAACAACAACAAAGATTGAGTCATTACCCCTTTGAGTACGAGGTAACCCCAACACAAAATCCATGCTGATATCAACCCATGGCTGCAAAGGAATAGGTAAAGGCATATAGAGTCCCGCATTAGTTGTTGTACCCTTTGAAACTTGGCAAATACGACACCGCTTGACATAATGCTCCACTTCTTTCCTCATAGTGGGCCAGAAATAAGAAGCTTGCACCAACTGTAAAGTGCGATCACAACCAACATGCCCCTCACCATGTAACTCCTTAATGATTTTCAAGCGAAGACTAGAATCAGAAATACATAGTTGATTCCCTTTGAAAAGGAAACCATCATGTAGTAGGAAATCAGGTTTTTGGCCAGATTGCACGCCTTGCATAACAACAGAAAAATATGGGTCAATGGCTAACTGCTCGCGAATGAGATCCAGCCCTGGCACATCAACTCTCATAGTTACAAGTAGATTACTTCTCCTACTTAAGGCATCAGCAACTCGATTTGAGACACCAGTCTTGTGTTTGACCACAAAAGTAAACTTCTCAAGAAATGCCAACCAACGCCCATGCTTATGTGACACCTTATCTTGAGTACGAATATGCCTTAAAGAATCATGATCAGTGAACAAAACAAACTCCTTATGAAACAGATAATGGCGCCAATGCTTTATAGCTTGGACAATGGCATAAAACTCCAAGTCATAGGTAATGTACCTAGACTTCGGCTCTGTCAATTTCTCACTAAAATAGGCAACAGGTCGACCACCTTGACTGAGAACCCCGCCAATTGCAACCTTTGAGGCATCAGTATGAAGCTCAAAAACTTGAGAAAAGTCAGGCAATACCAGAATTGGCGCTGTAGTAAGATTTTCTTTGATAACCTGAAAAGCCGATTCTGCCTCCTCCGTCCACACAAATGACTTTTCCTTCATGCAATCTGTCAATGGAGCCATAATAGAACTGAAATGCGGGATGAACCGCCTATAAAAAGAAGCAAGCCCATGAAAACTACGAACTTCAGTGAAAGTAGTTGGAGTTGGCCACCCCTGAACAGCTGCTACCTTAGACTCATCTACCTGTATTCCATCACCAGAAATAACATACCCCAAGAACAAAACCTTAGGGGTCATGAACACACATTTCTTTGTGGCTGCATAGAAACTATCCTTGCGAAGTAATGTCAAGACCTGCTTCACATGGATGAGATGCTCACTGAAAGAAGTACTATAAATGAGAATATCATCAAAATAAACAACCACAAACTTCCCAATAAAAGGCCTGAGCAATTGGTTCATCACACGCATAAATGTACTAGGTGCGTTTGATAAACCAAAAGGCATCACCAACCATTCATACAACCCTTCACGAGTCTTGAAGGCAGTCTTCCATTCATCACCAGGTCTAAGACGGATCTGGTAATAACCACTCTTCAAATCCAACTTTGTAAAGATAGTGGCACCGCTAATCTGGTCAAGCAAATCATCAAGGCGAGGGATAGGAAACCTGTACCTCACAGTAATTTTGTTGATGGCTCGACTATCAACACACATATGCCATGTACCATCCTTCTTTGGAGTCAATAGGGCAGGAACAGCACAAGGGCTCATACTTTCTCGAACGTGACCCTTAGAAACCAATTCCTCCACCTGCCGTCGCAACTCCTCATGCTCTACCGGACTCATCCTATAATGTGGCCTGTTAGGCAATTGTGAACCAGGCTCCAAATCAATATGATGTTGGATGTCATGCAAAGGTAGCAACCCGTCAGGCAACTCATCAGGAAAAACATCAGAAAATTCCTTGAGTAAAGGAATCATAGCTTCGGGAATTTTGCTATCTTCAGCCACTTCCTTCCCTATTAACACAAAAACTTCACCTCCCTGCTCCAACTCATCCTCAAACTGGGAAAGGGTTAGTAAAGTACCAGTGGGCTTATTGGATAGTTCTTTGGGCTTATTTGGCATCAATGTTATCTTCACACCATCAAATAGGAAACTATAAGTATTAGTTCGCCCATTATGAGTTGTGTTACGATCATACTCCCAAGGTCTACCCAATAATAAGTGACAAGCATCCATGGGCACCACATCACACCAAACATTATCTTTATAGGTTGTTCCAATAGAAAATAAAACAAGGAAACGCTTGGAAACAGTTACCTCACCACCTTTCTTAAGCCACTGTAACTTGTAAGATTTGGAACGGTTCTCTGTCTTCAGTCCCAATTTCTGAACCGCCTCTTCAGATATCAAGTTATCACAACTACCCGGGTCAACCACAAAGGTGCAAACCTTACCCGAAATAGTACATGTCGACTGAAAAATGTTGTGTGATGAGGCGAAAAGTGTACCGCTTTTAAGGGGTCATTTAAGCCCGAAATCGTATTTATTTGATCAAATATTGCCCTAAATCGTTCCTTTTGTCATTTTAGGTACTTTTGAGGAGAAATCTGGAAAAGGAGGCATTTTGGACGTTTTTGGAGCATTAAAGTGAAGAAAACGGCAAAGTCTCAAGAATCGGCTAAAAGTTACTCTTGACGGCGTCACAATTAACATGGGACGGCGTCATGCCTTGGCAAGAAAAGTTGGATGTGAAATTTACTCATGACGGGCCAGTGAGTTTGCATGAGAATTCTGACGGCGTCACGCTTTAACTAAATCAAGGGCGTCACGGCTTAAATCATAAGGGGACGGCGTCACGTTCATGATCCGACGGCGTCAAGCCTTGATAAGCCAGAATGGATTTTTGAAGAGCTAAAGAGGGACGGCGTCAAGATGGTCATCCGGGAACCCTAAAAGCGGCGAGGTGACGGCGTCACAATGCATAAGGTGACGCCGTCAGATGTCAAAGTCTATATATAGTTTTCTAATTTTTTGTCATTAAGGGAGAGCTGAGTGTGTGGAATTTTGGGATAAAAACCCTAAGACGATTTTAGCTACTTTTTCAGGGCTTCTTGCCTTGAGATCTTCCATGTTTCATTGAAAGATAAGTTATCAATTAATCATTCAATATGTCTATGTGTTGTTTGATTCTATCTTATGCTTGTCTTTTGTTTAACATGTTAGGCTAATTTTATCTTGTGTTTGCTTAGATCTAATGAAACCTAGCTATTGATTATTGGTTGTTAGTGTGTTATTAGTTGTATTGGATGATTGTTTATCTATGTTAGGCTTAAGAAAACTGGCTAACTTCCTATTCGGTAACTTGCTTGAACGTCTTAAGAAACATGAACCAAACGCGTACTAAAGGTTTTTATGGTTGTATTTAATGCACAAGCGAATTCTAGTGATCCCATGTTAGGAGCTTCCTAGCCGGCTCGACATAGGAGTGAAGTAGGAGCTTGTAGAGTTTGGGGAAGTAAGTACGCCACCCCACGAATGGTATTAAGGAATACACCCGTCATCCACGCGACTAATACACACTAATTAACCGGTAAAAGATAGTTAGGGAGTAAGGAAATCTAAGTAAACACATTTCTCTACACATAAGTTTCTCACCACTTTTCATTTTTGTTATTTTATTTTATTTGCATTTGTAGTAATTTGGGTTAGTTGACTAGCAACTAATTCCGCCCACTCCTTCAAAACCCGAGATTTTACTTGCTTTTATAAAATATAAAAACATAAAAAGAATCTTCCTCAACCCTTAGACCTAATTAGAGTAGCCTTTCACACCTAACGAACACTATTCCCTGTGGAGAACGATCAATCCCCCGTACTTACCACTACACTATACTACATCGGTCAGGTACACTGCCTGGTGGGGTTGTAAGCCTCTTGAGATCCCTCGAGAGGTAAAACCTGTTGTAAGGTTGCAAAACCCACGCATCAAGTTTTTGGCGCCGCTGCCGGGGAATAGTTATTGTTTAGGTTGAATTTTTATTTCTATTAGGTCTACTCACTAGATTCCTTTCTAGTGAGATTTTTATTTTATTTTTCTAGGTTTTCTTTAGTCTATCTATTTTCTTCGTGTCTTTGTTCGTAACCATTACCGTCCGACATCATGGAAGATGGTAATATCCTTAACCCACACAACCCACCACCACAACAACCACCACCACCTCCTAGAGCCCGTACTTTAGGAGAGTATTCCCGTCCTAGCCACCACGGCTATCGAAACACCATTGAGCTCACTCAAGGAGCCAATATCACACCCTTGCGATCCGACACCATCCGGTTGGTGCAAAGCGGATGCGCATTCCATGGACTTCGTTCTGAAGATCCTAATCAACATCTCAAGGACTTTCTTAAAATCGTTGATTCTATAGACCTTGATGTTGCCACTCGAGAGACGACCCGATTGCGTCTCTTCCAATTCTCTCTGCGGGACCAAGCTAGTCAGTGGCTAGAACGTCAACCCGCAGGATCCATCACCTCTTGGGATGATCTCACCTCTCGTTTCCTTGCTCAGTTTTTCCCACCGGGAAGAACTACCAAGCTAAGGAAGGATATCTTGATGTTTGAACAACGTCGAGGCGAAACCCTCTACGGGGCATGGATTCGATTCAAGGACTTACTTCAAAAAGTCCCTCATCATGGCATAAATCTATGGCTTCAAATCCAAATCTTCTATGACCATGTTGATTACCACACCAAGCGTGCCATCGATCGAGCCGCCGGGGGCAGATTGCGCGACAAAAGCGCCGAGGAATCATGGGAGATCATTGATGAGCTTGCATCCGACGATGATGAACTGTGGCAAGTCTCCCACGACGTGCGCTCGGCAGTCATGACATATTCTTCGCCCGATACAGCCAATCAAATCACTGAGGAAAGCGTTAGTGAACTTGAGAAAAGGGTTGCATATCTTATGGAAAAGCAAAAGAGACCCTTAAGTCCACAAAAAGCAACAATTAACTCAGTCTTAAGCGTTAAGCAAATACCATTGTCCGAATCACCCCGTAGGGAAACTACTAAACCCTTCCATAAGCACGCTCCACCCAACTCACCACCTCAGGAACTTA
The DNA here is from genome assembly GCA_021014915.2 of Artemisia tridentata subsp. tridentata. Classification (NCBI taxonomy): domain Eukaryota; kingdom Viridiplantae; phylum Streptophyta; class Magnoliopsida; order Asterales; family Asteraceae; genus Artemisia; species Artemisia tridentata. The sequence continues at coordinate 13,893,011 of CP139504.1, forward strand.
GTCCAACATTCGAAGCTCGAATGAGAGAGTACATGTCAAAACACTCCGAACGGTTGGCAAAATTTGAGGAAGCCGTCTACAAACAAAAGGAGGAAATGGAAGAGAAGATGGCGGAGATGATGAATCTTTTGAAAGAATACACAAATACAAAAGCCCCTGAAAAAGTGTTGGTGAGGAATGACGTTGATGTTCCTAACACTAAATTTGCCAAGGCCACCTCCGTCGTCCAAGAGGGCGGAAATGAGGGAAGAGGGAAATCCATAACTATGGAAGTTAACAAAATTGACCTCATCCCACTTAATAATGGAAACACCAATGCTTACAAATGCGATTCCGACAAGGGAGAGGAGGCGCCCTCTGAGGAGCGCCAATTGGTTGAACCGCCGGTGTCACAACAAGTGAAGCATTACTTGAAGCACGAAATAAACAAGGAGACCATAAACGATTGGGTGAGAAACTATCGACGTACTCATCTACCCAACAAGAAGTCCAAGAAGGTGGAACCGGATGATAAATCTGACACATTACCCGGTGGGCAATTGTATGAATGCCTCATAGGACAGAAGTTAGTGGAAAAGCAGAAATTCTACGGGGTCTTCGAAATACCATGCAGCATTGGAAAACACAAGTATTTGGATGCGATAGCTGACCAAGGTTCCGACGTAAATTTGATGCCTTTATCCGTTTATGTTCAGTTAACCGATGAGTTGCCATCCATCACTCGTACTAAACTCTCCTTTGCAAAGCATTCTTATGAGTATCCGTTAGGAATTGCAGAAGATGTGTTGGTCAACGTTGCCGGATTCCTGTATCCGGTCGACTTCATGATCATTGAGAGAAATGATATGAATCTGCCAATAATCCTTGGGGCACCCTTTCTCGCTACCACTAGAGCACAAATCAATTACGAAAATAGCACCATCCAAATGAAGAAGGGGAAGAAAACAATAAACTTCCCAACGATCCCACGACATATACGAGATGTTGCTCTGCAGAAGAAGATGGAGGCTAACCCCAATATAATCCGTGGTAATGTTCGAGAGAAAATTCTTGCATGGGAGGCGAGGATTAAGAGTTATATGGAAAATGAGATTAGAGAATGTAAAGGTGGAAATAACAATTACATTGAGGCTGATGAGCAAACCAATAACCCCGTTGAATTTACAAAAGGGGACTTAGTGCTCCTAAGGCATTCAGCAACTGAAGCACCTACTAATGAACCAAGTCCCTGGTGGTACGGACCATTCATAATTAAAAGTTTACACCAAGATGGGATAGTAAGCTTGACCAGCAAAGGAGGAGGTGAAGTGACCGCGAATGTCGAGCGATTGAGACACCACCACCCTGATAACAAGGATCATATCTATCAGGGATACGTCATTATGAATGATGGAATCACGTAGTGTACGTGACTTTGAGTCTAGCTACAAGACTCGTTAATAAAGAAAAGCGCTTCTTGGGAGGCAACCCAATCTTTATTTGTTTTATTTGCTTTGCGTGTTTATTTATTTGTTTGTTTGATTTTATTTGTTTCCGTATGTGTGTTTAATTTTTATTAGTATTGATTCATGTTCAAAAGTACTTTGTGAAAATGCTTTATGTTGTTTTTAACTTCGTCTTAACTACATATAAAGGTATTTTGCAAAAGATAAGTGTAAGGGAAATCTAAATCGGTTTATTAGAACACAAATGAACATGAATCATAATAATAATAAGTTAGCATACATATTCGTATTTGTTTGAGTCAAATGCTTGTATCGAGTCATAATGATGTTTTGCAGGATTTCCAGGAAGTAAGGTAAAGGTTTTTCAAGAAATTTTCCGGAAACTTAAAATGAAAATTTTTGTCAGGTCATTTCTGACGGCGTCAGGGGTTATAACCTGACGGCGTCAGATTTAATTTCCAGAAATTTTTGAAAATTTTGTTTTCATAAAAAGTTTTTATTAAAATCTCCAACTTATAATCTCCAGGAATCTGCAAAGTTATCATTCCACAAGCATTATATCCTTATATATAGATTTTATCCCGCCGATGTTATGCAGGTTTTCGTGTTTGTTTTCTCAGGTTCAACAGGTTATTTTGGACAAGGAAATGTTTTGAATCAAGCTTATGGCGATGCATTAGTCATGGAGCTTCAACATTCTCTTTGGAGGAAGATTTAACCGTGTAATTTCATTATCCAACGAGCGAATCAGGGGAGTATTTGATTTCATTCTTTTACTTTATGCTTTTACATTTGTCATTTGAACATTGGGGACAATGTTCATCTTAAGTGTAAGGGGAGGGTAAAAGTACGATTTTTGAGAATACAATTGCGCTTGATTTTTGTTTGTTTAATAGTAGATGTGTAATAAAACTGAGAGAAATACTTGTTAAGGTAATTTTAGTGCCAAATTTAAAATTTTTTTACAACATATAGGAGTGAAACTTTGATCCTAATAAGCGTCTCACGGATAGGAGTTATATAACTAGCACAAAAACCGTACCACTAAAAAAAACTTTCCACCCCCAAATATGTGAGGTTCGCCCCTAGAATTGGTAGGAAAAGCATTTATGCTATGATGTGTGTACCGGTAGCACTTAGATTCTAGAACTTGCGTTAGGACCATTCCGAGGCCACAAGTGAGACTACATTCGTGTAGTTAGATTTACTACATGATAAGAGGCATTAGGATTAAACCATGTTTTACACCTGTGTTTTTGTTATAATTACTTTGGCTACATTGGTCAAGTAATTCTCCCACACCCTTTGCGTTGTACTCATTTTTAGTACACGATACCCCTAGTACACCCCTCAGAGCCTATCTTTTCGTTTCGACCTTTAAGCATTTTACTTAAAGGAAGAATTTGTTACACCCCACTTAAATGTACACCCAAATCGCCTTAGCCTACCTTGTATGCACTCATCTTTAGTGCATTATTGTTACAACATTTGTTTAAACCCAAGTTAATTATCTAGTTGATTACATGGTTGCTAAGTCGAGTCATATCCTTGTACATATTGTTTTGGGACGATTGGGACTCGTGGGTAAAGTACTAGTGTAATGGAGTAATGGGGAAGAACATCATTTATTACCCCCATATGTGCTAAATGTTTTAAAAGTACTCCAAGTTTTTCAATTATCTTAATTCGAGTCATTAGATTAGTATTTGTGAAGTTATGTAAAAGTTCAAGTGTAAGGGGATGCAACGCCCCTATGATGTATTATTTTGGATGGTAGGGTAAAAGTGTATGCAAAAAAAAAAAAAAAAAAAAAAAAAAAAAAAAAAAAAAAAAATCGAAAAAATCAAGAAAAATACAAAAAAATGAGAAAAAGAAAAATAGAAAAAAACATACGGACTACCATCCCGTTTTATTTTATGTTTATTTTATGTTTATGTTATTTTGTTTCTAGCTTTAGATCGAGTCTAGTCTTGGCTTAGCAACATTGTATAGTACATGTAATTAATCAAGATCTTTAACTCGCCACCAGTAAAATATCCTTTATCCAACAAAACCGTGTTTTCCTTTTCCCTACACCTAACGTTATAACCCATTTAAAAGCCCTCTTTGATAGTTTATCTTAGGGGCTTACGCCTAGTGGAGGAGGTTTTCGATCCTTTCCCAAGCCTATGGTAATCTATTTGCTATGACAGGTAGTGAGAGATATTTTCCGTTTTCATTTATGAGATTTATTTTGATGACACTTGAGAGATGTGAGTATCTAAACACTACTTGTGAGGTGCTAGTATGTAATCTCCGTGCTTATTATGATTGAAGTGGAACGAATATTTGTTGTAATTACTTTTATGTTTGCATTAAATGACCCCTAACTTGTATTTTGATTAGAATAAAAGCGCATTTGCTTGAGGACAAGCAAATCTCAAGTGTAAGGGTATTTGATGAGGCGAAAAGTGTACCGCTTTTAAGGGGTCATTTAAGCCCGAAATCGTATTTATTTGATCAAATATTGCCCTAAATCGTTCCTTTTGTCATTTTAGGTACTTTTGAGGAGAAATCTGGAAAAGGAGGCATTTTGGACGTTTTTGGAGCATTAAAGTGAAGAAAACGGCAAAGTCTCAAGAATCGGCTAAAAGTTACTCTTGACGGCGTCACAATTAACATGGGACGGCGTCATGCCTTGGCAAGAAAAGTTGGATGTGAAATTTACTCATGACGGGCCAGTGAGTTTGCATGAGAATTCTGACGGCGTCACGCTTTAACTAAATCAAGGGCGTCACGGCTTAAATCATAAGGGGACGGCGTCACGTTCATGATCCGACGGCGTCAAGCCTTGATAAGCCAGAATGGATTTTTGAAGAGCTAAAGAGGGACGGCGTCAAGATGGTCATCCGGGAACCCTAAAAGCGGCGAGGTGACGGCGTCACAATGCATAAGGTGACGCCGTCAGATGTCAAAGTCTATATATAGTTTTCTAATTTTTTTGTCATTAAGGGAGAGCTGAGTGTGTGGAATTTTGGGATAAAACCCTAAGACGATTTTAGCTACTTTTTCAGGGCTTCTTGCCTTGAGATCTTCCATGTTTCATTGAAAGATAAGTTATCAATTAATCATTCAATATGTCTATGTGTTGTTTGATTCTATCTTATGCTTGTCTTTTGTTTAACATGTTAGGCTAATTTTATCTTGTGTTTGCTTAGATCTAATGAAACCTAGCTATTGATTATTGGTTGTTAGTGTGTTATTAGTTGTATTGGATGATTGTTTATCTATGTTAGGCTTAAGAAAACTGGCTAACTTCCTATTCGGTAACTTGCTTGAACGTCTTAAGAAACATGAACCAAACGCGTACTAAAGGTTTTTATGGTTGTATTTAATGCACAAGCGAATTCTAGTGATCCCATGTTAGGAGCTTCCTAGCCGGCTCGACATAGGAGTGAAGTAGGAGCTTGTAGAGTTTGGGGAAGTAAGTACGCCACCCCACGAATGGTATTAAGGAATACACCCGTCATCCACGCGACTAATACACACTAATTAACCGGTAAAAGATAGTTAGGGAGTAAGGAAATCTAAGTAAACACATTTCTCTACACATAAGTTTCTCACCACTTTTCATTTTTGTTATTTTATTTTATTTGCATTTGTAGTAATTTGGGTTAGTTGACTAGCAACTAATTCCGCCCACTCCTTCAAAACCCGAGATTTTACTTGCTTTTATAAAATATAAAACATAAAAAAGAATCTTCCTCAACCCTTAGACCTAATTAGAGTAGCCTTTCACACCTAACGAACACTATTCCCTGTGGAGAACGATCAATCCCCCGTACTTACCACTACACTATACTACATCGGTCAGGTACACTGCCTGGTGGGGTTGTAAGCCTCTTGAGATCCCTCGAGAGGTAAAACCTGTTGTAAGGTTGCAAAACCCACGCATCATTGTGTCTTAGCCAATCATCGCCAACAGCTTTTGGTGTTAAGCAAGAGCGCCTTACCACCAAAGCTACCCCCACATCTCCATCTACAACTTCCTCTTCATACTCTGCATCTTCATCAAATACCGGGGATTCTTCATAACCCTCATTAGCCACGTCATCAACTTCCCAGGTATACATATTTCCATCGGGATCAGCAAATAAATGCCTTTTCCCTGCTTTCTTACATTCAGACTGTCGGTGACCGGTTTTACCACAGTTAAAACACTTCAGGCTACTACTTCCGACCCCTTTAGAAACCGGTCCAGTATTGCTACCACCCTGTCTCGCCTGATTAGGAGCAAAACGAGATGTCACGTTACCTGAGCCAGAACTACCTCCTGTTATAGCCGAAGAAGATGAACCTCCCACATGTCGGTTCTGCTTTTCAAAAGCTAATGCACGTTGATATGCATCAGAAAGTGTCACCGGATCAAACATTTTTAACATAATCCATGATCTGGACTCTTAAACCACCAATGTAACGAGAGACTAGTTGTTCATCAGTCTCTTGAATATCATTCCATGCAATTAATTGGTAAAATTCGGTTGTGTAATCTTCAACAGATTTGGCCCCCTGTTTCAGATTCTGTAACCGCTGGTACATCAACCGTTGGTAATTATGAGGAATAAAGTAGGCCCTCATGCACTTCTTCATCTTCCTCCAAGTCGTGACCCTTGGCTTTCCAACTCTCTCCCGTGTCAGTTTCAATTGTTGCCACCATGCGGATGCCCTACCACGTAGCTTGGTAGCGATCAATGAAACCTTCTTGTTTTCAGGAATCTCTTTGAATTCAAACACTTCTTCAACCGCAGCAAGCCAATCTATGAACCCCTCGGGATTCAAAGTATCCCTATCAAATTCAGGAATATTGACTCTCAGCCCAGATTCCCAACGCCTATTATCCTCCCTTTCATTTCGCCTTGGTCTCCGATCTTGTTGTTCATCGGAAGATGAATTGTCACCCTCACCGAACGGATTTTCAGACTGTTCATCTTCACTTTCCCGACGGTTACGATTACGAGGCCTTCTTTGATTCATCAATTCATTCATCTGATCAGTCAATTGATCAACGACTTGACCCATTCGCTCCTCCATTCTTGCCATAAGACGCTGCGCAAATTCTTCTTCATAGACGTCATTAATATTCCTATTCCTCCTTGGAGGCATAATGAACAGGAACTTTAGCTCTGATGCCAACTGATGTAGACTAAATAACAAGATAACACAAATCAGACCTGTTGATTCACAAGAATACCAGGAACGATTCTACCAATAATCGTTGATTCAATAGAATACCGACTATTAGAATTCTTAGCAAGAAAACTGCCAAAAATAGACTTTTGATATTTCTTGGAACTGTTTATTCCACATTACAAAGGAACACTTAAATAAAGATACAAAACTGAAATGGGCCCTAAAAGACAAACGAGCCGAAAGTTATTGCAAAAACAAAATCCAAAAAAACCCGAAAAAACATTAAAATGAAAATAACTCATAAAATAAAGTGTTTCGGCGCTCTAAAGTTCCGTAAACCGACAAAGTCTGTTTACCACAACGTGCTCCTCGTTCCAAGCTTCGAATCGACTGGTCATAGGCCTGAAACGGAGCCCCGTAGCCCAAGTTATGCCCATTTTAGTGAGGCCCCTTTTGTCACGCGATCTTGGGCCTCCAGAAACATGATAGTCCGTTCCTCAACACTTGGGCCCACATCAATATCCAAACACAATTTATAATCGGAACCTTCAAACAACTTATACACATAAAGGTAAAAGTGCATTACGAACTCAATCAAAACCCAAAATTGTTTAAAGCCAGAGTAAATAAAAAAAATGAAATTGTTGGATACAAATTAGGGTTAGTGCTTACCTTATGTTTGTATGCGGAATCCAAACAGCCGTTTGAGCAAAAGCTTCTCAGAGGCAACACACAATTCTAAACAACTCTAACATTCAATGAAAATCTCCTCTTTATCTTCAAAGTGGGAATCCACCGTTGTTATACCTCTAAGACCACAGCCACAAATCGTGCACCAAAAAAATATATCAAATTAATTTTTACTGCAGCTACTAATGCCCATATATGTATCTGGTATAGTTTATATCAGATCGTAATAAAGATTTGCCTTTAGTGCTTTTCTAACTTTGTTTACCCACGTGCCTACAGCTATACTTTTAGAATTATATAGCAAGCTTGCCTTTAGTTCTTTTCTACCCCAAATCACAAATTTACTAACAAAACAACCCTAATTAAACAAAAACCCCTTTCACCTATTAAAACATATAATACGATATATATATATATATATATATATATAAAATACCCGTTGGTCCCTCTCCTGACGTTATTTTTATTTACCATTGTAAGATAAATTATACATCTTCTTCACTAATTGTAGGGGTGAGCAAAACCGACCGACTCCCGAATCCCGTCCCGATCCCGAGTCCCAAATCCTATCCCGAGACCGAACCGATCTCAAACGGGTCGGGACTCGGTTTGTGTTTTCTGTTTTGTCGGGATTCGGGATAGTCGGGATCGGGTCGGGACGGGCCAAAAACCAAAAAACAACAAACAAAACCGATCAAACCGACCGATCCCGTCCCGTCCCGTCCCGATTGTCCCGAAACCGAACCGAGCTTAATCGGGTCGGGACTCGGTTTGTGTTTTCCGGCTTGTCAGGATCGGGTCGGGACGGGTCGGGAGCGGCCCGATGCTCAGCCTTAACTAATTGTGCCTGATTTGATGGATCATTCATTTGTGTTTGCTAGTTACATCTCTTTTAACTCCCTAATCCTACTACACCCATCCACTAATATAGCCATTCCTGCAATGGCGTTTCATCTAGTATAGTTTCACTTTAGGTGATTCTAGCGTTTTTCAAACAAAGAGTATTCTAGCATTTCATCTAATATAGTTTCACTTGAGTTAAGCATATCATAAAACACCTTACATACATCAGATTCAGCTATCAATTAACTAATGTAATAACAAATTTGAGTCAGGCATATCATCAAACACCTTATATGCAACAATTAACACAACAATTTTAGACTTCGAACAACAAAATCAAATGCAAACCCATTTCAGCTATCTGTATGAATTTAATATTCATCTGGTTGGACTTAAGAGACTGCCATTAACAACCCATTTGAGCTTAAGCCAAACTAAGTGAACCACCCACATTTCCACAGGACATGATCAACATAAAGTCTAATACTTTTGTTACAACTTCCAAGTTTCTATTGACCGGAAATTCAACTGAAAACCCCCATCTTAGACGGGTTTAAAACCAGATATGTGGTTGCATCTTGATATTGTTACGGTGACATTCGGATATGTCTCAAGATGTGTGTTTTTGTATGGGGTTTTGTGAAAAAGATATTTGGTTGAAGTTGATGGTGACAATTTTTAGTGAAGAAGAACCACCACCCAAAACCGCCTCCGCCGCTTAGAGTCACCATCGACTGAACGAGATGTGAAACGCCATTTTGAGTATTCTGTGGTTTGAATTGATTTTGATGGTGTACTTGCTGTCTCAAGAAGCATTGGCGATGCTTATCTGAAAGATTGGGTATTGGGTGAACCCGAGACCAAGATTTTACCATTGACAGACGACTTAGAGTATTTAGCCTTGGCTTCTGATGGACTATGGGACGAGGTACGCTATCCTGTCGGGTCTGACTTTTAAGGTCAAAGTACACTTATATCTACCTGTCTGACACTATCCATAACCAAATTTGAGTAAAAGTTGATGGTTACCATGAACTACATAAGTACATAACAAACACGACACATGGAATATACAGGGATTCATGTTTATGAAAATATTTTAATAAATTTTGGGTTGAAAATTTATATGTTCGACTTCAAATGTTTTCATGTTGGAAATCAAGAAGCTATTGAAGTCGTAAATCGAAGCATGACAAATGTTTCACTAAAACAGAAGAAAGCTTGTTGGGTTGAACAAATAAAAAGTAGAGTAAATAATAACTGGAAAGAAAGTGAAAACCACTTCACTAGTGAAAACAATGAACCTCAAAGAAAGGCTAGACGTGTTTCATTTGTGAACCAGGCTAAGAGCATGACTCACAACCAGGACCAGAACGAGAACCAAGACCAGGACCATGGCTTGACTCATGGTGGGCTAATGGATTCTTGCAAGGAGCTAGTGAACCTTGCTGTAAGTAGAGGTAGTTTAGATGATATTACAGTTATGATAGTTGACCTTAAAGCTTTCCAATAACCAAAACAAGGAAATGTGCTCTATTTTTTGTACATTGTGTATTAAAGAGGTTTTACGCTACGGTATATTTGGCCATTTTTTTTCTTCTGGTTTTCGATGACCAGGAGTTATCTTTTTTTATTATCGTAAATGCAGTTGTTCGTTGAGTTGGATTTTGAGGTTTATGTCTATTTTTCTATCGCTTTCCACTTGCAGAAGTCGATTGTGTTCAAATTTGTTGCATTTCCTGCTCTCGTTAATAAGGAGGATTATTTTAGCCCCTGCGTTGTGGCAAGAGCTAAAAGATTAAATTTCATATGCGGGAACGAAATCTTACAAAGCTTATAATTTATTGTATTAAGAGTGTTTTAAATTTAATATGAAATATTGTTATGAAAAAATTAAGGGAAATGACAAAATAACAAATTTTACAAACTATTTTTACTTAAAAAAAGCCACTATAGCAAAGTCATCCTTGGAATGGTGTAGTTTACACCATACATAATGATAGACCAACAACAAATCTAACGATTTCAACTTAAAAGTAGCATATAGACCAAGTAAGATAAGCAAGCAAAATTTTGTTTCTTTGACCAATGTGGGACTACAAAATTAAATTTTCACAAAAAAGTAACCAAGCAATGAATTGTTTAGAGATCTTAATCTATATCGTTTGTGATCTTTTTCTAAAGCCATTAGAAATTTGATACCAACAGATGTGCATACTACCGTGGTCCCAATTAGTGCAAACCCAAAGGAATGCAATGGAATACACTCATGACGGCATCATCAAGTATATAGACATATCAATTCTCCCAAAGGAATAGATTCGCATTGACTACACTTCCCATATTTTTCCTGAGTAAGGGCATTCAAAGAATAAATGAGCATGAGAGTCAACGCATTCTTCATAAAGAGCACAAGAAACAACCTTCCTAGGATACCATTTAGCTATCCTATCTTGAGTTGATAATCTCTCCTAACTGTAAGCCATAGAATAAAGGAGTGTTTGAATACCATATTAGATCACACCACGGGACTCTGTCTTCATTATGTCTTAAATCCTTCCAAGCTTTGTTAACTGAGATTTTCATTATTTCTCCTTCGTTAGTGATCCAAAACGGCTTTTCATTGTACCATATGTTAACACAATTTATCATGAAAACAGTAGAGGTACCACCATTGTTGTTTGATATCAAGTATTGCATATATTGCTGGTTTAATTGTTGCTTTTAGTGGCGTAAATGCGTAATACAAGCATAGCTGCTAGCGAAAATACTTCAAGTGAAATTGAGAAATGTAGCTACTTAGCTTGACTCTAACTGATATGTAACAAAATCTATATTGATGATGAATATGTAAAGTCGTATGTTTAAACTAGAATGTGAAAATGAAAGTTAAATAGAACTACATGGATTACAGAGTGGTGCTTGTTGTAGAGCCATTCTTTCCAGAAAAGGAAAGGCTGATGCTTTAACTAATGATCACAAAGCGTCACATGAGGATGAACGTAAAAAGTTACAAGCTAAGGTACAAATTCACCTGATAAAATTACGAGTAGTTAATTACAATCAAGCTATTGATGAAAATACAATGATAAAGAAGGTGATGACACATATGAAAATTGCCAAACCATGGAATGGTGTTAGCACAACATATAAGCCCGTGACAAATGCAAGAGCCATTGCGACCAATGCAATTCCTGTAAGAAAATATAAAACCACAATTCTGTCATCAATGTACTTCTGCTCTTTCTCATCAGCTTCATTATAACGATTGCGATATATCAGTAAATAAATGTGTCCAAGTAGAACAGAACACGCACAAGAGAATGCTATAGCATTAGTGACGACAAATGCTCGAAACGCTGTTTTTTTAAGTAGAAAGGGTGTTCCTTGTTTGGAGCCATTGCTACTATCAAAACCACCTGGCACTGTAAAAGCAGCTGCAAAGCTTGCTGTCGCTATAAGAGTGGCGACTAAAACAAGATTGTCCACAATCTTAAAATGTGCTTCAGATTCTTTAACTCTAGCTTCTGATTCTTTTTCGAACCAATCAATGATGCTTGAGTTAGGAGACAAGGAGCTTGTTTCAGTTATGTTTGTATCCTTATCAAAAGAGCTTGTTTCATTATGTATGTTTGTATTCATGGCAATGCCCTGCATAATTTTAAAACTTTTATTACAAGTCACCTCAGGGTGAATAGATTGCTTATTTATGTGCTTATCTAATAAAATTAAAGCACATAAACGGTGAAGAGTGTTTGGATAAAACTGCTTATATGCTTATGTTATAATTAATAAGCAATTCCAAACAAGAAATATATTTAATTTGTCCTAGAAGTAATCGTCTTATAATATTGGACATGTATACAATAGGTTTCCGGAATTCATCGTAAGAAGAAAATATGTACCTTAATCAATGTCTCTCTTTTTTCATCTGAAGATGCTATGTCCAAAGGAGTGCGCTCTTCATCATTGAGGGCATGAATGTCAACCCTAGAATCGATTACCATTTCCATCATTTCAAAGTTCGAAGCCACCAGTAAATGAATCGGAGTGTTCCCACTGCTATCCTTTTGATTAATAAGACTCGTAAATGATTCATCTTGAAAGATGAATTTAATTACTTTGGTTTTGTTACTTTCAACAGCAACATGAAGAATGTTTCTTCCTTTGCTATCAATAAACTCTGAGCATCCGAAACACTTGTTTTTAAGAACCTCCATTGTTTCACAATGGCCAAGACTAGTTGCAATGTGAATTGCTGTAGTACTTATGTCACCTTGTGTCATTATCTCATATCCAACGGAATGGTCCACATTTAGCAGCTCCCTTGTTGCTAATGAGCTATTATGATGAATAGCATAAATCAAAGGCGTCCAACCATTCTCATCTTTTGCGTAAAGTAGATCGCGCTTTGCATTTAGGAGATGCTTGATACACTCTGAAGAATACATATCCAGGGTACAATAACTATATTATCTAAAGATAAAGAAAACTGGAAACATCATTTGTAACTATTTATAAGGTGGTGTTTCTTTGGCAACAAAGATTACCTGCAGAGTTAGAAATGGCCGCTGCGTGTAATGCTGTTTTGCCTTTGGGTCCCATAAATATATTTTCTTCGCACTTCATCAGAATTCTCAAAATATTTTCTTTGCACATCAGAATTCGTTTCACAATTGCACAATACCTTCTTTCCGCAGCAAGGTAAAGTGGGCTTTCACTGAAATCATTGATATGATTCGCAAGGTGAGGAACTTCTTTAATCAACCAGAAGACCACTTCAACATGATGATTTTGTATGGCAATATGCAATGCATTGTGTTTGTCCTTGAGCCTTATGGGGAGCGATTCAATGGAATCGTAGTTCTCTCCCAATTGAATCAATTTGTTAATTATAAGTCTAAGAACATCCACATGTCCCTCCCTCGCAGCAACATAAACCGGCGTCTCCCCTTCAGAATTGCGATTATAAATTAGGGGAGGTTGTTCTTCAAGAATATTTTCTACATGGCCCACATCTCCAAACTTTGATATAAGGTGAAGAATAGTGTTATTCATTTGAAGTAGGCTATGATCAAGTTTGTTCACATACATCCTTATTTCTGAGAAAAAGATTAATATATATTAGACGATTTTTTTTTTATGATATAACATATAGGCGATGGTTCGTAATTTGCAAAAGTTACATATATTTAAGAGTAAATTGCAAAAATCATCCTTGTGGTTTGGCCAAACTGAAAGTGCAGCGAACGTCCCTATGGTAACTTACGAGTGCAATTTTAGTCCCTGGCCAAACTGAAATGACTGAATTGCCCATGGCTTTTTCCCAGTCAATTTTCCCTTGATTTTTTAATTTTTTTTTTATATTTTTTTATAAGAATAATGTGTATAAGAATGATGTAAACATGAAGAACACCTCCATTGAGAATTCTATATGTTAATCAAATACGATAACCACAATCCGTCTTAAAAATTTCCACCTCTAGTTTTTGTTAGACTTGTTATTGTTAAAAGGGGTATATTATTAGACTTGTTCTTGGACACACCGGCGCTTGATTGTGAATCAAGGCGCATAAGCTTTATGCATCACGGCTACATTTCTTATGCATCACGTCGAATAAGTTTTATGTGGGCGTCATATTTAGGGTCAACGGGTATATTATTAGACTTGTTCTTGTGCACACCGGTGCATAAGCTCTTGTGCACATCGGCGCTTGATTGTGCATCAAGGTGCATAAGCTTTATGCATCACGGCTCCATTTCTTATGCATCACGGCGCATAAGTTTTATGCACCATCTTTTAGGGCCCGTTTTGGTTTGTTGCTAGGAATGACAATGGGTATCGGATTTGGTATGGGGTAGAATGAAAATGGACATGAAAAAGTGTATCATTACGATTGTTTATGTTTGGATGACAAAATATGGTATGAAAAAGTGTATAGATATTTGAGTTTTGTAGTGGAAGAGAGAGGGGCCCACGGGAATGGATTTCATAGACACCAAATTGGTGTGTAATGAATCTATGGCTATGATATACCCATTTCATTCCTGGGCCCACTTAACAAACACCTTGAATCGGAATGAAATCCATAGACCCATTCCGATTGGGGGATACCAAACGCACCCTTAAGCTTTGATGTTCTTTCTCTTTGTGTACAAAAGTTTTAAACCATTGGCTGTTGCTAAACATTATTCGACATTCACATAATTGTACAAAGGTTATTTAGTTGGTTTAAAGTGTGTTAGTGAAAACTCTTCATAAAGTTATTGACCCAATTGAATTCACTTTGGGAATAAGTATTGTTGGTCCACACAGTTTGAGCAAATGACGATAACTTACTACTAATAAGAAGAATAACAATAAGTTCACCCAAAACCACAATAACACCATTTGTACTTTTCAACGTTTATAAATCTTATTAGAAATGAATCAAATATTTAAAAGGAATAGTTTACGGTACACTATTCCGGTTGATGGCAAATGAAACTCTCCTATCAGAACGACAAGAGGCAGCTAGCTTTGCTTTGTTCGTTCCTAGGAGAAAAGGATCCTATCAACTATTAGGGAGTAACTCTCACTGATTTCTTTTATTAGTGAGTTTCACCCTCAGATAACCATTAGAGAGTAACACCCTTTGATAACCTTCAGATAGTAACACCCTCTCATAGCTATCAGGGAGTGACTTAATTTATTATTTGTTATCAGTGAGTGCTTTACTCTCTAATCCTGATTAGAGACTGATCTGCAATGAATGGTGATTGTACAATAAATTGCACGAACAGGCCTTCGATGGTGATCAAAGGATTTATAGGGTGTTGAGGTTGCGCCAAGCTTGTCTTTAACCTGAAATAAGAAATACTAAGACACTACGTTAAGTGATTGCTTAGAGGTTGGACCCTGCGAACCACCTTCGACATGCGAATAAGTATGTGTTATGATAAGTTGGTAGTAAATTAAGAGAGTGAAGTTAGCATACCCTTGTTCCTGCTCGTCTAAGCTATTTATGAGGGAGAAATAGGCCTTAGAGAGCACTTGCACATATATCAGAGATCATGAGGGCGTCCTATGATTTGTGGTAGCCGTTAGGGCTTTGTGACCCACATTCTCCTTCTTGGCAGGAAAGCCTACGGAAAGAGGGGACGTGGGTATGACCAGGTCAGAATGGTTCTCCGTCCTAGTTCCTTCGAAGGAGATACCCCGAAGGGCTTAGGGCTTCGATTGGCGGATTTCCACATGCTAACCACTTCATAGATGAATGGTTTTACGCCAATGAAACGTGTTAAGAGATTAACCTGGGCCTCCGAAGAGAGGGCTTCACACAGGCTCGAAGGGGTGTCCTTCAACCCGTTCGAAAGTGATATATACGTACGAGTATATATTGTCGACTCTAAAATCATCCTACACTTGATCCTCTTCGTCACAAAATCGTACGGAAAGAAGATATGTGTTTCAAAACAACCTGCGCAATAAATTCGCTTAATAGTGATCTAACTACCACACCCTAGACTATAATGGCTAGGATTTCGGTAACCACAAACATCCTTTCAAAATTTAAAAACTATTTGAAGTCCGTATACTAATCAAATTATGATTGCACGTGGATGGCTAGGATAAAACCTTGATGGATATATATAAACCCTTCATAATCTTAACCCTAGATCACTTCTCCATTTGCGCCCAAAATACACATACAAAACCCTGTTCTTCGTGCTTCGTTAGAGCTTAAATGTAATTTTCCCTCCCCAATTCTTTGACTTCTTTCTCTCATTGTTATAGTACAAGATGAAAATGACAGCCAAAAGAATTATCAGGCAACAAAAATGTACCTTATCGAAACAAGCTTTGTCAAATTTTCTTGATCAATACCCCATACCCAAGGAATTTAGGGTGATACTTCCAAGTGAAACCCAAAATATCTTTGATGCTCCAGAAGGGTATGTAGGGCTTTATGTTCATGCATTCACAGAGTCCAACTTTAGGATTCCAATCCATCCCTTAATCCTAGAGTTTTTACAATATTACCAAGTACATATCTCCAGGTTGAATCCTTTTGGCCTAGCCAAATTGACAACCTACATTGTGATATGCAAGGCTTATGGTTATGAGCCAACCCTTACTGTGCTTAGAGGCTCTATCAACCTTTGTCCAGGTGGTGATTGGATAACCTTGGCCAAAAGAAGTGAACATGTTGTGCCTTGTTTAATTACCAAACCATTTGCCAATATAAGAAATGGGAAAGGTATGTTTTTCTATGTGCAAAACACAATTATACCTTCCGAATATCTAGCCTTGTTGGATAAAGCAAACCAGCTTGATGAAAAACGTTTCGACGACCCTTTGCCATACCACATAAGAAGCAATCCCCTTTATCAGCGTCTTGCACGCCATCCCTTTGATGTTCAAACGTTTCCTGAGCCGATTCTGTATATGGCGGGCATTGTTGATCGTTGGGAAGGATCCCCGTTGAAACCTGAGATAATATGTCAAGGAGAAAGTACGTATATTCCCAATTAAATAAAGAAATAACTTATCTGCTGATATTTATCTTTTCCTTTTGCTGTTGCAGGAATGGCGTTCAGAAATTTTGTTGTGGCCCGTGGTACCAAGGAGGTCAGCTTCGTCCCCCAAGATCCAAATAATATGAGCTACGGAGTAGGCTCTCCGTCAATGTCAGTCAATAATAATGATGTAGACGCCCAACCATCAATCAATCCCATCAACGTTGGTGATGAGACGAAAAGTGTACCGCTTTTAGGGGGTCATTTAAGCCCTAATTCGTGATTATTTGATCAAATATTGCCCTAAATCGTTCCTTTTGTCATTTTAGGTACTTTGGAGAAGAAATCTGGAAAAGGAAGCATTTTGGACGTTTTTGGAGCGAAAAGTGAAGAAAACGGCAAAGTCTCCAAAAATCAAGCTGGAAACAGAGCTTGACGGCGTCACGCTTTGTAGGTGACGGCGTCACGTACTGGAAAAAGGATGAATATGAATTTACACGTGACGCGCCAGAAGGTTTTGTGACGGCGTCACGTGTTAATGGATGTAGGCCGTCAAGTGTTAAGTTAAAGAGAGACGGGCCAGAGGATTTTTGAAGGTGACGGTGTCAGGATCATAGACCTGACGACATCAGATGATATAGAGTGACGGCGTCAAAGTATTCTTACACGAGAAGGAACCTTAGTGAAACCGCCACAAGTTAATCAAGACAATCACAACTCGCGCGCGGAGTAGCTGTTACTGTTTTGGCCATAAAATCTTCATACGAACTCGGATTTTGGTGATTCAAGAGGCCACGGAATCGGGACGAAAAGATCTACAATTTGGTGAAAAAGGGGATCTGACGCCGTCACTTGTTAAGGCTGACGCCGTCAGATCGGGCCGACAGAAAGTTACCTATAAATATAACCTTATAACTTCATTATTTGTAAGCCCTAAACCCTAAGTCCGATTCTAGGGTTTAGGTAGGTGTTTTTCCAGCAACTTAGAGGGTTTCAATCATTTCATAAACATCAAATATTGGTTTGTTGATTCTAACTTAATTATGTCTTTCATTATTATGGTTGTTTGCCCTTCATTGATTATGTGTTGCTAATTCACCTTGTATCTATTTATGATTGTGTGAAACTTGTATATAATTAATTAGATTTTATTGATTCCTTGTTGATGTATGTGTCTATCGTCATCAATAAAGGTGTGACACTTCAATAGATCTAATTGGTTTAGCTTATAATTCTTATTCCCTATTGTCTCTTGTTTGATTGGGTGATATCGATGTTAGGCTTAAGAAAACTGGCTAACCTCCTATACGGTAACTTGCTTGAACGTCTTAAGAAACATGAACCAATGCGTACTAGGTTTATTTGGTTGTATTTAATGCATGAGCGAATTCTAGTGATCCCATGTTAGGAGCTTCTTAGCCGGCTCGACATAGGAGTGAAGTAGGAGCTTATAGAGTTGGGGAAGTACGTACGCCACCCCACGAATGGTATTAAGGAATACAACCCGTCAATTAAAACAAGGTGTGACAATTCAATAGGTAGAATTGGATAGCTAGCAAGGAGTAATACATCATAGGTAGATACGCTTCATTTCCCTTGTAGAACCCTAGTTTACTTTCCTGCACATTAGTTTAATTAGTAGTTTTTGGGTTAGTTGATTAGCAACTAATTCCGCCCCTTCTTCCAAAACCAGAGATTTTTACTTGCTTTTCATAAAAAAATATAAAAATACAAAAAGAATCATCCCTCACCTTTAGACCTAGTTAGATTAATTTCAATCCTAACGAACACTATTCTTTGAGTTGAACGATCAATCCCCGGTACTTGCCACTTCACTATACTACATCGGTCAGGTACACTGCCTGGTGGGGATTGCAAACTTCTCAAGATCCCTTGAGAGGTAAAACCTGTTGTAAGGTCGCAAAACCACGCATCAGTTGGCGAAACTCCGCAATTTGTGGAGAATGTAGCAGATTCTGATGATCCCCTTTCCAAGAGTGATCATGTGACGATCATAGGGTCTTTTAGTATTTCTGACAAGATGAAGAATAGGAAAGGAAAAGCTGCTATGTCCGTCAAACCTCCTTTGAAAAGGAGATTATCTCTGCCAACCCCTCCGACAAGGATGGTGAAACCAAGAAAGTTCCATTCCAAAACCTTTGTACCTACCACCCTAGAGATCCCCGAGGATGAAACTCATAGTAAGTTTAAATCTACCTGCGTAATGAACCTCATTCATCATATAGTTGATTATCCTATTTGTCGCAGGTCTTTCTAACACGAAAGAGCTTCCGAATGCCCTTGCGTGTCACCAGTTGGTTGAAAAGATGACACCTGCCAGTTGGAGAGGGATTTTGGATAATATGTCCATGGAGGAGATGTGTAACTTTCACTCCAAGAGTTATGCTAGACAAGCTGTTTTAGATCATCATCTCAATTCTCAGACAAGGGAATTGGTTCAGACGGTGGTTGTTGTAAAGGGGAAGATGGATACCATCTTAGCCAAGGAAAAGAATAGAGATCATGAATATGCTGAGTTGGAAGCCAAGTGTAAAGAAGCAATGGAGGATTTGGAGAAAAATCCCATTGTCCAAGACATGCGAGAAAAAATTGATAGTCTCGAGGGACAATTGAAGGAATCCCAAGCAGAATGTGGCAGATTGAAGGTGGAGGAGGCTAAAGTGTCTGGTTATAGAGCACAAATCAAGACACTGGAGTCCAAATGTGCAGGTCTCGAAGCCGAAAGGACAATGTTGGGAGAGCGGGAGATCAAGCTTTACGAGCAAGTTGATGGACTAAAATTCCAATGTAAGGCCCTAAAGAAAGACAGAGCCGAGGTTGTCTCGAAGGTTGTTCCCTCCATAGCAATGGAATTATACCACAACGATGAGGTGGGGGAGATCATTGGGAAGCTAGTGAACACAACTATCTTCTATGGTACATGTATGACGTTGGAAGAGATTGCCGAAACCAATAAGCCTGTGGTTTTGTCAGAGGTACTTTACTACCGCCCAACGTCTGAGGAGGAGTATAATGATGCTGGTAATGCATTTGCTTCAGAGTACCCCTTTCTTGCAGAAGCCACCAAGGATCCCCTAGCACCAATAGAAGATCTCCTCTCTAAAAGGCCTCGAAAAATTCAGCCTCCGTCTCCAACCTAGAAGACTGCCTCTGCCAGACCATGTTAAGAGGATCTAATGTCCACAATAGGTACTTGAAGACTGCCATGTTGGGACCCCAAGGGTGGTATGTACCCTTTGAACAATGATGATTAATAGGCATGTGTCTATGCGTTAAACAATTTATCTTTATTTCTAGGCTTCAACCCATGTTTCGGATAATTGTTGGGTAATTTTTTGTTGGCTTTGACCATATTTAGTCTTATTAGTACCATTTAGGGGACAATGTCCCTCTTTTGATATCATGCTTATCTTCTCTTACGCTTATAACAAACGTACACATACATCCTAAGGTTGTAACCTTATTGCGTGTATTTTGGACCAAGATTTTCAGCAATCGTATAATTTGACTGCAACAGAGGGTCGCGACCCACTCCGTCTTTATCCTTAAGATACAAAGGGCTTAGAATACCCTAAGTCTTGTAGGAAAGTTAATGTGAATTGTAACGGATGTTATTTGTATACAAGACATGTGTCTTGAACCATCCTTTGACATTGAAACTTGTAAAGTACTTGGCTGAACAAACCTTTGTTGTAAAAAATGAAACAAGAGATTTGAGGGAAATGCGTTATATCATTAATTGGGTAGGGAGGATTACATCATTTTAAGAAATGAACACTAGGACGCCTACCATTAATGCTTCTTTCCCCAAGTGAGAAGAATGCGTTACATGAATTTGAAAAACTTAGCTGAATGCTTTAAAAGTAGTAAGTCTTAGACGTAAAACTTACGAAGGTTGGTACCATTCCAAGTCCTATCCATGACCTCTCCTTTAAGCGTTGCAAGCTTATAAGCTCTGTTTCCGTAGGCTTCCGATATGATGTAGGGTCCCTCCCATGTAGGCCCTAGCTTTCATTAGTATTCAGCCTTGCTTGCGCTATTTAGCCGAAGGACATATTCACCTGGCTTGAATGTGGAGGGTCGAACTCGGTTGTTGTAGTACTTTTCAAACTTTTTCTTATAGGTAGCCTCTTTTATTGAGGCTATTTCTCTTCTTTCCTCAAGAAGATCAAGGTTTTCCCGAAGCCTTTCTTTATTTGTTTTTTCCTCAAAGTTCTCAATGCGTTCTATTTCGATGCTTATTTCAGAGGGTATAACAGCCTCCGTTCCATAAGTGAGGCTAAAAGGAGTCTCCCCATGGCTTGATTTGGGGTGCGTCCTTTGCGCCCACAGAACCTGGGGTAGTTCATCTACCCACCCATGATGGCTTCGTCCTAACCTCTTCTTGATTCCGTTAACAATGTCTCTGTTGGCGACTTCAACTTGTCCGTTACCCTGAGGATGGTACACAGACGTGAATGACTATTTGATCTTTAGGCCATCGTAGAAGGACGGGAATACTCCTTCAACGAATTGTTTTCCGTTGTCAGAGATGATGATGTGAGGGACCCCAAATCGACAGATTATGTGTTCCTACACGAACTTTTCCATATGTCTTCCTGTTACTGATGCCAAAGGCTTGGCTTCTACCCATTTGGTGAAGTAATCTATGGCTACGAACAAGAATTTTACCCCTCTTAGAGCTACTGGTAGGGTCCGACGATATCGATTCCCCATTGGCAGAAAGGCCATGCTGAAGTGACAGAGGTCATGTCTTACTTAGGCAGTCTTGGAACTCTGGAGTGGATCTGAAACGCTTCACATTTTTGTATTATCTCCATTGCGTCCCTGTGCATGGATGGCCAGTAGTATCCAAGCTTCATTATTTTCGAGACAACAGAGCGAGGGCCTGCGTGCAGTCCGCAGGATCCTTCATGTACCTCGCAAATGATGTTCGAAGCTTGCTTTGGCCCCACACAATGAAGCCATGGAGAGTAGAGATTATCCCCAATAAGTCTATATTGGGGAGCCTTGACCCTTACCTTTCTTGCAAGCTTAGGATCTTCTGGCAGAATACCACTGATCAAGTACTCCCTTATCGAAGTCATCCAATTGGAGCCTTCTTCGAGTTTGACGTCAGACACTTCGCTTCGTTTTATTGACCTATCGGCCAATACTTCCACTAAGACTTCCTTTGTTAAGTGAGCAAATGCCATCGAAGCCAGCTTGCTTAAGGCATCTGCTTTTTTTTTTTTTTGTTTTGCTTTCTGCGAACATGTGCTACATCATAGGACTCGAACTCTTGAAGGAGTTCTTAGCTTTATCCAAATACTGTTTGATGGTGGGCTGCCTTGCTTCGTAGGAGCCCTTGATTTGGTTGGCGACTAGCTGCGAGTCCACAAAAATGGAGAGGTCACGGACCTCCATGTCCTTTGCAAGTCGGAGGCCAGCTAACAAATCTTCATACTTGGCTTCATTGTTCGTAGCCACGAACTCAAAACGTAGTGCATAAGTATACTCCTTTCCCTCCGGACTAACTAGCATTAGACCTGCTCCTGATCCATCGGAGCTTGAGGCTCCTTCAGTGTATAATTTCCAACCCTCCTTCGTCTTTGTGGGCTTTTCCTTAGAAACTTCCTTGTCTTTACTGGGTCCGGAGGGTGTTTCAGCGAGAAAATATGCAAGTATCTGACCTTTGACGGAGTTTTGACCCTTGTACTCTATCTTATGTTCTCCCAATTCGATAGCCCATTTGGCTACTGATGAAGCGAAAAGTGTACCGCTTTTAGGGGGTCATTTAAGCCCTAAATCGTATTTATTTGATCAAATATTGCCCTAAATCGTTCCTTTTGTCATTTTAGGTACTTTTGAGAAGAAATCTGGAAAAGGAAGCATTTTGGACGTTTTTGGAGCATAAAAGTGAAGAAAACGACAAAGTCTCAAAATTATGCTGGAAAGTACCTTTGACGGCGTCAGGAATTGGTCCAGACGGCGTCATGGCTTGGCAAAAGTGATGGATGTGAAAATTACTCATGATAAGCCAGAGAATTTTGCATGAAAAATCTGACGGCGTCACCCTTTGGAGTGATCAAGGTCGTCACGGTTTAAATTAAAGAGGGACGGCGTCAAGCCATATTCTGACGGCGTCAAGCTTTGATAAGCCAGAACGGATTTTGGAGGTCTAAAGAGGGACGACGTCAGGAAGGCCATCCGGGAACCCTAAAAGCGGCGAGGTGACGGCGTCAGGATCCATAACGTGACGCCGTCAGCCCTTAAACTCTATATATAGTTTTGCAATTTTTTGTCATTAGTGTGGAACTTATTGTGTGTAACTTTGGAGGAGAAACCCTAAGACGAATTTCTGCCATTTTTAAGGGTTTTCATACCCTTGGATCTCCCATGTTTAATTGAAGATAAGTGATTATTTAATCATTCAATATGTCTATGTGTTGTTTGATTACATCTTGTTCTTGTCTTTTGATTAACATGCTAGGCTAGATTTATCTTGTGTTTTCTTAGATCTAATGAAACCTAGCTATTGATTATTGGTTATTAGTGTGTTATTAGTTGTATTGGATGATTGTTCATCGATGTTAGGCTTAAGAAAACTGGCTAACTTCCTATTCGGTAACTTGCTTGAACGTCTTAAGAAACATGAACCAATGCGTACTAAGGTTTTTATGGTTGTATTTAATGCATGAGCGAATTCTAGTGATCCCATGTTAGGAGCTTCCTAGCCGGCTCGACATAGGAGTGAAGTAGGAGTTCATAGAGTTGGGGAAGTACGTACGCCACCCCACGATTGGTATTAAGGAATACACCCGTCATCCACGCAATTAATACACACTAATCAACCGGTAAAAGATAGTTAGGGAGTAAGGAAATCTAAGTAAACACATTTCTCTCCATATAAGTTTTACCAACTCTTTTCATTTTCGTTATTTTATTTTATTTACATTCGTTGTAATTTGGGTTAGTTGACTAGCAACTAATTCCGCCCACTCCTTGAAACCCGAGATTTTACTTGCTTTCATAAAAATATAAAAATACAAAAAATAATCTTCCTTCACCCTTAGACCTATTAGAGTAGTTTTTCATACCTAACGAACACTATTCCCTGTGGAGAACGATCAATCCCCCGTACTTACCACTACACTATACTACATCGGTCAGGTACACTGCCTGGTGGGGTTGTAAGCCTCTTGAGATCCCTCGAGAGGTAAAACCTGTTGTAAGGTTGCAAAACCACGCATCAAGTTTTTGGCGCCGCTGCCGGGGAATAGTTATTGTTTAGGTTGAATTTTTATTTTATTAGGTCTACTCACTAGATTCCTTTCTAGTGAGATTTTTATTTTATTTTTCTAGGTTTTCTTTAGTCTATCTTTTTTTTTTCTTCGTTTCTTTGTTCGTAACCATTACCATCCGACATCATGGAAGGTGGTAATATCCTCGATCCCAACAACCCACCACCACCTCCTAGAGCCCGTACCTTAGGAGAGTATTCCCGTCCTAGCCACCATGGCTATCGAAACACCATTGAGCTCACTCAAGGAGCCAATGTCACTCCCTTGCGATCCGACACCATCCGGTTGGTGCAAAGCGGATGCGCATTCCATGGACTTCGTTCTGAAGATCCTAATCAACATCTCAAGGACTTTCTCAAAATTGTTGATTCTATAGACCTTGATGTTGCCACTCGAGAGACGACCCGACTGCGTCTCTTTCAATTCTCTCTGCGGGACCAAGCTAGTCAATGGCTAGAGCGTCTACCCGCAGGATCCATCACCTCTTGGGATGATCTCACCACTCGTTTCCTTGCTCAGTTTTTCCCACCGGGAAGAACTACCAAGCTAAGGAATGATATCTTGATGTTCCAACAACGTCAAGGCGAAACCCTCTACGAGGCATGGACTCGATTCAAGGACTTACTCCAAAAAGTCCCTCACCATGGCATGGATCCTTGGCTACAAATCCAACGATTTTATGATGGCGTAAACCATCAAACTAGAAGAACCATAGATTACACTGCCAATGGGAGGCTGAGCAGGCTCAGTGTAGATAAGTGCTGGGAAGTCATTGAGGACTTAGCACAGTACGAAGAAGAAGAATGGAATGACTCAACATTCTCGGAAGAAGGGACCTTAAATGGTATAAGTGCAACCCAAGAACAGCTATTCAAAAACATAAAAAGGCAGGTTGAGAAATTAATGAAAGCCGAGACACCTATGGCTAATGAGAATCCCGATGAGTGTGTGAACACAATTGGTAAACATACGTTTCATCAATTCTCACGACAAGATGAATTTGAAGGGATAATGCTAACTTTCGTGAACAACCAAGAGAAACGGATCCTGGAATTAGAGACTCAATTGAAAAACACCCAAGATATGTTCATGGAACTAGCAGAAAAATTTATCGCGAGAATAAAGGAGAAAATTAGGGAAGAAGCTTCACACAAAAAGATCGAGAAGATCTTTGAACTCCCGGTCCCTAATGAACCATACAACGAATGGGATGATGAAACCCCTCTCCCCGAGCCTTCACCTTTAAAACCCTCTTATCCATTTGGATCCCCTCGCGAGAAAGAGAATTCTCAAGATCATAGCATTTTCGTGGGAAACATGGTTGTCACGCTCCCTAACTTTCATGAAGCTAGGAAACGATCTTTTGGCTTTAAGCCAGGTGTGAGAAGAACTAAATTAAAGCACACCCTCATTTCGAACACCCCCTAGAAAAGTTCCTCTCACTCCCTGAATACCTGCCGTGATGGAAATTGGAACCTGAATGTGACGTCAACCGGCCCTTTTCAACATTTTACTACATCCCGTGACAGTAACAAAACATTTGACCCAGGAGGAACTTGTTAACGAGACTAGCTATCAGGATTATTGACCCTGACTAGCTGCTCCCTTAAAGTACAAGGGGCTCATTTGTAAACTGGAAAAAAGTGGTAAAATACGCTGGTATGACGGCGTCAGCCTATGAACGTGACGCCGTCACCCCGTCTGCACAGCAATAATAACTTTATTTCCATCACTTTCATCACAAACCCCACAAACCATATCCACTCCAACCCCACCTTCGAATTTCCCAGACCAATTCGCCAACTTCCGCTACCAATCTTCACGTGGTAAGTAATTTTTACTCATTCTTTTCGCTTCAATTACTCATAGGATTCTTAAATTTCGAAAATCCCCAACTCATGAAACCCTAGGATTGATTCATGCTTAGAACTCATAATGTCCTTTAATTAGTGTTATTTAGCAATAATTAAAGCATTTGATGATTGGCAATCAAATGGGTCTATTCACTAATTGGGAGGCCACGAATTTGAACCATAACCTATGATCCAATCACCCATTTTGCTGTAAAAAGGGGCGTTTGGTTTATAAGCTTAAAGTTTGGATATTGATTTTTCCCTCGTAATTTTGGATTTGAATTTGGTCGAACCTGACGGCGTCACCTAGCAAAGGGTGACGGCGTCAGACCTGTCTGATGCTCCACCAAGTCTTTAATTCACATATTAACACTTTTGTTCCTCCTTGCTTTGTTCCAGATAATGAGTAAGCGTCAAAGACCTAGCCGAGGGAGTTCTTCCAGATCTCAACAAGAGAACTTTGGAGACACGGTCCTCAGTTGGGGTGTCTTTGATGACGATGCTGCCACAACTAAATACACCCAATTGCTACAGCATAAAGTTGAAAATGGGGCTGTGGTAGATTGGAGCTTTCTGAGGAGGGAAGGTCTTGAGCAAACCTTTCTCCAAAGCTTTCAGACGGATGAGTTTACTGGCCCTCAGTGGGAAAGCCTGTTTAGAATTCAAGAGCCGGTCTATGACGAATTGGTACGTGAATTCTTTGCCACTTTTCACTTTGACATGGCTGAGGCAAGGACCGATGTGGGCAGAACCACAATCTACTTCAGGCTGGGGGGTGAGCTTAGGACGTGCTCGGTTACTGAGTTTGGATGGAGACTTGGGTTGTATAATCAGCATGAAACCACTCAAGCAGGGTTCATGCCTAGGTTGTTGCATGGAGAGTCGATAAGGAATGATTTTAGATGTTCCATGTTCTGGCCTACTATTGGGGATGGGATGTACACCTCGACTACTGTGGCATCTCAAATCAGGGAGCCTAGGGTTAGGTTGACCCATAGATGTCTCACCTACAGCTTGACAGGGCGTCACAGCTCTCACCACCGTGTCACTGCTTCAGACCTCTTCTACTTGTACACCATTTACTCAAATGAGGTTTACTGCAACATCCCATTTTGGGTTGCTAGCTTTCTGCATGGTGGAGTTGGGGAAAGGGAAGGAGACAGGATTTATGGTGGGATGTTTATCACCCGGCTGGCCCGATCCTATGGAGTCCTCAGGCCCGAGGTCATGAGGTATTTGAGTGGTGATGCATGCAGTACAGTGAAGGTTAGGTCCCTGAAGCAGATGGAGGTGGTTATGGAGATGCATGATGGGACCTTTATGTGGTATCATCCAGACGAAGCTGAGAGTGATGATGGTGGGGATGATGAGGAGGAGGAGCATCAGCAGCAGCAGCATGGGGGTTATGAGGCTGGTACAGCAGATTACTACCGGCACATGAGCAGAGGGGATTGGCAGGCTCACCAGGGGGCATGGATGGGCCAGGTTGATACTTGGAGGACCCGGGTGGACGAGAGGTTCGACTGGATGTATGATCACACTGTTCGTCAGATGCAGCACTTATCTACGCATGATCAGTTGGACCCACACCTGCAGATCGACCCTTTCCCGGGACGTGAGCAGGACTACCCACCATATGGGTACTACGGGCATCTCCCTCCTGACTATGACTATCGCCAAGGTCCCCCACCCCAGTGATGCTTTGATTTGATGTTTTGATATTTGAACAATTTAATCTATGGTTGTATGTTCTGGAACAATTTGGTCTGTAATAGTTTAGGATAAGGCATCTTTTGGCCTTTAAACATTTGTGACATTGATTTTCTTTATTGCATGCAAGCCTTTCTTTGATTGTTTATTTATTTATTTGTTTGTTCGATTTTATTTGTTTCCGTATGTGTGTTTAATTTTTATTATTATTGATTCATGTTCAAAACTAAATTGTGAAAATGCTTTATCTTGTTTTTAACTTCGTCTTAACTACATATAAAGGTATTTTGCAAAAGATAAGTGTAAGGGAAATCTAAATCGGTTTATTAGAACAAATGAACATGAATCGTAATAATAATAAATTGACATACATATTAGTATTTGTTGAGTCAAATGCTTGTATCGAGTCATAATGATGTTTTGTAGGAATTCCAGGAAGTAAGGTATAGGTTTTTCCAAAATTTTTCCGGAAACTTAACATGAGAATTCTGTCAGATCATTTCTGACGGCGTCAGGTTTAATTTTCTGAAAATTTTTGAAAGTTTTGTTTTCATAAAAAGTTTTTATTAAATCTCTAACTTATAATCTCCAGGAATCTGCAAAATTATCATTCCACAAGCATTATATCCTTATATATAGAATTTATCCCGCCGATGTTATGCAGGTTTTCGTGTTTGTTTTCTCAGGTTTAACAGGTTATTTTGGACAAGGAAATGTTTGTTGGATCAAGCTTATGGCGATGCATTAGTCATGGAGCTTCAACATTACTTTGGAAGAAGATTTAACCATGTTACCTCTTCATCCACCGAGCGAATCAGGGGAGTATTTGATTTCATTCTTTTACCTTATTTACTTTTACATTTGTTATTTGAACATTGGGGACAATGTTCATCTTAAGTGTAAGGGGGGGTAAAAGTACGATACTTTAGAGAATGCTATTGCACTTGATTTTTGTTTGTTTAATAGTAGATGTATAATAAAACTGAGATAAATACCTGTTAGGGCAATTTTAGTGCCAAATTTAAATTTTTTTACAACATTTAGGAGTGAAACTTTGATCTTAATGAGCGTCTCACGGATAGGAGTTATATGACTAGCACAAAAACCGTACCACTAAAAAATTTTCCACCCCCAAATATGTGAGGTTCGCCCCTAGAATTGGTAGGAAAAGCATTTATGCTATGATGTGTGTACCGGTAGCACTTAGATTCTAGAACTTGCGTTAGGACCATTCCGAGGCCACAAGTGAGACTACATTCGTGTAGTTAGATTTACTACATGATAAGAGGCATTAGGATTAACCCATTGTTTTACACCTGTGTTTTTGTTATAATTACTTTGGCTACATTTGTCAAGTAATTCTCCCACACCTTTGCGTTGTACTCATTTTTGGTACACGATACCCCTAGTACACCCCTCAAAGCCTATCTTTTCGTTTCGACCTTTGAGCATTTTACTTAAAGGAAGAATTTGTTACACCCCACTTAAATGTACACCCAAATCGCCTTAGCCTACCTTGTATGCACTCATTTTTAGTGCATTATTGTGACAGCATTTGTTTAAACCCAAGTTAATTATCTAATTGATTACATGGTTGCTAAGTCGAGTCATATCCTTGTACATATTGTTTTGGGACGATTGGGACTCATGGGTAAAGTACTAGTGTAATGGAGTAATGGGGAAGAACATCATTTATTACTCCCATATGTGCTAAATATTTTAAAAGTACTCCAAGTTTTTCGATTATCTTAATTCAAGTCATTAGAATAGTTATTTGTAAAGTTATGTAAAATTTCAAGTCTAAGGGGAATGCAACGCCCCTATGATGTATTATTTTGGATGGTAGGGCAAAAGTGTATGCAAAAAAAAAAAAAAAAAAAAAAAAAAAAAATCGAAAAAATCAAGAAGGCCATCCGGGAACCCTAGACACGGCGAGGTGACGGCGTCAAGTCCTATAACGTGACGCCGTCAGCCCTTAAACTCTATATATAGTTTTGCAATTTTTTGTTATTAGTGTGCAACTTTGTGAGGAGAAACCCTAAAGACGAATTTCTGCCATTTTTAAGGGTTTTCATACCCTTGGATCTCCCATGTTTAATTGAAGATAAGTGATTATTTAATCATTCAATATGTCTATGTGTTGTTTGATTACATCTTGTTCTTGTCTTTTGATTAACATGCTAGGCTAGATTTATCTTGTGTTTGCTTAGATCTAATGAAACCTAGCTATTGATTATTGGTTATTAGTGTGTTATTAGTTGTATTGGATGATTGTTCATCGATGTTAGGCTTAAGAAAACTGGCTAACTTCCTATTCGGTAACTTGCTTGAACGTCTTAAGAAACATGAACCAATGCGTACTAAGGTTTTTATGGTTGTATTTAATGCATGAGCGAATTCTAGTGATCCCATGTTAGGAGCTTCCTAGCCGGCTCGACATAGGAGTGAAGTAGGAGTTCATAGAGTTGGGGAAGTACGTATGCCACCCCACGATTGGTATTAAGGAATACACCCGTCATCCACGCAATTAATACACACTAATCAACCGGTAAAAGATAGTTAGGGAGTAAGGAAATCTAAGTAAACACATTTCTCTCCATATAAGTTTTACCAACTCTTTTCATTTTCGTTATTTTATTTTATTTGCATTCGTAGTAATTTGGGTTAGTTGACTAGCAACTAATTCCGCCCACTCCTTCAAACCCGAGATTTTACTTGCTTTCATAAAAATATAAAAATACAAAAAATAATCTTCCTTCACCCTTAGACCTATTAGAGTAGTTTTTCATACCTAACGAACACTATTCCCTGTGGAGAACGATCAATCCCCCGTACTTACCACTACACTATACTACATCGGTCAGGTACACTGCCTGGTGGGGTTGCAAGCCTCTTGAGATCCCTCGAGAGGTAAAACCTGTTGTAAGGTTGCAAAACCACGCATCAGCTACTCTACCTGATTTCTCAGGCTTCGACAGTATCTGCTTAATTGGCTTGTCAGTCAATACCGTAATGGGATGAGCTTGAAAGTACCTTCGAAGGCGCCTTGCAGCATAAACCAAGGCTAGGATTAGTTTTTCTAACTCTGGGTAGTTCAATTTAGCTCCTTGCAGGACCCTGCTAACGAAGTAGATTGGGACTTGCTTTTTCTCCCTTTCAGCTAAGAGTACTGCGCTGATGCTTTCGAAAGAAGCCGCAATGTACATGAATAACACTTCGCCTTTGATTGGGGTTGTAAGTGTTGGCAAGATTTCCATGAACTCTTTTAGCTTTTCGAAAGCGGCTTCCGCCTCATAACTCCATTGAAAAGTTTTCTTATCTGTACACCCCTTAAGTGTTTTGAAGAATGGTAAAGACCGATCTGCGCCTTTCGACAGGAACCTGCTAAGTGCTGTGAGTTTCCCATTTAGGCTTTGTACTTCTTTCAATGACTTTGGAGCTTGTAGATCAGTTATGGCTTTGACCTTCGAAGGGTTAGCCTTAATCCCTTGCTTCGTTATCAAATGTCCTAAGAATTGTCCTTCCTCAATGCCAAAGGAACACTTCTTAGGGTTAAGTTTCATGTTGATTGCCCTCAATTGATCGAAGGTTTCTTGAATGTCGGAGAGTAGGTCTTCCTCAGTCCTACTTTTTATTACCATATCATCAATGTAGGCCTCCAAGTTCCTCCCTATCTACTTGTGGAAGGCTTTGTCAACCAACCGTTGATAAGTTGCCCCTGCGTTCTTAAGACCAAAGGGCGTTTTCTTGTAGCAATAGACACCCTTTCCTGTGTAGAAGGCTGTCTTCTCCTCATCTTCCTCCACCATTTGTATTTGGCGATACCCTTTGTAGGCATCTAAGAAACATTTAAAACGGAACCCCGAGAGGGATTCGACCTTCCAATCAATTTCTGGCAGAGGGTAGCAGTCCTTCGGCCAAGCCTTGTTGATATCAGTGAAGTCAACACACATTCGCCACCCTCCGTCACTCTTCTTTATCATAACTGGATTGGCTACCCAGGTTTGGTATTTTACTTCCCTAAGGATTCCTACTCGTACAAGTTCGTTTACCTCCTTGCAAGCAGCACCATTCCTTTTAGGTGCCAGACTTCGTCTATTCTGCTTAATTGGTTCAATGTGCTTGAACTCATTAAGCTTATGTTCTGTGTCGAAGGGCTTTCCATCTATCATAAAAGTTCTGGGAACCCCCGTCATGTCTGAGTATGTCCATGCGAAGACATCATTGTTGGCTTTGAGTAATTTTTCTAGATCTTCCTTGAAGGTGGCAGGGAGCTGCTTTCCGATTACCACCGTTTGCTCTGGATAGAGCTCATTTACCATAATACGTTCTTCGGCATCAGTACAACTTAGAATGGCCTTCGGAGGCTCCTTCGTACTTTTTGCCAACGTCTCCCACTTTTCCTTGGTTATAACTGGAGAATACGGTGCCTATCCCATAAGGTGTATGGAATTTAACCGCTGCGTGTATGGTGGAGACTACAATACCCATCTTTTGCATGGCAGTTCTTCCTATCAACAAATTGTAGGGAGAGCCAGACCTTACGATAGCGAATGTGAGGGTTTCTGTCTTTGAGAGGTTGCCTTCTCCAATTGTTATCTCCAATGGTACTTCTCCTAGAGGCCACGAATGCTCACCAGAGAATCCCACTAGAGGTATCTTCGAATCGACCCGTTGCGATCTGATCAAAGGCTTGAGCTTAAGGAAACAATGCTCGTATATAATTTCGCAGGAGCTTCCGCAGTCCATGTAGGCTCTGTTTACTTCTCGGTTGGAGATTAAGACTTTGATGACCACTGGGTCATTCGAAGGGACTTGGCCTGCGATAAGGGGAAATGTTACCTCCCCTACTTCGTTTACCTCCTACTCCGTCACCTTTCTTTTCAAGCTGGCTTCGCCCCAACGAACCATGAGTATTGGGGCTTCGGCAGGAGTAGTATCGTTGGCCAACTGAGTGTCGAACATTTTTTCTTTGCCCTTCTTTATACCCTTCACCAAATATGCCAATTGCCCGGACTTTACAGCCTCTTCTATCTGTTTCTTTAGCTCCCTGCAACTGTTCGTATCATGACCATAATCTTCATGGAAACGACAATACTTGCTCGTATCCCTGTTTTTACCCTTGCTTGTCATGCGAGGGGGTGCTTCGAAAGCCTTAGCAGCCATCTCCATTGCAAGTATTTCCTTTGGAGACTTAGTTAAGTTGCTTAGCAAACCATGGTTGGGACCTTTGTTGTATGGAGAAAACCTGTCTCTGTTTTTGTTCTTGTTCTTTGATCCTTCACACGTAGAATGCTTCGAAAACTTTCTCTGTCAATCGGAGCACCATTGGTAGATACTTCCTTTGCCCAATCCAGGTATAAGTCTTTTCCATTAACCCTTTGTAAGTTGTTGGAAGGTCAGTGGACAAGGATTCCACCAAACTTCGGTTTCACAGGCTATGTACGAAGCCCGAGATACGCTGATCTTCATGTAGATCCAGAATCTGCAGAGTTTCATCAGTGTACCTAGTGACGAAAGCCCTTGTACTTTCGTTCTCCTTTTGTTTGATATTGTGCACTGTCAGATGAGTCCTTGTAAACTTCTTTTGCTGACTGAAGTGTGATCGAAACTTAGCCTTGAGATCATCAAGATTGACAATGCTCCCAGGCTTTTGCCCATTCCACCAAATACGGGCAGAATCCCGCAGAGTGTATGTAAACATGTGACAGGCCACAGGCATAACCCACTTTTGCATCTTAATAGCCCCTTCGAACAAATGCAGGAAATTGTCCGGATCCCCCTTCCCATCATAAGTCCCAATATGCGAAGGCATTTTTAACCCATCAGGCAATGGGTAGTCTTCTATCCACCTAACGAAGGGTGTAGCCGAACCCGTAGGGACCGAGTATAGACAATTATAGGGTGGTGCATACATAGGAACAGTATTGTATGGAGTATGATTAGGGGGTACTCCCATAGGAGTTTGGCTAGGGTAGGACTGATAAGGTGTGTTCATGCCGAACGGATAACTATTTCCCATGGCATACGGAGGGTGCCCGAAAGGTATGCTCCCATAAGGTTGAGGGAGACTAAGGTTGCTAGGTTGTCCATTTACTGGATGATATAAACCTTGAGGATAAGACTGAGTTTGAAACAAGGGGTACATACCATTGGGAGGAAGACTTCCTCCCATGTTAATTGTAGGCGGATTGCCTTCTACGCCTGATGCGTGAGAAGGCTGCAACGGAACCCCTGCTTCAGTCCTTCCAAGATGAGCTGCTAATAATGGAGGCAGGTTCACCCCCGTCTCTTCCCTTCGTTGGCTCCTTCCATTGGAGCCTTCGGTAACCACCTCTTCTCTTCTAGTTGGAGCCCTTTCCGGGACTCCTTCGAACCCGACGGACCTTCTGCCTAGCCTTCGACCAACTGGTGACCCAATCCTAAGGGGCCGAGAGTGTTGCTCCTTGGGCCGGAGGCCTAGGCTCTATTTCTATCTCTTCATCATACTCGTCACTTGAGTATTCCAACTCCCTTTGCATCTCAGCATTCCTAACTTGCCTTTTGCGAGCCCTTAAGAGGGATTCCAACGCTTCGTGGATGGCTTTGACAAAGGCTGGGCTAATAATAGTCTCCGGATTGGCTGATGACGAAGCATGATTGTTGGGTGTTACTTCTGGGTGAGAACGTGTTGTGAACGTGGAAGCGGTTATTGGGGGAAGGTTGTTGGAGTCGTTAATTGGTATTGGCGCCAAGGTCGAGAAACCCGGTGGGGGAGTATCCTCTCCCCCTTGATCCATGTCGGATATATAGTGAAAGTAGTTGGTTGGTTATAAGCTTGGAAATAACGAGACCAATTGTAGCGGTCCCATGGATGACGCCACTGATTGTACAATAAATTGCACGACCAGGCCTTCGATGGTGATCAAAGGATTTATGGGGTGTTGAGGTTGCGCCAAGCTTGTCTTTAACCTGAAATAAGAAATACTAAGACACTACGTTAAGTGATTGTGCAGGGGTTGGACCCTGCGAACCACCTTCGGCATGCGAATAAGTATGTGTTATGATAAGTTGGTAGTAAATTGAGAGAGTGAAGTTAGCATACCCTTGTTCCTGCTCGTCTAAGCTATTTATAGGGGAGAAATAGGCCTTAGAGAGCACTTGCACATATATCAGAGATCATGGGGGCGTCCCATGATTTGTGGTAACCGCTAGGGCTTTGTGACCCACGTTCTCCTTCTTGGTGGGAAAGCCTAAGGAAAGAGGGGACGTGGGTATGACCAGGTCAGAATGGTTCTCCGTCCTAGTTCCTACGAAAGAGATACCCCGAAGGGCTTAGGGCTTCGATTGGCGGATTCCCACATGGTAACCACTTTATAGATGAATGGTTTTACGCCAATGAAACGTGTTAAGAGATTAACCTGGGCCTCCGAAGAGAGTGCTTCACACAGGCTCGAAGGGGTGTCCTTCGACCCGTTCGAAGGGTACATCATCAAATGGATTAGGCTATTTTATGTTTAAATACTTGTCAGAGACAATTGGGTCGAGCTCTAACCCAACAATCTCCCCTTATTTGAATATACAAATAGGCTAATCTAAATCAGTAGTAAGTGAGCATAACGGCTTCTTCTTACATACTAAATTACAACAAGGAATGAAGTAATGGAAAGATACAGTCTTATTCCTTATTATAGCTGAACAAAAAAATTATACTCTGAATCCTTGAACTATCATCGTCAGAGGTTCAGAGTTACTATGGGTTCAACATGTTTAGTATTGTAACTGGCTATCTTAAATACTGGTCAGAGACTATTGGATCAGCTAATCTACCCCACAAAATCCCCATGTTTAAATACAGAGATAGCCTAAATTAAATCAATTGTGAGTTAGCATAAAGCCTTCTTCTTATAAACTGACGCACAACAAAGAATTAAAATAAAAAATCAATAAAAATTGACCTTTTGTTGTTAATGTCTTCAGCGAAGTTTCTTGAGGATCAAGGACTATTCCATTCACCGAACACTCCCCGATGCGCCTTTTGAGCATAATCTGAAGACATACCATCCTTCCCCTGATGCCCCCCTTCAATCGCCTCTGATGCCCCATCATTTAGTAGCCTCTGATGCTCCTTTCTCCTAATTTTGTTGCTACTGAGAATAACCATTTTTCATACCTATCATAACTACTCTTCATAGCTTGTGAGAACTTATACTCGCACTTTCACAAGAACCACTGAAACAGAAATTTAAGGATGAAAACATTTACTCAGGACATGTTATCCTAGTGAACTTATCTTTGAACGAAGGGACTTGCAAAATTAGTACTAAGAAGAGTGTGGTTAAAAGAACTGGAAAGGAGGCTGATGGAGCTTCTTCTGCACAAGATCGTCATGATAGTACACGATCTTGTAGAAATGAAGCATAATGATTTTCGGGTAGGGTATATTTTGTTGGGGTTTGAAGAGGATGGTTTTGGTTTTGTGTTATTAGTCATTCAAGAACGGCTATGGATTATTAGCAATCATTCAAGAACGGATATGGATTAAGAGAAACCCACCTGCTCTAATACACTTGTTGGTCCACACAGTTTGAGCAAATGACGATACCTTACTACTAATAATAAAAATAACATCAAGTTCACCCAAAACCACAATAACACCATTTGTACTTTTCAACGTTTATAAATCTTATTAGAAATAAATCAAAGATTTACAAGGAATAGTTTACGGTACACTATTTCGGTTGATGACAAATGAAACTCTCCTATTAGAACGACAAGAGGCAGCTAGCTTTGCTTTGTTCATTCCTAGGAGAGGAGGATCCTATCAACTATAATACTTTGTATTACTTTATGTGTTTGTTTAAGATCTCTCCTTGCCTTCAGTTTTTATAGAAGGAGAAGTACTGTGGATTCACATGGGTACACTAGCTAGCCAACTTGCAATAGAAAGCACGTGCCTAGTATGCTAGGTTTAAGCATACTTTTGGTTTACCAGTGCTGACAACTATTTGTACCAAATGTTACTTTCTCTTCTTTTGATAAGTCCTTTTGCTTATCTTCCCAAGAAGTTTCCCATCCAGACTTCAGAGACTAATTTGCTCTTCAGAGTCAGAAACACATTTGTCAGATCTCAGTGACTCTGGTGTTGTTTGTCAGACTCAGCTTATAAAGTGATTCTTCAGGTGGTCTTCGACTTCCCTGAAGCTTGACTGTTGATTGAGCTTTATACAACCCTCACTGATTTATTTTATCAGTGAGTTTCACCCTCAGATAACCATCAGGGAGTAACACCCTCTAATAACCTTCAGATAGTAACACCCTCTGATAGCTATCAGGGAGTGACTTACTTTCTGATTTGTTATTAGTGAGTGCTTTACTCTCTGATCCTTATCAGAAACCGATCTTCAATGAATGTATTAGACTATTTTTTGTTTAAATACTTGTCAGAGACAATTGGGTCGAGCTCTGACCCAACAAGTATTATACCGCCAAAATGGTTATTAAACCATTTCTTCTTCAACTAACACATTTATCATGATCTATTACTTCCTCATTTATACTTTATTTACATCTCCAATTAACCATCTTCATCCACTTTTTCAAATCTCATTACATTTAAAGAGGTGCATCACGGCGCATAATGTGGGTGCATTAGAGTGCATCGTGCATCAAAATCAAAGTGATGCATGAGAGTGCATCACTTTGATTTTGATGCACGATGCATCAGACGCATAAAAGTGGTGCATCAAGGCACACAATGAGTGCATCACGATGCATAAGGTGTGCATTTCACAAGATGTAGAAGTGGTGCATCACGGCGCATAAGGAGTGTATTAGGGTGCATAAGTAGTGCATCATGGTGCATATTAAGTGCATAACGGCGCATAAGGTGTAGATTTAAATAAATCAGCGCATAGCATAAAGCGCATACAATATCATAATGCACACTTATTAGAAATCGTAGGATATGACAAATGTCATGCATCCAACCATTATTTTCGAAAAGTTCATTTTGGTAAATTATATTTGCGCCGTCCATTTTCGTATTTTAGTATATAGATGGTTCAGTTAAGAAATTTTCTCCAATGATAATGATAACACTAATACAATGGGGTTTTCGTTGTATTAAAGTTGCTTGGTTAAAAAGTTATAAAAGAATCAAAACCATGTTTTTTCTTTTACTTTTATAGATCGACAATTTCTCTGAAATAGCTTAATTCGTTAAGCAATTTCAAAGCGAGAATATTTAAGATCAAATAATAACAATGTTAGCTTTTATATTTTTTAGAAAGTGATGGTCATTTGTGTGTATTCTATATAGTGTATCGTGTGGAATTATCATGCTATGTAAAGGCTTGTGTTGGACTTTGTAATAAAAATGCTCAAGTAAAGAACATAAGCCCATGTCCAACACAAGCCCACCCAAGGCCTTTTAGGGCAACAAAGGCCATCCCATCTCCTATAAATACCACACTCTCACACTCATTTTGTGTGCCTCTAAGAGTGGTAAAGGTGTGAGAGTGTGTGTGTGTTTTGTAATTTTCTTTAAGTTCTATTATGGCAATATAAGCATTCGACTAGAGTTTTATTTACACGCATCATCTTCTCTTTTCATCTTTACTATTCTTCTTTATCATTAGAGTGTCACGTTATTGTTAAGAGTAGTATTAATATAGCTTTAGTTTGTTGTTTAAGGTTCGGTAATTTCTAGTTCTACAAGTGGTATCAATCGCCAAACATAGATTTAGGTATTCGTTGTGTTTGTTTTGCAATTTACGTGGGTATTTTAAGCAAAAAGGTTGGAGTTTTTTGTTGTTTTGGTGCGTATTGGATAAAAAGGTTGTAACTTTTTGTGGTTTACGTGCGTTTAAGGGCAAAAGACGTGATTTGTGTGAGTTTAACGTGGGTTTGTGAAGTGTTGCGCATAAAAAGTTCATCATCAAAGGTCCAAAGTTCGAATCTGCTTGCTTCTCATTCATTTTTATCATTTCTTGTACAAGAAATCTGATAAAAAGGGTCCCACAACGTCCTTGATAATCCACTTTCTTGTATAAGAAAGTTGATTCGAAGTGCCCCAATCGCGATAAGTTAGGGTTTGTCGCATTTCAAAGTGCGATAAGCTAGGGTTTTATCGCATTTGGAACTTGACTGGTTATCGCAGTTGAGACTTGGCTGTTTATCGCAGTTCATCAAGCTGAAATTATCGCAGTTGAGATTATCGCAGTTGAGACTTGGCTGTTTATCGCAGTTCATCAAGCTGAAATTGTCGCAGTTGAGACTTGGCAGTTTATCGCATTTCACAAAGTTTCTATCGCAATTGACGCTCGGGAGAATTTTCGCTATTCAGATCTCGGACAACAAAGGGTTATCGCGATTACTTCTCGGACAACAAAGAACTTTCGCATTTGGCAGTCTTGACCCTTGCACTATACATAAACTTTGCTCAACTTAAATAACTTTTATAAATTTGCTTCGATTGTGATTTCTTCAACAACAAAAGTGAACTCGGTATTTTTGCGCTTGTATAAGTGTAGAAAATACTTCGACAATCAGATATCTACTCTCTTGTATAAGAGTGTTAGATCGTTTTATATAAATTATCAATTTATATAAATTAGATATTTCTATCTAAATTGAAATTTTACCATAATTTGTATAAATTATGGTCAAATTGAAATTTCTATAGAAATTGATATTTTATCTAAATTCTAATTTACATAACTTTTGTCGATTCTGTAATCTTTTATTTTTGTTTAAATTATTGTCTAGTCAAATTTAGTAACTTTATTTAAATTGCTTTGTTTATCTAAATTGTAAACTCAAAGATCATCAACAACATCATCAAAGCTTTATCTTCAACAATCACAACACCTATTTCTTTGCATCGATCCTGAATCAATCAACCTTATCATACAACAACAACAATGACTACTCAACAAGACATACATGCAGCTGGTGCTGAAAACCGTCCTCCCATGCTAGAGAAAGGTAGTTATCTTCCATGGACAAGCCGTATGCTTCGTTACTTGAAAACAAAACCTAATGGACAAGGCAAACTTCTGATCAACTCCATCAAGAATGGTCCTTTCAAACCTCGTGAGATTCAAGAAGCTGGTGATCCGAATCAAAATCCTCCTGTTCCACCATCTTGTCGTACTCAGAAAGAAGAAGAATACACAGAAGAGGATTGGAAACAGATTGAAGCAGATGACTTAGCCATGCACCTAATTCAACTTGGTTTACCACAAGAGATTTTTTGTGCTGTTGACAGCTGTGAAACTGCTTATGATATGTGGGAACGAGTTAGGAGGCTATGTCATGGAACTGAAATTGGTCAACAAGACATTGAAAACAAGCTTCTAACTGAATGGGAGAAATTTTCATCCACTCCAGCTGAACCAATTGAAATCTACTACACAAGGTTTTGCACTATCATGAATGAACTCATAAGGAACAACTTAACACCAAAACAGATTGTCCAAAACATCAAGTTTCTTAACAACCTTCCAGAGGAATGGGGACGATATGTTACAATTGTTAATCAGACAAAGAACCTTCATGAAGTGAACTATGATCAGCTCTATGATTTCTTGAAACAAAACCAGAAAGAGGCAGATGAGGTTAGGAAAGAAATGCTTGCCAAAAAACATGATCCTTTAGCATTGATTGCTCAGTCACCATCATCTTCAACAGTGAACACATCATCATCATCAACTCCCACTCAGAACTACATGCCACATGAATACTCTCCACAAACTGCTATCTTCCCACAACAACAATTCTATCCTCATGAACAACAAGTCATTCCACAACAACAATACCCAGAATCACCATACAATCCTAATGATGACATGTCTGCACTGTCTCAAGCATTCACCCTTCTATCAAGAGTTGTCCAAGGACGCTATTCCACACCTACCAACAACAATCAAAGGATTGCATCGAACACTCGCTACAGGCAGTTTGCTCAACCGGGTTTCAACATGGGTCATCAAGGACAAATGGTTGGAGGTTATGGGAATCAACAAGGATATGCTCCTCAGATGGGTAATCAAAATACAGGGCAGTATATGGGAAATCAAAATACAGGTCAGTTTATGGGTAATCAGAATCAGTTGGGTCAAGTTGTTGGAAATAGAAGAGGTCAGAATATGGGAAATCAGGTTGGGAATGTTGTTGCTCCAGTTGCTGGGAATGTTGGGAATATGAATCAAGGAAATGTGTTGAAATGTTTTAACTGTCAAGGTACTGGTCATATGGCAAGAAACTGTCCCTCCAAGCCAAAAAAGAAAGATCCTGAGTATCTTCAGAAAGCTTTGCTCTTAGCTCAGAAGGACAAGGCAGGGTTTCAGTTAAGTGCTGAGGAAAATGATTTCATGGCACTGATGGATGACTCAGAGGATTTGGAGGATATCGATGCCAACTGCATCTTCATGGCAAATCTTCAAGAGGTTAAATATGACACGGATTTTGAAGCACCTCCTGCTTATGATGCTAATATGATATCTGAGGTACCTACATATACTACATGTCACAATAATGAAATATTTGATATGACACCTCAACAAGAACAACATCCTGCGACTCCTACTCTCATTTATGATACATATATGGACTCCCCAAGTTGTAGTAATACTAATTTGGCTACTCCAAATATGAATCCTAACGATGACTTCGAGTCACAGCATACTGAGACTGAAGAGGAAACACGTGCTTTATTTGAATCATTATTGCAAAATTATGGTATTGAAATTGAAAAGGTCAAAAAGATCAATAGCGATGTTAAGGCCGCTAATAAAAAATTGACCACTGAGCTTGAGAAATACAAGGTGAATGAAAAAGCTTTTGAATTTCACCACAAACGACTGTCAGAACTTGAAAATGGTTACAGTGATTCTGTTTCAAGGGAGAAACATTTGCAAATCAAATACGACACTCTTGATGTTAAATTGAACATGCAAATTAAATCCTTAAAAGCAGAAATTTCTGATTTAACCAACCAACTTTCTAAACAAAAATCAACTTGTTCTGATCTTGAAAAAGAAAAGAAAGAGTTGCATTCAAAGTTTTCAAAACGAGAAGATGAACTTCTTGATGAAGTACTTGACAAACAGGAAACTATTAAAAAGTTGGACGAATTGCTTGTAAAAACGGGTCATTCAACTCAAACGATTAATATGTTAATTAACGACAAAAACCCGATTTTATATACAAGAAAGAAAATGGCTCTCGGTTGTGAAAACCCTTGTTATTTCAAGAAAGCTCAGCAAAAACAGAATGTGCTATTTAATGGTAATCTTATAAATGATGTGCATGATCCACCTACTTGTTATGATTCGTATGAAACGATTGAGCTTACGAAAGAGAGTCGAAACAAAATGAGACAATTAAATAGAGAAATCAAACCAATTGATTATAATGAAGCAAACAAACTTGCTGGTGTTCATCTTGTTAAAAAGGAGTCACCTTTGTTTTTCAAAAAACCAGTGGCTGCCACAAAGTTCAAAGTTGTGTCAAAACACCTTTCTAACATCGAACAAATGTACTCTACCGACACTTCCGCAAGTGAAGCTAGAATACTTTTGGCCGATCTTAAAAGGAGAGTTGAAATGCTTCAAGATGTTGTGGCAACCAAAACTAATACTAAAATCAACGATTGGTTTTCAAGTTTTCAAACTGAACAGAAAAAGATGTTCGAAACAGAAATTACTCCCATTGTATCTGGCATACATGCAAGAGCAATTCATGTTGAGAACGCAATTATCAAAGAAGTAACTGAATTTGTCAAGGACCACACATCCTTGGTAATTGAAGCCAATGAAAACATTGAAAAAATCAAAGTTTTGGAAAAACAAAATGACGCACTCTCTGAAGAAGCTCTTTCAACTGATATTATGTCCATTATTTATCAAATGTATTCTGTCGAAGACGATGAAAGACTTCGAGCTGAGACTTCTCAAATTGTTTCAAAATGTGAAAATGCTCTTGCAAAGCTTGAAAAAGAAAATGTCACATATTTTAAACAACTGGATAAGAAAAAGGAAGAATGCAAGTATGATAAAATGTCGTATGAACGTTCTTACAATGAAATGCAAAAACAAATTGATTTTTTGAAGTCTCAGCTTGAATGTCAAAAAGGGAAGGGTGAAGAAATTATTCCAAAATAAAAATGTCAATTTCACAATCTGCTCCTTCACCCTTGCCCAATGAAAAAGCAAAAGAGAAAGTAGTTGTCAAAACACCAAATGTGATAGCACCTGAACTTTATAGGATTAGTACCACTATTGCATCTACCTCTACATCTAAAACATATAGGGCGATAGACAAAAGTGTTAAGGAAAATCCAAAAGAGACTAGGAAAGCTAACACTGATTCAAAGGACAAGAAGATAAATCCTAATGAGTGTGCCTTACCTTCTACAGGAGTAGAAAGTACCTCTAAGAGCAGCAGACCAAAGCCTAAGAGCAATACAAGGAATAGAGTCGCGCCTGCTTCTAAGAGTGATAACAAGAATAAAACGGAAGAAGTAGAAGAACACCCTAGGATTTTATCGCTTTCCAAGAAGAAACTTATGTCATCTGAATGTAATGTTAAAGACAATATTTCTAGTGCA
This sequence comes from Artemisia tridentata subsp. tridentata, assembly GCA_021014915.2. NCBI lineage: Eukaryota > Viridiplantae > Streptophyta > Magnoliopsida > Asterales > Asteraceae > Artemisia > Artemisia tridentata. The sequence goes on from CP139504.1 coordinate 13,936,116, forward strand.
TGTAATGAACCTGTTTGTTTAATGAACAAGAAATCTTTGTCTGAAAATGTGTGTGATGATATTGTTTCTAATGTTGTGCATGTGAATGATAAGCCTGCTAAGAAAGATGTTCCTTCAGAAAATACTGCTAAGACTAGATACATTCAAAGACTTATTGCAAAGTCTAGAAAAACAACTAGTAGTCTGCTGCCTAGGAACTATCTTAAGATGTGCGTATGGATTCCAACGGGTAGAGAATTCAGTCTAGAAAATGGTAGAATAAAAATGGCTAAGGAAGAACCAGTAAAAACCGTCTATGATTGTATTTCTCCTGTTATCCCTAACCCCATGGAACCAAATGATAAACGGTTTCCAAATGCACAATCATCTGTTATTGGCAGGTTATCGAAATATGTCTTTGGATCGTCGACTCGGGTTGCTCCAAGCACATGACCGGGAATCTGAAGCTGCTGATCAACTTTGTATGGAAGTTCATGGGAACAGTTCGGTTTGGAAATGATCATGTAGCAGCTATTCTGGGTTATGGAGATCTACAGTTTGGGAATTTTTTAATCACTCGAGTTTACTATGTCGAAGGATTGGGACACAACCTGTTTTCTGTCGGACAATTTTGTGATGCGGATTTAGAGGTTGCATTCAGAAGAAATACATGTTTCGTTAGGAATTTGGTTGGTGATGATCTCTTAACCGGAAATCGTGGAACCAATCTCTATGCTATCGACATAAACCAAATGGCCTCGTCATCACCAATTTGTCTTATGACAAGAGCTGACGACACTAAGTCCTGGTTGTGGCATAGACGCCTTTCCCATCTCAACTTTGACACGATAACAAAGCTTGCCAAAGACACCATCGTCACCGGTCTCCCTAAATTCAAATACACCAAATAACACTTATGTCCATCATGTGAACAAGGCAAGAGCAAAAAGGCAACTTATAAACCTAAAACCGTTCCTAGTTCGGTTGATAAGTTACATCTCTTGCATATGGATTTATGTGGCCCAATGAGAGTTGAGAGTATCAATGGGAAGAAGTATATTCTTGTGATTGTCGATGATTACTCAAGATATACATGGGTAAGGTTTTTGAGATCAAAAGACGAAGCACCTGGAATCATCATCACCTTTCTGAAGCGAATACAAGTTCTAATTCAAGCTCCAGTTAGGATCGTAAGAACTGACAATGGCACGGAATTTACTAATCAGGAGTTACGAACATATTTTGAAGAAACTGGAATTACTCACCAGACATCAGCAGTTAGAACTCCACAGCAGAATGGGGTAGTTGAAAGAAGAAACAGAACTCTTGTGGAAGCTGCTCGCACAATGCTGATCTATTCCAGTGCACCGTTATTCTTATGGGCTGATGCTATTTCAACTGCTTGTTTTACTCAAAACCGATCCCTAATCCATCCAAGATTCAATAAAACCCCATACGAACTAGTGAACAACAGAAAACCCGATATCTCTTATCTTCATGTATTTGGCGCTTTGTGCTATCCTACAAATGACAGAGAGGATCTGGGAAGATGAAGGCTAAGGGTGATATTGGTATCTTCATTGGTTATTCAGATAACTCGAGGGCATTCAGGGTGTACAATAGAAGAACGAAAAGAGTAATGGAGACGATGAATGTGAAATTTGATGAGATTTCACAAATGGCTTCTGAGAGACTCGCTCTAGAACCCGCGCTTAACCCGATGGCTTCTAATCGTATCGGATTAGGACCCGCACCACAAAGTCAAACTTCTGGACACATCAGTTCAGAACTCACACCCAAGGAGCTCAGTCAACTAACATTGATAAACCTACAAATCAAGAACTGGATAATTTCTTCGAGTTTATGTATGATGAATACTATGGTGGAGCTTCAATAGATACATCACAACAACGTTCCGCTGCACCCGCTCAACAACAACCACCACCACCACTCCAGGATGCATCTACTACAATTGAAGCTGAAGCACCAACTCCCTCCACGTCAATATCATCTACAACTACTCCTGCCGCTCTAGTAATTGAGATTGTTTTACCAACAGTTGATGAGCAAACTCAAACTACACCAAATCAAGAAGAACAACATCAAAACGATGCTGTGTTAGAAGAAGAAGAACCATTTGAAAACCCATTTGCTACGGAATCTGCTGAATCTTCTTCTCGGTTATATGAACCATCAAACACGCATTCGTTAGATTCAAGGTACCCTTCAACGTTAAAATGGACTAAAGACCATCCAATAGAACATGTCATTGGTGAACCTTCAAGGCCAGTACAGACGAGAAGACAACTTGCAACCGATTGTGATATGTGCATCTTTGCCTGCTCAGTCAGTTTAAAAGAGCCAAAGAACATTCGGGAAGCAATGTCAGATGATGCATGGATTGAAGCAATGCAGGAAGAACTTCTCCAATATCGACTTCATGACACTTGGGATTTAGTGCCAAGACCTCTAGACAAACTTGTCATTGATCTTAAGTGGATATGGAAGAACAAAAAGGATGAAGAGATGACTGTAATTCGAAACAAAGCTCGTCTCGTGGCTAAGGGATTTAGACAGGAAGAGGGAATCGATTTTGATGAGTCATTCGCGCCAGTAGCTAGACTTGAAGCGGTCATGATTTTCTTAGCATACGTGGCTCACAAGAACATCACGGTCTATCAGATGGATATCAAGACGGCTTTCTTGAATGGAACTCTGAAGGAAGAGGTGTACGTGAGTCAGCCAGATGGATTCGTTGACAAAGATCATCCCGACTACGTCTACAAGCTCAAAAAGGCTATCTATGGTCTAAAACAAGCCCCACGGGCATGGTACGATGAACTCTCATCTTTCTTGCTGTTAAATCATTTCACCAAAGGAACAATTGACCAGACCTTGTTTACCAAAAAGTTTAAAGATGACATTTTGATTGTTCAGATTACGTGGACGACATAATCTTTGGGTCCACTAATCCTGAACATTCAAAACATTTTGCAAATCTCATGAAAAGTAAATTTGAAATGTCTATGATGGGCGAATTAAAATTCTTCCTTGGACTTCAAATCCATCAATCCCATCATGGTATTTTTATTAATCAATCAAAATATACAATTGAGATTTTAAAGAAACATGGAATGGAAAATTGTGACTCTGTTTGTACTCCGATGGTCACCTCACCCAAAATTGGTGCTGACCTATATGGGAAACCAATTGATCCGAAGAAATATCGGAGCATGATTGGGTCTCTCATGTACTTAACTGCTAGCCGACCCGATATACAATTTGTTGTTTGTTTATTAGCACGGTTTCAGGCAAGGCCTACCGAACTTCACCTCAAAGAGGTTAAACGGATCTTCCGGTACCTTCGAAGAACCATTAACATGGGACTTTGGTATCCGAAGGATTTGGAGTTCAATCTAACAACCTTTGCAGATGCCGATCATGCTGGTTGCCAAGTCACTGCAAAAAGTACATCCGGAGGAGCACAATTCTTGGGAGAGAAGCTAGTAGGCTGGTCATCAAGGAAACAAGACTGCACAGCGCTTTCAACCGCAGAAGCCGAGTATGTGTCTCTATCTGCGTGTTGTGCCCAAGTTCTATGGATGAGGACACAACTCACAGATTATGGCTACTCTTTCGACCACATACCTATGTATTGTGACTCAAAAAGTGCCATAGCCATCTCGTGCAATCCAGTTCAGCACTCCAAGACAAAGCATATTAGAGTCCGCTACCACTTTATCAAGGAACACGTCGAAAAGGGTACTGTTGAATTATTTTTCGTGAAGACTGAATACCAGCTCGCCGATCTATTTACTAAAGCCCTCCCAAAAGAGCGGTTTGAATACTTAGTTCGTCGAATTGGAATGCGAAGCCTAACTCCCGAAGAGTTAGAAAGTCTTCTCGAATCTTCTTGAATTTATTTCCAAAAGCTTCGCATGTAAATATTTTTGAAAAACAAAATACAAAATTTGAAAAACCAACAAAAACAAAATATAAAAATAGAAAATTTTCAAAAAGACATAAAAAATATAAAACATAAAAACCAAAAATATTCTTCTCACGACATGTCTCTTGTATAAATCAATATTCTGTACGTACCTAGAAATGTCATTCAACAATGATACGGGCATGTACAGATGCTTGAGCGAGAGTTCATTTAAACATTTTCTAAAACATGTCGTTCTCAAAACTTTCTTCATTACGGCTTCGGAACATTTCAGTTTCGGACCCAAGCTTCAAAGAAAGGAAAGTGCTCAATCAAAACTTTTTCAAGCACTTATCCTAAAAATCTTCACAACGGCTTTCGTATATTTCAGTACGAGACCCGCGCTACAATGATGACTTCTGATTATTTCTGATCAGGACTCGCATTGTTAATGGCAAAACAATATCAAACCTTGAGCACATGATCAAGATTTTTCAAAAATATTTTTCAAAATCTTTCTCAAATTCTGTGCTCAAGAGAACTCCCTCTATACCCTTAAATGATTTTAAACTCTAATGTTTAAAGAATATATTTTATTTAAGGGGGAGTATAAACTTTAAAATTCAAAATGTTCCATCTTCATGCTAAACTCCGTCTCTCTCCAAAACGCTTTCATTTTAATCAAGTTAAAATCAAAAATATCTCTACATGCTATTTTTGAGGGGGAGAAAAAGTATAAGGGGAGAGGACGTGATTAAAATGTGATCAAAGTTCGTGGAATCTCAAAGTATGCTCACCAGAAAGACTCAGTTCTAACCCTCGAATTGACGAAACTTAATGTCCGTTATCGAAAAGACTTGTCCGGGAAGGGTAATAATTTCAAGCTGGTTTTCCAGTGATGTAAGCGTGTCTCGCAAAGGACTTGTCTGAGTAGAATGTACCAATTCGAGAGATGATCATTAAATATGACCGGGACGGGTAATAATTTCAAGCTAGTCTAACTAGTGATGTAAGCGTGTCTCGCGAAGGTCATGTTCATTGAAAGTCAATCAATTCAAAATGTGCGATCTCTACCCAACATGTGCAATTTTAGTTAAAAATGCATGAGCACATGTGAAGGGGGAGTATTTCAAAAATATAAAACTCTCAAAGTGTTAACTAAATGTGTTTATTCATAAACACTTTGAGAGATTTTCAAAAGGTTTTATGGCAAATCTAGGATAGTCAAGAAGTTATAAGGTGACTAAGGTTAGGAAAAACCGTCCTATGATCCGCCAGAGCCGGAGGGATCTACCCAAGGACAATTCCAATAGATTAGAATTAGAAGTCCTTAGGTATGATTGAAAAAAGGAGTAAATGAGAAAGGGAAAGAAGGGGTTGAAGAATGAAAAAGAAAAGTTGATTGTAAGGGTGAAAAGAAATAGCCCTCCATGAAAACTTAGGGCAGAAACTGGGTCAATACATCTGCTATCGGTATTCACAAGTTGATGCTGATATTGAAGACAAGACGTCATGGACCCAGTGACGCGCTGCACCACCCCTCCTAGCCACTCAGATATCTCTTAAAAGATATTTGTTTCATTCTTACGGAGAACACTGCATAATCTATCGGCCTCTCATTCCGAGATGTGTTGATATTGAAAAGGTGGCACTCTGCTCCATGCCTCCGACGACTAAAAACCAAAACGCACAATAGAGTCTAGAGCCATGAGATTCATCAAAATATCTCGTTAGGAACACTTCCATATGAATACCCTTGTGTTCACCAAAAAGGACACAAGGTGTACAAGAGTCTTAATGAGATCCAAGGATCTTGCCAAGGTTTATCATGATGGTTACGTGCTTCAAACGGTCTACAGTCGTAGGGTGATCTCTAGCGACTCACTGAATCGTGGGTGCACTTCGGTGTGTCTGTGTAAGCCCTCTCGGGGGTATCCGGTTCAGAACGGCCTGGGGGAGATTAGAGAAAGTCTTCACATTATGCTGTTGACGATCTCGAAGTCCTAACCCATAAGCGCTGGATGATTATTACTAACAGTTTTATGCAGCTACCCTAAACATCCATTAACCATCATCCCATTCATCAATCATCTTCACCTCATCATACTCATACTTATGAAGAACATACCTCATCAAAGCTCAAGTGTTAAAAGTTCAAGACAAGGAGATCAAGTTAACGACCAAGTGTAATAACAAAGTCAAGAGGCTAATCAAGATGTCAAGGACAAGTTCATATGTCATATGATGAAAGATTATGAGGAGATTGTTAGCATAAGGAGAAGAGGTATGAGTATGTTGGAGGACACGACGCATCATCACGAGAAGATTTTGATCAAGGCAAGAACATCCACCTAAGGAAGATTACTTTGAAGATCACTGCGCATGAAGGAACATTGATTGAAGACAATTCTATAACGACACACAAAGATAAAGACATTGAAGACAAAAAGACCTATCACCAGAGCATAACTGAAATGACCATCCCTTAGGGGGAGATTGTTAGCTTTTATATTTTTTAGAAAGTGATGGTCATTTGTGTGTATTCTATATAGTGTGTCGTGTAAAATTATCATGCTATGTAAAGGCTTGTGTTGGACTTTGTAATAAAAATGCTCAAGTAAAGAACATAAGCCCATGTCCAACACAAGCCCACCCAAGGCCTTTTAGGGCAACAAAGGCCATCACATCTCCTATAAATACCACACTCTCACACTCATTTTGTGTGCCTCTAAGTCTGGTAAAGGTGTGAGAGAGTGTGTGTGTTTTGTAATTTTCTCTAAGTTCTATTATGGCAATATAAGCATTCGACTAGAGTTTTATTTACACGCATCATCTTCTCTTTTCATCTTTACTATTCTTCTTTATCATTAGAGTGTCACGTTATTGTTAAGAGTAGTTTTAATATAGCTTTAGTTTGTTGTTTAAGGTTCGGTAATTTCTAGTTCTACAAACAAACAATATCAAGTGATAACAATTAAACATAAAGCGACGTACCAAACATCAAGCACTTTAACAAAAAAAAAAAAATTGCGTCATTATGGATTTATGGTCACCCAAACTTTTAAAATGTTAATAAAATTATTTGTTATTACATATATAAGTTTCGTTCTATCAAATTATAAAAAACTTACTTAAATATCAATATCAGTGTTAATATCGTAAATAATATTTCACAAGGTTACTAGCTAATAACAGTTTTATACTTTTGTATAACTTTCGATGGAAAAAATATTTTCATATACATGTATGTCAATTTGCGAGTACCATTTTAAGAACAAAATTAAACTAGCATGAATAGTGGGATCATGGATTCTTGGGGGAGAAAGAGTCTTTCGATAATAGAATTCCAATACCCTCAATTTAGTGAGTAATGGAGTATTACCTACTTAAAAGAGATGGAGGATTGCATTATAGATAACTAAGCACCCCCTCAGTTATTTCATATGATGTGGTTGTGAATCTGGTGTTATACGTCTAGCTTAAGATGATGAAGACTTTTTTTTTTTTTTTTCCAAAAGAAAATTTAAACTAAAAAACTAAAAGGTAAGGGTAATTTTGTCATTTTTGTTTGGCCAGGGACTAAAAATAGCACTAATAAGTTTTTAAAAGGACGTTCCTGCACTTTCAAAAAGATGATGACTAAACATGCAATTTGACCAACATATCGAAAATGAGGGCTAAACATGCAATTTACTCTATAATTAAAGTAGGAAATTAGTCTTGTAAGATTTACCTTGACGTTTATCGTCATTCAATGATTGTGGATTCCAGTATCTTCTGTAACTTCTTGGGTTTGCATTCTCCAACATATCGAAAATGAGGGCGTCATATTTAGGGTCACGTAACAGGGGACGTATAATACGAATCCACTCTAATGGTAAGTCCTCGGGAGATAATACATTTTTCAAGAGCAGATTAGCTACCTCCACTTGACTATAGTAAAGTGCGACCCCCAAGGCGGCTTGATAGTCCAAGTCATGGATCCAGGAGAACCGTGGATCCCATTTTCCTAGATTTTTATTTGTTTGTTTGGCACATTCTATGAAACCCCACACCATGTTTGTAAGTCCTAGACATGATGCTACCAACAGTGGTATATCTTTGCGTGAATTTACACCTACCCAGTTTGTAAATCCTAGATCGTCCAACAGTGGTATACTATGGATTGAGTCTACAGCTTTCGACCGACAGATTTGATAGATATTACCAACAATGCGAATAAGTTGATAACTCATTGGGGTAATCCTACCTCTACATAACTCATCTCCCATTTGTAGATGGTCGGCTATCAATGTGTAAGTTTCTTCATTTTGTATTCTGAGTATTTTAACTCTCACTAGTGTTCTGAATCTTCCTACGATCGATTTAAGAACAAGTACAACAAATTTAAGAACAAGTACAACAACAGCTGAAACAAATTGTACACTTTCAACAAGAGCTGAAACCCTCATGGATTATTCTTGAAGGGATGTGGGTTGGTTGTGAAATATACTGAAACACGAAATGGGCGAACGTCATTGTTTAGAACTTTAGATGACATATATGGACTACAGTTGAGTAAATGATTAGAGTAATAATGATTAAAAGTGGTTTTATATAAGTATGAGTTGGCAAAACCTATATGTGGCAAAATGGTCGGGTTTCAACTATATATCTTTGGTCAACTAAACATAAAGATGGTCATGTTCTGTGATATCAATAAAGATGGCAAGCAAGTCTTTAGAGATGAAATGCCTACAATACTAAATTTACTCCACTAGCAGATCTAAACATAAAACAATACATACACTATACCTTCTTACTGAAATTAATAACTAAACACTAAGTTTCATTTAGATCTTCAACTACAGACACACATACTAACATAAATACATAATTTCAATTTAAACCTTAATGTCAGACAGCTAATGAACCTAATCTTAGGGGAAAAAATACAAATTTGAACCCAAATACAAAAAATTTACAAATAAACTGCTAGTTTGAGGTCATATGAACAAGGCTAGCATTAGCAAGAAATCTAAGTGTAACCCATCATTAATGGTGGCATTGGGTGTGTTAAAAATGGACCAATAAACCCGTAACTCAACCATCAACACTTAGACTTTTATGACTGAACGGATGTTAGAGAAAGATTGCATACCTGGTTCTTGAAGATTTTCCAACTCAAATTCAACTGGAGACAAGTAAAATGGGATTTAGTGTTTAAATATATGTGGTTAGGTGAATATATGTGAAATTGTGGTTCTAGTTCAATGTTGGGTTATCATATCCAGCCTCTTTATGACCTTATCCGTATAGAGTTGAGGTAGATTTCATATTTGTCATAATCAATCTAAGCTATCCATTTTGTTAATTTTAACTTTTATGTTTACCCATGGATTCGGTTGATTAATTTTGTTAATTTTGGAATAGGATATTGATTCACTGTACATGTATAAAAGATGAAGATGATTCGAGAATGAAGATGCCGGTACGTTTATGTAAAGCCCATATTTTGAGTAAATGGTCAATTGAACATGCAGGCAGAGTTTTTGACTAACTCATTGTCTTTAGAAAAAATAATTACCTATGTATGGTATATTCAAAAATATTATCTATTGTATGGCATTACTTTCCAAATGTAATTATAATAGCCATTTTTTTTATACTATTTATTGAAGACATACATATCGGGAACAAAAGAAAAAAAATATAAAGACACATGAACAGTGGCGGAGCCAGGAGTAAACTTCAGGGGTAGCGGAAAAAAAAAGTTAACCATAATTTTTTTAACCGTACATTTAAATAATTAAAAAAACACAATAATAAAATAAGTTAAACAAATACCTAATAGATCTCAAAAATCTCCTTTTCGGTCTTTCATAGCTTGAAAACGAACCATTACATCCTCATTCGTTACTTCGTCAAATGTCTCTCCTTCAACAGCACATAACATAGCATTGTTCAAATATTCATCCCCCATTCGATTCCGCAAATCCGTTTTAATAAGCTTCATTTTAGAAAAGCATCTTTCAACAGTTGCGGTTGAAACCGGTAAAACCAATGCAAGCTTCAAAATCCGATAAAATAAAGGAAATGAGAGATTTTTTCTCCCGTATCCACCATTACCCGAGCTAGGTGACAAATCCCATCCAAATTCAAAAATCTATCATCTTCCTTTACCGTGTGATAAAAGACTTTAAGCTCACCCAAAATACACCCCCTATCGTTCATATTAAAATCAACCGGATACATCTCAGAAAAGGCTACTATCTTAGATATGTCAAACTTAGAAAACCCATTACAAGGATTTAAACCCGACATATTTTCTACCAATGTAGTTGATACCTCATTGAACCGGTTCCCAAATTCTTGAATTTGCATATCCAAAACCGTATTAAAAACCTCAACCTCAAAATGATGTCGATTAGTAATGACATTCTTCCGGCTCCTTGGGTTACCATAACTTCCCAACATATCCAACACCGTAATACCATTTTTTTCACAAAAAGAAGTCACTTTTTTCAACATGTCATCAAACCCATTTTGTCTTAAATCATTCAATGCTAGTTTTGTTCCTTGAATCAACTTACTCGATTCCAACAAGTCTTGTCTCTTTTTTTGAAGATGTTTTGAGAGACCATTTGTGTGGCCTAAAATTTCTTCCATCAAGTGTGCATAAAAAACGAACTCAAATTTTTGAAAATAGGATAGAATACCTTTTGCACTAGTTCGTTGTTGAATGCTATCTCCTTCCTCTTTAACATAACAAAGGACGTCGACAACTTCCGGATATAATTTAAGCACACTTATGATTGTTGCATGATGAGATCCCCATCTTGTATCACCGGCTCGCCTTAGGGAACTCTCTTGGGACTCTTAAAAATCTTTAACACCATCATGCTTTTTTGCAACCGCCACAATCACTAACTGTAGTTGATGAGCAAAGCAATGTACATAATGGGCCGATGGATTATCTCTCAAAATCATAGCTTTTAAGCCATTAAACTCTCCTCGCATATTGCTTGCACCGTCATAACCTTGACCCCTAACCTGTTTAAAATAATAATAAACAATTAACAACATAAGCAATAGACTTTAACATAGTTGAAAGATTTAAGATACAAACTTAATACTTACTTGTGATATGCTCAGCTGGTTATTTGCTAACATAGAAACAATGGCTTGTTTTAGAGTAGAAGAAGATGTATCTTTCACATGAGCAATTCCAATAAAACTCTCTTTAACAACTCCGAGTTTGTCAATATATCTCAAAACAACAACCATTTATTCCTTTAAAGATACGTCACTAGACTCATCTGTTTTAACACTACACTCTAACCACAGGTATGTATCAAACCATTGTACAATAAAACGTCTCTTATCTTTACCATACATTTTGGTTGGAAATTTATGATTTCGTGGTTGAAAAGCTTTTTTAACAAGATAGTGTCTTCTTATATCATCCACTTGATTAGGATGATAACTAGCAATCGGTGGTCTATCAAAAGGGTCCGAAGGTAGATCATTCAAATCAAACCCATTTGGAATCGAACCCGAAGGAATTGAAACCGAAGGAATTGAACCCGAATTAATTGAAACCGAAGGAATCGAACCCGAAGGAATTGAAACCGAAGGAATTGAACCCGAAGGAGTTGAACCAATATCATCAACATTATTAGAACCAACATCATCCTCTTGAAATTTTCTTTTAAAGAAATTGCCAATATGCACTTGTTTTTTCATGTTTTAACTTTCAAAAATCAAGTCCCTATATAAAATTGAACCACAATCTAATCAGTAACTTACTAACTTGTCTAGACTTTCAAAAATCAATTACATATAAAATTACATAAGGCAGGAAGGGGCGAAGGGGGAAGGGCAGAAGCAAAATTAACCCTTAATTCCTAATCTAATCACTAATCAGAAATCACAACCAAAATTAACCCTAAGTCCCTATTCCCTAATACTAAGAATGAAAATTAATAAATTATGAAATAGACTTGAAAATTTGAAATTACCTAAGGGCTAAGGCTGTAAGGCAGGAAGGGCCGAACCGCCGAACTCCGAAGGGCAGAAGCAGAACTGCAGAAGCTTTTAAGTTTTTTTTTTCTTCCGATCTATAACTCAGTTTGTTTTTTTTTTTTTTTTTTTTTTTTTTTTTGAAAGAAGGTAAGTAGTAACTGCACTTGTGTAGTTGACTGTGTAGACTTTTATTTAATTATTGATGATAGGGTGGAGAATAAAAGGCCACATGCCCACAAGGCAGTTGTCATCAACTTATCTTTTTAAATGTGTTTACAAATGGGCGCGTGTCATCATAAGTTATTTATAATGTTTTGTATGTTTTTTTTTTTTTTTCTTTACTTTTAAACATTTAGTGGGATTGAGCCTTGGAGTTTTTTTTGAGTTTTTTTAAAGAATGATATGGGTCTTCTCAAATTTATTTAGGGGTAGCGAAAATTTGTTTCAGGGGTAGCGAAACACGAAATATAGTACGAAAAATGTAAAAAAAAAATTTTTCCCACTACCGGATAAAAGTTCAGGGGTAGCGCTACCCCTGAACTACAAGTGCCTCCGCCCATGCACATGAACAATAGCAAATTTTTTTAATATCATGTTCGCATTAGCCGTTATAAAATAAAATTTCCTTACGGTTCATGTTGTTAGGGCCGGGTGCCAATGTAACGTTGATTTTACCTCTCTTAAATGTGACATTTTTTATTTTATTATTATTATTATTATTATTTTTTAGATTTTTTATTTACTTTATGTTAAGTTTACCCTTCACTAACATGATATCATTCTTTTATCTTCAAATATTGTTTTATTGTTATTTGTTAACACACAATTTTTTGGAAAAGGTCTAATGTTACAAATTAAAAGGTATGATCAAATCCTTCGTGTATATTGATTTTACTTATATTATAATTACCTAGTTCTCTGGAAATTATGTTTGTATCATGCTTCTTATCACGTATATTACCATAGGAACTCCACAACTCCACTGTACGATTACCTTGTCATATATAATTGATTGTTGACCTATTAGTGCTTAATTTATATTAATTTACGAGTTCGGCGACGATCCGCCGCGTTGCGGCGGGGCGTTGTTTTATTTCGTTGATTATCGTTTTTTTTTACCTCGAAAAAGGACTCCTTTTGCAAAGAGTCGCCGATGGCAGGGGTATTTTTTGCCAATTGTCGAAACATTTTTTTTTTTGGAAAAAGGACTATTTTTGCAAAGTGTCGTCAGTGTCAGGGGTAATTTTTGCCAATTTTCGAAACATTTTTTTGGAAAAAGGACTTTTTTTGCAAAGAGTCGTCAATTTCAGGGGTATTTTTTGCCAATTTTCGAAAGCTGATTTAAAAAAAAAAAAAAAAAAAAAAAAAAGTGGGCCGGTTACTGTAGCAGTGGGCCGGGCCGGGGGTACTGTAGCATCAACGGCGTCGTTTTACATGCCTTATAATATATATATTAATGTAGTAGGTTATTTTCATTTTTTAATTAAGGAAGTAAATTTGAAATCATGTATCACATAGGACTGAGAAAGCACATAAATATTTTAGGGATTAGGCCGTACAATAGCAACGAACTTTCATTTTTGTTTCATTTTGGTACGTGAACTTTTTTTTGTTCCATTTAATGTCACGTACTTTTGTGTTTTGTGCTACCTTGGTACGTGATACTTTCTGTTACCGGCAAAACATGTTTTTTTGCTACTTGGACATGCCACGTAGGCAGTCCAATATGCTTACATGGTTCCACTTTTGTAAAGTTGCAACATTAGTCCTTTAACCTAACGGTCGTTTGCAACGTTCGTCCTTTATACCAAATATCGTTTGCAATGTTTGCACCGTTAGTCCTTTCAGTTAGTTAGTTTAAAAAAAAAAATAAATAAATCGAAAAAAATCTAAAAAAATGATTTTTTTTTTCGAATTTTTTTTTTCCAAAAAATCTAAAAATGATTTTTTTTTTCGAATTTTTTTTTTTCGAAATTTTCGAAATTTTCCAAAAAATTATTTTTTTTTCGAAATTTTTTTTTCCAAAAAATCTAAAAAAATTAGAAAAAAATCTAAAAAATGATTTATAAAGGACTAATGTTCCAAAAAATATTAAAAAGTCGAAATTTTTTTTTTCCAAAAAAAATAATTTGAAAAAAAAATTCTAATAAAAAATTTTCTTAGAAAATTCGAAAAAAATTCTAAAAAAAAATTTTTTGACGAAAAAATTTTTTCCAAAAAATTCGTCAAAAATTTTTTAAATTTTTTTTTAGATTTTTTTATGTTGGGTGGTGGTGGTGGGTGGTGGCGGTGTTAGGTGGTGTTAAGTGGTGGTGGTGTTGGGTGGTGGTGTTGGGTGGTGGTGTTGGGTGGTGGTGGCGGCGGTGTTAGGTGGTGGTGGTGTTAAGTGGTGGTGGTGGTGTTGGGTGGTGGTGGTGGCGGTGTTAGGTGGTGGTGGTGTTGGGTGGTGGTGGTGGTGTTGGGTGGTGGTGGTGTTAGGTGGTGGTGGTGTTGGGTGGTGGTGGTGGCGGTGTTAGGTGGTGGTGGTGGTGTTAGGTGGTGTTGGGTGGTGGTGGTGGCGGTGTTAGGTGGTGGTGGTGTTGGGTGGTGGTGGTGGTGTTGGGTGGTGGTGGTGTTAAGTGGTGGTGGTGGTGTTAGGTGGTGGTGGTGTTGGGTGGTGGTGGTGGCGGTGTTAGGTGGTGGTGGTGTTGGGTGGTGGTGGTGGTGTTGGGTGGTGGTGGTGTTAAGTGGTGGTGGTGGTGTTAGGTGGTGGTGGTGTTGGGTGGTGGTGGTGGCGGTGTTAGGTGGTGGTGGTGTTGGGTGGTGGTGGTGGTGTTAGGTGGTGGTGGTGTTGGGTGGTGGTGGTTAAAGGACTAACGGTGCAAACATTGAAAGGACTAACGGTGCAAACATTGAAAACGATATTTGGTATAAAGGACGAACGTTGCAAACGACCGTTAGGTTAAAGGACTAATGTTGCAACTTTACAAAAGTGGAACCATGTAAGCATATTGGACTGCCTACGTGGCATGTCCAAGTGGCGGGACTGCCTACGTGGCATGTCCAAGTGGCAAAAATACATATGTAGCCGGTAAAATTAGGGATTTAGCCGGTAGCCTATACTTATACGTACCAAGGTAGCACAAAACACAAAAGTACGTGACATTAAATGGAACAAAAAAAAGTTCACGTACCAAAATGGAACAAAAATGAAAGTTCGTTGCTATTGTACGGCCTAATCCCAATATTTTACAACAATATAAAGAAAGTCGAAATCTCTCACTCCATTATATCACATTGGTTAAAAGAAATGGATTAAAATAAAAAGTGAAAAGAATATTAAAAAAAGACATTATACAATGTTCAATACTTTTTAATATGCCATACAATGGTAAATATGTTTTTTAAAAGCAATTACTTGGTAAAAAACTCATTTGCTTTATAGCTAAGTTATAACGAGTGGGGTAACCCGCGTGTTGCTGTGGGGACGCTCTGATTAAGACATCTTGTGAAGCCGGTTTGTATGAAACAAATGATTTATAAAGACATTATCATAAGTTGATCTATTATAAACATTAGTAATTTCTACATATTAAAAACTATTGAACCTAAACCTAACAGATGTAACACATTACAAACGTTTAAGCAAGTCTTCCGAATACATTGTCCGGTAATCTTCTTGGATACACGACCGCTGCAGCAAATCTCGATGAGCAACAATGCCAAACACCACAGCAGTTTCGTCTTGTGTGGTAATACTCCAACCATATCCCCCTGCCTGCATTCATTCACGTAAAAGATATATAAAAGTATTAACTCAATTGAACCAGTCACATGCTGTAGTTCTACAGAGGACAACATCGACCATAGTTCATAAGTACTGTAATAATGTTGATTGCTTTAGAGCAAAGAAACAAAACTATATTTTTCCAACATTGTTTCACAATTGTTATAAAGACATTATAAAGGTTTATTAAATTAAAAATGTTACACACTGTATATCAAAGTGATAAGAGAGGTCATTCGGTTGGCTTAAGTAAGGCTCAATTAGAGTTGTCGAGTTACTCTAAGAATAAGCAGATATGCAGTTTCGTCCAAGCATCTCAGGCCTTTAATTCTAAGTTGTGGTATATTCAGTTATTCTAGAAAAGAACAGATAAGCAGTTTTATTAAGTTAATAAGCACTTAAATACACAATCCAAAATACCCCCTAATGTATCAAAACAAAATAAGTAGTCATAATACAAAATAGGCAGTCATATGCATAAATAACGACTTATACATATGAATATCCAAACGTAATTTATAATCGGAACCTTCAAACAACCTATACACATAAAGGTAAAAGTGCATTACGAACTCAATCAAAACCCAAAATTGTTTAAAGCCAGAGTAAATTAAAAAAATGAAATTGTTGGATATAAATTAGGGTTAGTGCTTACCTTATGTTTGTATGTGGAATCCAAACAGCCGTTTGAGCAAAAGCTTCTCAGAGGCAACACACAATTCTAAACAACTCTAACATTCAACGAAAATATCCTATTTATCTTCAAAGTGGAATCCACCGTTATACCTCTACGACCACAGCCACAAATCGTGCACCAAAAAAATATATCAAATTATTTTTTACTGTAGCTACTAATGCCCATATATGTATCTGGTATAGTTTATATCAGATCGTAATAAAGATTTGCCTTTAGTGATTTACTAACTTTGTTTACCCACGTGCCTACAACTATACTTTTAGAATCATATAGGAAGCTTGCCTTTAGTTCTTTTCTACCCCAAATCACAAATTTACTAACAAAACAACCCTAATTAAACAAAAACCCCTTTCACCTAATCACCTATTAAAACATATAATACGATTAAAATTAAAAAATATATATATACCCGTAGGTCCCTCTCCTGACGTTATTTTTATTTACCATTGTAAGATAATTGATACATCTTCTTCACTAATTGTGCCTGATTTGATGGATCATTCCTTTGTGTTTGCTAGTTGCATCTCTTTTAACTCCCTAATCCTACTACACCCATCCACTAATATAGCCATTCCTACAATGGCGTTTCATCTAGTATAGTTTCACTTTAGGTGATTCTAGCGTTTTTCAAACAAAGAGTATTCTAGCATTTCATCTAATATAGTTTCACTTGAGTTAAGCATATCATAAAACACCTTACATACATCAGATTCAGCTATCAATTAACTAATGTAATAACAAATTTGAGTTACGCATATCATCAAACACCTTATATGCGACAATTAACACAACAATTTTAGACTTCGAACAACAAAATCAAATGCAAACCCATTTGAGCTATCTGTATGAATTTAATATTCATCTGGTTGGACTTAAGAGACTGCCATTAACAACCCATTTGAGCTTAAGCCAAACTAAGTGAACCACCCACATTTCCACAGGACATGATCAACATAAAGTCTAATACTTTTGTTACAACTTCCAAGTTTCTATTGATCGGAAATTCAACTGAAAACCCCCATCTTAGACGGGTTTAAAACCAGATATGTGGTTGCATCTTGATATTGTTACGGTGACATTCGGATATGTCTCAAGATGTGTGTTTTTGTATGGGGTTTTGTGAAAAAGATATTTGGTTGAAGTTGATGGTGACAATTTGTAGTGAAGAAGAACCACCACCCAAAACCGCCTCCGCCGCTTAGAGCCGCCATCGACTGAACGAGATGTGAAACGCCATTTTGAGTATTCTGTGGTTTGAATTGATTTTGATGGTGTACTTGCTGTCTCAAGAAGCATTGGCGATGCTCATCTGAAAGATTGGGTATTGGGTGAACCCGAGACCAAGATTTTACCATTGACAGACGACTTAGAGTATTTAGCCTTGGCTTCTGATGGACTATGGGACGAGGTACGCTATCCTGTCGGGTCTGACTTTTAAGGTCAAAGTACACTTATATCTACCTGTCTGACACTATCCATAACCAAATTTGAGTAAAAGTTGATGGTTACCATGAACTACATAAGTACATAACAAACACGACACATGGAAATATACAGGGATTCATGTTTATGAAAATATTTTAATAAATTTTGGATTGAAAATTTATATGTTTGACTTCAAATGTTTTCAGGTTGGAAATCAAGAAGCTATTGAAGTCGTAAATCGATGCATGACAAATGTTTCACTAAAACAGAAGAAAGCTTGTCGGGTTAAACAAATAAAAAGTAGAGTAAATAATAACTGGAAAGAAAGTGAAAACCACTTCACTAGTGAAAACAATGAACCTCAAAGAAAGGCTAGACGCGTTTCATTTGTGAACCAGGCTAAGAGCACGACTCACAACCAGGACCAGAACGAGAACCAAGACCAGGACCATAGCTTGACTCATGATGGGCTAATGGATTCTTGCAAGGAGCTAGTGAACCTTGCTGTAAGTAGAGGTAGTTTAGATGATATTACAGACCTTAAAGCTTTCCAATAACCAAAACAAGGAAATGTGCTCTATTTTTTGGACATTGTGCAGGGGTGTCTATGAGGATTTACGTACCCTATCGGAGCCGTTAAAAAATATGCCCCTTAGACCCCTTAGGCTTTAAGCGAATTAAATAATTGGGCTTATAAATTTATTATGGGTTATAGGTTTAGTTATAAGATTGGAATTTAATAGGGCCCAAGTTTAAATGTTTAATACCTATTTAAAATATATATATATATATATATATATATATATATATATATATATATATATATATATATATATATATATATATATATATATATGGGGGGGCTTTATTTTCAGAACCCTGTTAAGTGCGGGAACTGCGAGAACTCCAATTTTGCATTAGAAAACATGCATGTTCATATAAAACATGTATGTTTTCTTACATACACCTTAATACGCATGCATGCGTATTAAGGTGTATGTAAGAAAACATACATGTTTTATATGAACATGCATGTTTTCTAATGCATAATTGGAGTTCTCGCAGTTCCCGCACTTAACAGGGTTCTAAAAATAAAACCATTTTGCATTGATTTGTTGCACTTAACAGGTTTTTATTTGAACATGTATGTTATGCATGTATGTGTATTAAGGTGTATGTAAGAAAACATACATGTTTTATATGAACATGCATGTTTTCTAATGCAAAATTAGAGTTCTCGCAGTTCCCGCACTTAACAGGGTTCTGAAAATAAAGATACACTATATATATATATTATATATATATATATATATATATATATATATATATATATATATATTATATATATATATATATAGGATTTTTTTTTTTTTTTAAATGTGCCCTCGCGTAAAACGGGCCCTAGCCCGTTGGCCTCCCCGGCCCACCCAAGAGCCGCCCATGAGTCATTGTGTATTAAAGAGGTTTTACGCTACGGTATATTTGGCCATTTTTTTCTTCTGGTTTTGATGACCAGGAGTTATCTTTTTTTATTATTGTAAATGCAGTTGTTCGTTGAGTTGGATTTTGAGGTTTATGTCTATTTTTCTATCGCTTTCCACTTGCAGAAGTCGATTGTGTTCAAATTTGTTGCATTTCCTGCTCTCGTTAATAAGGAGGATTATTTTAGCCCCTGCGTATATCAAAGGTTTATGGTTTTTGTATAGGCTGAATTTGTTGGTTATCATTTTATATATATAATACGTAATTGCCGACTATAATGAATCATATCCAACGTTATCACTACGCTAACCATGCATGCAACAAGGGGAGAAAATTAATCCCCTTGTGGCCACAGAGGTTCACCTTCGCCGAGTCCGGGCTATCCAAAAGGGTAGTCGCCGTGGGATTAGTCGGCTCGCAATGTCGAGTCGGAAACCTATAAAAAAAAAAAAAAAAAAAAAAAAAAAAAAAAAAATTATCATGTAAGTGAGTATGAACTAATTTTACTTTTGAAAGTTTAATCCTTCAAATAACATTATTATATTAATAATTAATAATTATACCAAATTCAAAATTTCCAGCCACGTTTTATATATATGTACCGCTCCAACCGGATTAAAAGGTTTAGGCTTGATATCTTTTAGCTTTTATCTTTACATATAAAAGATTATTTATTAATTTGCTTAAAAAAAAATTAAAAACCGTTTTTTTACACACATGTAAAAAAATTGAAAATACACATGTGCGTCAATCAGGGACGGACCTACATGTATGCCAGTATGGCACGGGACACACCCAATTTTGGGTCACGCAATGTAATTTTTTTTCAATATGTGTCATTTTTTGGTTTGTGCAACCCCGATATTTGTGTTATTTTCTTTATAGTGCAACTTTAATTTGGCTAAAAAATTCTTTATGGTGGGAATTTTAGTAATTAGGATAGAAAAAAAATTGTGTAACACTCTCTCGAAAATCCTAGGTCCGTTGATGGCGTCAATGCTATTTTTTCATAATTGTAGGAAAAAAAATATACTTTAAGAAGAAAAAAAAACGAACTACTTTTCATCGCCAACACATTCATCCCTAATACCTCAACGTAGCTAATAAATTATTTTTGTATACAAGCATAATTGTGACTCATTCTAGTTATCTAATTATTTAGGTAACCGGAATGAGTTTCACTATAACCAAACACCATATATTGATATTTTGTGTCGCCAAATACCCTTTTAGGCCAAACTCATTTGATTTATACTAGCAGAAAGTATGCCCCTTTTAAAAGTGGCTTTCTTCATTATGTGCAACGGGTTATTGTAAGTTCCAACTATTTGTTTTATTCATGTCGTATGCAGTTAATTGTTTATTTGATTCGTGTTTAGAGCAACTGATAAGTGTCAAAAAGAAAAGGGAAATGGCGACTCAAGGTTTTCAAACTATAGTGAGACTGACTTTTCATATTAACTGAAAAAGTGAGTTTCAATTGGGTGAGATTGCTATCTGGGTAGAAAACGGGTAAAATATGCGTAGATGGAAAATAAGAAAACCGACGTGGAAAGTTTTTAGTGATATGAATAATCATCCGGTCATATTTCTAAGAGCACAAGGTGCAGTGAGCACCCCAACTTAATCATTTGGGGTCCATCGGGTGTCACATCACTTTAATAAACCACCACAACTAAGCCCCCCTCACTAACAACTAACCACAACTTACTCATTTGAGGCCCACCACTTACAACTTTATTTTTTTTATTCAAATTTTCAAATAAATTAAATTCATTTCATTAAAAATAAAATACAATACAACACAATAAAAAACATATGAAACGTAAAATAACGATACAGTAAAAGACACGATACGAAGAAAAAAAAACATGATATGAAAAAAAACACGATACGAAAATAACGATACGTTAAGCATTTCATTCATCCCATTTGGGGTGGTTTCTCAAAACCTCCCACACGTAAACATATTGGAAGCTTCTCCCCCCTTTTCCTAACGAATAATTTTGTAAGTTATTGTTATGGGATTGGTAATTCTGGTTATGACACTACCTTTTCCTAATAAATAATTCCGATTCTGTTTTTAAATAAATGACCATTTTTGACTTTTGAAGTCTTTCTTTTTCAACTTTAACCTTCAATATTTTTGTTTGTATTATATAATACTTGATAAAAATTATACAAATTAAAATACATTTACAACTCAATTCATTCATATATTTTGCATCAAGTATTATATAACATAAACAAAAATATTTAAGGTCTTATTTGAAAAAGAAAGACTTTAAAAGTCAAAAGTGGACACTTATTTAGGGACTGAGGGAGTATGAGGTGATTTATGTCACTGTTTTTTATTGTAATAGTTCAAAGGGGTGTTTTGATGGTAAGTTACGTTGCTGTATTATTGTTAGGTTATAAAGATTTAAATTAGGACCTGATATGGTTTAAGGTAAATGGTCCATTGGAGAGGAGTGTTATGGCTTGGAAACTAATGGGCTTTTGGAGTTATGGAGTTTGTACGTGGTGAAGAATACTAACCCATTGAAGTTTACTTATAGAACAGTTTTGGTTATAGACTTATAGAGATGTTAAAGATTAGATATTTTTTGGACGTTTTTGGTCATTAGAATGTTTTGTGTTATTTCTTTCCTTCTCATGTATTCAAAGTATGTTTTGGGCATGGCATTTTTATTTTGCTTATATGGGGTCGTTCATAAGTTGTTTGTAAATATTTCTTATTAATAAAATTTGCCGGGACTTGAGTTTCCTTTTTCAAAAAAAATATAAAAAATAAAAAAATAAATAAAAAAAATAAAGTAAAAGTAAAAAGATTAGCATTGCATGTTTTACGTATGATATTTGATCTAACTACAAAAACTTAAGGTGCGTTTGGTTCGTTAACATGAATCACAATCGGTATATGTTTGATAATATGGTAGAATGGAAATAAGAATGAATTAATGTATCAATACCAATTACAGTATGTTGTTTGGTTTTAATATTAAAAAAGGTGAATCTATGATAGATTGCTAAAGCAACCTTTTAGGTGGGTTTGAAAGTATACCCAGTATTTGGATATGATATTCATTCAAAGAAACCATTATTATCAAACAAACATCTTTACTCGGAATGAATCCATTCCTTTATTCTGATTCCAGTGTACCAAACGCACCCTTAATAACTTACGATCCACATAAGTAGGGGGGAGTTTTGTAGCACTATTACAAGTATTAAACTCCTTCCCTTTAGACATCCAACTTACTATAAGCGTACAAGTTTAGAATATAGTTTCAACTTAACCTTCAATTATACATACTTTATATAAATTTTATATATGTATAATATCCATTCTACCAATAAAATAATTTAAAAAAAAATAAAATAAATAAATAAATAAATAAAAAACATGAGAATATCGTCAAAAATAAAGTTAAATAAACATTAAAAAAATATATAACACAATTTATTTAGTAAAGTTAATCCTAAAATCTTTAAATCTTTAAATATTTTACATTCGGGAGTCAGTATGGTGTTTTCCTTTGTTTCGGTATCGGGATTTGGCGGGTCGGGTCGGGTCGGGACGGGTCGGGATCCGGCCCGATGCTCAGCCCTATAAAAGGTCGACAACCATAGTTAAGAAACATAAGATCCTTGCTTTCCAAACACGATATTGTTGACATAATCTTCAACGCACGTCATACAACCTATCATGACATCGAAAACTTCACCAAAACAAATAATCTGAGAAAAGAATAACATTAATAACAAGCAAATAAAATTGAACATTGAAACAATAATATATAAAAACAAAACTACTAATTAAATACTTCTGTAACAAATTGAATGAAAAAGTGTAAAGTTCAACAATATATTCGAAATTAATACATGATAAAAACTTCATGTCAAAACCCCGTGCATGCACGGGTATTATAACTAGTTTGTTAATAAAAAGATTATGTTATCTATATTTGTAAAATTTAAGGAGTCTGTAATATATGCTTAACTCTAATTTTGATTACTAAATTTAAAAATGTCTACCATTTAAAAAGCAATCGTAGCACCCTCTTGATTATAAATTTGTGGATAATCATAAAAACAATCAAATAATCCAAAACATCATTGTGGAAACCGTAGAGGGGGGGGTGAATATGAAAAGTGTGACGTAATATGAAAAGTGTCAACAATGATCATATATCATCTAGGGATGAATAAATTAAACTACAACACAAGCACAATCAACCATGACACATACATAATTAACATAACATAAGCAACTAACCACACAAGCATAAACGCAATGCAAATATAAACATAAAGCGATAAAGAATAAAATGAAAGTAAAGAGATAAGTAAGAAGGCGCAAACCGGACACGATGATTTATAGTGGTTCGGTCACGAAGCTCCTCTTCGCCCTACTCCACTCCCCGAGTACCCAACTCGAGAGTTACTTCACTAATCAACAAACTCCCTTCAGGCGGAGAAAACCGTACACGTCGCTTAACTTGTTTTCCGACACTAAGCTAGATGTCGAGTGCTAATCTTAGCTAGCACCAATCTACCACGATCAACCCGATCTACACCATACACGTCGCTTATCCTATTTCCGAAACTAAGCTAGATGTCGAGTGCTAATCTTAGCTAGCACCAATCTACCACGATCTACCCTTGATCCACATGATCAATCACACAAGCCCAATGGCTTCAAGAGATCTCCAAGATCTCAACACGATCACAATGATCTACTCCCACTTGACTCGATCTACCCGATCTACCCTTGATCCACATGATCAATCACACAAGCCCAATGGCTTCAAGAGATCTTCACCATCTCTTAAGATCACAATGATCTTGACTCACTCTCTTACAAAAGAAAAATAATCTTGATGTATGCTATGATACAATCAAGAGTGTAACAAATGTTACAAGACCTAACCACTACAACTCTTGTATCTTCTTGGATACCTTGAGTTCTTCTCTTACAAATGAAGAGGAATGATAACACTTTGTATCTACTTGGATACTTTGTGTTCTTCTCTTGCTAATCAAGAGGGATGACAACACTTTGTATCTACTTGGATACTTTGTGTTCTTCTCTTGCTAATCAAGAGGGATGACAACACTTTGTATCTACTTGGATACTTTGTGTTCTTCTCTTGCTAATCAAGAGGAATGAAGAGGATCACTTGAATGGATGATTGGATCACTCTTAAACAAACTAAGACTCTCCAAATGATCAAAGAAAGTCATCTAAGTGAGGAGGGATTAGACCAGAGAAAAAGGACTGGAAAAAATCAAGTTGGAAGTGTGAAATGGTCCACTATTTATAGGCAAGAAAAATCTGAACGATACAGAAAATTTTGTACGGACGGCTCCACTAAATGTCCCACGGCTCCACTAAATTTAGTGGAACCGTGGAGCCGTCCCAGACAAGGACGCTCCAAATTTTGTCTTTTCTGGTGAAAACTTATTTGGGGAAGGTTGGAGCTGATTTTGGAGGGGAAAATAGCTGTTGGGATTTTTAAACTTATTTTTCAAAATAAAACATTTCTTTTTAATTCAAAAATAATTTGTAAAATATATTTTTGAAAAAATGTTTTGTCACATTAAAAATGTGAAGTTTAGAAAAATATAATCCTTTGATCATTTGTCAAGTAGTAGATTTGTTTGTCCATACCTTGAGTGATTTATGTCGGGATGGAAATCTACGACTTCGTTGAAGCATACTTGAGACGTCGGGAGGTGTTGATGTAAGTATGCATTGATGATTTGTGTTTACAAGTAACTTGCACATTTTACGTTATGTATTACAAGTTACATGTTTGTCATTATTAAAACCGAAGAAACCGTTTAGTTTAAATATCGTAATATTTGCACTAACAATCATAAAAATGATTATAGCAACCACCACTCATTGTATAAACTCGTAGATAATTATAAAAACGCTCAAACATGTGGTATACACAAAACTACATTAGAAAACATGTTTCCAAAAAAATATTTATCCAGGACTTTCATTAAACACTTGGTACATAAAATTAAAATCAATAAAAGCATATGAAACTAATTTCTAATTCAAAAGAACTAGTTTTAGACCGCACGGGGCTTTGAGTTTAATTTTTGTTAGATTAGTTTTGGGTTAATAACTCTTCCCATTCCATGTAAGCTTTTGTTAGATTTGTTTTCGCAATTTTTTTTTTTTTTAATTTATTTGTTGCAAATCGTTGCGTACCTGTAAAATTAAAAGTTACCATTAAAATAAGATTTTGTTTACATGAATTTGTAAAGGTTTCAAAGAAAAATAGGGTTTGCTAATGGCCATTGCTGATGAGTCTATTGTTGATGGGCCTTTCTGATAAGTCATTCTAATGAACTTTTCTAATGAGTCTTTCTGATGAGCATATTTTATAGGTCTTTCTAATGACCAATGAGCATTTCTGATAAGTCTTTCTAATGACCAATTATTTATTTATTTATTTATTTTTAATTCTGCTGGGTCTTTCTGAACATAAAAATATCCATTGTGTTTACTTAGGCCACTCACATCAGTTAACTCAGCTTTAAATTTTAAGGCATTCCACGTCAGCTTTTTCACCCCTTAACTTAACTCAGCTTTAACCCACACATCAATAACTCAGCTTTAACACACCTTAACTCAACTTTACACACAAATTTTCAAATTCAACCCCTAACTTATAAATTACTTCATTTTTTTAAAAACATAACATTCATTAAAACATAACATTCATTAAAAACATAACATTACATACTTAATAAAATAAAATTACAACAAAATTAAAAAAAAAAAAAAAAAAAAAAAAAAAAAAAAAAAAAAAACATTAAAATACGATACGAAATTTTATATACAGTTGTAATTGTCGATAAGATCAGATTTCTCCTCCCACACTTGTAACACCTGCTCCCTAACCATCTTCAATGCGACCTGAAGTTCTAGATCTGTTTCATTAGTTCTTTGTAGAGTTTCTAGACCGACCCTGATAGCTGGATGGTCTTGAGGCAACTCACGAAGCCTTTCGATCTCTGGAGCACGATTATGCATTTGTAGCATAATACGAGTTATCTCGCCAAACAAACTGTTAATAAGTTTGAGTTCTTTTTCTTGTTCTGCTCGTAATCGGTTGAGGATAGCCCTTTGCACCTCTGCTGGTTCGTTAGCCATTGTGTTTGTGTTTAAATTAGTGTGAGAAAATGAAGTCTTGTGAAGGTGATTTTTATAGCCGTTAAAGTAGCCGTTGAAGTAGCGTTAACGCTGCGTTAACGCTGAGTATTATTCAAATTCAAACGTAAACTAAAGTACACCATAATAACGCTGCGTTAACGCATCTTAGTCACAACAATTAAAATTCAAAGTCACGTTAACAAAACGTGTGCATTTGTACCCTATAAATACCCATGCTTCTGAAGCACATGTCACACAAAAACAGATTCCAAGCTTCTCAAATACTCTAGATCCAAACATCTCTAATTCATAATGTCTTCCAGAAAAGACTTCGGGCAACAATTTCCAAGCCCACCTCGCAAAAAGGATTTTGGACAACAGTTTCCAAGTCCACCTCGCGATAATGAAGAATTCCATACTCCCCCAGAGCATACCTTTCCGGTTTTCCAACCGGAAAACTTTCCGGTGAACAATCCACCGGAAAATGAACCGTTTGGGTTAACTGATGAAGAACTTCGCCAAATAGATCAAGACATGCAGGTCTTGTTGGAAATGGAACATAATGAACCGGTGCACATTCCACCGGTTGCCAACGAAGACCCAAATCCGTATGGGTTAACTGATGAACAACTTCGCCTAATGGATCAAGACATGCAGGTCTTGCTGGAAATGGAATATAATGAAAGAGAAGAGGAAAGGGCTCGTTTGGAGCGGGAAGCAAAAGAGGCTGAAGAACGCAGGGAAAGGTGGGAGTGTGGTATTTACACGCCTTCCGAATCATCTGAAGATGGTTACTCAGATTCAGATGATACTTTTCATTAATCGTTGTATTTTGGTTTTTAATTTCCGTTAATGAGTTTAATGTAATTTATATTTGCCGTTTAATGTATTTGTAGTTGATGTTTATTGTATTCTAATTTCCGAATCTAGAGTTTCATGTAATTTATATAAAAACATTTAGTATATAAAACACAAATCTAAAACACAGGGGGCAAAATTGAAAAAAAACAAAACTTTTCTTAAACAAAGCACAAGGGCCGAAAGTGTAATTTTTTTTTTTTTTTTTTTTTTTTTTTTTTTTTTTTTTTTTACAAAAACCACCCTTAACGTGACGTTAAGGGGCTAACGCAGCCCCTTAACTCCACGTTAACTCAGCTCCTCCCATCGGTTAACGCGAAGTTAACGTGCGTTAAGGCCCAAAATCAAGCCTTTAACGTGCCTTTAACGTAGGCGATGTAAATGGTCTTAGACCAAAGTTGTTTCATTATGACATTCTCCGTTCTTTCTTTGACCAACTTTTCTCAATGTTTTCGAATTTATATAAAACTGGTTGGATCACATTTTATGAATATTTGCGTTTCTTAACAGCGAACACAATTTTATATCATCATAGAACAAATGATGTGTGTTTTATGTAATAGCTTTGTAGATAGTTTCTACGAAGGCGTAACTCGAGATACTAAACATGGCAACATTAGCAATCCTTTGTACAATCCTACAGATTGCTTAGAGCATTCGGTATAGTAACCCGAGTTAAACTTTAACACATTGCCACGTCAGCGCCACATCAGCTTTAACCTTTTCACCTTTAACTAAAAAAACACCCACTATAATAACTCACCTTAACTCAACTTTAACTCAAATATTTTCAAACTCAACCCCTAAACTTAAACTAATACTTCATTTGTTAAAAACATAATATTCATTCTTAAACATATTACATTACATAGTTAATAAAAAAAAGTTGCAACGAAATTTTAAAAAAATAAAAAAAATAAAAAAAAAATAAAATAAAAAAAAAATAAAAAATAAAAATTACTAAATCTAGTGACGAGGTTGGAGGTTATATTTTTTGATGATTCGATCTTTTTCGTCACTGATCCAACACACAATGTTTGGATCCTTCCCGTCAGTGTCCATCATCAAAAATTTCAGCTCCTCCAATCTTGTTATCGTTTTATCTTTTATTTGGGCCGCCCGATACGCCGCTTGGGCAGTTTCCCGTTTCAAACGATACTCGGATGTCATAGCCTCCCCGAATTGGCTAGACGAGGTCGTTCCTCCGGTACTCGCTCCCCCGGTACTTGTCGTGCTCTCAGATCTAGCTTTCTTTGAAGCACGCTTTGTTCCCATTGGACGTGGTTGTTCATCACGACCAAACAACGCCTCGTTTGTTTCGCTTGGGACATCGCCGGTTAAATCAACCCCTTCTGGCGCGTCCCATTTCTTATGAGCCCGCAAAACCTCCCAAGCCTCCTCGTTGTTAAACGGAGCAGTTTTGTGCTCGTCACGATACATTTGTTTGGCGCGTTTAAGGATATCCATGTCACTTTCCCCACTTTTTTGTTGGCGTTGAACTTTGTGCAATCACGGTTCAACGTTTTCCATTTTTCTTGAATCATATCCTTGTTTCGCTTTTGAAAATTGAGTCTATTAAACTCATTTTTCACCCGTTGCCAAAATGTATCTTTCGCTTGTGAACGCCCCACTTGTGCATCCTCGGTCGCGGCCACATAACACACGGCAAGTAATTTTTCCTCGTTTTGGTTCCAACGTTTGATGAACTCGGTATTTTCTTCATCCTCCTCCAATGGTTCGGGGTCTTTCGATTTTTTTGCCTTTCGTTTACCACCCCGTTTGTATGGCTTTGGAGGAGACGTAGGTGTCTCGGGAACATCATGGGTTTCCGTTTGAGAATTTTGTGATTGTTGTGTGAATTGTAGATTAGAGAAATTGGTGTTTAGTGAGTGTTGTTGGCTTTGTTCCCAAAATAGCATTCGTTGATGTTGTAAGTAAAGTTCTTGGCTCGACAAGCCGAGTGGGTTAGGGATTGGGTTGTTGGGTGATGGTGCGTTCGGGTTTGAAGATGACCCGGCGTTTGGGTTATTCCACCCGCCGAGGAGATTCATGAAACTATCGTCGTCGTTTGGGTTAAATCCGGACATTTTTTTTTAAGAGATGAAAGTTTGTAATAGAGTAGATTGATTTGTTGAAGTGTGAAAAAAATGTTGTGTTAATTGGGTATTTATAGTGGTGTGAAAATGGTTTTGAATTTTTTATTTTTTATTTTTTATTTTTTTTTAGAAACTAGCCGTTTGAATACAACGGATAGTTTGAGAGGGTGAAAATGAAAATTTTTTTTCTTGAATCTAACGGATATATATACATTATAGGGGGGTAAAGTGAAAAAAAAATTAGCATATAGCCCCTTAACGCAGCGTTAAAGGGTTAACGCAGCCCTTTAACGTTGCGTTAACGCAGATGGAAGGGTGTGGTTGATATTCACGCATTATGCAACCTCTAACGAAATGGTTGATATTCAACATAAATTCTAATATTTAAATATGTAGATATAGATTAGAAAACCGAGTATTTAGATATATACCAGCTTACGTATGACACAACACAACCATTTGACCAGCCTTAGGTACCTGTCGAATGACATTACGGTTCAAGAAGTTATCTAACTTTTGCCAACGTTGCATCCACTCCACAACTCCTTGCAAATTCTTCTTTTAACCCGAATGCTCAGCTTTTTGTGGACTGAAAAAGATCCAAACACCCGAAAAATCTTTTGAAAATAATTCTAAATGCATATAAACTCGTAAAACTCAAAATATCACAAATATAACCTTGTATCAAAATTACAATATATATGCCGCCGGATTGAATTTATAATCTTTATATTTTTCTAGGTGTATGCTTATTACAGGTAAACTTCCCTATATACCAAGAGCCGATTTCCTCTCAACTTGGCTTTTAAGATTAATTCCTTAATAATCCAGAAAAGTAGTTGGACGTTGTGGCATAACAGAAGCAACATCCTCATTTCGGTTGAATCCGTCTACAATTCAGTAAAAGCGCAAAATTTGGATATAGATGCATACAATACACATAGAAAATATATAAAAGTAAATGCGCTTAGAAAAACTATCTAACCATAGGCAACTGGAATTTCGCTCAAATATGCAGGTATCAGCAACATACTCATTGTCCTGGAAAATATGCAGGTACCAGCAACATACTCATTGTCACATTGACAAACTTTGCAAGAAGAAAAAATAAAGTTACCTCATTCCGCTCTCGGTTGCGAAGCGACTCAATGAGGGTATCACTGTCAAACCATATCTTTAGCACCTATAAGAGAATATCTTCATCGGTCTGTAGAGAGAGAATTGGTTTTAATTACCCATACATCGAATGTTACTTTTATATGTACACAACTTTAAATTGTCGAAAAGAGCAAAACAATATCGTCAATAAAAAAGTGTAGGATCAGCATACCTTTTTTGCTTACTTCCTAGAATCTGGTGGAGGAATTGCCAAATAGGATTAAAAATGTCGTTATCGCGGATACTTGTCACTTATCAGTGTATGTAGAGGCTAGAGGAATGGTTGGCTATATGCAAAGGAAAAACTGTACATATACCTGGGAGCCTAGTGAATAAAGGATCGAATAACACCAAGTGCATGTTGCAACTCCATGTGAACTCGTCACTATTTCCTTTGTCACCACACCCGAATGACGATACAGCCGTCGTAACACTAAGGCTGCAGCCAATAAAAGTCAACAGAGATAATAGACGCTGGTTGTTCCACCACCAGTTGGTATATCCAACATGAGAAAATCAAAGGTATGTTTAGGCCCGTCTTTAGATGGAGTCCCCATTATGAATTGTTCAAAACTCATAGCCCACCCCCAAGTCGCAGCACAACTGATCCACCATCTGTATCATTTCAGTTAAGCATATGTCCCCAAGTAGTGATGCACCTAAGTCAGATGCACCTATGGGTGTTAAATGGGTTTTCCGGTCAGGTTAAGGGCTAATCGGATCGGTGGGGGTTTTCTGGTCGGGTCTATTGGTTATTTATTTGTAGGTTTTAAATTACAGTGTAAGGTATATCCTGAATTATACAGAGGCATCTTCTTAAGTATATATTATGTCTCTGAAATAGCCCTTTATAGTTCTTAGCAGTTGACAAATATAAGGTTCTCCATTTAGAGGGTCGATACCCTTTTCATGATATTCTTCTTATAACTCAATATTAGCTTCATTTTATCATTTGAAGAGCTCAAATATATTCATTATAAAGAACTCAATAAATAGACTCTAGCACACTAAACAAAGTTTCAAGTTCATACACCCATTAACAAATAGCACTTGCATATCACATAAAGCTCAAAAACATGAAAACATATGTAACAACATGTCAAGGTAGTAGTTGCTGAAATAAGTTATCCAAGCCCCTAATAAGCACGATTCAAGGTTAATTACTAGCTGCAATAAGCTCTCCAAACAGCCCCTAATCAAGCTATTATATTATTAATACGCACAGGTATATTATTAATACGCACAGGTCTGAAACATCTCATAAGAAGAGAGTAGGCTATTGTCTATCCAAACAACATGTACCATGTAATTTTCACATAATATTATCTACTGAGGACAAAAAAAATCTATAAATGATCATCAAGATTCGAGACTTAGGGTGTGTTTGTTTAATTAAGACGTTTTAGGTCTGAATCTAACTACCACATCTTACCAGTAAGAGGTGGCTAGAAAGTCTAAATCTGAACGAAATAATGTTGTTTGTTTTTTTATAATTGTCCGAAAGATTTTAAGTGCTCGTTTCTTCAATTTATTTAAGTAACTTATGTAGATATGAAACAAGACTTTTTATCATAAATATAACATAGTTAATAAACCATCAAATATATTATATTAACACGAGTCTTCAATCTTTCATCGAGTAAGAGGCAGTAAGACAAGTCCCCACACCTCTTACTGAGTAAGATGTTATATGTCTAACTGGGTATGACTCAAAAGAAAAAAACAAATAAGCAAAACGTGTAACCATCTCTTACTCTTAGTAAGAATTTTTTTTTAAAACAAAAACACCCTTACAGATGTCAAAAACCCCTAACTAACATCATCACTATCTCTAAACCGCTTCATCCCTGTAAACAAGAACAAATTCAATAAATTAACACTTAAATAAGCCTAATGAATAAAATCCATTATTGCTCACAGAAACCCCAAAATTAATAGAATCCTAAACATTAAAATATTGGTTCTTGATCACATTGTAAGGACTATCATGGATCTCAACATCAATAGTGTAACCGCCATTGTTTATCCAAAAAAAAAAATTATAGGATTCTGACCACATTGAAGCATTGTCGACACATCTTGGGTAGTAACCTATAATTATAGCGAAACATTTTGTTAGTTGGATGTCGGTTTAGATTGATAAAAAAAAACCCTAAATAAACATTTAGTTGGATGTAGCAACTTGTTGCCCGTTTCACTTTCACATCTATGTAAATCCAAAAGTTAATTAAAAAAAAAAAAAAAAAAAAAAAAGCTGAACCACATCATCTATTAGTTTAAAATTCATCATACTTCAAAATTGATAGGCTAACTTAATCCGATTCATTCAAAACCAAAATTAAAGAAGACACTTCCGATCATGGTGCGAAATTGGGCTAATTTCTTTAATTTTTGAATCAAGATGAAAAATTGTTGATTTTGTGCGTGGAATAGGCTTGTTTTTAGTGTCTTTGATTAAACAGATGCGTTCATAGTTATGTGGTGGTTTTATTTAAGATTCTCTATAGTACAATGTTAACATGATAGCTCATGTTAATGTTTTTGTGAGAAGTGAAAATATGTGTGTTTTAATGTGTCATTTTTATTTTATTTAAATTCAAATTTTCTCTCAAAATAAAACTATCATGATGTATCATGTTTAATGAAATTTGAGAGGATCTCAATACTTTTATTTATGAGATAAGCTACATCCACAAGAGAACCACAAATAAGCATTCACAAAAATGAGGTGGCATGTTTTGATCGGTGGCTTTTAAAATAATTTCACTCTCTACTCGTTGATTAACCCGATCAAAACATGCCACCTTATATTTGTAGACGTTTATTTGTGGTTCTTTTGTAGATGTAGCATAGCTCTTTGTTTATTACTCGTAGGTTAGTTGAGTTATCATTGCTGACATGACATTGATGACATGAAATAAAGTGATTGTGACTTGGCAGTATTTGTTATTAGAGTAAATTACATGGATGGTCCTTGTGGTTTGTCAAAAATAACAATCTTCATCCCTCGAAGTTTGAATTTGTACTGATAGTGAATAAGTTGGTAAACAAATAACACGACCGGTCTTTTAGTTTAACTAGTGTTAAGTAAGTTCCGTTATCATTTACACGTTAGCCCCTTTAGTTAAAGATCGTTCCATCGTCTATCCTTAATAATAACGGTTGTTTATAATTTAAAGTTTCCTTACGTTTTTATCCGTTTTCTTACGTTTTTATACGTTTTCGACCGTTTTTATACATTTTCGTCCGTTTTTCTTACGTTTTTATACGTTTTCATCCGTTTTTATATGTTTTCGCTCGTTTTCTTACATTTTTCGTACGTTTTTATCCATTTTCATCCATTTTACTTACGTTTTTATCCGTTTTCGTCCGTTTTTATATGTTTTCGTCCGTTTTCATACATTTTTATACGTTTTCGTCCGTTTTTCTTAAGTTGTCATAGGTTTTAATCCGTTTTTATACGTTTTCGTCCATATTTATACGTTTTTATCTATTTTTATACGTTTTCAACCGTTTTTTATACGTTTTCGTCCATTTTTCTTACGTTTTTATACGTCTTCATCCGTTTTTATACGTTTTCGCCCGTTTTCTTACATTTGCATACGTTTT
The DNA here is from genome assembly GCA_021014915.2 of Artemisia tridentata subsp. tridentata. Taxonomy (NCBI): domain Eukaryota; kingdom Viridiplantae; phylum Streptophyta; class Magnoliopsida; order Asterales; family Asteraceae; genus Artemisia; species Artemisia tridentata. The sequence goes on from CP139504.1 coordinate 13,970,295, forward strand.
TGTACGTTTTTATCCGTTTTATACATTTTCATCCGTTTTCCTTACGTTTTTATTCGTTTTCTTATGTTTTTATCCGTTTTCATCCGTTTTTATACGTTTTCGTCCGTTTTCATCCATTTTTATACGTTTTCATATGTTTTTATATGTTTTCGTCCGTTTTATACGTTTTCGTCCATTTTCTTACGCTTTTATCCGTTTTTATACGTCTTCTTCCATTTCCATACGTTTTCGTCCGTTTTTATACTTTTTCATCCCGGATAAAAACGTACAGAAACATATGAAAATGTAAGAAAACGGGGGAAAACGTATAAAAACGTATGGAAACGTATGAAGACGTATAAAAACGGATAAAAACATAAGAAAAACGGACGAAAACGTATAAAAACGGACAAAAACTATAAAAATGTAAGAAAAACGGACGAAAACGGATATAAACATATGAAAATGTAAGAAAACGGGCGAAAACGTATAAAAACGAATGAAAACGTATAAAAAAGTAGGAAAAAACGGACGAAAACGTATAAAAACGGACAAAAACAGATAAAAACATATGGAAACTTTAAATTATAAACAGCCGTTATTATTAAGGATAGACGATGCAACGATCTTTAACTAAATGGGGTGACGTGTAAATGATAACGGAACTCACTTAACATCAGTTAAACTAAAAGACCGGTCTTGTTATTTGTTTACCAACTTAGGGAGTACCAGTGCAACTTCAAACTTCGAGGAATGAAGGTTGTTACTTTTGACAAACCACAGGGACCATCCATGTAATTTACTCTTGTTATTATATAACCTTTTATTATCTATAGAAGTTTATCGGGGTATCAAACCCTTTAACGCAAAAGAAAAAGATAAAGGCTTAGGTGTTTGCGTATGTTTTAGCATTTTGATATTTTAGATGTTTTTTTTTTTTTTTTTTTTTTGTTTCTTTTTTCTATTTGATGTGGGGATGTTTTAGATCTATTTGATAGGTTGCTTCACGAAGCCTTCTTTTAGTGTACGGTGTTTGTATGTTTTACGTATATTTTCTAGTTTGAATATACTATGCTGTTTTAGAAGAATTATCAAACAAGACGCTCAAACCTTGAGATGATGTATGAAATTATGCTTATTATCACATATTACATTTACTTTAATTATTACTACAAAATTGAGAAAAAGCATTAATCAATTAATGTTGGGGTAAAGCCTTTACTCTTGTTTCTACCGATGTTTTGAAAATGTTGTTCCCGTTACACTTATAGAAATAACTACAAAGTTATCCTAAACGTGTACTAAGACTGATATAATGCAATGATTAATTTTGTAGGATCGAATACTTCGAGCTTGATTGAGCTTGGTTAAACAAGAACCTCTGTATGGAATACAAGTGTTTATGCGGAAACTAAACAACAAGTATAATAAAGAAGAAAAGACAATGATCCTCTATGGATCAGACTATGAACTAAGAATTCTGTTATTGATGAATGTTTTTCTTGATGTCTTCCAATATGAATGGCTGTATGTTTCTTATATAGATAAGAAACCCTAATACCTAATACAGCCAGTTACAAATAAAATGTGTAAAGAGATAAACATCAATCTCTTCTAAAAATAAATCCAACAAACACTCTAAACTTACGGGATAACAATAACTAATACCCGCAGTAATAACACTAACAGCAGGAACAAGATAACACTGTCGGCAGCAATGAGCTTGAGCAGGAACCAAAGCTATCGGCAGGAACCAGCTTAACACTATCGGCAGCAATGAGAAATTCTTATTTCTCATAGATCCCAACAATCTGTCATCTCCAGTCCTTCTTGTTTTGTAATAATCAAATCATAATTCCCAACAATCTTCCCCTATTTTACCAAATAAGTAATAACGTAAAGATAAAAACAACAAAGGTTTCTCAACGTTTAAATTCTTATTAGAAATTAATCAAAGAATCTATTACCCAAGTGTTTTGCGGAATAAACACTTGGGATTGAATAGACAAGGTATGGTGTTCTCCTCTCTAAACTCAAGCTGTTCTTGAGTGACAACAAAAAGACCCACTGAGCTATCTCAAGGATGTGTTGTTCTTTGGTGGAGAAAAGTGGTTTTGTGAAAGTCTAAGCTTTTTAATGCACAAAACTTATCCTACTTTTCTCCCCATCTATCCTATTTATACACAAGTATAAAAGAACAACCCGTGACTAGAAGTACAAAAGGAAAACCTAGTCTAGTCTGACAAAAGCACTACAGTCTTTTGTCAGTTCCAAGAATCTATTTTAGGATGGCCATAAAGAAGCTTTCCAATTGTCAGATATGACACTTCACATCCTTAAGCCATATAAGGTAAGTTTACTTTGGCGGCGATAAGACTCATCCTTATCTCCTTTAAACTTTCCCGCTCGATCCCGCCTTTCTTTTAGGCTATAGATTCAGTCTTGGTCTTCAGTCTTTAGTCATCAGTCTTCATTGTTGTGAGGAGACTGAGGGGTTCAGTGAGCTCTTGTCAGTACACACTGAACCCATCATCTTCTTCTTTGGCTTAAGTCACACTCAGGGAGTCCCGCCTTCCTGAGGAGTGAATCCTTCTTCTTGAATTCTCCTTAAGCTTCCTAAAGATGACTCACTGAGTTACTGTTCACTCAGTGACTTGAATTGTTCTCGGTTGATAAACACTTGGCTTAATTTGTGTTCAAATCCTGTTTAAGATAATTGGGTATTTACGAACCCAACAATCTCCCCCTATTTGGATATAAATTATGCCTAAGTGTTTTAATCAGTATGAGTGAGCTAAAGGCTTCTTCTCATACTGAATATACTAGAAGACAGTTAAGGACACTGATATAACATAAACATGGACCAACATTTTATTCATATTATTACAAAGTCCTAACATCTAAACAAAATACTCAAGGTTCCTGAAGGATACCCATGAGTTCAAGTTTCGCCTTCTTTGACGCCAACACCTCTTTATCAGGTCGGTCCTTCATCATTTGATCCATCAGCCTGACGAACTCCTCATTATCAGGACTCCTGATATTAAGCGCCATCAGTTTGTAGGCAAGGAGTGTCGTCGTTTCCACTTTATCAATGTCAGAGACTCTCTGAAATGCTTTCTGACCAAATTCATCCACAAAGAAGATACCATACTCAGGTTCCTTGATGACCAGGTTGGGACAGAACTTGACTCCCTGAGGAGGAATCCTGTTGCAATGAAGTGCAGCTATGTATTGTTCAGGTTCTAGAGCCACAACTTTTCTTTTCTTCCCGGTCTTCTGAGTAAGTTCATGGATAGTCAGTCCCTGAGAAGCAAATGCCCTCTCGTGGTCAATTCCAAGACTTTTGGCCACTTTCGAGAGTTCCTCATACTTAGCACTTAGAGACTTGATGAGGGTTGGGGCTTTCTTGCTTAAGGTTTTCTTTCTCAGGATGGGCATCATCATATCCCATTCTCTTAACCCATAGTCTGAAAATTTGATTGTTGGAAGATGTTCAGACTTTCTTGGCCCCCTATGAATTGTTATGCTTAGGGGTTTGGTGTTGTGAATGGTGATGTTAGTGATTGTGCCTTCATACTTGGTTTTGGTCATGTGCCATACGTACCTCTCATATATTCTCTGCCTCCTTTCTTCCTTAAGTTTGGCTTGTTTATTGTGTTCTTGAAGAAGTTGGGCTTGCAGCCTGATGAATTCATCTCCCTAAATTTTTTTATCAGACTCCTTGATTTCCTCCTTGGTGACCTCATAAATTACAGACCTGTTGAGTTCCTGCTCTTTCTCTTGGTCCTTCCTGAGATCTTCTTGGTGTAAGATTTCAGCTAATTCTTCATGAGTCCCATAGACCCTTTTCCCTCCCTCTAAATCAACATAGAACGGTGCATCAGGATCTGCACGTCTTTCAGTTGAAGCCTTGACTAAGCGTGCTTCAGGAGGAGGGTTTGTTTCAGTCACCATGATTTTCTTCCCTTTGTCAATGGGAGGGGGTTGACTGGTGGATGTTTCAGGGACAGTCACCAAAGCAGAAGTAGGATCAGGGATCGGATCATCATTTTTCTCCCCCTCAGCAGGTGGTGGAACTTCAGTGGAGACACCTGCTGACTGAGGAGTTGGAGTAACATGAGAGGCCTGAAGAATGGATAGGATGCTGGAGACCATAGACTTTGTTTCAGAAATCTCATTCTTCACGGCACTTAATTCGGCAGCCATTTCCTTTTGGTGGGTTGTGAGTTCATTGACATGGGTGGTGTAGTGGGTGATCAGCTCATTATGTGTTGTTGAGAGCTGATCATAGGCTAAAGAGATTTTGATCAGGTGCTCCTTGGATGCAATAACAGCCTGATAAATTGACTCCTGCTGTGTCCTTAGACCTTGAAGATCGACCCCTGAAGGAGCTTTAAAAGCTCAGTGATGCTGGTGGAGGTGGACGCCTGAGAGGCCAAGTAGGCATCCAGTCTTTTGATTAAGATGGGATCATCTGCAAGTTGTTCTTGGACTGATTCAATAGCCTTGAGGATGTTGGAGAGTTCCTGATGCTGTCCAGTGGCTATTTCATCTACAGATTTGTTCAGGTCGCCAAGTTGTTTATCAGTGAGTTTGGCTGTCTGAAGAATCTTATCCTGAGATTCTTCCATAGAGGCCCTGAAGTTGGCATAGGAGGCTGCCACTTCAGTGTGCTTATCCCATTGCTCATCCGTGAGTATATTGTAAAGACCTTCGTTGGCTTTGCGAATGAATTTGGCCAGTTGCCTTTCAGATGCCGGACGAGCATTGTCATACTTTTGCAACCACTCAGGAGTGGCTGAAGCACCTGATGATGATGATGAGGTTGTTGGGGAACTGGGTGGTTGATCCTCAGGAGGAGGAGAAGAATGTTGTTGCTCAGAGTGCTGAGGAGGGTTTAATTGACCCTCCATTTCCTCCTCAGCATCAGGGATATCATTATCACCAAAATCAATCTCCTCCTCTGACTCATCAGCTAACAAGTTTTCATATTCAGCCAGAGAAGGAGCCTTCAGGACATCCGGCTCCCCCTCAGAAGAGGGCTCACCTTCGTTGTGGCCAGGTTCTGACTCTATTGTCATAATAACTGGTGGGTTTTGACCAGCCTGACTAGTCATAATAACTGGGGGGGGGTTGTCCAGCCTGACTTTTAGGGTCAGTTCCCGAGAGAACAAAAGTGCCTGAGATGCCTGAGGTGGTTTTGGGTTCCGTATCGGCGGGTGGTTTATATCCCTCCGAGTCTTTGTCCCCCTGAGCGCCTTCAACCACTGATGGGTGTTTTCCAGTGGAATCATGAGGCACTCCTTGTGAAGATGTATGGACCCCCTTCCCATCAGGATTGGACTGTCCTTTTGGGGATTTAGGGTCCTGAACTCCCTGAGACTCTGAGTGTGATTTCTCAGAGACGTTAGCAGGATGTGAGTGGGTATGGGTCCCCTTCTCAGTGGAGTAGTGCTGCCCCACTGAGGATATAGAACCCTGTACTCCCTCAGGCTCTGATTGTGATTTATCAGTGCCTTCATTGGGATGTGAATGGGTGGATGTTCCTGATCCCTCTGACTTGTTTATGTCAAAGGAAACATGCGGAAAGGGTTTCTGTAGTGGGTGTCTCAGAGGTCTGGGCCACAATGTTAAGGGTGCCTGAGGCAACAGTCTCAGTGACGAGTGGTTTAGGTCTAACCACCTTACTGGACTGTCCCCCTTTCTTCTTCTTCACCTTCTTGGTTGGTGAAGGTACTGGGGAGCTTGCATTTTCACCCTGAATGACTACTAACATGTAGTTGGTCAGGGCGGTGGGTTGTACCTCAGTGATGTCACTACTAAAATTGGTCTTATGCAAGACGTCAGGTTTTGTACCTTGATCGTCAGACCTTAAGTAGTCAGAACCAAGAAGGTCCTGAAGCGCACAGGAAATGAACCTAGGATAAGACATGTGTCTTTGCCTATGTTTCCCTGAGAGCTTGGCAACGAGGTCACGGAAGATTATACCTCCGATATCAATTTTTTTACCCTCTAAGAGACTGAACATCATCATTTGCTGTGATGAGTTCACTTGCTCAGTGGAGGATTTATTCCCTCCGAGGACTTGAATGACAAATGTCAACATGAGTCTCCAGATGGGGTGAAACCATGTCTTCACTATAGGAGCGTTTTCTAACAAGGCTTCAGGAGACAAAGTAGGACGCTTAGTGTCATGAGGCCCACGGAATAGCATTTCTGCTTTAATTTCCTGGTCAGTAGGGTTTGCCTCAAAGGTCTGGGCGAAATCAAGACCAGTGGCCTTGAGAAAGGTCTTGTAGTCCAGGGAGAGGGGTTTCTTCCCACTCATCACAGTGAATGTGATGATTGATTCTCTGGTGTCCTTAGGGCTAGTAGCCGTTGCGGTACACCAGAACTCCCTAAGGTAGTCATGATAAATGACTGATGGGGTTTTGGTAAAGGCCGTGGCAAGGAAGCAGTTATGTAAATACTTAACCACATCCTTGTACCCCTCATATTGTTGGGGGTAGTGGAAGTTCCCAACCACGTTGTTCTTGGTCATATCCACGCCCTCCATTGTGAAATTCACATTTGGGGCGAGGGTGATAGCATTAGAAGATGCCATTTTTGTGTTAGGGTTTTGGTCGAAAAAATGGTTTGGGTTTCTAATTGCTAAGAACACACACAATTTGTTTGATAGAGAAAAGGGCAAGAGTTTGCTTATGATTTCTAAATAAAACGTGTGTGTGTTATCTTTTGTTTGGGTTTTTATAGGGAAGTGGAGGTTGAGGGTATTTTGGGCATAAAGCGGTTATTCTCAAAATTTTGAAAATTGTTTTATAAAACATTTGAAGTCCGCATTTAATGCCACGTTTCCACTTCCTCATGTATTCGGCAACCGTCATGGTGAACAGTTGTGCCGTCTGCAAAAAGTGTAATTTGCAGAGCTGAGTCATCACATTTCTATAATGTGATTGGAGAGGCAATTAATGCCTAGTGGGAAAGTGGGGGCCCAAGATGTGTATGCCAGAAGGGTAAAGAGACATATTGATCCATCTGAAAACGTATATATAAATATAAACAGTCTCAGAACGAATACTCGTGTGTAGTGTGAAACCAGGCAAGTGATTGTTTCTTCTGATTTAGCTAGTGGGAGTGGGAGAGATGCATTAATTGCGTTTGGCAATGTTAGGTAACGTGTATGGAGGGGGGGTGATGTGGTGAGTGGTATTGGTGAGGTGGGGGTGACTGGGTGGTTTTGGCGGTATGGGTGGTAAAGGAGACGGGATTTGACTTTGTTTGACTGAGTGGTTAACTCAGTCAAATGGTTTGGGCTTATTTCATTTTGGGCTTGGACTGGGTTTAGGAAATGGGTATTGTTATTTGTTGGGTTTAGTGGTCAGCTGGGTTTAGTTAGGATTTGGACTTTTGGATTTTGGTTTTAGTTAAATCACAAGGACCATATTTGTAATATTCTGAAACTCGAGGGACCTGATGTGACAAGCTTCCAAATTTCATTCAAAGGACCATACCTGCCAAGTTAGATAAACCAAAGGACCTTTATTGTATTCATTTACAATTTAAAACACCCGAGGACCATTTATGTAATTTTCCAAAAGTTTAGGGGTGAAATTGTAATTTTCCAAAAGTTATCAAAAAGGTTCCAAATTGTCATTCATGAATAGTACAAGGGTATATTTTGTTAAATTTCCATTTTTAAATACCCAGGGACTAATTTTGCCAATTTTGTAACTTGAGGGACTGAAACTGCCAATTATGCAAACTTTGTTCGTTTTTCATCAGTTTTTAAACATTTTGCATCTGAAACATATAAAACACAATTCTGGGATAATTTCAGTATTATGATGCATTTCTGAGTGTTTTTGGATGTTTTGGCAGCTCAGATTAGGTAAAAATGATGAGTATTTAGACACTCATCAATCCCCCACACTAAACTATTGCTAGTCCCTAGCAATCTTTTATGAAAATTTAATGGATTTTATCTCTTTACCAAAAGCCATTACTTCTGGAGTAGCCAATGTTTTAGTATGTGATACTTTGGTACAATGATAACCAAATGATTTTGAGCAAATCATCAGCTGTCAACGGTTTTGATTTGTCTTTACCAAAAGCCGTTTGCTTCTGGACTAGCCAACTCTTAGATAAATTATCAATATTATCTTTGGTGAGCTGATTACCAATATGGATTTTCACTGCCTTAACCACAAGCCATAACCTTGCGGGCTAGCCAACTCTTCACTTATAAAGATATGGTGAGTCGAATACCATACAATTTTCGGCAAATTGCAAGCCATAAACGGATTTGAGACATCTTTACCAAGAGCCGTTTGCTCTCGGATTAGCCAATCCTTATGTGGGTTAGACATGGCGGACTGATAACCATTTATTGCGTTCTAAGTGAGAAAATTTTTTTAAAATTTTGGCTAAAATGGGGGTACTAGATGGTACATTTGATCAAATTCGCAAGAATTCCCCCCCACACTTAGAACTGAATATTGCCCTCAATATTCAAAGCACTGGTTGTTAAACCAACACTTAGAACGTGAAAGGGAAAATACTAATAGCCATTATTTTATATTCACACACATTTTTTTTTTTTTTTTTTTTAGAATTTACATATATATAACATGTGGGGCATCTCCCCCACACTAGGGTGAGACATGGGTGAAAACCCATATTTTGCTACTGTTTTTATTAACCGAGTCGCTAGCTTGACTCGACCCCGAATTGAGCTGATTCCTCCCGAACAGTCAGGTTTATCACGCAAGCTAACCGCTTGTGAACGGTCAACCGTAACAAAGGGTTCCTGAACAGCCCGGGAGAAAAAGCAATTTAAAAGTCTATGGGGAAGTAAGTGGAAGAGACCATCTCCATCGGACTTTCATTCAAAATGCTTGGATAACCAATTGAGCATAAGAAAGTTCCACTCCGATGAGATACATCCGGCATTTAAACCAATGTTAGATGGACAATGCCGGGGTCAAAGGTAATATCCTCACTCCCGAATGAGTGAAAGATAGGGGAAATCACCGGGTAGGTGAAGGGAAGAAGAGAGATCTGAATAGCCATTAAGACAAGAACTTCCTCCTCAAGAATTGCAAGTGGAGGAGGCAAGTCCTTAAACTTGATCTCAGGAAATTTATCAGTTTTTTCAACCGACTTGGTTTCTTTTTTATGAAGTTGTTTTGGTGTAAGAGGGGAAGATGAATCTTCGTTTAACAAATTTTCTAGAAAAAGAATGTCCCCCTCTGGATCAAGATAGTCATCATCAACCTCATGCGGAAGTGAGCTATCTAGAGTAAGAAAAGCATCGACCTCATCCCAAAAGGGATCACTTCCCTCAACCGAAGTGAGAGAAGGGGAAGAGTCTGCTATGATAAGTTGAGAAGATGTGGTGGGATCCCCACTCACAGAATTATGAAAATAACCAAGATTTTCTTGAGAGTATTCCTTTGAAGTAATGTCAATGACATCGATTCGGTTAACCGAAGCAGAATCAAAATTTGAGGAGTACCTCGAAGTTTGATCATGGTTAAAGGTAACAGCTTCATTACCCACACGCAAGGTGATCTCATGCTTAAATACATCAATAAGAGCATGGCCCGTTTTTAGGAATCCTCTTCCAAGAATGAGAGGAACCTTTTGATCAGCATCGAAGTCAACAACCACAAAGTCAGCTGGAAAATGGAACTTTCCTACTTTCACAAACACATCTTCGGCAATGCCGCAAGGATGAGATATGGTTCGGTCTGCAAGCTCAAGAGTCATGCAGGTAGGAGTAAGAGCCGGAAGAGAAAGTTTCTTCCATACTGAATGAGGCATCAGGTTGATGCTTGCACCTAGATCTGCTAAGGCATAGCATTCAACCATTCCCGGAAATACACAAGGTAGTAGAAACTTTCCAGGATCTCCAAGCTTCTCCGGAAGCTTTTTCAAGATAACCGCTGAGCAGTTCTCATTTAGTGGAGTTTTAGCCATTTCAATCAGTTTTTCCTTGTTGCTTAACAATTGTTTGATTGTTGATGCAAATTTGGGCATCAGAATGATAGCATCCGCAAAACTTATGTCAAAATGTAATTCTTTGAAGATTTGAAAGAATTTGTCCATTTGTTGACTAGCTTTCTCACGGAGCTTTTGCTCATTTAAGCGCGATGGGTAAGGAACGTAAGGTTTGGATTTAGGGACAACGACTTCAGGAGTCTTAAAAGATTCAAAGACAACTCCTGGTTTGGATTTTTTCGGGACAACCGGAGGATGGACATGTGCTGTACTTTGTGGGCTTGGAATTTGCACTTTGTCCGTTGTATCCTCCGTCTCTTTTTCCATTTCAAACAACGGAGGAGGAATAGGGCCAGCTGGCCCCTCATAAGCAGCACCACTCCGAGTGGTGATAGCTTTGACGAAAGTGGTATCTTCATCATCATCACTGTCATCAAGTACACTGACAGGAACAGCATTGAGCATTTCGGAATAATATCTGGCTGTTCTTTGCTCACTAAGTTTGGTTGACAAACTTTTAACCGTAAATCGTGAAAGAGTAGGATCGATTCTTGACGGTTGAGGAGCAATTGTGGGTGTAGATTTTTGGATGACCGAAGGTTGGATGACCGAAGGTTGGACGTATTTAGCACTTCCATTGTTAGTGGGAAGTACCGGGTCCTTTATCACCTTGAATTCAACATGAGCTTTACCACTACGTGTACTGACAGCTTTGAGTTCACCCCTAGGGTTGACAACAGTGTTACTTGGGAGACCTCCCGAGGTAGAAGGTAGATCATTTAAAGACTTTTTTATGTCATTTATTTGGGTAACCAACAACTGGTTTGTCTGATATTGAGTTTTATTTGTCTCCTCTTGAGATTTTATGAATTGCCTAAGCAACTCATCTGAGGATGTCTGATTATGGTTTTGGACATTCCATGGTTTTTGGTTATGATTACCCTGATTCTGACCTCGGTTTTGATTGAAATTTTGAGAATTGTTGAAATTTTGTCCCTGATTTTGAACAAAGCGATTTTGATTGTTCTGATTTGGCACGGGTGGAAAACCAGGTGGGACCATAGCATTCGGTGCTCGGTACTGAGTCTCAGCATGCGGACGGTATTGATTTTGATTTACTGCAGCTACGGGAGCTGGGTAAAGAGAAGCATCGGTTGCTTGACAATCAAAATACGCATGTGGGCCACCACAAGTTTCACACACTTTGTTTATTGCTTTGATTTGTTCTGGTTTATGAATTTCACTTTTTAATTCTTTCATTTCTTTCATCATACAACGCATTGAGTCCGTTAAAAAGGCTAACTCTGAGGAGTTACCGGATGAAGAAGAAGCAGGAGTGACAGGAACATTCACTTTGTTTCGAGAAATAGGAACTTTTGATTTATTTTCACAAATTTCGACCACCTCTCTAGGTTTACGATTCAAGATATTGCCACCGGAGGCTGCGTTAAGTGCATCTTGATCGTTTTGGGTTAACCCATTATAAAACGTATTTATCTGTTGTAACACCGTGAAATCGTGATGTGGGCATTTTCTTAGGAGATCTTTAAATCTGTCCCATGCCTCTCCGAAATTTTCATCAAAACCTTGACGAAATCCAGCAATTTCATTTTTTAGATTAGTCGTCTTTGATGGAGGGAAGAAATAATTTACAAATTTCTTAACGAGATCTTCCCAGGTTTCAATGGATCGAGGGGGTTCTTTATCCAGCCAAATCCGGGCTGCCCCCTCAAGTGAGAATGGAAATAGCATCAATTTGATCACTGTTTGCGGCACATTTTTGTAATTGATTGTAGAGGTCAGTTTGTTGAACCAACGAATGTGTGCATAAGGATCCTCTCGTTCAAACCCGTGGAATTGGTTTGTGGACACGAGTTGAATCAAATGTGTTTTCAGTTCAAAATGATCAGAATCGATGGCTGGTAAAACGATGGCATCTCCGTAACCCTCGGTGGGTGCCTGGAGCATTTCAACCATTGTGCGTTCGTCTGCCATATTATCTGTGAGAACAGTACGAATCTCGGGTTCGACTATTTGGGCAGCACGTCTACGATTACGTCTTCTCGGAATTTCTACGAGTTCACGTAAAGGGCTTGATGACGTGGAAGAACGAGTGCGCATGCACTAAGTAAAATATTCCAATTAAAACAAGACAGAAGCAAAACACAAGTTAACTTAAACCAACAATCAACAAGCGTACGGTAGCTCTCTAAAAGATAAACGCACAGAGTGGCGGAGAAGCAAAGGTGGGCAATTAAGCTCCTTAAAAACCCGCTTCTTTCAGTCCGACAATTTAATGTCAGACTATCCTTAAACCTCCGTTAAAGTTTGTTTATCAATCAAAGGTGAGCCGATATTCGCAAGTGATACAAAGGTAAAGTTTTAAATCTTTGGTTTGGGAACTTATTATGGTCGTACCCCCAGTTAGGTAGTACTCTGTCTTGGTTCTCGATGGTAAATTTTTTATTGTTTGTTTATTATTAAAGAAAACGGAAATTATTTTTGGTGTTTTTATTTTTTTATATGATAATAATAATAATAATAATAATAATAATAATATATAGAAAAGAAAAGAAAAATATTTTTGTATTTTATATTGTTTTTGGGAAATAGGAACTTCTTGGGAGAAGGATCTCGAATCACTAATCGCTAAAATTCTTCACAATAGTCGCAGCACAACCTCCCCGGCAGCGGCGCCAAAATTTGATCCGTCTGAAAACGTATATATAAATATAAACAGTCTCAGAACGAATACTCGTGTGTAGTGTGAAACCAGGCAAGTGATTGTTTCTTCTGATTTAGCTAGTGGGAGTGGGAGAGATGCATTAATTGCGTTTGGCAATGTTAGGTAACGTGTATGGAGGGGGGGTGATGTGGTGAGTGGTATTGGTGAGGTGGGGGTGACTGGGTGGTTTTGGCGGTATGGGTGGTAAAGGAGACGGGATTTGACTTTGTTTGACTGAGTGGTTAACTCAGTCAAATGGTTTGGGCTTATTTCATTTTGGGCTTGGACTGGGTTTAGGAAATGGGTATTGTTATTTGTTGGGTTTAGTGGTCAGCTGGGTTTAGTTAGGATTTGGACTTTTGGGTTTTGGTTTTAGTTAAATCACAAGGACCATATTTGTAATATTCTGAAACTCGAGGGACCTGATGTGACAAGCTTCCAAATTTCATTCAAAGGACCATACCTGCCAAGTTAGATAAACCAAAGGACCTTTATTGTATTCATTTACAATTTAAAACACCCGAGGACCATTTATGTAATTTTCCAAAAGTTTAGGGGTGAAATTGTAATTTTCCAAAAGTTATCAAAAAGGTTCCAAATTGTCATTCATGAATAGTACAAGGGTATATTTTGTTAAATTTCCATTTTTAAATACCCAGGGACTAATTTTGCCAATTTTGTAACTTGAGGGACTGAAACTGCTAATTATGCAAACTTTGTTCGTTTTTCATCAGTTTTTAAACATTTTGCATCTGAAACATATAAAACACAATTTTGGGATAATTTCAGTATTATGATGCATTTCTGAGTGTTTTTGGATGTTTTGGCAGCTCAGATTAGGTAAAAATGATGAGTATTTAGACACTCATCACATATATTCCTATATTAAATAAGAAGTCAGTCACCAACCTAGGACATTTACTAACTAAATACTTAGAGCATTTAAGTTAGTATTGAATGACATCTTGAGGGCCCTGAATGATTATTCATTCACTGAGAGGTTCAGGAAGGGTGATTCAGTGATCTTGTTCACTGACGAACATATTGAGTCAGGGACCTGAGGTTTTAAGAATTTACACTTCAGTTGGAAGGATTCAATCAGTAAACTGATTCTCGATATCCAACATTCCTAATTCAGCTTTCAGTCTTGTGAAAGTTGGTTCATCCAAAGGTTTGGTGAAGATATCAGCTTGCTGATATTCAGTAGGGATGAAGTGTAACTCAATGTCACCATTTATGACATGGTCCCTGATGAAATGATATCTGATATCAATGTGTTTTGTTCTCTGATGAAGAACAGGGTTGTTGGATATGGCAATTGCACTTGTGTTATCACAAAAGATGGGTACCATCTTATACTGAATGCCATAGTCACTGAGCTGACTTTTCATCCAAAGTACATTTGCACAACAGCTAGCTGCTGCAACATATTCAGCTTCTGCTGAGGACATGGCAACAGATTGTTGCTTCTTGGCACTCCAACAGACTAATTTTCCACCAAGAAATTGGCAGGACCCTGAGGTGCTTTTCCTATCCATGTTGCAACCAGCATAGTCAGAGTCTGAGTATCCCTTGAGATCAAAGCCTGAGCACTTAGGATAGTATAATCCAAGGCTTGGGGTACCTTTCAGGTACCTGAGGATCCTTTTCACAGCAGTGAGATGAGATTCTCTTGGGTCAGATTGATATCTGGCACACAAACATACTGAGAATTGGATGTCAGGTCTTGATGCAAGGAGATACATCAGTGACCCAATCATTCATCTGAATAGAGTTTGATTGACTGATTTACCAGTGAGGTCAGGACCAAGGTTGTTTGGAGGAACCATGGAAGTCTTGACTGAGGCACAGTCACTGAGATCATACTTCTTCAGTATGCTTCTGACATACTTCTCTTGACTGATAGAGATACCTTTATCAGTTTGCTTGATTTGCAATCCAAGAAAGTAAGTCAGTTCTCCCATCATGCTCATTTCAAATTTCTTTGCCATCAGTTTTTCAAACTGTTTGCAAAGTTTGTAACTTGTTGAGCCAAAGATGATGTCATCAACATATACTTGTACAAGTATGACATCATCATTTGTCTTGTAGATAAACAAGGTGTTGTCTATCTTGCCTCTGACAAATTTGTTTTGGATCAGGAAGGCTGAGAGAGTTTCATACCATGCCCTGGGAGCTTGTTTTAGTCCATAGAGAGCTTTGTCAAGCTTGCAAACATAGTCAGGAAACTCACAGCTTTCAAATCCAAGGGGTTGTTGGACATAAACTTCTTCTTTCAGTGAGCCATTTAAGAATGCACTTTTGACATCCATTTGGAACACTTTGAAGTTCATGTAGGTTGCAAATGCAAGGAAGATCTTGATGGCTTCCATTCTTGCAACTGGTGCAAATGTTTCCTCATAGTCAATGCCTTTTTGCTGGTTGTAGCCTTTGGCAACCAGTCTGGCCTTGTTTTTGATGACTATGCCATTTTCATCAGATTTGTTTTTGAATACCCATTTCATACCAATGACTGTAACACCATCAGGACATTTGACTAAGGTCATCACCTTATTTCTGTCAAATTGTTCCAGTTCATCATGCATGGCTTGAACCCAACTAGGATGAGTAAGTGCTTCTTTGACACTTTTGGGTTCAATGGTGGAAATCAAATCCAAAAATAGGCATTCATTGGCTGAGGCTGCCCTTAGTTTAGCAGCCATGCTTCTAGTGAGCATGCCTTCAGTAGGCACTCCAATGATGTTGACAAGTTCTATGTCCTGAGACCTAGTCCAACTGTCCTGAGGTCTAGGATACTGATTGGAACTTGTGGAGGCCTGATTGGGTGGAGGTGTAGGATCAGGTTCAGACACTTGAGAATTTTCAGGATCTTGAGAGTCTGAATGGGTTGGCCGATCACTGAGATTGTTTGGTTCCTGAGCACTTTGAACAGACTGATTTAATGTATCAGTGTTTGTTTGTGCTTCAATAAACTCAGTGATGGTTGGGTAAGGGAGGTTGTGAGGGATAATGTGATAGGAGATATCAGCATTTGCTTGATACTGAGTGGAAGAATTGTTGTCAGGATCATATTCATCAGGAGGATATCTGGATGAATCATTGATTCCTATTTCTTCCACTGAGGCATTTGAAAACCTGATTGCTTCAGTGCTCTCATCAAAGGTAACATGGAATGTTTCCTCAGTTTGTTGTCTCCTTGTGTTGAACACCCTGAAGGCTTTTAAGAAAAGGGAATATCCTAGGAAGTATCCATCATCAGCTTTGGCATCAAATTTCCCTAAGTGATTGATGCGTTTCATAATAGAGGATCTTATTTAGTTTATTATCTCCAAATTTCACTTCAAATTTTTTTTTTTTTTTTTAATTCTTATTACCATTATCATTTCAAAGAAACACACACGAGCAAATATACTCGTTCAATTGTAGTATTGTTGATGGTAAATAAGGTTCGTCCCAAGGAACTAGTTAATTGTGATTTTAGTAACATTAATGGTATAGCACTTAAGATTGTCACAATCAAAAGTACTAGAAACGATTTAAACGAACAATGGTTTCAATGTAACTCGAGCAAACAAACAATTAAAATAAAGCATACTTATTTAGGAATCATGACTAATCGTGATATGATGTAGAACATGTTTTGGTGAAACTTAGAAGGCACATATCAATATTCACAAGGACTTCTAATCAAATGGTAATATCAAGGAAATCCATGTTTCTACTAGTTTCACGGGTGAGTCCTTTCGGCCAAATCTCATCCCACTACGCTAGCTCTTTCGTAATAAAATGTATGAAAAAGTTGATTAGTTAAATTGGTTCTTACGAGTCTTTTCAACCCATTCTCGTGATTAAATATTTTCGAATCCGTTTAAAACTTGTATATTCGATATTCGTCACTTATCGAATACCAATTTGTTTGTCACTAACTCTTGGAATTAAATAATCATTAGAAGTCTTTTCATCCTTTAAATCCAACATTACTCAACCAACAAGTTTTAGGACACAAATTTATTTAAACAAACCCATAGAATTAATCACTTTTTACAACCTACTAAACGTCCAACATTCATACAATTAGTCACATCATTCCCAAACAAGTATCACGAATCATTCCATAACAAGTATCATAATAAAACATAAAATTGCATTCAACTTAAACCAATTCAACATGATTAATAATAAAGAAAATTACCCAATAGTAAAATTACAATGAGTAATGAAAGAGTTGTAGCACTCTTTGAGGCCTCCAATCGAACAAGGGAATCTTCCACCTCTTCTACTAGTTATCTTCCTTGAGAATGGCAGAGATTTTTAAGCTCTTTTGGGTTAGAAAGTAGTATAATCAAATCCTTATGGTGTAAGGTTTGATTGTGAGTGTTGTCTCTAAAACAAGTGATTAGGGGTCTTATTTAAGCTTGTAAGACACCCCTAAAACTGATATTCTTCATCAATAATCATAATTAAGAAGCAAATGATCGGACTCAATACTTAATGGTGCTTAAAGTGGAGAGTTAATGCAACTCTTCATGTCAGTTTTTCTGCATACCTCGGGTATGAAAATGTAAACCCTGGGTATGGGCTAAACCTCAGGTATGAATTCCCATACCTCAGGTATGAGCTCCCCCTTCTCAAACCTAGGGTCTTGAAACTTAAACCTTGGGTCTGGAACCAATTTTCTTCACATATTTTGGCTTCAAGCTAGCATAGAGCTCAAACTTATAACACACTTTTTGGCTCCTAATCTTGACTTAATCCTTTCATCCTCTAACGTACAACCGGAAATGATCATATCATGCATCCATGTATTTGTTGACGAACTTTTCTTCGATATTTTCTTGAATTTCATAGCTTTTCTTTGTCTTTCTTGATATTTCCTTGTACCTAGACTTAAACACATCTTCAACAACTTTTAAGCATAAAACCATCATAATCATGACTATATTTCGCATAAAAACACACAAATAACGCTATAATAACATGTACAAAATGAGCGTTATCAAATCTCCCACACTTAAGTTTTGCTTCCCCTCAAGCAAAGTAATCATTTGGAAAATTATTTTTTCAATAGCCATCATCCGTTATTTTCTAAAATGTCACTAATTTCCCTTAATACCGAAGTAAAAAGTCAAAAAGTGATTTCTATTATTTTATTTGTGAAATCAAAACGATTAACTCGATCAAGCTAGATAACACAACTAAGCTCCTCACGAAAAGAAGAGAATAATTTAATTCACTCACACTCATTTCTTTTGTTTGGGAAGATATTTCACTCAATTGCTCAGTCGTGATTCATGTCATACCATAAGCTTGTACAAGTATCAAAACTAATCCAAATCATGTAAGAAATAAATTAATTTATCAAAGAGGACTTTAATTTGGGTTCAAGGCTTCAAGGGTTGATATCAACTTATGCTCAAATAACTATTGTACAAAATATAATAGATCGCTAACAACGAATTCTTGAATAGTCAAATAACGGATGGTCACTAAAACACGTTCTAGTTTGCTAGCAACGTTGTTCAACTATTCAAAAACCGGATGGTCACTACAATATTCATACATTCGCTATTTTCACAAAAGCAAAAAGGGTAGGATAAGACATGGGATTATTTGGTTAATATAATTTTCAAGAATCAAGTTAAATACCAGAATTACTTGATGCAAAAATAATCGAACCATGTATCCTCAAATGATTATAGCCTTTCATCACAATTCTTCCTTCCTCCTTTATTCATCCATTGATCAACATTCATATCATATCATTTAGCGCATTGGCTAATTCTTACGATCATAGCTCATTGGCTTTCTTTTTTTCTTTTTTTTTTTCTTTTTTTTTTTTTTTTTTTTTTTAACTTGCTTCCCCCACACTTTGGATGAGCATATACCTCAAAAAGATACAAATAAGAAGTAGCTACCTTCGTCTTCGTCAAAAAGGTATATTCGCAAATACAAAGTGTAGACTCATAATCATCAAAAATTCTTCTGATCAACAATAAGTAATTCATTGATTCAACTTGACTAAAAAAGGTAGGCTAAGGTTTAAAGGTGCAAAATTTCTCTTTTCTGGGTTGAATCAAGAAATGAAAAGATAGGCTCAAAAGGGTTGAACTAAGGGTATCTAGCACTAAAAATGAGTGCTAACAAATGGGTCCATATGGAAGGTTAACTAACCGATGTGGCTAGCTAATATATCATTAAATGCAAAATAGAAGGCCATTTGGTTTAACCCTAAGTCGCCTCTTATCATTTAAATTCATTTATATCACAAAAATGTGACCTCACTTTGGAATTCGTAATGCATGACAAGTACAAGTTCTAGAATCAATTCAATCACCGGCACACTCTTAGCAAGAAAATAGAATTTAAGCATAAAATATATGCTTCAAATAATAGGCTCAAATCCTCACATATTTGGTAGAATCGGCTAAAAATGCTCAAGCAATGTTATCAATCCTAAGAATAGATTCATTCACTTAACCGAGATTCGTTAAAAATTTCAAAATTTGCCATTTTATGCT
The DNA here is from genome assembly GCA_021014915.2 of Artemisia tridentata subsp. tridentata. Lineage (NCBI taxonomy): Eukaryota > Viridiplantae > Streptophyta > Magnoliopsida > Asterales > Asteraceae > Artemisia > Artemisia tridentata. The sequence continues at coordinate 13,989,519 of CP139504.1, forward strand.
ATTGTAAAAACAACTACTTCCTTAAGGGCAATAAAAACAAACTCCAAAATAATCACAAAAAATTAAAAATCGAATCATTTTCACTATTTACTCCCCCCCCCCCCCACACTTAAGTTTTGCATTGTCCTCAATGTGAAAAATTAACTTCAAAGTAAAGGAAATAGGGAAAAATAAAATAGTAAATGACATCACCGAGAAATCAAGCGCGTTCCATATTTGGTGTTAAAACGCATGAGTTGAAAACTCCAAGCTCCAAAATATACCAACCATATGAACTAGCAATGATCTCATGGTATCGCAAACCTGAAAAGTAAGCAAAACAAAACACAAAACACAAAATGCAATAATACCAATAACCAAAGTAAAAATCCTAACCACATATAATAATAATAAGAGGTCTAAGACATAATATTACTAAACAAGCATAATAAAGTACGAATAAAAACATAAATATTGTTCAAAACTTGCCATAGCCATGAATGAAATTCATTCATCATCCGTCTCATCTCCTGCATATGTAACCAAAGGACCATATCCTCCTCCTGATGACGTTCCTGCTTCATAACTTTGTGTCCCAACATTAGAATAATATCCCGCAAAAGCTTCTTCGCTAACATTGCAGCCTTCATTACTTGGACCTGTGCTATATTTTGGGTAGGGTACATGTCCCGAAGGATAAGGCGTGTAAGGGTAAGGGTAGGGTGGAACTTCAATTGGTTCATACACCATAGAAAAAGTATAAGGTGGTACACAATTTTGTCCAACGTGGGTGAGAATTGGTGCGCAATAATCCATTTGATGTCCAATTCTCATCAAGCTCATGTCCCTCCACACTTCTCTTCTTTCCACTTGTGGTAAATTCACGTGCCAATCACCCCAACTAGCATTCAATCCCGAAGACTCTCCAACATTTTGTTGATCTTGTCGTGGTGGTGGTGGTCCGCGATTCTCATTTCTAAGTCTATCAACCAAACACATCCTTTCATCATCAAGTAAATCTTTTAACACCTTCTTGTCAAGCTTCTCGCATTCTTTTATCACTGTTATCTTACTCAACTCTTCCTCCGTATCATATCCTAAAGTTTTTCCAATCCTAGTCACATAGTGTCCACTATTTATATAACCATGTTCAGACATGATAGTCGCTCTTTTTGACAAATATACCGCCAAAGTCCACAGAACATTCATATTTTTATCTGGATCCATAAGCATTTCTATTATCCACAAATCTATCGCATGAACTTTATGATTACTATGCCCCCTATGCACAAACGAATTCACAATGATTTTGTGTAGAAGTAGGGCTAGCGGTGATTGAATGTCCCTTTCTTTATAAGGTACAACACTATTCGGATCTCCTATTTCATTCCATATTTTCCTTCCAACATACTTGTCCGGTTCTCTCTCTAATTGAGTCATATGTGCTTCAAAATCTGCATGCTCAAAGTCATCATTGTCATATAACCCAAGTAATTGCCCAAACTCCGGCAAAGTACACACATGATCATGTCCACATAACCTAAACCAAATACATTTCTCATCCATGATATCTTTCACCTTTTGGTTGAAATAAATGGTGGAAAAGAACTCTAGACACCATTCTTTATAGATTACCTTTTCTGCTCCTACAACGGCATACTCAAAACTACGATCTTCATATGCTTGATCTCCATGCTCCGTACTCATCCTCCATAGGTCTTTAAGAGTGCCAATGAGATTATATTGTCGCAACAAATTTCCACTCAATAACCTAGGTACCGCAATCTCTTTCTTTTGTAACTTTGCCAATCTCCTATTGTAACATGCTTTCGCTTCTTTACTCAACTTAGTCCATCTCAGATGTTCACTTGTCACGGGCATAAGATTAACAACTTCGTCGTCACCGAGTTTCTCATTCAAAGCAATGAGTGGATTGACATTTATGTCTCTTCCAACTCGCTTCTACAAAACAACCAATCAAAACACAAGAGGAATATTGATATTAAAGGTTAGAACATAAAATCGTTAACAAGAAGAAGAAAGAGAATATATATATATATATATATATATATATATATATATATATATATATATATATATATATATATATATATATATATATATATATATATTTTAATTTTTCAACACAGTAGCCCCATGCCGCCCGGTTTGCGATTATACCGGCGGTATGGGTTGAATATGATCCCAGGCCGGCGGCATGGTTTTTTCCGGCCGTCGGTCTGCAGCTGCTCTTCAGAAATTTTTTTTTTTCTATCTTTACTTGAAACAACTAATTCATCTTAATCCTTCTTGATTCTACCTTTCAATCCATAATCTCCTAATTCCTTTCATGTCTCATCTTAAAAATCATGATTAATCACAACTAAATAGTGGTCCATATAACTAATCATCTAGCATTCAAACACTAATTCTTAACCATATACCACATCAAACTCATTTAATCTTGATGAATTATCCCAAAATTTTTGACATATATAAACCCTAAATCTTATAACATCAAATTCTCTCTCAATTCTTTATCATTTCATTCAATTCGACTTCCAAACAATCCTTATAACCCATCTCTAGTAAACCCATCAACTAATTACACTAAATTCAAACTATGTAAAAATCGCCCAATTTAGAACCCTAAAAATCAAATTCGAATTAGAACAATGTAGTTTAGTTAGGATGGATGTTACTTACTCTTTTTGATGCCATAGGTTATCTATCAACTCAATTGATCTCTATCTCCAAACTTTTGAAATGATGATGATGATGAACTTGTGGGGTTTTTTTTTTTTTTTTTTTTTTTTTTTTTTTTTTTTTTTTTTTTTCTTCTTTCTTTCTTTCTTTCCTTTCTCAAAGTTTTTGAACATTCATACTAAACCGAAGGCTTAGTACTTGGACCGTAGGTTTGGTTCTAAAAACCGAGGGTCTTGACACAAAATTCATTTTTGTTTTCTCAAAAACATTCATTCATTGAATAAACATTTCCACAACTTCAAAACACTTTCATCATTTCATTCAATCTTATCATTGATCAATTCAAACAAACTAACAACCCAAACTTTTCATTGCTTATTCTCATAAATACTCAAGAGCTAAAACACACTTCAACTTAACAAAGAAATGCAAAACATCATAATAATAAGCAAACAAGATAAAAACTCATAAGAACAAAATGAGCACAAGCTTAATCATAAGCTTCTTTTTTCTTCCTCATCCTTGCTTCGTTTAGTCAAAATAACTCCCAAACCTAAGAATATCCTCCGAATGAAACTTCCCCGAAAGAACTCTATCGGTTTCCTTTGTTTTAAAAGCACGAGTGAATCGGCGTCCACCCGGACTAGTGATCTCTATCTTAGTGTGCCAATCATTATCACCTTCAATCTTTTGATATTTGCTATACCCATCCGATATCCATTCAATATTTTTAAGCTTAATTGGCATGGAACCAAGGAAATCAACCATTTTCTTGAATACTATAATGTTCTTGAATGGATTGAAGTAATTCTCCATAGCCAATGCTCTTTCCATATCATCTTCAATGTGATCAAATGATGGGGCTGTTTTCCCATATTTTGGATTGCCGTCATTGTCATGGCTTATATCAAATACATCCAACCAATCTTCATCATCCGACTCTTCATCGGCTAAAACTTTTTCTCTCTTCTTTGCATGGTAGATCCTTCTTGCTACTCCATCATCTATTTCCATAGTTCCTTTCCCATTATCAATAATCGCTCCTATTTTGCTCAAGAACGGGCATCCCACCAACATAGGTGTCTCTTTATCAACAGGTACATGCATAACCAAAAAGTCACACAAATAGGTTTGAAATCCAATTTGTAACCTCACATTCTTAACTTTACCATAAGCTTTTGCCACTGAATTATCAGCCATCAATAAAACATCATTGGAAGGAATAGCTCTTCCCAATTCCATAATTTTGTAAAGCTTATAAGGCATTATGCTAACACTTGCCCCCGTATATGCCAATGCATTGATTGCAACAGTTCCATTCACTTTTAGTGGAATGAGATAATTTCCCGGATCTTCTTTCTTTTTAGGTAACCCTTTCTCCATCACTTTCTCCTCTTCTTCTTCCTCAATTTCCTTCTTCGTATCAAGCTTCATTTTCTCCACCGAAATTTCATCCAATAACTTCCTATAGTGAGCGTAATGTTCCAACACATGAAGTATTGGCTTTTCATTCAATAATTCTTTAAACTTCATAGTAATCTCTTCAACACATTTTGCTTCATCAATGGGTTCTTTGGTTGGTTTTTCATTTAGTAAGGATGTTTTGTTGGAAGAACCTTCTCCTTTAATGAGGGTGGTAGGGTGTGGCAATGATGATGGTAAAGGTATGAGACCTTTAAAGGGTAGGTGTTTTTGTTTCAAACGGGTGGCCTTTCCCATTTTAACCATTTCAATACTTCCATTGAAACCATCTTCATTTTCACAAACTTCCTCCATTTGTTCAATCAACCAACTAACATCTTTATCATCTTGCAATTCTCCAACTCTAACTTGCATTTCACCCAAATCAAAATCAATAACACATTTGGTTGCCAACAAGAAATTTCGCCCAAATACCACGGAAGGATCCGTCGTATCTTCATATTCATCAATAACCAAATCCATGGCAAAAGTAAAACCATGAATATCAATCTTCACATCTCTTGCAATTTTCCTATTATACTTGTCAACTTCAAATTTTCCATTCCCAAATTTTTCATAGAAAGCAAAAGTCACATAACTATCATTTTGTCCAAGATTACATTCCGCATCCCAAGCTCCTAATCCTTCCACTCCACACGGTGTAGAATACCTCATAAATGGCTCGTCATATTCTCTCAACTTAGCACGAGTAAAAGTAACTACCCGAGGTTTTTCATGCTCAAATTCCATACTTTCAACTTCCTTCCCTTTCTCTTGCAACTTCACCTTTTCAAAATCAATCATTTTTTCCATTCTAGACATAGCATCTCCTTCGTCCATCAATTCCTTTTCCAAATTTTCCAAGTAAGCCGAAACTTCGCTAAGTGTATCCATAACTAAGAATAAACTAAACATACATAACAACATAACCAAACCAAACGTTAGGGGTTAGTAAAAATAAAACTAATTAACTACGAGGAAAAGAAAATCATACAAAAAGTTAGAACAACTAAATACAACCAAGGTACAAGAACAAATACAACTAATTACCAACAAAGAAAAGAAAAGAAAAAGATTTTTTTTTTTTTTTTTTTTTTTTTTTTTAAGCCATACCGGCGGTATCTTTTTTTTCGGCCTTAGGTTTTTTCGAACAGAAACATTATACCGCCCGGTATGCATTTATACCGGCGGTATGAGTGAAGACATTTTTTTTTTTCGAGAACCGGAGGTATTGAAATTGCTGGCCGGCGGTATCCGTAGACAGTGAGTTTATACCGCCCGGTATAGGATTATACCGGCGGTTTCAAAAAATCTTTATTTTTTTTTTTCGACTGCTGCCATACCGGCGGTATGGAAAATCCAGCCCAAGGTTTGTAGCAAATTTTTTTCTAAAATCATCTTAAAACTTGTTTTTCTTTTATAGATTTCGACATCCTTATGCATAGTACTCATTATATTAAACTTAATAAGAAGAAGATCAAGGAAACTCAAAATAAAACAAACAATCAAACACTCAACAATCATCAACCAAACACACCAAATATGCAAATAAGAAAAAATTGAAACTAAAATGACGCAAACAAATACTAAAACAACTTATACCATTATATATACAAAAAATAATTAAAAATAATCATAGTCCCCGGCAGCGGCGCCAAAAAATTTGATGCGTTTCATAATAGAGGATCTTATTTAGTTTATTATCTCCAAATTTCACTTCAAATTAAATTTTTTTTTTTATTCTTATTACCATTATCATTTCAAAGAAACACACACGAGCAAGTATACTCGTTCAATTGTAGTATTGTTGATGGTAAATAAGGTTCGTCCCAAGGAACTAGTTAATTGTGATTTTAGTAACATTAATGGTATAGCACTTAAGATTGTCACGATCAAAAGTACTAGAAACGATTTAAACGAACAATGGTTTCAATGTAACTCGAGCAAACAAACAATTAAAATAAAGCATACTTATTTAGGAATCATGACTAATCGTGATATGATGTAGAACATGTTTGGGTGAAACTTAGAAGGCACATATCAATATTCACAAGGACTTCTAATCAAATGGTAATATCAAGGAAATCCATGTTTCTACTAGTTTCACGGGTGAGTCCTTTCGGCCAAATCTCATCCCACTACGCTAGCTCTTTCGTAATAAAATGTATGAAAAAGTTGATTAGTTAAATTGGTTCTTACGAGTCTTTTCAACCCATTCTCGTGATTAAATATTTTCGAATCCGTTTAAAACTTGTATATTCGATATTCGTCACTTATCGAATACCAATTTGTTTGTCACTAACTCTTGGAATCAAATAATTATTAGAAGTCTTTTCATCCTTTAAATCCAACATTACTCAACCAACAAGTTTTAGGACACAAATTTATTTAAACAAACCCATAGAATTAATCACTTTTTACAACCTACTAAACGTCCAACATTCATACAATTAGTCACATCATTCCCAAACAAGTATCACGAATCATTCCATAACAAGTATCATAATAAAACATAAAATTGCATTCAACTTAAACCAATTCAACATGATTAATAATAAAGAAAATTACCCAATAGTAAAATTACAATGAGTAATGAAAGAGTTGTAGCACTCTTTGAGGCCTCCAATCGAACAAGGGAATCTTCCACCTCTTCTACTAGTTATCTTCCTTGAGAATGGCAGAGATTTTTAAGCTCTTTTGGGTTAGAAAGTAGTATAATCAAATCCTTATGGTGTAAGGTTTGATTGTGAGTGTTGTCTCTAAAACAAGTGATTAGGGGTCTTATTTAAGCTTGTAAGACACCCCTAAAACTGATATTCTTCATCAATAATCATAATTAAGAAGCAAATGATCGGACTCAATACTTAATGGTGCTTAAAGTGGAGAGTTAATGCAACTCTTCATGTCAGTTTTTCTGCATACCTCGGGTATGAAAATGTAAACCCTGGGTATGGGCTAAACCTCAGGTATGAATTCCCATACCTCAGGTATGAGCTCCCCCTTCTCAAACCTAGGTTCTTGAAACTTAAACCTTGGGTCTGGAACCAATTTTCTTCACATATTTTGGCTTCAAGCTAGCATAGAGCTCAAACTTTTAACACACTTTTTGGCTCCTAATCTTGACTTAATCCTTTCATCCTCTAACGTACAACCGAAAATGATCATATCATGCATCCATGTATTTGTTGACGAACTTTTCTTCGATATTTTCTTGAATTTCATAGCTTTTCTTCGTCTTTCTTGATATTTCCTTGTACCTAGACTTAAACACATCTTCAACAACTTTTAAGCATAAAACCATCATAATCATGACTATATTTCGCATAAAAACACACAAATAACGCTATAAAAAACATGTACAAAATGAGCGTTATCAGTGATCCTTGTGATTATGAATAAACACAGGACACCCAAAGACATGAAAGTAGCTGATGTCAGGGATTCTTCCCTTGAATAACTCATATGGAGTTTTGCTATGTCTCTTGACAATGATGGATCTGTTTTGTGTGTAACAGGCAGCCTTTACTGCTTCAGTCCAAAAGTGTTTGGAAAGGACTGATCCATTTAGCATTGTCCTAGCTGCTTCAATGAGTGTTCTATTTTTCCTTTCAGCCCCACCATTTTGTTCAGGTGTGTAAGGTGAGGAGAAGTTTTGATGGATACCTTTCTCATCACAGAAACTTTCAAGTTCATGGTTCCTGAACTCTGTCCCATTGTCAGTCCTAATCTGTTTGACTTTGATGTCATTCTGAATTTCAATGTTCCTGACAAAGGACATGATAGTTTCTGCTGCCTGTCTCTTTTTGGTCAGGAAGTAAACCCAAGTGTATCTTGAGTATTCATCCACAATGACCAGAGTATACTTCTCATGGTTAATAGATCTAGGACTGATGGGCCCAAAGAGATCCATATGAAGAAGGTGTAGGCAGTTCCTGATGGAAAAGTTGGTTTTGGTTTTAAAGGATGCTCTCTTGTGTTTGCCTTTTTCACAAGCTGAGCAAGGTTTGTCCTTTGAAAACACAAGAGATGGTAAGCCAAGAACCTTGTTTTGTTTCACAAGATTATTTATGCTCTTGAAGTTCAGATGGGAGAGTCTCTTATGCCAAAGCCAGTTGAGGGTCCTAGTGGCCTTAGCAAAGAGACATATTCCATTCTGAATTAGACTGGTCATGTCTAACACATAAACATCTTGCCTTCTTGGTGCAATAAGGACAACTTCCTTGTTTGCATTGAAGATGGTTCCTTGCTTATCATCAAACTGAACTATGTACTTTGCATCACATAGTTGACTGACAATGATCAGATTATACTTAAGGCCATTTACATAAGCTATCCTAGTAAAGACTATACCATTGCAGTTTACTGAACCATAACCTTCAGTGAGACATGATGAGTTATCAGCAAATACCACCTTGGGTCCTGGTTCTTCTATATATTTGTGCAGATATTCTTTCACACCAGTCATGCTCCTTTAACATCCACTATCTAGATGCCAAATTGGCTCCCTGACATGTCTCTGCACAAATTGTAAACTGAATTAGTTCTTTCTAGGACCCCTCTTCTTGGAGGGCTTGGCTTTAATAGCCTGCTTAAAAGTAGATAATGATTTATGGTCAGTGGTGGAGTGGACTAAGCTCTCACAAATTTTGCATTTGATAGCAGTGGATGACTCAACAGACTGAGAGGATGGTTTGGTCATTCCTCTTCTTTCCTGAATGACTTCCTCATGTCCTGAGGTGTCATGAGTGGGATCACCACATAAGTCACAACATGTGTCCATTAGGCAATCCTCAGGGAGGTGGTCATTGAATCCACAATGAGGGCAGGGTTCAAAAGGCTTTGCCTTTTGTTTCAATTTCTGCTTTGAATCAGATGGATACTTATGAGCAACTGCTTTAAAGTTTGCCATCTTTGATGTGGCTGTGTATGATTGATGATCAGATGTTCTGTGATCTTCCTTTTTACATATCATGCAGTAAAGGATTCTATAGCAATCATCAGTGGAATGATTGGTAAAGTGACACAGCTCACATTTCAGCAGAGGTTTGGTGGGCTTTGGTTTTGGTTTGGAACTTGTGAAAGATGATTTTGTTTCCTTAATCTTAAATTTAGGAGTTTTCTCAGAAGATTCTATCTTCTCACTCAGCTTCCTGACAAGCTCGGCCAACTGATCAATTTTTGAGTCAGGGCTTTCTGTTTTAACTTCAGAAGGGACTGAAGTTGATGAGTCATCAGTATTTACTGAGACCTCAGGGATTTGTCTTTTCAGGATTGTTTTTCCCAGTCCTGATTTCTCCTTTGGAGAATGTTCAGAATAGACCAATGGTGTGAGGTCTGAGCTTGGAGAAGCTCCCTGAAGGACTTTCAGTGGTGGGAGAGGTGCAACTGATTCTGATTCTGACTCAGTGATTGACTCAGTACTACTGGGTTGATCAGTGAGTCCTAGCATACTTTTCAGAGCCTGACTTTCAGGAAGCAAGATTTTCCCAGTCTCAAAGTTGGGTAACTTACTGACTGGGTTGTCCCTGACAATCCAGTCATTTGACTTGAGTTTCATCTCTTGCTCAAAAGATAAGCCAGCTGGAATAAAAGCCTTTTCTTTTTCAGTCTCACTGGGGGTGTCAGTGAGTTGGTCTCCTCCTATGATTTTCTTATTTTCACTAGGAATTAGACTGACAGATTCATAGACTCTTGGGTTCTTTTTAGTCCAGCTTTCTATGACAGCCTTTTCTTTGCTAAGTTCATTTTGAAGGGCTTGATTCTTTTTCAAAATCTCAGTGTTTTGAATTTGTAGTGTGACAACTTCTAACTTGGTTTGTTTTAGTACAAGCAGTTCATCTCTACATTTATTCAATTCTAACACAAGATTATTATATTTTGAAAGCAAATTCAGCCTTTGTTCTTCTACAAACTTAAGATCTACAGAAATATAGTTCAAATAAGACTGCCAATCAGAACCATCATCCATAGAAAGTAAAATGTTTACCTTCTTCATTGTGATGTTGACCCATTCTCCATTTCTAGCATGGCTCTTTCCAACAGCCAGCTGATCACCATCAGAAAGTGCCATCAGTGCACTCACATGAACTTCTTCATCATCAGAGACCTCTTCTTCATCCCAGTCATAAGCTTCAGCCATAAGGACTTTGTTCTTGGTCTGAACAGGTTTGGGGGCCTGAGCCTGAGAGACTGAGGGAGTGGCCTCAAGAAGAGCAAGCTTAGCTTTTGCTTTCCTATACTTAGTTTCAAAGTCTTTTTGACTACTTTGAGAGGTTTGAGAAGACTGAAACATCTTAGGTTGAAACTTGCTAGTTCCTAAAGAAGAACTGTTTCCATAAAATTTGTAAGAAGGTTCTGAGGTTGTTTTTGAATAACAGTCTTTAGCAAAATGACCCTTTTTACCACATTTAAAACATTCAGTGGTCTCATTTGCTTTAGCTTTTGAAAAGTTTGACTGATTTCTTTTGATAAACCGTTTTGAATTTGCAAGGAGTGCCCTTTCTTGGAATTCCAAGTGTAAGTCATTTAGGTACTCCTCACAGGTTCTATCATCAGCCTCATCATCAGAATCCTCTTGAAAATCTTGCACAATACTATTAGAATAAAAGGCAGTTGATATGGGTGAGGAAGTCAGGGCCTTTTTGGTCTCAAGGGCTTTCTTTGAGTCTGGGTATCTCTTTGAGATTAAGTTGTATTCATAGACAAACTTCCCATAGATCTCAGCAAGCTCAAGCGTCTGAATGTGATTTGCATTCCTAAGGCCCTGAGAGAAGTTTAGCCACTTCTCAGGGAGACTGTTGACAAAGCCAACATTGATCTCATGCTTAGACAAAACTACACCATCATTGGACAACTCATTCATCAGGGTCTTGTACCTGGTATAGGTCTGAGAGAGACTTTCAGAGTCTTTGGCCCTGAAAGTATTATACTCAAGTTTAAGATCCATGATCCTATTTTCCTTGGTATCTGAGGGACCTTCGAAGCTATGAACCAAGTCAAGCCATGTTTGTTTGGCTGTGGTACAGTTAATGACTGATTCCATTATATCGTCAGGAAGACAAGATATAATGATGCTTCTCAGGCGCTGGTCTTGGTTGACCACCCTTCTCTCATCAATAGTCCACTGAGCTTCAGGTTTGATTAACCCTTCAGCAGTTTTTGGGACATAGGGACCTTCATTGATACAAGTGATGTAGTATGGTTCCATACCAGTCAAGTAGCAAAGCATGCGCTTTTTCCACTTGCTAAATTTTCCAGCTTCAAGTCTGGGAGCAACAGCTGAATAGCTACCTCCCTTTTTATCGACTAGCTGGGGTACATTGATATCAGCCATAGTAGGATCTTGGTTTTAAAAACCTTGAGCACTCTTAGTTTTGAAAAGATTTTATAAACCAGTGGCTCTGATACCACTTGTTGTTCCCGTTACACTTATAGAAATAACTACAAAGTTATCCTAATCGTGTACTAAGACTGATATAATGTGATGATTAATTTTACCAAATAAGTAATAACGTAAAGATAAAAACAACAAAGGTTTTTCAACGTTTAAATTCTTATTAGAAATTAATCAAAGAATCTATTACCCAAGTGTTTTGCGGAATAAACACTTGGGATTGAATAGACAAGGTATGGTGTTCTCCTCTCTAAACTCAAGCTGTTCTTGAGTGACAACAAAAAGACCCACTGAGCTATCTCAGGGATGTGTTGTTCTTTGGAGGAGAAAAGTGGTTTTGTGAAAGTCTAAGCTTTTTAATGCACAAAACTTATCCCACTTTTCTCCCCATCTATCCTATTTATACACAAGTATAAAAGAACAACCCGTGACTAAAAGTACAAAAGGAAAACCTAGTCTAGTCTGACAAAGGCACTACAGTCTTTTGTCAGTTCCAAGAATCTATTTTGGGATGGCCATAAAGAAGCTTTCCAATTGTCAGATATGACACTTCACATCCTTAAGCCATATAAGGTAAGTTTACTTTGGCGGCGATAAGACTCATCCTTATCTCCTTTAAACTTTCCGGCTCGATCCCGCCTTTCTTTCAGGCTATAGATTCAGTCTTGGTCTTCAGTCTTTAGTCATCAGTCTTCATTGTTGTGAGGAGACTGAGGGGTTCAGTGAGCTCTTGTCAGTACTCACTAAACCCATCATCTTCTTCTTTGGCTTAAGTCACACTCAGGGAGTCCCGCCTTCCTGAGGAGTGAATCCTTCTTCTTGAATTCTCCTTAAGCTTCCTGAAGATGACTCACTGAGTTACTGTTCACTCAGTGACTTGAATTGTTCTCGGTTGATAAACACTTGGCTTAATTTGTGTTCAAATCCTGTTTAAGATAATTGGGTATTTACGAACCCAACAGAAAACCAGACTGAACCGGCCGCTTCAACTAGTGAATCAGACCAGAATCAGTTCGACGGCTCTTTCAGTTTAATCGAAAAAAGTCGAGAATCGAGAAAAAAAAGGCATGATGTCTGGTCCGGTTTTCAAAACATTGGTTTCAACACAATAAGCATAAATATAGAATGAGTGTTGTTAAGGGTACCCCTATTTGTTAGTGGCGCCCTCAAGCCACTTATACCCACTATGTGGACAGGAAAAAACAGTTTTTTATCGTTTTTTTGTTTCGTATCTATTAATACTTTTGACTTATCATACTTTATATTTTCTACTTCGTACTTTCCGTTTTGTAGTTTGATATTAAAAACAAAGATCTAAAAATAGAAAAAAAATAAAAAATAAAAAATAAAAAAAAATGGATAGGGTACCAATATCTATTTAGGGCTATCTATAACCAACCTCGTATAGAATATGCTTTTTTCCACTTAATGAGTTGTTCCAAACATTTATTTATTTATTGAGAAGGCCTCCAAAAACCTTCATCTCTCAAATAATTAGCTAAACTAAGGCATTTATTTTAGAGTAAAGTCCAAAGTACATCTTTGTGGTTTGCCTATTGTCGCACAATACATCCCCGTGGTTTTTTTTGGCAAACAAACATCCCTCCGTTAGTAAAGTTAGTCACCATACATTTCTCCGTTAGTAATGTCAGTCAATAAGGACTAACGGTGTAAATTATTTTTCCGTTATCTCCTAACGCAAGAGAAAATATTTGCATCATTAGTTCGACTAACGGTGCAAGTTTTTTTTTTTTTTTTGAAAATAAATTAAAAGGGGGAACAGTAAGCTCTATCTCGGGTGTGCGCGCCCAAAAGTCAACGCCCCAACCTGAGGACTAATGATGCAGATTTTTTCTCTTGTGTTAGGAGATAACGGAGAATTAATTTGCACCGTTAGTCCTCATTGACTTACTTTACTAACGGAGGGATGTATTGTGGCTAAATTTACTAACAGAGGGATGTTTGTGTGCCAAAAAAACCACAAGGATGTATTGTGCGACAACGGGTAAACTACAACTATATATTTTGGACTTTACTCTTTAATTTTAGAGTAAATTGCATTTTTGGTCCCTGTGGTTTGGCCAAATTGCAGATTTGGTCCCCAACTTTTTGAAAGTGCACCAATGGTCCCCATTTTCAAGTTTTCGTTGCATTTTTGGTCCCTGGCCTCAGTCAAAAGACAGAAATACCCCTGTCCTTTTCTTTTAATATATTCCTTTTCAGTTTTTAACACAAATGGTCCTTGTGTTGCGCAAGGCTTTACAAATTTAGTCCTTTTTTTTCACAAATGGTCCTTCTTACACAAAATCGTCCTTGTGTTGCGCAAGACTTACACAAATGGTCCTTGAGTCCGTTTTTCTTCCGTTTTCGTCCGTTTTTCTTACGTTTTTTCCGTTTTGGTCCGTTTTTATCCGTTTTTGTCCGTTTTTCTTACGTTTTTGTCCGTTTTTCTTACGTTTTTTACGTTTTCGTCCGTTATTCTTACGTTTTTTCCATTTTCATACGTTTTTGTCAGTTTTTCTTACGTTTTTTTCGTTTTTGTCCGTTTTTTATCCGTTTTTGTCCGTTTTTCTTACGTTTTTTTTTCTTTTCCGTTTTCATACGTTTTTGTCCGTTTTTCTTACGTTTTTATCCGTTTTTGTCCGTTTTTCTTACGTTTTTTCCGTTTTCATACGTTTTTGTCCGTTTTTCTTACGTTTTTATCCGTTTTTGTCCGTTTTTCTTACGTTTTTTACGTTTTCGTCCGTTATTCTTACGTTTTTTCCGTTTTCATACGTTTTTGTCCGTTTTTCTTACGTTTTTTTCCGTTTTTATCCGTTTTTGTCCGTTTTTCTTATGTTTTTTCCGTTTTCATACGTTTTTGTCCGTTTTTCTTACGTTTTTTATCCGTTTTTGTCCGTTTTTCTTACGTTTTTTACGTTTTCGTCCGTTATTCTTACGTTTTTTCTGTTTTCATACGTTTTTGTCCGTTTTCTTACGTTTTTATCCGTTTTTTGTCCGTTTTTCTTACGTTTTTTACGTTTTCGTCCGTTATTCTTACGTTTTTTTCCGTTTTTATCGTTTTTGTTCATTTTCTTTACGTTTTTGTACCTTTTTTTTCCATTTTCTTTTTTTTGTCCGAATTTTTTATATAGTCCAAATTTTTTGTCCGATTTTTTTTGACCAAATTTTTTAAAAAAAATAAATAAAATTAAAAAATTAAAAAAAAATCAAAATTTTTGTCCGATTTTTTTTTTCTTTTTTGTCCGAATTTTTTTTTTTCTTTGGACTATATAAAAAATTCGGACAAAAAAAAAAATGGAAAAAAAGGTACAAAAAGTAAAGAAAATGAACAAAAACGATAAAACGGAAAAAAACGTAAGAATAACGACGAAAACGTAAAAAAAGTAAGAAAAACGGACAAAAAGGGTATAAAAACGTAAGAAAAACGGACAAAAACGTATGAAAACGGAAAAAACAAAAAGTAAGAAAACGGGCAAAAACGTAAAAACGTAAGAAAAACGGATAAAAACGTAAGAAAAACGGAAAAAACGTAAGAAAACGGACAAAAACGTAAGAAAACGAAGAACCGAAAATGTAAAAAACGTAAGAAAAACGGACAAAAACGGATAAAAACGTAAGAAAAACGGACAAAAACGTATGAAACCGGAAAAAACGTAAGAAAAACGGACAAAAACGGATAAAAACGGACAAAAACGGAAAAAACGTAAGAAAAACTGACAAAAACGTATGAAAACTGAAAAAACGTAAGAATAACGGATAAAAACTGACAAAAACGGAAAAAACGTAAGAAAAAAGGACAAAAACGTATGTAAACGGAAAAAAACGTAAGAATAACGGACGAAAACGTAAAAAACGTAAGAAAAACGGACAAAAACGTAAGAAAAACGGACAAAAACGGATAAAAACGGACCAAAACGGAAAAAAACGTAAGAAAAACGGACGAAAACGGAAGAAAAACGGACTCAAGGACCATTTGTGTAAGTCTTGCGCAACACAAGGACGATTTTGTGTAAGAAGGACCATTTGTGAAAAATAAAGGACTAAATTTGTAAAGCCTTGCGCAACACAAGGACCATTTGTGTTAAAAACTGAAAATGAATATACTAAAAGAAAAGGACAGGGGTATTTCTGTCTTTTGACTGAGGCCAGGGACCAAAAATGCAACGAAAACTTGAAAATGGGGACCATTGGTGCACTTTCAAAAAGTTGGGGACCAAATCTGCAATTTGGCCAAACCACAGGGACCAAAAATGCAATTTACTCTTAATTTTAATTAAAAAGCACGTTTTTGCTTTATTCAAAGGAAAAGGGGTGGAGGCTTCCAATTCAATATGTTAAAAAGCACGTTTTTGCTTTATTCAAAGGAAAAGGGGTGGAGGCTTCCAAGTCAATATGGTCTTTGTTTATGATTGAGCTAAAAAAGACAAAGTGTTTCCAAATAAGCAGAGACAACCATTGTCAGGATGAGAAGACCAAACACCTGAAACATTTCTCCAAAATCCAGGTTTTGGATCTGAGTTTGCATTATACTAAGTTTATTCATAGTTAAGCTGTTTAGTCTATACATATAATTTTATTTATTTATTTATTGAATATGTGTGTGCAGAGGAAACTGTAAGCTACAAAGTCAACGCATAAATGGCTTCCTTTGTTAGGATTTCAGGTGATTCATCATAAACATTTCATAACTTTTTTTTTTTTTTTTTTTTTTAATCTATATATATATTTTTTTTTGCTCTGTTCTTAGTTTAGCATCTGATGCTTGCTTTAAAGTTAAGTTTAGCTGAGCTGAGTTGACTGCAATGTTAGATGACATTCTGTTTGACTATGGGAATTGGGAATGGTTAGGAGAAGAAGTGATAATAATGTACTTTATAAATTTATGTTTCCTTAATATTGCCAAAATTGGTAACATAAAGATACGAGGTTTGCCAAAATTTATTTAACGTAGGTACAATTTTTGTATCAAAATATAAAAAGTAAAAGTAAAGTAACTCCCAATACCGTCTTTCACGGGTTATGGGTCCCAATACCGTCTTCCACTGTGTATGGGGGAGGTTGAGACGTAGACAGCCTTACCCCTACATAAGGTAGAGAGGCTGCTTCCGGTTCTACCAAAGGTAGAAAAGGACCTCCGGCCTTGCAAAATATGACAATTTAAGGACCCAAATTTTTAGAGGCAGTTGTATCCACAGATGTAATGTCCATCATTTTACAAACATAATCGACTGAAGATGATGAAAAATTGCGATCTGAGCATTCGGCAATTGTTTCAAAATATGAAGATGCTCTCATAAAACTTGAAAAAGAAAACATGTCTTATTTTAAACAACTTGATCGTAAAAAGGAAAAATGCAAGTATGACAAACTGTCTTACGAGCTTGCTTACAAAGACATGGAAGAGCAAAATAATGTTTTGAATGCTCAGTTAGCAAACTTAAAAGGAAAATGCGTGGATACTAATTTTGCAAAACCATTGACTGCGGTGGAATCTCAAGGTTCAAACAATGTGACAAATCCTACCTTTCAAAAATCAAGATTTGCACCGTCAGCCAATGAGACCAAGGTTAAACCAAAACCAGTCAACAAATTTGTTTCACAAATTGATTTAAGATAACAATTTTTGCAGTAACAGTAGCATTTTTATTATGCATTGGTGAAAATCGATTTGAGAAAACTGTGTGATAGTTGAATTGTTTGAACTTATTACAATTGTAAATTTGGGCAATTGAAACCACCCCATTGTCTACAACAACCATGGAAAGAAGGTTATACTTCGATCAGCTTTTATCTGTGTGTTTGGTTTTGTGTTAGTAGCCTCCGTACCCACTTCTATGCCCATTATGATTACAAATTGCAAAACAAACAGTTTGAGTCTTTTACACATACAATTATATTCTTTGAAAACTAGAGTCGAGTATAACTGTATTAATTTCAAGCATACTGTTTTTCTTAGATTTGTAATATTGATTTACAATTTGTGACAACTGTTTCCACCAAAAAGAATCAAATAACTGTAAGAAAGGTTTGTGTATGATAATCTGAATTAGTACCAAACAGTTCTAACACATTCAGACGCAATAATGTACAAAAGTGTAATTTGTTTATGATTTTTATTTGAGCTTCCAATATACTTTTACTGTTTACAAGATGATCTTGGTTTAGAAGAAATTTTTTGCTATAAGAATCTATATATATAATATCTGACAGTTCAAGAAATTTTATCTGTATAATATATAGCCCTCTTAGTTCATATAAGTACACAATATCTCGATAGAGGAATAGTTAAAATCTGAATGAAAAACATTCAATGTAATTTTATTTTTATTATTTATTTATTTGTTTATTTATTTTTATTTTTATTATTATTTTTATTTTTTGCGTTTTATGCAATGAGTTTGACACACTTTTTGACTACTAGTACAGCAGTACATCACATTAATGATCTATTTTTCTTCATGAATAATTGAATATATAAGCTGATTCTTATGGGAGAGCAACAAAACCGAAAAACCGAACCAAAACCCAAAAAACCTAACCAATTCTAAAACCGATGGTGCGGTTTTGGTTTTTTAAAAAACCGAAAGTTTTTATTCGGTTTTTGGTTTTATATGAAAACCCAAACCGAAAAAACCGAATCGCCACATACTAATATTCATAAAACTAATAAAAAATGTATACGTATTAGTTTTGACACAAGTAACAACCAAAGTCTAAAACTAAGAGATTAGATATTCGTAACATGTGTTTATTTAGCTAACACTATAATAAATTCGGAAAGTTAGTTCTTTTTATTTCATATATGTTCGCATATCTCATCTTTATATACATGTTATGTAATCTTATTATTTTATGACAAAATATTCAACTTACATTCTAGGATTTCTTGATTTAGGTTTTGGATGTTCAAAAAATATCCGTATTCGGATATCCGAAAAATTGATCAAAATTTATTAAAAGGTTGGGTTTTATGAAATGTCAGTTTTGGAACTCATATAAAAGTTTTCTGAAAATTATAGATATTTGGATATTTGGATATATAAAACTGTTATCCGAAATTTCGGATATCCGAGTTTAAAGAACTTAGCTAAAATAATGGGTCTAACATAAAACCATCAACTCAAATTGATATCCGAAAACTGAAAAAACCGAAAACCAAACGGCAAAAAACCAAAAATGAAACCGAACTTTTGGTGCGGGGTTTGGTTTTAAGAAACTTAAAACCGAATTTTCGGTTCGGGGTTTGGTTTTAGCCAAAAACCGCCCCAAACCGCCCCATGCTCACCCCTACTGATTCTTGTCCTTTTGGAATCACAGCACTGATATGGGCAGATCTATTAGCTGCATTTGCAATGTATGTGATGATGACCTACTTAACAAATGTCTGGAGTCTAAGTACTACACATGCTGCTGGAATCATTAACATTTGGAATGGAATTACATCAGCTTTGGCCATTGTGTTTGCCTTTCTTGTTGACTCCTTCATTGGCGACTTTTATATGATTGTGTTCTCTAGCATTGCCTACAGTATCGTAAGTGATTCAACTCTAAATCTCTAAACTTATTGTGTTCCCATAAAGATCTGAAATTTTATATGCATAATGAATGCCAGGGATTAGGTTTATTGACCATGTCAACGCCACCTGTATTTGGTCCATGTAGTGACTACAAGAAGCAATGTATTGGGCACTCACAAAAAGTCTTGTTTTATACTGCCTTACCATTGATTGCAGTCGGGATGGCTGGTCATGTAGTCTCATTATCAACCTTTTTGGATCTACAAATGAAAACTGAAATCTTAAAAGAAAATAGAAAGAAAAATGAAAAGAAAAATGAAATGGAAAAGGAAAAGAAAGCTGGAGCCAAAACTGAAGATGAAACTAAAATATTTATGCAAATACCAGGTTTGATTATGGTGGTTGTTGTAGTACTAGTTGGAGGTATTGGACTTCCATATATAAAGCCATGGTCACTCCGGTTTGGGATTCCAGCCATATGCGCAGTTGTGGCAACCCTTCTGTTCTTTACGGGATATAACGAGTATGAACATGTACAGCCAAATGGCAGTCCATTAACAACCACTTTGAGAGTTTATGTGGCTGCTGCTCGTAACATTTCTCACCCAACTCCTAATCCTGACCAGCTCAACAATGACAAAGATTTTAATTCCACCAGCACCCTCAGGTCATTTAATTCTCTCAAACTCTTTCATTCTGGCAGAACCCCAAAACGTATATGAACAGGTTCAACGAGTTGGAAAACGGGTCAAAATGGGCCTGTGTTAAAACGGGTCATTTTTGTGTATATCGAAAATGCGAGATTGGGTTTGTAGTTATTTGTCCAGTTACAGTTATAAATGATGAATGCATATGTTATCTATGATTACAAAATTTATTCTAAATCTGTGAATAACATGATTTAGAATCTCGTATGCATTAAAAGACTACTTTGGGGGCCTTTCCAAAAAGTAAAAACTACTTTGTGCAGCTTTGAAGATATTTGACACATTCTCCTTCACTAAGTTTATTATATAGTAAATTACATAAATGTTCCCTGTGGTTTTCTCAAATTACAGATTTTCTCCATTTCCAATACTAATTATGTCCCTAGAAAGATTGTTTGTTTTCACATTTAGTTCCATGCATAAAAATAGACTGTGTCTTTCAACCTATTTGGCACCTTCACATTTAAGCTAGTTTCAAGTGTTTTTATTACAATTTGACCACTGTAAGATAAACCAAAGCCCAACTAGAACCATTATTGTCTTACACAATCAATATGAAACGCAGGTGCTTAGACAAGGCTGCTATTAAATTACCAGAAAAACAACCACCAAATAGATGGAAGGTATGCACTGTACGCGAGGTAGAAGACACCAAGATTGGTATCCGTATGCTCCCGATGTGGTTAACCTTCATTGTGATTGGAATCGTGCTTTCTATTGGAAATACTTACTTTTTGGAGCAAGCTAATCATATGGACCGTAAACTTGGAAAAATAAAGGTCCCAATTCCAATATTCCTTTTGTTCTATTCTGCCACAAGTAATATAACAGCATACTTCTACTACCTCTTAACCACATGTATCCCCAGAAAATATGCCCCGCCAGTTGGGATTGCCTCTGGTATGGTATTGTCCGTATTATGTTGCATTACAGCAGCAAAAGTGGAAACCCGAAGATTACATCGGATTAGAGATCATGGATTGTTAGACAAGCCTGATGAGATGATCCCAATGAGTATATTTGCGCTCCTTCCACAATTTATGCTTCTTGCAGCTGTCGATGGGATTGCTAACAATAGCATCAACAGTTTCTTTAAACACCAAGCGCCTAAATCTGTGCACAAATATTTGACTTATTTCACAAAGGGTGTGCTAGGATTAGGAACTGCGGCTAGTGTTTTGTCGGTTTATATTGTGGGGAAGGTAAGCGAGAGAAACCAAAAGCCGAATTGGTTTCAGTATACATTGAATAGGAGCCATTTGGATCGGTATTATTGGGTGTTGTCTGCGCTATGTGCGGCTAATCTTGTTATGTACGTCATTGTGGCATTGTTCTATAAATATAAGGACGATGTGGAAGATGATGAGGACGAGGTAGTAGAAGGAGGAGAAATGATGGAAGGTTTCCAAGAGGAATAATGTTAAGTTGCGGTTGAGTGTTATTTATTACTCCATATGAGTCTATTGATTACCACATTTGAGCTTGATGCTAATATTTGTGAAATTGTTTTGGTTATTGGTGCTATTTGAGGTGTGTATAAAATATTTTCGATATGTGTAACCACTTGGATAGAGTTGATTATACATAATGAATTCATGTATTCAAGTCACATGATTTTCGTTTAAAGTTTACAGTTATCTCATGGATGCAAATTTCATCAGGTGAAGTGTTTCAATGTTGCTGATTCCTGTGAATCTGCATCATGTAACTGTCTATTATATACGGTCAACGTCATAAGTCACAATGTAACTGTATTATATAAGTCGCAATGTAGCTTCACCACAATGCTATGTACAAATTTAGTCAATGGGGATTGGATTGATGTTCTCCTTTTCACCTAGCTGGTTCTGTTTTTAGGTTTAGCATTCATTTTATTAAGTGGCCATGCCAACTTCTTCGAAAAATTATCTTACCTGGTTCGAGTATGTGACTGTGACGGCGGACTCAAGTTGGAATCATGATTACCAAAAAAAAAGAAAGCTTTTAACTAGCAACTTTTGTGACAATGAAATTCAAAACCTTGGTTTACTATACTAATTTCGAAATAAAATGTTGCTTTCATAAAAAAATAAAATAAAAAAATAAATAATAAGAAAAAGAAAAGACTCCAGGCTACAAGTCAATATGGTCTTTGTTTATGATTTTATTACATGATTGAATTCATAGACATGATGGTGTATGAACAGAACATTGTATATTTAAAATGTGTCCCATATTTATTTATAAATAAGCAGAGATTAAGAGGAAGAAGAACTTAAATCAATATTCTTCATTCCATGTTTAGTCTCCAAATTTTTTTAAAATTTGTTATGTTAATTAGTATTCTTCACAGTTTATAAATTGAATATGTGTGTGTGTAGGGTAACTGAGAACTTCATAATTAACGCATGAATGTATTCGTTTGTTCGGATTTCAGGTAATTCATCCCTTGCTCTCTGTTTTGCATTAAGTTGATTTTACAGCAATGTGTTTCCAAATCTGTTCAAAAGAATAATATGACAACTGATAATATATGTGCTTAGAGGGTTAAAAATAAGTATTTGTGAGGGTTTCTAGAAATAGTGTTTAGAATTACTTATTATGTAAGTCAGTTCTTAGGATTTTTTTAGTAAGGGAAAGTAAAGAAATAGTAAGTAAACATTTTCACCTTAATTTTGGGAGGAAAGATTTTACTACAAAATCAACCAAAATCACCTTTCTTTTTCAGTAATTTTCTTTTTCTTTTCCTCCTTAAGCGATATTCGAGAACACAACATTTTTTCTTCCACTTCAGTTTCTTTACTTTCATTCCTACCTGCTTGTGTGCTTAAAAAATAAGCTGTCTGGTAACAACAATACTCAAAACTGCTTATTTCTTTCAAATTAGTTTGGATGGAATAAACACTCAACATGTGCAAAAAAAAAGGTACTTATAAGCTGCTTATAGATCAGGAAATAGTGTTTGGATTTGCTTATTTTGTTGAAATGCTCGGAAAAAAAACAACAATTTGTTGAAATAAATTAAATCAAATCTGTTTATTTATGTTTTTAGTAAATATGATGGTAACTATAAAGAAGAATTTTATTCTCATCTCATATAAGCATTTTAATTTAAGCAACTTTTTACCTACTTATGAGAATCTGCTTATATGGTGCCAGTTTGGATAACTCAAAACTACCTGTCCTTAAACTAAGCAGGAAAGCAAAAAATAGGCAACCCGGACACCCCCTTAGTGTAAGGATGAAGGGTATCCATACTCGATGTGTGTGTAGAAATCCATATCCTTTTATAATTGGAATGATTGTCCAAAAAATATATGCAGTTTGACACAAACAATGATATACTTGAAAGTAAATATGCGAATAATATTTACAATTTTTAAGAGGGTTGTTTATAATCATCTGACTGAACATCAAACTGTTCTAAGTTGCAGATTCTTTACGATTTTAGTTTAAGCATTCAACATACCTATGGTATTAACAAAACAGATTTATTTTTTAAGTCGATTTTGCTATAAATATCTAGACATTGTGTGTCCAAATTCAAAAGTTGTTATTGTTAGAAAGTAATCTTTTTAGTTCGCATAAGTACATAATGTCTCTATAGAGCAATAAAAATTTGAGGCAACCAAAACATATTCTGACTGCAAAAGCCGAGACATCAATCCTTTGTTCCGTAACTTCAAGGACCCTTTTGCATATTCAGAAAGAGCATGGCAGTATCAGTATACCCATTGCTATATCAGTATAACCTCATACTTTTATCCTTATGACACACGTCAACCATCTAATTGTGTGTGAGAAAGTGGGTCGCATTCTAATGGATGATCAACATGTAAACATTAGGAGTATAAGTAAGGGGGATGAGTTGGAGGAAATAACATGTTTCAAAGTGGTGCATAATATATAATATGCTCAATACCCTTTGACTTGTCATCGTTGACCACTTTTACACTAGTACGTCACTCATATAGTCATTTTATTTTCATTGATATATGGATTTGGAACCGCAGCACTGACATGGCGGGGTATGTTAGCTGCATATGCGATGTATGTGATGATGACCTACTTAACAAATGTCTGGAAGTTAAGCACTACACATGCTGATGGTATCATTAACATTTGGAACGGAATCACGCCAGCTTTGGCCATTGTGTTTGGTTGTTTAGTTGACGCCTTCATGGGTGACTTTTATATGCTTGTGCTCTCTAGCATTTCCTACAGTATTGTAAGTAATTTATCGAGATATTTATTATGTTTAACAAAAGATTTTACATGTTAATCATGTGTAAAAAATGTCTGAAACTTTTTTGAATTAAATTATAAACTGATGCAGGGATTAGGATTATTGGCGATGTCAACGCCACCTGTTTTTGGTCCATGTAGTGACTACAAGGAGGAATGTATTGGGGATTCACAAAAGGTCTTGTTTTATATTGCCTTACCATTGATTGCAGTAGGGATGGCTGGTCATTTAGTCTCGTTAGAACCCTTTTTGAATCTACAAATGCAAACTGAAAAGAAAGACCAAGGTGAAGATGATTCCAAGACACCCTGGCAAATCCTGGGGTCGATTATGGTGGTGATTGTAGCAATAGCCGGAGGTATTGGACTTCCATATATAAAGCCATGGTCAGTCCGATTTGGGATTCCGGCCATATGCTCAGTGGTGGCAACACTTATGTTCTTTACTGGATTCAGTGTCTATCAACGCACAAAGCCAGAGGGGAGCCTGTTGGAATTTAGTAATCATGACAATCATATATTAAACCCATAATCAAAGTACACAAGTGCGGAAACGTGTAAACAAATAAGTATAACACGTAAAGAATTAACATAAACATAAAAGGAACGTACCGTATTGATTCTAGCCCGAACAAGAATCAAAAGCAATTGTCTTGAACAATATGAAGAACCCTAATTAGGGTTTATATGAATCAATGATCAATCCCTTACCGTTTTATTGATCGATTCCTTGATAACAACTATAGTGAGTTGTTACCTCGTTCTTGTACACACAAACTATAACGAATAAGAGATTATGCAAGTAATAATAAAACACTTGTTTTGGATGAACCAAAATCGACACACCCTATGTGTTAGGGTATAACGATCGGCCAAAGAGGAAAAGGAAAAGAAAACAAGTTTAGGGTTATGTGTGTGTGCACAAAAGGTGAGAAACAAATAACCCTAAGCCTTGTATATATACTAGGTAAACTTGGAGGACAAGTTTGAGTGGGATTGGGTCTCCCCATACCCTTTGTCGACCGGTTCTACAAGCCCAAGAGGGTTTCCAAATCCTTCTTGGCACTTAGTTTCACTCTAGTCCTTTTCTTTCATATTTAACGATAGTTAGTCTATACGGTTAAGTACTAACGACCGTCAAGTCCGTTAAGTGTTTAAATAATTATATATATACATAACATTTTACATATATAATTATTATACTCTTATTCTCGTTTGCATTGTGTGCAATCCCGAGGTCTCGGGTTCGATACTAGACATTTACACATTAATTTATAACCATATTCCAACAGCTCCCACTTGGTTATTTATTAATAGTAAAATGACATTGGTTGGCGTCTTGCAACACTCCAATGCCCCTAGTTCAACTCGAGCTAGGTTTCCTGGAAAACCTTTAATGATTCATCATTATTATTATCCTTTTGTTTCTAATACCACGTTAATAAAGATATGGATCTCAGTCATTCTTTAATTAACAATTCTGTTTCTCGTTATTTATGATTGAACAAGATTACCAAAACATCTGAACGTATTCCAGATAGACTTTGGGCGTGCGCACGCAAACACCTTGTCAACCCTTACGAGGGGCCCAGCAGTATTAAACTTCAAAACAAATTTGAAGGAACAAATTCTCTCTTGACTACAAGAATAACCCATAGACTTTGCAACATTTCTGAAAACAATCCTTGTAACTTCCAGTTACGGTGAGCGGTAAATTGCTTCACAGAAATGCACTACATCCATGACACTTATCTGGTATCTCAAGTCTGAGGATAACTAAATTCATGATTTACTTACTGACAAGATCCATAAAGTAAAATCATGTAGTTGGGATAAGTCCTATATTCAATTCATTGAATATCATGTGAAATTGGTATGTCTACGCATCAATATACTTTCAAGTATATTCTAACCAATACTCAGATTTGTCTTAGTTCAATGATATTCCCATATCATTAATTGACAACGGACATTTAGAATAACATAAGTTATTTATGGATTTAAACATGCAAATATAGGACACAATTTATTATTAATGAAAACAAACGTACTAAGTACTTTAATTCATTATAAATAATAATTGCTTAATGTCCTTTATCCAAACACTAAATAGATCAATGCATGATATTACTTGTTAATGAATTATGCCTCAAGTCATGTCTATCATACTTGTTGACAAGACATAAATCAACTAACTTTGATCTATAAAATTTTTGAGAATACTTATTTCAAGAATTATTGAAATTCTTGTATGTGTGCAATCAACTATATTGATACTGCCACATATTATTTCATAAATAGTGTGACATCCTCAATCACCAATTTATAATATTCAAACTTTCAAACACTTTAAAGTTTAAAGTATTCTAACTCTTTAATGTATAATGCAACTATGCTTCTTAGTTAAGCATAACTAGTTCATATGGCCATTAACAAGGATAAAATCCTACCATGACTAGTTATTGAGTGTCATCTCAATCAAACAAACACTATTGTATAAAACTACAATATGCCTTTTAAATATTCCGTAAACTTAATATCAATTGTGTAATTTAGATGCCATATAATCTTTCAAGATTTGTTGGCTATAACAATTACGCAACAACTTGCCATATTGTTTATACTTAGAATTTAGGAGCAATTCCAGGTTGAGGATCATTATTCTAAGTCCAAACATATTCGATTAGAATATCCATTACACAATTTATCAAATATCTTTTATTAGATATCAAATGTTGTCAAATCATTTTGCATTCAAACATGATACAACATGATATACATGAAAATCCTAGAATCAATCATAGATTTTATTCATGTTCTAACTTATCAAAAGATATATTTTTCATTTAGACTTTCTAAATGATATGTTATGTCTTATTAGATTTAATTACCGCACATGTTTATAATAATAAACATATATCTCTAGGTTGTATGTTTTACTTCTTAAATTCTTCAAGTAAAGTTTCATTCCAAGTTAAGACTTAACATTTTAACTTACATGAAATGTTACTTCCCATATGTTATACAACATACATTATTTAAGAAATTAAACAGAATACTCCCACTTGCTTTTAGGAATACTTAGAAATTGTCTTATTTCAATTATAAATCAAACAATGTATTTAATAATTAAACATAAGAATATTTCATAGATGCATGCATTAATCCATTCATGGATTATTACACTTTGTACATTTCCAAAATAATTATGAATTCAAAAATCCTTTCGATTACTTACCGTCCTCGCTCAAGTAATCACTCAAAAAAGAGTTTTGATATTCCATTGTCATCCTTCATATAAATGAAAATAGATATTACAATTATTATCTTTATATATTTAATGTGCTTATGAAAGAGTATTCAATCATAGTTAATTACTTAAGTATGATTAATAATCTTGTCACAAGACATACATTAAATATGTGTACAATATTGTCCATATGATTTCTACATAAAGATTTAAACCACTAGGGTTTTCTATCTTTAAAAGAAACTCATTTCATTCTCTAGTCTAACTTTAGAATTCAAGATAAACCAAATTTCCAAAATTGATTATCTGGATGGACAGCATCTTTAACATTCATAGCATGAGTAATTTTCCAAATTCAATATTTGAAAACTTATCATAATGATTAACAGGCTTACCATAATCCTGTAACTCATAATCCTTAGCATATTAATCAGATATCCAAGGTATCCTTGAGGATCTATGAATGAGAATTCCATCATCTTGAGATCTAACATTTACATGTCTAGCCTTATCATGATATTCGCTAGTGTACATTAGAAGATTATGTATCTTGTAACTTTATCTCTACAAGATAAAACTCCCACTTGCCTTTTGTCATTTATAGACTATCTATAAATAATTAGCAAGTTAAGCAACACTAATTTGTTCTTATTTGGGACATTACAAATACACTTTGATAGTTCCTGGCATTCGTTTGTTAATATCTAGCTTCATCAGAAGTTTAACAAATTCAGAACTTCAATTAAAGACTTAATGTGATTCATCACATTCCATAATAAATGGTGTCTTATAAATCTTCTAGGAGTCTAATTGAGTATATTCAATCCATACTCAATTTTCTAACCTTGATAACTTTTTGGAAGAAAAGAAGTTATAGTTATCTTTAACCAAACAATACAAATAAAGTTTGATTTTCCTAACTGAACACACCACAAATATGTGGTATTTCATTAGAACTCATATTGTGAGATAATCTAACAATATGAAAGATAACTTTGTATTCCTTTTAGCTTACCTATTTCCCAACTAAGTCATCTTAATGGTGAAATAGAATTTCAAGCCTCTTGCATGCATTATAACTCAAGTACTTATTAAATAAGTCACTTCATGTTCATGTCTCAATCAAGAAGACATAAACCGTTATAATCTCACTACACGTTATAAATCATTGATCAACTCAATGACTTCTTGTATATGTCTTTAATAAAGAAGACATAACAAGTTAATGTCTTACTTTAGATTATACTAAGTCTTAAAAGACTTCATATTTATAACTTTACAATAAAGTATAAATATTTATAACTAAAGTAATCATGAACACCATCATTTGGTTTCAATAGTATTTTCAAGTTAACTTATTACTTCATTTATTTATGTCATTCAAAGAATACATATTTATTGAAGTAGTATTATATTACTTCATGCATTTATGTCATTCCAGTAATACATAAATATTGAAGTTGAAGTAGTCTTGTTATTACTTTGACACAAGTTCTAATAAGTATCTAATTTAGAAACTGTAAATTTTTCCATGTGTGGTCTCACGCACACTTGGAAATTTACCTTGTCATTAATTTTGGTCCAGGTCTCACGCATACCCAAAATTAACTCCAAGTGTTTTTAAGACTAGATATGTACAATCATATTAGAACAAGAATCTCTTACCTTGCAGTTAAGAGAATCTACAAAATCATATTCTTTATATGTTGTACCTTGCACACAATAAAGATTTCTCCCACTTGTGCATGGAACAACATCATGTACCACATAGACAACACTACACGCGTTTGTTTAATGTGATCAATATGATTTGCATCATTAGCATAACTAGTAGATATAGAGTTACTCAATCAATCAAGGAAACGCACATGACTATCCTTGAAAATATTAGTATCTATATTTGGAAAGTAATTATCTTGAGGCATTCAAAAGATAATCTGAGTTACAATCAAGACAATAAATCTTGTAACTCCCACTGAATTAGAGAACTTACAATAATCCCTTATTCAGTTCTAAGAACACATTACTCCCACTGAATTCGACACCATAATAAGTGTTTCATAAACCAGTGAAAGGAAAGAGTGTCCTTGTTACTTTCCTACATCTTTGACAAAACCTATTCGTAACAATTACTTAGGTTCTAAAAGATTGTATTCTACTACGTAACTGATGGACTATCCACATTTACGCCAAATGTGATTCATCACATTGCTTACTATTAACTTGAAAAATTGACATGCAATTTCTTCCTTAATAGGTCTACAATTCCAACAATTGTATGTAGTACCTTCAAATGGTTAAAACAAAACAACACTACAAGAAAACATAGCACGGGCGACGAGCACCACGCCGACGACACAATGTCGTCGGCACCATACGCTAAAAGACAAAAAAATGGCTTGACCCAGCCAAGGCTGCGTTGAATTTTTATATCCTTATTATTCCGACGACTTTTCGTCGGTACAATAATTCTAATGTTTGACTTGGTAAAAGCCTGGGCGGGAATTTGACCGCCAAAACTATGTCGACGTCATGTCGTCGGCATGGTATAAACCAAAAAAATAATTGTGATTAGCGCGGGATTAGCGGATGATTAAGGGTTGTTTTGCTTTTAGTTTAATTACGCCGACGACATGACGTCGGAACCTATTTAAGTCAAATTTTTTCACTTTTCCCTCTTGTGAATAATAGCGAATAATTGGGCGGGGGTTTTCCCGCCTTTATTATACCGACGACATGTCGTCTGTGATATTTCCCGCCAAAATTTCCCTCCCGCCAATTTTTTACTTATATATATATATATCATATAATAAAGTTATCACAAAACACGTAAATTCTCACACATAACAATGGATGGTTTAACGCCGGAACAGGAATGGTCGAAGGCTTTATCACACGAGCTCCTGTATAATGAAATTATACTTCATTGGGGCTGGGAAATTTTTGATGAATATGGTTCTTATGAGAACTGTGCACCGTGGCAGAGGGACAAGATTCTGGAATGGTTGAGGAGAAAGCCGTACTATAGAGAGTATTTGGAAGAGCTAGATGCTGCTGAAGCTCAACGTGCTGCTGAAGCTCAACGTGCTGCTGAAGCTCAACGTGCTGCTGAAGCTCAAGCTGCTGCTGTTGGAGGTGACGATGAAGCTGAAAGCACGTTGGACCTCAACACCGAATTTGGTAATCTGGAAAATAGAGTAACAAATCTCGAAGCTACGTTTGCACGTATCAAGGAAATGAGAGCAAGGAAAGGAAAAGATGGTGCGAGTTCCAGCAAAGCGGGAAGTAGCCGCAAAAAAAAATAAACGGGTCGTTTCGTTTGATCTGTTTCGTTTGGTTGTCGAGTTGTTTAGTTTGAGTTGTTTCGTTTGGTTGTCGAGTTGTTTAGTTTGGTTGTCGAGTTTTTCGTTTGAGAACTCTTGCGTGTTTTAAATAAAATGTGTGCATTCGTGTTTGTTAATTGTGATGTTGTTTCTTCAAATAAGGTCATAAACCAAAACACCCTTTTGGTGCAGGAAATAAGCAATCCCAAACACCCCTGTTTGGACAGCATAAACCAAACGGCTCTTGTGGGCTGTTGTTAAGAAAACAACATAAACCAAATGGCCCTGTTTGGACATCATAAACCAAACGACCCCTTATGGTTGAATCTTGATGGATACTTAAGTTTTCACAACGCCTCCAACATTAAAGCGTACAAATTAAAAATATAAAGCACGTTCGACATCAGTTTTCACAACAACAACAACATTTTATTAAACAACAACAATAACACAACGAACAACGACAACGACAATAACAGCAACAACAACAACAATAACAGCAACAACAACAACCTACATACGAAGATTTCCACTCACCCTCCTGGTTTCACCCCTGATACGTCTTCTCACAATAGTAAGCAAAACCATGCCTCAGCTAAGGATGTTAATTCCATATCAGATAAGAAGAAAATGAGTTCTCCTAAATGTAACTCAAAGGTATTTAACGTTCCTCAAGAGAATTCCAAAGATGATAAATCTTCTAACGAAGACTCGTTTATTGTATCTAATAAGAAAGGCATAGGTGGTTCTATTTTAGATGCGTTGGACGATATGATTAGGATAGGTCAATCTATGGGCTATGATATGGAGGGATGCTCACAAGACATAGGACGTATTATAGGTCTCCAAGGAGTGAACGTTGGTTTTAAATGAAGATTCTTTCTTTGAATATCCAAGGCCTCGGCCAAAAGGCGAAAAAGGAGTGGATAAAGGAGATAAACTTAAAGCATAACATTAACTTTTTAACGCTTCAAGAAACAAAGATGGATAAAATATCGTGTATGGATATCAAGTTCATTTGGGGTAACTCTAATTATCAGTTCGTTGTAAGTGATTCGGTTGGGAACTCAGGGGGTATTCTATGTGTATAGGAATCTTCAGTTTTTAAGCAGGATAATGCCACTATATCTGATAACTTCATTGCTTTATATGGGACATGGCTTCCATCCAATACCAAAGTCCTTATTGTATCGATTTATGCCCCTCAGTCAAATGTTCTTAAACGCACATTATGGGAATATATCTCGGTGTTGATTTCTAGATGGGATGGAGAGACGATTGTGACAGGTGATTTTAATGAAGTTCGGTATGCTGAAGAAAGATTTGGATCTGTGTTCAACCAAGCTGGAGCTCGTGCTTTTAATCATTTTATTATGTCGTCTGGTCTAGTGGATGTGAAGATGGAAGGTTACTCGTTTACTTGATCTTTATCTTCAGCAGCGAAAATGAGTAAATTAGACCGTTTCTTAGTTTCTGAAGGTATTATAGCTGCTTTCCCGTCCAGTATGACTTTATGTCTGGAACGCAATCTTTCGGATCATCGTCCCATTCTATTTAAAGAGAAGCGCTCTGATTTTGGTCCGACCCCATTCCGTACTTTTCACTCATGGTTTGACCGCGCCGGTTTTGATGATATGGTTGAACAAGCTTGGTCTTCGTTCTCCCACTCAGACACTAACAGCATGATAAGGTTTAAGAAGAAACTTCAAGAGCTCAAGCAGATTATCCGTAGTTGGATTAAACAGGATAACTTATCGAAAACTAGGATAAAGACTTCTTTATCTGATGATCTGATGGCTATTGATAAGGAGTTGGATCGGGGCGATGTTTCTGATGAGTCGTTATTTAAACGAATGGAGTTAATGCGCCAGCTTCGAGATCTTAAGTCATTGGAAGGAAAGGACAATGCCCAAAAAGCCAAAGTTAAATGGGCAATAGAAGGTGATGAAAATTCAAAATTTTTTCATGGTCTTATCAATAAGAAGAGGTATCAACTCTCGATTCGTGGTATATTTGTTGATGGTGATTGGATTGTCGAACCTTCTGCTATAAAAGTCGCTTTCAAGGAACATTTTGCTTCTCGGTTCAAACAACCTGATCACTTTCGTATCAAGTTAAATTGTCACTTTCCTAATCGTCTATCCTCAGATCAGGTTTTGGATTTGGATAACCAAATTACCAGGTCTGAAATCCGTAAAGCAGTTTGGGAGTGTGGCGAGAATAAATCTCCGGGTCCTGACGGGTTCTCTTTTGAATTTTTCAAACGATACTGGAGCTTTATAGGCCCGGACTTATGTTCTGCCGTTGAATGTTTTTTCATTAATGGTTTTATACCGAGAGGATGTAACGCTTCTTTCATTGCTCTAATCCCTAAAGTTCCGGATGCTAAATTTGTTCCGGATTTCCGGCCTATAAGTTTGATTGGATGCGTCTACAAAGTGATAACAAAAATCCTTGCTAATAGATTGACTGCTGTTATTTCAGATTTAGTAAGTGATTCACAAACAGCTTTCATTGCTAATAGGAATATTCTTGATGGGCCTTTCATTTTAAATGAGATCCTTACTTGGTGTAAAAGAAAGCACAAACAAGCTCTTATTTTCAAAGTGGATTTTGCCAAGGCCTATGACTCCGTTCGATGGGATTATCTCCTAGATGTATTAAAAGCTTTTGGTTTTGGTCCAAATTGGTGCAAATGGATTCGGGGAATTTTCTCTTCTTCCATGGCGTCTATCCTAGTTAATGGAAGTCCTACTCCAGAATTCAAGTTTCATTGTGGGCTTAAACAAGGAGATCCTCTTGCGCCGTTCCTTTTCATTCTTATAATGGAATCTCTCCACATCTCGGTTTCTAAAGCCGTAAACGAAGGAATAATTAAAGGCCTTTCGATTCAAGGTTCGGATCCTATATCTCATCTTTTTTACGCTGATGATGCGGTTTTTTTTAGGGGAATGGTCCGAAGAAAACTTAGTTAATTTCGTTAGAATTCTTGATTGCTTTTATCTCGCATCAGGTCTAAAGATTAATCTTCATAAAAGTAAAATCTTAGGCGTTGGAGTTCCTAATGAAATTGTTGAGCAAGGCGCTTCTCTCATTGGTTGTGAAGTCTTATCTACTCCTTTTACATATCTAGGGGTAACTGTTGGTGATAAAATGAAACGTAGGTCGGCTTGGTTAAGTACTGTTCACAAAATAAAAGTGAGGTTGTCTAAATGGAAAAGTCAAACTCTATCTGTTGGAGGTAGAGTTACTTTGTTAAAGTCGGTTCTTGGTGCTGTCCCGCTATATACTATGTCTCTATACAAAGCTCCTAAGGGAGTTTTTCATGAGATGGAATCTTTACGTAGTAACTTCTTCAATGGCGTTAACCTAAACGACAAAAAGATATCCTGGGTAGCTTGGGACAAGGTCCTTGCGTCTAAGAAACAAGGGGGCCTTGGTATTTCTAGTATGTTCGCTCTGAATCGAGGTTTAATTCTTAAGTGGGTTTGGCGTTTTCTCTCTCAAGATGGTTCCATCTGGTCGCGAGTTATTAAATCTATCTATGGCCCTTATCTAGATTCTCATGTTGATAGCTTTCCTTCAAACTGGTGCTCTATTCTTCGTGAAGTTAAAGTCTTGAGTGCGAAGGGTTTTGATTTTTTCTCGCACTGTAAGAAGAAAGTAGGTAATGGTCGCAACTCTCGGTTTTGGTTGTACACTTGGCTCCTGGATAAGCCTTTCAGGGTGCGTTTCCCTCGGTTGTTTAATCTGGAAATGGACAAAACGAAGTCAGTGGCTGCTAAGTGGGACGACCCTTCTTTTTGTTCTTCATTTCGTCGACCTGTTAGAGATGGTATTGAAAAAGAACAATGGCTGGAAATGTTATCTATGCTTGATACAGTCATGTTATCATCATCAATCGATAGGTGGGTTTGTGACTTAAATGGAGAAGGATATTTTCGCGTAAAAGATGTTCGATCTTCTTTGGACGAGTTATTTCTTCCTTCCATGGACGTCGATACTAGGTGGGTTAAATTCGTCCCGAAGAAGATTAATGTTTTCGCTTGGAGAGCCCGCCTTGACCGTCTACCGACTAGATCGAATCTTATCAAAAGAGGTATTATTTTGGATTCGGATATTTGTCCCATATGTAATTCGTCTACTGAAGATTCTTCCCATATTTTTTTTCATTGTGACCTGGTTAAAAGCATTCTCCGAAAGATCAGTTATTGGTGGGATATTCCTTGGAGAGATTGTTCTTCTTTTACAGATTGGTACACGTGGTTCGACTCTATAAGAATGACGTCCAAGCTTAAACTTATGTTAGAGGGCATTTTTTTCGTTGCGTGGTGGCATATATGGGTGTTCCAGAACAGGCTTATTTTTGATACTTCAGTTCCAAGGAGATCGGAGATCCATGACGAGATTATTTCTAAATCTTTTTTTTGGTGTAATAGTAGATGTAATAGGAAACTTTCTTGGGAGTGCTGGTTGAAAACCCCAAATTTACTTTTTTTGTA
Source organism: Artemisia tridentata subsp. tridentata (assembly GCA_021014915.2). Lineage (NCBI taxonomy): Eukaryota > Viridiplantae > Streptophyta > Magnoliopsida > Asterales > Asteraceae > Artemisia > Artemisia tridentata. Next base: position 14,024,584 of record CP139504.1, read on the forward strand.
ATGTTCCTTTTCTAGCTCCTTGCTAGTTTAATAAAGTTGCCGTTCAAAAAAAAATAAAGGTCGTGAAGTAAGGCAGCTGAATCAGTTGTGTGTTTGTTTGGATGCATATACACTTCTAGCATTTTATTGAGTACCATTATCTGGTGATTCAGTTTGATGCAGTTTGAGCACTCTGTATTTCCAGGACTTGATGTTGAAGGTCCTGCAGTGTATCGAGTTTGAGTTGTGGATGGTCTTGCGGAATGAGTTGGAGGCGTTGAAGCTCCAACAGAAGCGGTCATTTTGGCTAGTCGTTCATCCTTCCATAAAAAAATCGCATCCATACTCCTTTGTCCCACCCTGTTAAAGAGTAAAAACTATAATTTTTAACGACTAACCAAATTATTTAAATAACACACAAAAAAATATGTAATTGTTAACCTTGGATAAAGGACACGCATAGTATTGTTTACCACGGGAGTGAGGTCGATGCGATTGTCGCAGAATTACGTCTCCTCGTCCACAAGGACAAGCAAAAGCTTCAAATTCCGCCATCTTCACCATGATAATAGTGTGTGTTTGTGGTTGTGAGGATTTGAGAGTGTATAATGTGTTTGTGTGGTTAAGAGCAGATCTGCTAACTATTATATATAGTAAAAAAAAAAGATCTTTTGGAGGGAAGTTTTGGCGCCATAACATCTCGTGTATTGCAAACGGTACCGACGAAAGGGCTCGTTCGTTAAACATCTCGTGTAAAACCATAACATCTCGGCTCGTTCGTTAAACATCTCGTGTATAACCATAACATCTCGGCTCGTTCGTTAAACATCTCGTGTATAACCATAACATCTCGGCTCGTTCGTTAATCATCTCGTGTAAAACCATAACATCTCGGCTCGTTCGTTAAACATCTCGTGTATAACCATAACATCTCGGCTCGTTCGTTAAACATCTCGTGTAAAACCATAACATCTCGGCTCGTTCGTTAAACATCTCGTGTATAACCATAACATCTCGGCTCGTTCGTTAAACATCTCGTGTAAAACCATAACATCTCGGCTCGTTCGTTAAACATCTCGTGTAAACCATAACATCTCGGCTCGTTCGTTAAACATCTCGTGTATAACCATAACATCTCGGCTCGTTCGTTAATACATCTCGTGTAAAACCATAACATCTCGGCTCGTTCGTTAAACATCTCGTGTATAACCATAACATCTCGGCTCGTTCGTTAAACATCTCGTGTATAACCATAACATCTCGGCTCGTTCGTTAAACATCTCGTGTATAACCATAACATCTCGGCTCGTCGTTAAACATCTCGTGTATAACCATAACATCTCGGCTCGTTCGTTAAACATCTCGTGTATAACCATAACATCTCGGCTCGTTCGTTAACATCTCGTGTAAAACCATAACATCTCGGCTCGTTCGTTAAACATCTCGTGTATAACCATAACATCTCGGCTCGTTCGTTAAACATCTCGTGTAAACCATAACATCTCGGCTCGTTCGTTAAACATCTCGTGTATAACCATAACATCTCGGCTCGTTCGTTAAACATCTCGTGTATAACCATAACATCTCGGCTCGTTCGTTAAACATCTCGTGTATAACCATAACATCTCGGCTCGTTCGTTAAACATCTCGTGTATAAACCATAACATCTCGGCTCGTTCGTTAAACATCTCGTGTATAACCATAACATCTCGGCTCGTTCGTTAATCATCTCGTGTAAAACCATAACATCTCGGCTCGTTCGTTAAACATCTCGTGTATAACCATAACATCTCGGCTCGTTCGTTAACATCTCGTGTAAAACCATAACATCTCGGCTCGTTCGTTAAACATCTCGTGTATAACCATAACATCTCGGCTCGTTCGTTAAACATCTCGTGTATAAACCATAACATCTCGGCTCGTTCGTTAATCATCTCGTGTAAAACCATAACATCTCGGCTCGTTCGTTAAACATCTCGTGTATAACCATAACATCTCGGCTCGTTCGTTAACATCTCGTGTAAAACCATAACATCTCGGCTCGTTCGTTAAACATCTCTGTAAAACCATAACATCTCGGCTCGTTCGTTAAACATCTCGTGTAAAACCATAACATCTCGGCTCGTTCGTTAAACATCTCGTGTAAAACCATAACATCTCGGCTCGTTCGTTAAACATCTCGTGTAAAACCATAACATCTCGGCTCGTTCGTTAAACATCTCGTGTATAACCATAACATCTCGGCTCGTTCGTTAATCATCTCGTGTAAAACCATAACATCTCGGCTCGTTCGTTAAACATCTCGTGTATAACCATAACATCTCGGCTCGTTCGTTAAACATCTCGTGTAAAACCATAACATCTCGGCTCGTTCGTTAAACATCTCGTGTATAACCATAACATCTCGGCTCGTTCGTTAAACATCTCGTGTAAACCATAACATCTCGCTCGTCGTTAAATCTGTGTAAACCATAACATCTCGGCTCGTTCGTAAACATCTGTTATAACATACATTCGCTCTTCTTTAATCACCGTTAAAACCATAACATCAAGGGCCACAATCTTAACTTATCTAAATGATGTAAGGTGGTTTTCTTGATTTTAGGGCTTCTTAATATAAAGATCCTAAAGTTGCATGGCTGATAATTTGTTTTCCTGAATTTTTTTTTTAATTTTATAAAAGTTTTTGTAATAAATAAAAAATTTATAAAACTATTTTTTTTAATTTTATAAAAGTATTTATAATATTACCGACGACATGACGTCGGTAATATAACCGCCAAAATTTTCGCCAATTTTTTATATGTCCCGCCAAACTAGAAACGACAAATTTCTATTACCTTACCGACGACATGACGTCGGTAACATTAAAAGTGATAACAAAACTACATCTGGTCAACACTTAGAAAAAAAAAACGTATTAACTTTTTCCTCTCAATTATTGAAGACGACCACCGGCGATTCACTCACCACCATCACCTCCGACACCACTACAACTACTCCACCACTACCACAGCTCCACCATCACTACACCCACCACCTCCGACACAACAGCTCCACCTCCGACACCACCGCAGCTCCACCACAGCTCCACCACAACTACTCGAGCACCACTGTGCACCTCCTCCTCCTCTCATGTTTAATTCACTCCTCAACCCCTCATTTGTTTAATTCTTCTTCTTCCCCACTTCTTCTTCTTCGATCTACAAAACAGGTAATTTTGATTTTTGTTAATTTTGATTTTTGTTAATTTTGTTTATTGTTAATTTTGTTTAATCTTAGTGTTAATGTTTGTTAATTTTGTTTTTTGTTAATTTTGTTTTATTTTCTTTATTTATTTTATACAGCCGACACCGCAGCTCCACCTCCGACACCACCACAGCTCCACCAAGACAGCCGAGAGCGAGAGTCGAGAGCTGAGACAGCCGAGACAGAGGTAATGTGGTCCCCCTTCTTTTTTTTTTAAAAACTTTTGGTATCCCGACGACATGTCGCCGACAACAGTTTTTTTTTAAAACTTCTTATATATTAAATGTGCTCACTTTTAATATAGCCCGAGCCCGAGCCCGAGACCGCAGCCCGAGACTGCAGCCCGAGCTGCAGCCTGAGACCACAGTCGAGAGCCACAGACCACAGCCGATATAGTATGTTGTTATTTTTTTCATATCCGTATTATTTTTTACATATCGGTATCTTTGTGAATGTTGCGTGACGGATTAAGTGTAATTTGATTGTTTAAAACCGTGTTTAAGAACCGGCCTAGTTTAGTAGCAGTGTATACCTTTAGTAGCAGTGTATTATGTTTTAGGATTTTAGTGATTAATTTCGGAAAGTCCCCGTCCGAAGTTAATCATCCTATAGAAAACCCGTCCGGAATTAATTTATTAGAAATTAATTTCGAAAAGTCCCCTGTTTGGGACTGCTTTTTGAATGTTTTGTCTCATTTAGGATATGGATGCGTATAACTGATTTACTATTTGAGATTATTTCGACAGTGTTTCTCCTTTACTCCTACGAATATGTCCTTAATGCACATATTTGGGGAGTTGAGGGGAAATGCTGCCGAAATTTTCTCAAATAGTAAATCAGTTATACGCATTCATATATGGGACGAATCATTCAAAGAGTGGGTTAGGATTGCCTTCCATAGTTGCGCTAGGTGAACAAAACAACTCGTAATCATTAATTAAGTGCATATAATAACCGATTGCATCATAAAAATGCAGTTATGATAATTGATAAGAGTTGGACCCGTATAGAGCATCGTGGTTCAAAAGAATTTCTTGATGGTCTTGCCGCCTTCCTCGATCATTGCAAACCGTTATTGAATAGTTCCGGAAACATAAAATGTCCGTGTCGTCGTTGTCGTAATGTTCCATGGGTATCTCTCGAAGCTCTTAAATACCACATAGGCCACAATGGGTGGGACCCAACTTATACACAATGGAAGGATCACGGTGAACCGGATCCTCCGAATAATGATCAATATGATATTCTTGATAACACAACACAACGTGAGATGAGTGACATGGGTGCGTGCCTTAATGATATTCTTGATATTCCTCCGAATAATGATCAAAATGATATTCTTGATATTCCGTCGAATAATGAGCCGACTCATGGAAATATTGGCGAGACAAGTAACGAGCCTACTCAAGCAGCGACACCTCCTCTGCGTAACGAGTATGAAGAGTTACTTGCAAGTTCCAACCAGCCTCTGTACCCGGGTTGTGACTTTATGACAACATTGGATTTTATGGCAAAGTTTACACATCTCAAGGTCAGCGGTAAATGGAGTGATACTTCATTTAACAATACGCTAAAATTTCTCCAGGAGGTATTTCCGCCCAGGTTAGGTTACAATCTCCCACCGTCATACTATCATATAAAGAAGACATTTAAAAAGGTCGGGTTAGGGTACGAGTCGATACATGCTTGTGAAAATGATTGCTTTCTATATCGGGGGGATGATGGCGAAGATTTGGAGTATTGTCCGGTTTGCAAAACGAGTAGATGGAAAGACAATAAAACAACGGGGAAGAAAGTTCCTAACAAGGTGTTGCGTTACTTTCCTATCATTCCTAGACTACAACGTTTGTACAAGTCTATTCACACTGCAAAACATATGACTTGGCATGCTACTGGAAAGTCTACGGACGGTAAGATGCAACACCCGGTTGATGGTAAAGCATGGCAGAAGTTTGACAATAAATATTCGGATTTTGCTATAGAACCAAGAAACGTTCGATTAGGGTTGGCTGCTGATGGTTTCAATCCGTTCGGAAACCTTAGTCAGACTTACAGCATGTGGCCGGTTATATTAACAACATACAACTTGCCTCCGTGGTTATGCATGAAAGAGACTTCTTTGATGCTGACGTTGTTGATTCCTGGCCCTAAATCACCGGCGAAGGACATCGATGTTTACTTGAAGCCCTTGATTGATGACCTTGTGGAATTATGGAAAAAACCAGGTATCTTGACTATGGACGCTGCTACAGGCACTCAATTCCACATGAGAGCGATGCTTTTATGGACCATCAATGACTTTCCTGCTCGAAGTAGTTTGTCTGGTTGGCAAGGGCAAGGTTACTACGCTTGCCCTACATGCAAAGTAGACACTCCGGCTACGCGTGTGATAAGCAAAACAGCTTATGTTGGTCATAGAAGATTCTTAAAAAAAACCATAAATGGAGGAGGGACTGTACGACATTCAATGGTGAACCCGATTATAGAGATCCTCCTAGAAAAGATATTAGGGCTGATATCTTGACTCAACTTGCGAAATTGCCCACACGTGTGCCGGGGAAACATCCGGATTATGGGGGTGGGAAGATAAAACGTAATCATACAGTCGAGCTGAACTGGACTAAACGGTCTATCTTCTACGATCTTGAATATTGGTCTTTTCTTTCTCTACCACACAATTTAGATGTCATGCATATCGAAAAAAATGTGTTGGAGAGTATCTTGAACACCTTGTTAATGAATGACAAATCTAAAGACACCGCGAAGGCAAGACAAGATTTGCAAGCTCTGGGCATTCGACAGGAGTTGTGGCTCGGAAACAAACAAAACGGGAAGTGCTCGAAGCCTCATGCAAAGTACTCCTTCACACCCGATAAAAGAAAACTCTTCTGTCAATACATCAAAACAGTTAAACTACCAGATGGCTTCGGATCCAAGTTCAAGTCAAAAGTGACCAAAGATGATAACAGTATAACGGGCATGAAGTCTCATGACTGTCATATAATGATGCAACGGTTACTTCCTTATGGACTTCAACAATACTTGGACGCACAGACTTATACACCATTGATCGAGCTTTGTTTCTTCTTTAAGCAAATTTGCGCCCGAACTTTGATGGTGAAAGACATGGTGAAAGCTAAAGACCAGTTGATCAATATTTTGTGCAGTCTCGAGCAAATATATCCTCCTGCTTTTTTTGACATTATGATTCACTTGGTTATGCATTTACCTGAAGAGGCTATTGAAGGCGGGCCTGTTTCATTCCGGTGGATGTATCCATTTGAAAGATACATGAAGAAGCTTAAAAACTATGTCCGAAATAAAGCTAAGCCGGAGGGTTCAATAGCGGAGGGTTATGTTGCAGATGAAGCATTAACTTTCTGTTCTCGTTATTTTCGTGGTGTTGGGACAAAATTTAATCATCCCGCTGCATCTCAGGACCGTCCTCGCCCAACAAGTGATTTCCAGGTGTTCCGATCACTATGTACCAATTCTGGTAAAGAGACATTGATTAAGTTAGGTCTCCAAGAAATGAAGAGAGTGATATGGTATGTACTTCACAACAGTCCTGAGATCGACAATTACATGGACGAGTTCGAGAGGTATGCGTTTATATTTTGAAATTTCTGTTTCCCAAGTTATCTTTTCGATTTACTCTAATATCATGAACATTTTCAGGGAATTTCCTTATATCGACATGCAACAAGCATTTCCGAGCTGGTTTGAGACGAAGGTAAACTTATTGTATGTATTTCCATGTATAAATAACGACTATTACTCATCTCCATCTATTCTTATCTTTTTTCATAGATCCGTAAACTTTACATAGCCGATGACCCAAGCTGTACTCCTGACTTATTCGCTTTGGCTTGTGGACCATCACCGACCCCAATCTCAGTCAACTCTTGCGTAGTCAACGGTGTGAGGTTTGTCATACACAGCCGCGATATAAAACGTACAACTCAGAACAGCGGAATTTGTTCACCTGGTGAGAAGGAGGGAGAAATGTATTATGGTCAGCTAGAAGAAATTCTGGAGTTCGCATATTCCCAGTTCAAAGTTGTGTTGTTTCGAGTTAAGTGGTTCGACTTAAGCAACAAAAACCGTAGAGTCCAACGTTTTACCACTAGAAACAACATGACACAAATTTTGGCATGTAGCTATGCGTTCGAAGATCAACCTTACATTCTCGCAACACAAGCAAAACAAGTCTTCTACCTTGAAGATCCTGCCAGACGACCACTCCATTGGAAGGTCGTCCAAGAAGTAAATCACAACACAACCTGGGATGTCATCGTGGTAGAAGACGATGATGATGTGATACATGGCAACAACTCATCCGATCTCCAACTGTCTGCTAATTTGAATGATTTGAAACTTGAAACCTTAAATATCGATGGTGAATCAACGTTAGTTGAGGCACCACCACCAATCATTCCTGTTGATGACGACGATGATTTTATTGATGATGAAGACGACGATCCTTATGATTTAGTAGATTCTGATAATGAAGTCGCAAACAATTCTGATGATGAAGTTGATGCGACTAATGTTGTTTATGATAGTGATTGTGATTGTGCAGATTGATCTTAAAATGTAACTTGTAAAACGACACTTATTTTAATGAAATTGTTATGGATTGTTTAAAAGTGTATATTTCTTTTGAATGTGTATGTATTTGAATGTGTGCATGCTTATGTTAATTTGTTCCCGAATTTCTATATGTTACTCAACTTGTACTTTTACAGATGGCAGCAGCAGTCGCGCGTGGTCACGGTGGTGACGGTGCCGATGACCCACCTTCCCCTCCCCGTCAGATTGAGGGCGGGCACCGTGCTGGTGGTAAGAATTTCTAGATTACATATATATATGTATATATATACACATATTATGTATATATATAGATATATGTGTATATATATACATATAGGTATACACATATATGTGTATATATCTATACATATATCTATATATGTATATATATACATATATCTATATTTTTGTGTGATTATATATATATATATATATATATATATATATATATATATATATATATATATATATATATATATATATATTATATATATATATATATATATATATATATATATATATATATATATATATGTATGTATATACATACATATACATATATCTATATAAGTTACTTTATGACGTTTCCACTCACTCCAATTGCAGGATCAGGGCGACCCCGCCGAGGAGGTCGGGCCAGGGGGGGAGGCAGGGGAGGCAGGGGTAGGGGAGATCAGGGTAGGCAGCGCCCACCCGAAGAAAATAAGAACGTGAAGCTCAAGAACGCTGTGAGAGAGAGTGGCCCACAGTCGATTGAGTTTGAGATTGGTGATAAGGGGACTTACACTCATGTGGGCCAGCACGCGGCATGGTTTAGCAATTATGTCGGCGAGCTCATTCGGCGGCTGCCGCTCTCCTATGCCTCCTGGTACGATATCGAGCCGGAGAAGACGGCTGACTTCCTTCCACAGCTCGGGGTCAGTTATTTCATTTTCCTTTTATATATATTGTTATGTTATCGTGTTTATTTATTTAAATGTGCATATTTATTTAAATTTGTTTATTTATTTATATCTCTATATTTAATTATTTGAATGTGTGCATTTATTAAAATTTGTTTATTTATTTATAACTTTATATTAATTTTAACTATATTTGATTGCAGCTTATGTTCGATTTGGATCGCCACAGGAGCAGACCAGACTGGGATACCATTCGCTCGGCGCTCACATCGTATTTCGCTGGTCGATACCGTGACAATAAATATGATATGAAACTTCATTATTTTACAAAAAAGGGTGGGGCTGATAGAGTGGAAGAGATAAGAAGAAATCCTCCTCCAAGCTTGGAGATGTCTGAGTGGAACAAGTATGTCGATTTGTACATGTCGGAGGCGGCCCAGAAAAGATCGGCTGTGAACAAAGAGAATCGAAAGAAGAACACGATTCTCAGCCGCCACGGTTCGAAGTCATTTGCGGCATCTCGACACGAATATGTAAGACACATTTTATTTTTATAAGATTATTTAATTTTAATAATATATTGATTAAAATTATTTATACTAAGTAAAATATATATGGTGTTTGATTTGTCATTTTAATTTGTTTCATCCTATATGCATGTGTATATATTTATACAGTTTGAGAGGAGCCAGGACCACCAGTATCCGTCCATGTTCGATACATATCTTGACACCCACTTCAAAAATGGTGCATGGTTGCAGGATGAGGCTAGAGCTCGGTTTGTAAGTATCGTTTTTTATTTATTTATTTATTTATTTTTTTCCAAACACGCACTTAGTGATTTATTGAAACATAATCTAGTAATTAACCCGACTAATATATTAATTTTCTCATTTTTTTTCAACTACACAGGAAGAGATGGTCCGGCTGAGGCAACCTAGATCTGATATGCCGGCAGACGAGCCGTGCCTCACGGAGGAGGAGATATTTTCTCGGGTGATCGGGGGAAAGCAGCGTGGTCATATACCCGGCGTTGGCAAGATGGTGCCCTACTTGAAGAGGCCACGGGTAGACATGCCGCCTCCAGCTCCAGAAGGTATGTACAGTTGGATAATATTAAATGACGCATCTTATATATGTATTGAAATGACCGTTTTTAAATTTTGATTATTTCGTTTATAGGTACGTCCGAGCTTAAAGGGAAGCTTGCTGAAGCTACGGGGCAGATTGATGAATTTAAAAAGAGTCTGGCTGAGGCTGAGAAAAAGAGGAAAAAAGATAAGAAGAAAGCCAAGAAAAATGAGAAGAAGCTCGAGCTTTTGACACGTTATATCTCGAGGAACCCAGACTGGGACGCGTATCTTAGCCAGGTTGGTTCTCGAGGTGACGCTGGAGGCTGCAGTGGGAGCGGCGCGGGAGGGAGCGGCGCGGGAGGGAGCGGCTCAGGCGCTCTCCCGAGTGGCTTAGGCGGCGCGAGTGGCTCTAGCAGCGCGAGTGGCTCTAGCAGCGGGAGTGGCTCTAGGAGCGGGAGGGATGATGATGACGAGGATGACGACGATGGGCTGGACATGTAGAGGTATTATTTTGTGTTGTTTTGTCTTTGGAACTATATTTTTGACGACCCCAATCTTATTATCTTTGAACACTTAGGATATTGCAACATTTGTACATATAGTAGCTAGGTTTAGCGATTATAACACCCATTTTGTAAACTTTATGATGTATTTTGAGGGTGTTATAATGTTTATGGCCGTTTTGTAAAGTTTATGGCCGTTTTGTAAAGTTTATTAAGTGTTTAGTGGTTATATATAGCCGTTTTAGCCGTTATAAACTTTATAGCCGTTTTAGCCGTTGTTTGTATTGGAATGTGGTTTATAAGAGCAGGTGTAGGAAACTGGAATTGGTAGATTTTTGCTGCACATTTTTGCGGCAAAAATCTGGGTAGTGCAGCTGCGCAGGCTGCTGTGCAGCTGCAATATAACTTCCATACCGACGCCATGTCGTCGCTAAAATATATACATGCATACGATACCGACAAAATGTCGTCGACAGAATAATGAAAATGTTTACATTTTAAACCGTACCGACCATATGACGTCGGCAACAATTTTCATTTTTTTGACTTTTGTTGACTATTTCATACGGTACCGACGAAGAGGCGTCGGCAACAATTTTCACTTTTTTGACTTTTGTTGACTATTTCATACGGTACCGACGAATCGTCGTCGGTGTAGTTTACGTTAATATTTGACTTTCGTTGACTTTAATTATCTAATCTAATTAAGTTATTAAATATTTATTATGTTACCGACGACTAGGCGTCGGTAACATATTGTCGAGCAAAAACAAACGTTTGACCGAAAATCATGTGGGTCCCGCTCTGTCGTCGGCGTTATTCGTCGGTACGAACGTTGCCGACGTGGCTCTGTCGACTATTCGTGCCGACGACGTGACGTCGATAAGGTATGGTGCCGACGTCATGACGTCGGCACGGTTGAAAAATCGTCGTCGCCGGAGGTGTCAATTGTACTAGTGCAAACAGATATACTAGCTTGTCTTTTACCATTATGCGGTAATTAATCTAGCTTCTAATTTAATAACTCATAAATTCGCAATAACCTTAACGATTAAAACTTGCTATGAGTTATGTATTTAGAATTTAGACAATTCTAATTTTCCCATCATACCTTTCTCATTCATGAAAAGGAATAGGATTTAGTCTCACGCTTCTCATATGAAAGGAGACTTGGTTTATTCTTTTTATGAAATTGACTCTAACCAAAAAACCCCTACGGGTGTAGATCAATTTACTAATAAAGAATAACCCATGTTTACGGTTTATCGTTGCATTAATACAATTAAAAGAATTTACAAAATTCAGTTTAGTATTTTCGATAATAGCTCTTTAAGAAAATAAAATACCCATTGGTAACTATTCATATCAACCATAGTATTTTCTTAAAGCTAGGATCCTAATTATCATAGTACCATTACATCAGTTGATCTGCTAGTAATGATAGTATTCAACTAGGTAATCTGTCGAACAATAATTGGCAAACAATTTCCAATTCCTAGATCATTATGGGATTTACATCATATTGATTTATCAATATGTCATGTAAGCATGTTTCATCCCATCTCATGCCTTAAGCTCTAGGTCTCACGCATCAGCTTAATTAAGTTGTCTAACTTAGAAACTGTAAATTCATCCATGTGTGGTCTCACGCACACTCGGAAATTTACCTTGTCATTAATTTTGGTCCAGGTCTCACGCATACCCAAAATTAACTTCAAGTGTTCCTTATAGTTAGATGGCATGTGACTTAAATTTTAGGGTATTTAGTTTTTGGTGTGACAAAAACATGTACAAAGAAGCATGCATTCATCTTTGTATCATTAGTTTCCAAAACAATTTTTTATTTAACCAATTAGTTAAGAGTAAACCAAAAAACTATGTACTTGAGGTATTGGGTTCACCAATTAAAGAAGTACCAACAATTATCGCCCACATATCCTACTCTTACATGTTATTCGGATATTTGCCACAAAAGTGGCGCGTGGAATTGAGGTAAATCACCCTTAAGATGATAGTGTACGTAAATAGTGATATAGGTAAGTCACAGTTGACGCACAAGCGGGCCCGGAGAGCCGGGTAGGAGCGGATCTCTTAAAAAACCCCTCTCCAGATAAACCCACCACACAGTTTGTCAACTTTGGACCGCCTTTCACACACTATTGTACAAAAACATCAATCAAGCAAAAGTTTATGATCTTAATCTTAAAAATTAAGTAACAAAGTTTAGATCTTGCTAGTCTCGCCTGGGAGCTGATTACCGTGCGAATCGGACCACTAGCGGCACATAAGACTCTGCAAGATCCTTACTTTATCACTTTATGTTTCACCATTATTAGTCCAATTTAATTTTTCTTTTAAAAAAAATTACCCTTTTTATTGCTTACTTTAACATATCACATATATATATATATATATAAAAACAATAAACAAGTAATTTAAAAGAAAAAAACAAACAATCAACTAATAAGAAAACAATTAATTGTTAGTGAAACATCTAGCCACATGCATCCTTTTAAACAAATCCTATTAATAATCTATATGTGAATTATTATGTATAGAATCAATAAAACTCCCATTGGTTTTCGAGCTCATTGTACCCAATGGACCACAGTCGCCAACAATTGGCCGCGTAAGTTTTAATAATAATATACCACTTTGCACATAACCGATTCATTGATTTAATATATTAGGTCTTCCCTAATTTTTAGATTTATCTAAACATGTAGCAAACATCTAAACAATTTAATTCAAGTAATTATCCGTGACTAATATGCATGTATAGTCACGGATTCATGCATATCATATAGCAATTAGGTCACAAGATACATAACACAACAACTTGTTAAAGACCTAGGGTTTCTAATTAATCACAATTAATTATGAAAACCACAAACCCTAATTAGGGTTTATGGACAAAATCGACACCCCCCCCCCCAAATTAGGGTTAGGGTTTCGACTTTTATTAAAAAAAACAAAATTTTTATTTTTTTTTATTTTTTTTTAATAATAATAAAACCCTAGAAAAATAAAACATGTATAATCTAAACAATTTAAAGATACGTTTTTTTTTTTATTGTTTAAGTAATTAATTACATGTTATACATGGCTCTTGATGCCACTGTTGGAATTTAGTAATCATGACAATCATATATTAAACCCATAATCAAAGTACACAAGTGCGGAAACGTGTAAACAAATAAGTATAACACATAAAGAATTAACATAAACATAAAAGGAACGTACCGTATTGATTCTAGCCCGAACAAGAATCAAAATCAATTGTCTTGAACAATATGAAGAACCCTAATTAGGGTTTATATGAATCAATGATCAATCCCTTACCGTTTTATTGATCGATTCCTTGATAACAACTATAGTGAGTTGTTACCTCGTTCTTGTACACACAAACTATAACGAATAAGAGATTATGCAAGTAATAATAAAACACTTGTTTTGGATGAACCAAAATCGACACACCCTATGTGTTAGGGTATAACGATCGGCCAAAGAGGAAAAGGAAAAGAAAACAAGTTTAGGGTTATGTGTGTGTGCACAAAAGGTGAGAAACAAATAACCCTAAGCCTTGTATATATACTAGGTAAACTTGGAGGACAAGTTTGAGTGGGATTGGGTCTCCCCATACCCTTTGTCGACCGGTTCTACAAGCCCAAGAGGGTTTTCAAATCCTTCTTGGCACTTAGTTTCACTCTAGTCCTTTTCTTTCATATTTAACGATAGTTAGTCCATACGGTTAAGTACTAACGACCGTTAAGTCCGTTAAGTGTTTAAATAATTATATATATACATAACATTTTACATATATAATTATTATACTCTTATTCTCGTTTGCATTGTGTGCAATCCCGAGGTCTCGGGTTCGATACTAGACATTTACACATTAATTTATAACCATATTCCAACAGAGCCCACTAACAATCACCCTCAGAGTTTTTGTGGTTGCTGCGCGAAACATTTCGCAACCACTTCCTAATCCTGAACAGCTCTACAATAACAAAGATGCTCGTTCCACCAGCACCCTCAGGTCATTCTTTTTACTCTCTCTTTTGCTCTTTCATTTAAAACAAAACAGTGGAATTAATATCATTTTAATAAAGGTGGAAGAGTCGGCCAGTTGGCAACATGTCAAAATGTGTCTGAGTTGAAATGGATCACTTTTTAATGCGGGTTGTAACAGTTCAGATCTGGCTGGGTTAACCTGCTAGCTCTGTCTTCTGTTATGATTATTTTATATAATTAATGATGAATATGTAATCTATGATTACAAGAACAATGTTACTAATATTATCTAAATATTGGAATGAAATGTTGTTGGAGGTCACATGTCTTATAATATTTTGATTTAATGTTTTATTGGTCGAATCAATAGAAATTAGAATCCTAGTTTTCTGCCACATGCAATATGCGATGCAGGTGCTTTGACAAGGCTGCTATTAAGTTACCAGAAGAACAAGAGCCAAAAAGATGGAATGTTTGCAGTGTAGGTGAAGTAGAAGAAACCAAGATTGGCGTTCGTATGCTTCCAATGTGGCTAACCTTTATTGTGATTGGAATTGTGCTTTCTATTGGTAACACTTACTTTCTGGAGCAAGCTAATCATATGGACCGTAAACTTGGAAAAATAAAGGTTTCGATTCCAATCTTCCTTTTGTTCTATACTTGCACAAGTAAGATATCAGCATACTTTTATTCCAACTTGGAAACATGTCTGCCTAAGAAATTCACCCCACCAGTTGGGATTGCCGTGGGTATGACTTTGTCTGTATTATGTTGCATAACCGCTGCAAAAGTGGAAACCCGAAGACTTAATAGGATTATGGATCATGGTTTGTTAGATAAACCTGATGAGATGATCCCAATGAGTATATTCGCCCTTCTTCCACAATTTATGCTTCTTGCAGCTGTTGATGGGATTGCTAACAATAGTATCAAAACCTTCTTTCAGCACCAAACGCCTAAATCTGTGAGTAAGTATTTGACTCTTTTTTCAAAAGGTGTGTTGGGACTAGGAACTGCAGCTAGTGTTTTGTCAGTTTATGTTGTGGGGAAGGTGAGTGAGAGAAACCAGAAGCCAAATTGGTTTCAGTATACATTAAATAGGAGCCATTTGGATCGATATTATTGGGTGTTGGCTGCGCTAAGTGCAGCTAATCTTGTTGTATACATCATTGTTGCACCGTTCTATACGTATAAGGACATAACAGAAAATGCTGAGGACGAGGAAGTAGAAGAAGGAGAAATGACGGAAGGTTTCCAAGAGAACTAATGTTAAGTTTTTGTTAGGTGAAATGTTACGTTTGTTTCGATCACATTGATTACCCCATTTGTGCTTGCTGCTCGTCTCATATTTGTGTTTTGGTCATTGTTGTTGCTATTTCAAGTGAACATAATTAGTTTCTATTGATCGACTGTATTATTTGGAATGAATTGATGTCTTCATCGGAGCTAACTAACTCTATGTTTGTAATGTAAAGTTATGCCATAGATGAGATATTAGACATGGAAAAGTTTGTCAAAGTTGATGTTTTAATAATGTTCCAAAAAACCAGCGTACTACTGCACCCAATCGTATCCATGGATTATCTATGGGTATATATGAGGATAAAATTCACCCTGTGTTTCTCTGTGTCCAGAGCCATCACGGCCTGACTTGCTTCAAGTAAAAAGAGGGTCAGGTTCCTTTGGGTCTACTACTCTCTAGTTGAGTCATGAGTGTGTTGGTAGCACTGAAAGTTTGGGCAATATCTGGCAAGAGCTAAAAGATTAAATTTCATATGCGGGAATGAAATCTGACAAAGCTTATAATTTATTGTATTAAGAGTGTTTTAAATTTAATATGAAACATTGTTATGAAAAAATTAAGGGAAATGACAAAATAATAAATTTTACAAACTATTTTTACTAAAAAAAAGCCACTATAGTCATGAAATCCGCAAGATTTGACTAGCAAAGTCATCCTTGGAAGAAACTATGGAATTTTGCGATATTTATATCGATTGTTACTGAATCACCAGGAATGGTGTAGTTTACACCATACATAATGATAGACCAACAACAAAACTAACGATTATTAGACTTAAAAGTAGCATATAGACCAAGTAAGATAAGCAAGCAAAATTTTGTTTCTTTGACCAATGTGGGACTACAAAATTAAATTTTCACAAAAAAGTAACCAAGCAATGAATTGTTTTGAGATCTTAATCTATATCGTTTGTAATCTTTTTCTAAAGCCATTAGAAATTTGATTCCAACAGATGTGCATACTACCGTCGTGCCAATCAGTACCAATGGAATACACTCGTGATGGCATCATCAAGTATATAGACATATCAATTCTCCCAAAGGAATAGATTCGCATCGACTAGATTTCCTAGTGACAACCATAGAACTATACTTGCGGTTCACTCCTCACAAATATAGTATAATGGAGTTATCATAGATAGGCATCATCAATGCAAAACAGCTTCACTCTCAAACTTGACAGCTTTAGTTTGATAGTATTTATTATCAGAGTCACTACTTCCTTCCAACTTTTTCTTTGATTAGCAAACAATCTCTTTTTTCTCTCTTGCCAAATGAAACATACACACGCTGCCAATACTAACCAGTAACCTCCTTATCACACTCACGATGGATCTATTACAGGGGACTTTAAATAGGTTATGCAGTATATCCTTCCACTTCTCATTCAAACCTTCCTGATCCATTTTCTTTTTCATCACTTCCCATATTTTTGCTGAGTAAGGGCATTCAAAGAATAAATGAGCATGAGAGTCAACGCATTCTTCATAAAGAGCACAAGAAACAACCTTCCTAGGATACCATTTAGCTATCCTATCTTGAGTTGATAATCTCTCCTAACTGTAAGCCATAGAATAAAGGAGTGTTTGGGTATACAGTGAGAATACCATATTAGATCACACCACGGGACTCTGTCTTCATTATGTCTTAAATCCTTCCAAGCTTTGTTAACTGAGATTTTCATTATTTCTCCTTCGTTAGTGATCCAAAACGGCTTTTCATTGTACCATATGTTAACACAATTTATCATGAAAACAGTAGAGGTACCACCATTGTTGTTTGATATCAAGTATTGCATATATTGCTGGTTTAATTGTTGCTTTTAGTGGCGTAAATGCGTAATACAAGCATAGCTGCTAGCGAAAATACTTTAAGTGAAATTGAGAAATGTAGCTACTTAGCTTGACTCTAACTGATATGTAACAAAATCTATATTGATGATGAATATGTAAAGTCGTATGTTTAAACTAGAATGTGAAAATGAAAGTTAAATAGAACTACATGGATTACAAAGTGGTGCTTGTTGTAGAGCCATTCTTTCCAGAAAAGGAAAGGCTGATGCTTTAACTAATGATCACAAAGCGTCACATGAGGATGAACGTTAAAAGTTACAAGCTAAGGTACAAATTCACCTAATAAAATTACGAGTAGTTAATTACAATCAAGCTATTGATGAAAATACAATGATAAAGAAGGTCATGACACATATGAAAATTGCCAAACCAAGGGATGGTGTTAGCACAACATATAAGCCCGTGACAAATGCAAGAGCCATTGCGACCAATGCAATTCCTGTAAGAAAATATAAAACCACAATTCTGCCACCAATGTACTTCTGCTCTTTCTCATCAGCTTCATTAAAACGATTGCGATATATCAGTAAATAAATGTGTCCAAGTAGAACAGAACACGCACAAGAGAATGCTATAGCATTAGTGACGACAAATGCTCGAAACGCTGTTTTTTTAAGTAGAAAGGGTGTTCCTTGTTTGGAGCCATTGCTACTATCAAAACCACCTGGCACTGTAAAAGCAGCTGCAAAGCTTGCTGTCGCTATAAGAGTGGCGACTAAAACAAGATTGTCCACAATCTTAAAATGTGCTTCAGATTCTTTAACTCTAGCTTCTGATTCTTTTTCGAACCAATCAATGATGCTTGAGTTAGGAGACAAGGAGCTTGTTTCAGTTATGTTTGCATCCTTATCAAAAGAGCTTGTTTCATTATGTATGTTTGTATTCATGGCAATGCCCTGCATAATTTTAAAACTTTTATTACAAGTCACCTCAGGGTGAATAGATTGCTTATTTATGTGCTTATCTAATAAAATTAAAGCACATAAACGGTGAAGAGTGTTTGGATAAAACTGCTTATATGCTTATATTATAATTAATAAGCAATTCCAAACAAGAAATATATTTAATTTGTCCTAGAAGTAATCGTCTTATAATATTGGACATGTATACAATAGGTTTCCGGAATTCATCGTAAGAAGAAAATATGTACCTTAATCAATGTCTCTCTTTTTTCATCTGAAGACGCTATGTCCAAAGGAGTGCACTTTTCATCATTGAGGGCATGAATATCAACCCTAGAATCGATTACCATTTCCATCATTTCAAAGTTCGAAGCCACCAGTAAATGAATCGGAGTGTTCCCACTGCTATCCTTTTGATTAATAAGACTCGTAAATGATTCATCTTGAAAGATGAATTTAATTACTTTGGTTTTGTTACTTTCAACAGCAACATGAAGAATGTTTCTTCCTTTGCTATCAATAAACTCTGAGCATCCGAGACACTTGTTTTTAAGAACCTCCATTGTTTCACAATGGCCAAGACTAGATGCAATGTGAATTGCTGTAGTACTTATGTCACCTTGAGTCATTCTCTCATATCCAACGGAATGGTCCCAATTTAGCAGCTCCCTTGTTGCTAATGAGCTATTATGATGAATAGCATAAATCAAAGGCGTCCAACCTTTCTCATCTTTTGCGTAAAGTAGATCGCGCTTTTTATTTAGGAGATGCGTGATACACTCTGAAGAATACATATCCAGGGTACAATAACTATATTATCTAAAGATAAAGAAAACTGGAAACATCATTTGTAACTATTTATAAGGTGGTGTTTCTTTTGCAACAAAGATTACCTGCAGAGTTAGAAATGGCCGCTGCGTGTAATGCTGTTTTGCCTTTGGGTCCCATAAAATTAATTTCTCTGCACTTCATCAGAATTCGTCTCACGATTGCACAATACCTTCTTTCCGCAGCAAGGTAAAGTGGGCTTTCACTGAAATCATTGATACAATTCGCAAGTTGAGGAACTTCTTCAATCAACCAGAAGACCACTTCAACATGATGATTTTGTATGGCAATATGCAATGCATTGTGTTGGTCCTTGTCCCTTATGAAGAGCAATTCAATGGAATCGTTGTTCTCTTTGAATTTGTTAATTAAAAGTCTAAGAACATCCACATGTCCCTCCCTCGCAGCAACATAAACCGGCGTCTCCCCTTCAGAATTGCGACTATCAATTCGGTAAGGTCTTTCTGCAAAAATATATTCTACATGGCCCACATCTCCAGACTTTGATATAAGGTGAAGAATAGTGTTTTTCAGAATAGTGTTATTCAGTTGAAGTAGGCTATCATCAAGTTTGTCCACATACATCCTTATTTCTGTGAAAAAGATTAACATATAGGCGAGGGTTCGTAATTTGCAAAAGTTACAAATATTTAAGAGTAAATTGCAAAAATCATCCTTGTGGTTTGGCCAAACTGAAAGTGCAGCGAACTTCCCTATCAATGACTGAATTGCGAGTGCAATTTTAGTCCCTGGCCAAACTGAAATGACTGAATTGCCCATGGCTTCTTCCCAGTCAATTTTCCCTTGATTTTTTATATTTTTTTATAAGAATAATGTGTATAAGAATGATGTAAACATGAAGAACACCTCCATTGAGAATTCTATATGTTAATCAAATACGATAACCACAATCACAAGAACATGTCTTCAAAATTTCCACCTCTAGTTTTTGTTAGACTTGTTATTGTTGAAAGGGGTATATTATTAGACTTGTTCTTGTACACACCGGCGCTTGATTGTGCATCAAGGCGCATAAGCTTTATGCATCACGGCTCCATTTCTTATGCATCACGTCGAATAAGTTTTATGTGGGCGTCATATTTAGGGTCAACGGGGTATATTATTAGACTTGTTCTTGTGCACATCGGCGCTTGATTGTGCATCAAGGTGCATAAGCTTTATGCATCACGGCTCCATTTCTTATGCATCACGGCGCATAAGTTTTATGCACCATCTTTTAGGGCCCGTTTGGTTTGTTGCTAGGAATGACAATGGGTATCAGATTTGGTATGGGGTAGAATGACAATGGACATGAAAAAGTGTATCATTACGATTGTTTATGTTTGGATGACAAAATATGGTATGAAAAAGTGTATAGATATTTGAGTTTTGTAGTGGAAAAGAGAGGGCCCCACGGGAATGGATTTCATAGACACCAAATTGGTGTGTAATGAATCTATGGCTATGATATACCCATTTCTTTCCTGGGCCCACTTAACAAACACCTTGAATCAGAATGAAATCCATATACCCATTCCGATTGGGGGATACCAAACGCACCCTTAAGCTTTGATGTTCTTTCTCTTTGTGTACAAAAGTTTTAAACCATTGGCTGTTGCTAAACATTATTCGACATTCACATAATTGTACAAAGGTTATTTAGTTGGTTTAAAGTGTGTTAGTGAAAACTCTTCATAAAGTTATTGACCCAATTGAATTCACTTTGGGAATAAGTATTGTTGGTCCACGCAGTTTGAGCAAATGAC
Organism: Artemisia tridentata subsp. tridentata; assembly: GCA_021014915.2. Taxonomy (NCBI): domain Eukaryota; kingdom Viridiplantae; phylum Streptophyta; class Magnoliopsida; order Asterales; family Asteraceae; genus Artemisia; species Artemisia tridentata. The sequence goes on from CP139504.1 coordinate 14,045,551, forward strand.
GATACCTTAATTACTACTAATAAGAAGAATAACAATAAGTTCACCCAAAACCACAATAACACCATTTGTACTTTTCAACGTTTATAAATCTTATTAGAAATGAATCAAATATTTACAAGGAATAGTTTACGGTACACTATTCCGGTTGATGACAAATGAAACTCTCCTATTAGAATGACAAGAGGCAGCTAGCTTTGCTTTGTTCGTTCCTAAGAGAAAAGGATCCTATCAACTATTAGGGAGTAACTCTCATTGATTTCTTTTTTTAGTGAGTTTCACCCTCAGATAACCATTAGAGAGTAACACCTTTTGATAACCTTCAGATAGTAACACCCTCTCATAGCTATCAGGGAGTGACTTACTTTCTGATTTGTTATCAGTGAGTGCTTTACTCTCTGATCCTGATTAGAGACTGATCTGCAATGAATGGATTAGGCTATTTTATGTTTAAATACTTGTCAGAGACAATTGGGTCGAGCTCTAACCCAATAATCTCCCCCTATTTGAATATACAAATAGCCTAATCTAAATCAGTAGTAAGTGAGCATAACAGCTTCTTCTTACATACTGAATTACAACAAGGAATGGAGTAATGGAAAGATACAGTCTGATTCCTTATTGTAGCTGAACTAAAAAATTATACTATGAATCCTTGAACTATCATCATCAGAGGTTCAGAGTTACTATGGGTTCAACATGTTTAGTATTGTAACTGGCTATCTTAAATACTGGTTAGAGACTATTGGATCGGCTATTCTACCCCACAGTCTCCCCATGTTTAAATACAGAGATAGCCTAAATTAAATCAGTTGTGAGTGAGCATAAAGGCTTCTTCTTATAAACTGACGCACAACAAAGAATTAAAATTAAAAAAATCAATAAAAATTGACCTTTTGTTGTTAATGTCTTCAGTGAAGTTTCTTGAGGATCAAGGACTATTCCATTCACCGAACACTCCCCGATGCGTCTTTTGAGCATAATCTAAAGACATACCATCCTTCCCCTGATGCTCCCCCTTCAATCGCCTCTGATGCCCCATCATTTAGTAGCCTCTGATGCTCCTTTCTCCTAATTTGGATGCTACTGAGAGTAACCATTTTTCATACCTATCATAACCACTCTTCATAGCTTGTGAGAACTTATACTCGCATTTTCACAAGAACCACTAAAACAGAAATTCAGGATGAAAACATTTACTCAGGACATGTTATCCTAGTGAACTTATTTTTGAACGAAGGGACTTGCAAAAACTTAGTACTAAGAAGAGTGTGGTTAAAAGAACTGGAAAGGAGGCTGATGGAGCTTCTTCTGCACAAGATCATCGTGATAGTACACAATCTTGTAGAAATGAAGCATAACGATTTACGGGTAGGGTATATTTTGGTGGGGTTTGAAGAGGATGTTCTGGTTTTGTGTTATTAGCCGTCATTCAAGAACAGCTATGGATTATTAGCAGTCATTCAAGAATGGATTTGGATTAAGAGAAACCCACATGCTCTGATACACTTGTTGGTCCACGCAGTTCGAGCAAATGACGATACCTTACTTCTAATAATATAAAAATAACATCAAGTTCACCCAAAACCAAAATAACACCATTTGTACTTTTCAACGTTTATAAATCTTATTAGAAATAAATCAAAGATTTACAAGGAATTGTTTTCGGTACACTATTTCGGTTGATGACAAATGAAACTCTCATATTAGAACGACAAGAGGCAGCTAGCTTTGCTTTGTTCATTCCTATTAGAGGAGGAGCCTATCAACTATAATACTTTGTATTACTTTATGTGTTTGTTTAAGATCTCTCCTTATCCCAGTTACAACCTTCAGTTTTTATAGAAGGAGAAGTATTGTGTATTCACATGGGTACAGTAGCTTGCCAAATTGCAATAGAAAGCACGTGCCTAGTATGCTAGGTTTAAGTATACTTTTGTTTTACCAGTGCTGACAACTATTTGTACCAAAGGTTACTTTATCTTCTTTTGATAAGTCCTTTTGCTTATCTTCCCAAGAAGTTTCCCATCAAGACTTCAGAGACTAATTTGCTCTTCAGAGTCAGAAATACATTTGTCAGATCTCAAATACATTTGTATTTTACTCACTGATACCGCATCAGCTTATAAAGTGATTCTTCAGGTGGTCTTCAACTTCCCTGAAGCTTGACTGTTAATTGAGCTTTATACAACCCTCACTGATTTCTTTTATCAGTGAGTTTCACCCTCAGATAACCATCAGGAAGTAACACCCTCTAATAACTATCAGGGAGTGACTTACTTTCTGATTTGTTATCAGTTAGTGCTTTACTCTCTGATCCTTATCAGAGACTGATCTTCAATGAATGTATTAGACTATTTTATGTTTAAATACTTGTCAGAGACAATTGAGTTGAGCTCTGACCCAACAAGTATTATATTGCCAAAATGGTTATTAAATCATTTCATCTTCAACTAACACATTTATCATGATCTATTACTTCCTCATTTATACTTTATTTACATCTCCAATTAACCATCTTCATCCACTTTTTCAAATATCATTACATTTAAAGAGGTGCATCACGGCGCATAATGTGGGTGCATTAGAGTGCATCACGGCGCATAAAAATGGTGCATCAAAATCAAAGTGATGCATGAGAGTGCATCAGACGCATAAAAGTGGTGCATCAAGGCGCATAATGAGTGCATCACGATGCATAAGGTGTGCATTTCACAAGATGTAGAAGTGGTGCATCACGGCGCATAAGGAGTGTATCAGGGTGCATAAGTAGTGCATCATGGTGCATATTAAGTGCATAACGGCGCATAAGGTGTAGATGTAAATAAATCGGCGCATAGCATAAAGCGCATACAATATCATAATGCACACTTATTAGAAGTCGTAGGATATGACACATGTCATGCATCCAACCATTATTTTTGAAAAGTTCATTTTGGTAAATTATATTTGCGCCGTCCATTTTCGTATTTTAGTATATAGATGGTTCAGTTAAGAAATTTTCTCCGATGATAATGATAACACTAAGGAATACAATGGGGGTTTTCGTTGTATTAAAGTTGCTTGGTTAAAAAGTTATAAAGAAATGAAAACCATGTTTTTTCTTTTACTTTTATAGATCGACAATTTCTCTGAAATAGCTTAATTCGTTAAGCAATTTCAAAGCGAGAATATTTAAGATCAAATAATAACAAACAATATCAAGTGATAACAATTAAACATAAAGCGACGTAGCAAACATCAAGCACTTTAACAAAAAAAATTGCGTCATTATGGATTTATGGTCACCCAAACTTTTAAAATGTTAATAAAATTATTTTATAAGTTCCGTTCTATCAAATTATAAAAAACTTACTTACATATCAATGTTAATATCGTAAATAATATTTCACAAGGTTACTAGCTAATAACAGTTTTATACTTTTGTATAACTTTCGATGGAAAAAATATTTTCATATACATGTATGTCAAGTTGCGAGTACCATTTTAAGAACAAAATTAAACTAGCATGAATTTAGGAGTAGTGGGATCATGGGGGAGAAAGAGTCTTTCTATAATAGAATTCCAAAATGGAGTATTACCTACTTTAAAGAAATGGAGGATTGCATTATAGATAACTAAGCACCCCTGAGTTATTTTATATGATCTGGTTGTGAATCTGGTGTTATACGTCTAGCTTAAGATGATGAAGACTTTTTTTTTTTTTTTTTCCGAAAGAAAATTTAAATTAAAAAAACTAAAAGGTAAGGGTAATTTTGTCATTTCTGTTTGGCCAGGGACTAAAAATTGCACTTTGCACTAATAAGTTTCTTAAAGGGACGTTCGCTGCACTTTCAAAAAGATGATGAACATGAAATTTGACCCAAAAAAAAAAGACGATTTTTGCAATTTACTCTATAATTAAAGTAGGAAATTAGTCTTGTAAGATTTACCTCGACGTTTATCGTCATTCAATGATTGTCGATTCCAGTATCTTCTTTGGTTTGCATTCTCCAACATATCGAAAATGCGGGCGTCATATTTAGGGTCACGTAACAGGGGACATAGAACCGCCTTATTAATACGAATCCACTCTAATGGTAAGTCCTCGGGAGATAATACATTTTTCAAGAGCAGCTTAGCCACCTCCACGTGATTACAGCCAAGTGCGACCCGCAAGGCGGCTTGATAGTCCAAGTCATGGATCCAGGAGAACCGTGGATTTTCATTTGTTTGTTTGGCACATTCTATGAAACCCCACACCATGTTTGTAAGTCCTCGACTTGATGCTTCCAACAGTGGCATATCATATGTGGTGTTGCGTCGGTCTACAGCTTTCGACCGACAGATTTGATAGATATTATCAACAATGCGAATAAGTTGATAACTCATTGGGGTAATCCTACCTCTACATAACTCATCTCCCATTTGTAGATGGTCGTCTATCGATGTGTCAGTTTTTTCATTTCGTATTCTGAGTATTTTAACTCTCACTAGTGTTCTGAATCTTTGTACGGTCAATGTAAGAACAAGTACAACAACAGGTAAAACTAAATTTACAATTTCAATAAGTACTTCACACATGGATTATTCTTGAAGGGATGTGGGTTGGTTGTGAAATATACTGAAAAAGGAAATGGATGAATGTGATTGTTTAGAACTTTAGATAACACATATGGACTACAGTTGAGTAAATGATTAAAAGTGGTTTTATATAAGTATGAGTTGGCAAAACCTATATGTGGCAAAATGGTCGGGTTTCAACTATATATCTTTGGTCAACTAAACATAAAGATGGTCATGTTCTGTGATATCAATAAAGATGGCAAAGCAAGTCTTTAGAGATGAAATGCCTACAATACTAAATTTACTCCACTAGCAGATCTAAACATAAAACAATACATACACTATACCTTCTTTCTGAAATTAATTAAAAGGCAGAATTGCATATACATCCCTCCCAAAGTGAATAATTGCATATATAACTTTTGTACAAGTTTTTTATGCACATAGTACAATGCTTTTTATGCATGCTTTGGATATATATGCAATTATGCATTTTCGGAAGAATATATATGCAAAAACCTCTAATTAAAAATAAAATTTTCATCAAATATTTAGTGTTATATATTTGATTGAAACATACAATCAAAACATGTTTGATTGAATAAATTACTTGAGTCATCTCGGACTTTAAACCAACAAAATCATGAAAATTTATATGACGTTATATATTTGGGGCTTCAAACTTCTCTTCCTACAAAATATGTTAACAATGATATATGTTTTAATAATTTTATAAAATTGAACCTAGATAGCAAGAAAAAAAAAGAAAGAAAGAAAAAAAAAAGAAAAAGAAAAAAAAAAAAAAAAAAAAGAAAAGAAAAAGAAAAAAAGAAAAAGAAAAAGAAAAGAAAAGAAAAGAAAAAAGAAAAAAAGAAAAAGAAAAAAAGAAAGAAAGCTTAGCAACGATCCGTCATATATATATATATATATATATATATATATATATATATATATATATATATATATATATATATATATACATATAGAAAAACCCTTCCATTTGCAAGAAAACCAAAAATGAAAAAGTGAGAAGGAACTAAACGCAACCTAAGGGTGTGTTTAGATGGTGAGAAATACCCCTCCCCCTTTTCTAAGAAATTCTTGACATAAAACTGAAAAAACGTCACACATTTTTTAAAAGATATCCCAAAAGAATGAAAATCACACTTGTCGAATTTAAACTAAAAATAATCCAATTTGCTCTTTCTCTACTTTGATCAAAGTATGTGACTAAAATATGAAAAATGTAACATGGGTTTGTCAAGGAAACTAAAAACGAAAAAGTAAGAAATTGTATCTACAACTAAATGCAACGTAAGTAATGTTGCATAATAACAATGTTAAGCTTAGCATATAGGCAAGTAAAGTGATATATTGTTTGAAGCTGAAATACAAATTGAGTTATTAACGGGGTGTTTGTTTCAGCTTATATCGGCTTATGGCATATTTGATTTTGGGCTAAGCTCACTTTTTGTGACTTATTTTGAAACTTTTCGGCTTATATAACATAATAAACTTAAATAAGCCGAAGCCACAAAAAATGAGCTTATGAAACATAAGCCCAAAATCAAATAAGCCCCTAAAACACGACCCTTAAATTATCTAGTTTGATAGTATATTAGTATGTGACTAAAATATGAAGAATGTAACATGGGTTTGTCAAGGAGGGAAGGGATCTGGTAAGAAAGAAAAACTAAAATAAAAAGAATAAGAATAAATTCTAGTCGCACATTTTGGAAAGAGAAATTTAAGGGGAGATGCATCTATTTTTGTATGTGCATCTGAAATGAGTGGTTGTGGTTTCTTCTTATCATTCTTATTTTAATTTTTCTTATTATTTGATGTTAACTCTTGTCAAGGAAAGTAAAAAAGAAACTACAACGCAAGTAATGGGTTGAATAATAACAATGTTAAGCTTAATTAGCATATGGGCATTGCAATCGCACCTGCAACCCGCTCTTTCCCTTTTATGTTTTATGTTCAATTGGGATTTTTTTTTTCTTCTTCGGATTAACAGTTATGGCTCGGTTTATCAAGGTTTTTTAAACAGCCCTAAATTCAAGCCAAAACATTCGAGTCTGAACTTCCACTTTTATTTAAGAACATGAAAAATAAATTCAAACTATCTCTCAAGGGTGTTCATCGGTTCGGTTATCAGGTTGTTCGATTTATTCGGTTCGATTAGTTCGGTTAAAAAAATTTATGGGTCAAACCAAAAATCGGACCGAAGCGAACTATGATTCAATCGAACCAAACCTAAAACTGAATTTAAATTCGGTTCGGTTTCGGATTGACTCGAATAACCTGAATTACACCATTATTTTTTTTTTAATTTAATTATATAGATATTTGACAAACAAAAACTATTAAAGTGTTTTTTTTTTATTAGGATAAACTTTTAATGGTTTTTTTTTAATATATAAATATATAAAAAGTGTACATTCGGTTTTCGGATCAGATACCAAAACCATATCCAAACCGAAAACCTATTTTTTAGTTCAGTTCGGCTCGGTTTTGGCAAATTTGGTTCGGTTATAAGTTCTGCTAAGTTTTTTCCTTTTTTTTTTTTTTTTTTTTTTTTTTTTTTGGTTTCGGTTTTCAGTTTATTCGGTTATTACCCAAACAATGCACACCCTAAGAACTCTGGGCTATTCAGGCCCATAAAGATATAGAACTGTTTAATTAACCCATCCCGAGTTGGGCTTTACTCTATATTACACCAGTCCAAAGTTCCAATAAACAAGAACTCTTTAAGAAAACAGCTAATTTTTTTGACAGAATTTTTATAACATCATTGTTTATGATATAAACAGAAATGTGATATACCCAGTCAATTTTAGGGTATTGGGAGTGGTCACCGGCTTGGCCAGAGGGCTCCTTGGCACGCCGGTTTCACCATTCCTTTGGCCATCGGTTTCGTTTAGCAGGTTAAGAAGCGGGCTTATTAGCCGCTGTCGAAGCCGTTGGAGGGGAAAATTTGCAAAAAAATTTTGAACGTTGGAGGGTTGATTGTACCGTTGGGAGGGTTGAATTTGCAAAAAAAAAAAAAAATGCCTCTTCTTGTATAAATTGTAGCAAAAAAAAAAAAAAAAAAACACACACACATCTCTTTCAAACAAAACCAACCAAACCGAATCATCCAACCAAAAAAAAAAAAAAAAAAAAAAAAAAAAAATCTTCTACATTCACACAATGTCTTCATCTTCATCTTCCAGTTTTAAATTCGAACCAATTATTATTGCGGATATTTCGACGGGTAGTTCTTTTGCATTTTTTGAAAGAGCGTTGGAGGATCTTGAAGACTCGGCAAACTCTGTCGATACCCGTACGTATATTGAACGAAACCGGATAGACGCTCTCGAAAGACTTATGCAAGACTATTTCGTCGAAGAACCAAGGTGGGACGAGAATATTTTTCGTCATCGCTTTCGCATGAGTCGGCGTTTGTTTCTTAAAATTGTTGGTGATATTGAAGCAAATTTCCAATACTTTCAAGAGGGGATCGATGCTAGTGGGCATAAAAGTTTCACGGCGATACAAAAATGCACATCAGCAATCAAACAGCTCTCAACAGGTGAACCTCCTGATAACTTTGATGATAATTTACACATGGCTGCAAGAACTTCACGTGAGTCATTTGAATTTTTTTGTGACGCGATCATTGCGTTATATAAGCGTGAGTTCTTACGGGCGCCGACAGCTCACGACGTTGCATTACTGCAACAGGCGCACGAAGAAAGACATCACATTCCAGGCATGCTTGGTAGCCTGGATTGTACACATGTCGAGTGGAGGAATTGTCCTAAACGGTTGAAAGGACAATACACGAGGGGTGATCATAAAGTTCCGACTATTATGATTGAGTGTGTTGCTTCACAAGATTTGTGGATTTGGCATGCGTGTTTTGGACCTCCTGGTTCGAACAACGATATAAATGTGTTGAACCAGTCGCCGTTGTATGATACCGAGCGAAATGGAACGGCGCCAAACACTTCATTTACTGTAAATGGGTGGTTCTACAAACGTGGATACTTTCTCACCGATGGCATCTATCCTAACTGGTCCACCTTTGTTAAAGCATCTCGGCATCCAGTCGATATGAAGGATAAAAAATTCAAGAGACTGCAAGAGGCGTCAAGAAAGGATGTGTTTTTGTATTTATGTTAGCAATTACTTTTCTTAATTGCAAAAGTGATGGTCATTAGTTTGTAAGAATTAAGTGTGTCATGTAATATGTAGTTAAAGAAGTGGGCTAGTTGTATTAGTTTTCTTATTGTCCAAGTGCACAAGTGTAATACTTAGACTAAGCCCACATGTTGTCCTATATGTAAAAGCCCACCAAGCCTTTGGTTGGCTGTGAACACAACAAAACCACGCACACACACACTCTGCTAAGTGTGACTCATTTGTAAGAAAGAGAGTGTGTGTGTGTAACCCTTGTCATTGTTTTATTTCCTTTTCACTAAAGCTAATAAACCTTTGACTGAAATTAACCTATGATCCATACTACTCTTTCTTGTTCTTAATATGTATATGTGAGTCATCATTGTGTTCTAGTGTGTTGTGTGATAAAGAGGAGAAGCTTCGGTGCTACAAGTGGTATACATAGAGCAAGGTTTCAAGGTAGGACTATCTTTATTTTTGTATGATCCAAAAGATTAAAAACATCCTTTGTTATTTTTTCTTTCACTAGAAAAATTACAACTTATGTTTTTTATTCTAATCGATCTAAACAAAATTTAAAGTAAGTTGTGTTTGTTTTGAGGTTATTCGAACTGGTTTCTGTGATATTTTTAGTGTTTCACTTGTTTACAGTTGTGAAAGTTTGGTTTTTTTTTGGTTTGTTCTTCACTTCTTTGATCGAACAAAGGTAGCAAATCTTGTATAAGATTTGTTTATGAATTGTTTATTAAGGTGAATTATTGAGGTGGGAAAGTCAGTGATAGTTAGTGAAAAAGTGGCAGAAACATGACTAACAAGTATGGGAGTTGCATGGTCTAGAAGCTAAAAGTCAAAAAGTGGGTGAGATTTGGTCAAAAGTTGCGTTTTATCGCAATTGAAGAATAGCAGCGAGGATTATCGCAATTCGTAGAATTATCGCATTTCTTGTATTAGAATTGCGATAGGTATCGCAATTTGCCTTATCGCATTTGGCCATTATCGCAGTTGTCCATCGCATTTGGCTTATCGCATTTGGCTTATCGCATTTGGCTATCGCATTTGGGTCTATCGCATTTGGGTCTATCGCAATTGTCGCTAATCAGACCTATCGCAGTTGACCTCAGACATAGTTGTCGCAGTTTTGTCCGAGATCCATATCGCAGTTCTGTCCGATATATTTGCCCAACTGCGATATCGGACAACAAAGGATTTTCTGCAATTTTCAGACTTGTCAACTTCAGTCCCTGTACTTTCCAGCAGCCTTAGGAAACTTTCAAATTTGGCAGTTTTGGCCCTCGTACTTCTGTGAAAATTCAAACGGCCATAACTTTTGAACCGTAACTCCGTTTTCAGCGAAACACCTGTCAAAACGACCGTGAGACAGAGGAGAAGGACACATTGAATAAATTTATTCATTCAACCCAAGTTTCGAGGCCTGAAAACGCTCCAAAATGAAGTTATTGAGGTTTTAAGTTTCCAGACCAAAATTTCCCCCGTAACAAAGCTTCACAACAACAATACTCAAGTTCAACCTTCAACAACAACGTCTCCTACTTTGTTGCAAAGATCCTAAATCCACTTTATCATACACAATATTTTAAAGATGACTTCCGGACATATCAGTTCGGGACTCGCACCTCAAGGAGCTCAATCAATTCATGACGAACAACCCACAACTCAAGAACTGGATAATTTCTTCGAGTTCATGTACGATGAATACCATGGTGGCGCTTCGAAAAATGCATCTAACCAACATTCTGCTGCAACCACTCAACATCAACAACCACCACCAACACCACCAAATCCGGATGCATCCACAACATTCGAAGCTGACGCACCAACTCCTTCGACATCAGCATCATCTACATTTACTCCAGCAACTCCATTCATTGAAATTGTTCTACCAAGAATTGATGAGCAAGAACAAGATAATGCTGTGTTAGACGAAGAAGTATTTGAAAATCCGTTTGGAACGGAATCTGGTGAATCATCTTCCAGATTACATGAACCATCTAACATACATTCTTTCAGTCCAAGGTACCCTTCAACATTACAGTGGACAAAAGACCATCCGATCGAACAGGTTATTGATGAACCCTCAAGACCAATTCAGACGAGAAAGCAACTTCATACCGATTGCGACATGTGCATCTATGTCTGCTCAGTCAGTCTCATAGAACCTAAGAACATTCGGGAAGCAATGGCAGATAATGCCTGGATTGAAGCGATGCAGGAAGAACTTCTTCAATTTCAAATCCATGACACCTGGGATTTAGTTCCAAGACCAATTGACAAACTAGTCATTGATCTTAAGTGGTTATAGAAAAATAAAAAGGATGAAGAAATGACTGTGATTCGCAACAAGGCTCGTCTGGTGGCAAAGGGATTCAGACAAGAAGAAGGAATAGATTTTGAAGAGTCATTCGCACCGGTTGCAAGGCTTGAAGCTGTCAGGATTTTCTTAGCTTATGCCGCTCACAAGAACATCACGGTTTATCAGATGGACATCAAGACAGCATTCTTGAATGGAACTCTGAAGGAAGAAGTGTATGTGAGTCAACCAGACGGTTTCGTTGACAAAGATCATCCGGAATACGTCTACAAGCTAAAGAAGGCAATCTATGGTTTGAAACAAGCCCCACGGGCGTGGTATGACGAGTTATCATCTTTCTTATTGTCAAATAATTTCACCAAAGGAACAATTGATCCAACCTTGTTTACAAGAAAATACAAAAATGATATTTTGATTGTTCAGATTTACGTGGACGACATAATATTTGGGTCCACTAATCCGCAACATTCAAAACATTTTGAAAATCTCATGAAAAGCAAATTCGAAATGTCCATGATGGGTGAATTAAAATTCTTTTTAGGTTTACAAATTCATCAATCCCCACGTGGAATTTTTCTTAATCAGGCTAAATACACAATTGAGATTTTGAAAAAACATGGTATGGAAAATTGTGACTCTGTTGGTACTCCAATGGTCACTTCACCAAAAATTGGCGCTGACCTATATGGGAAACCCATGGATCCGAAGAAATATCGGAGCATGATTGGTTCTCTCATGTACCTAACTGCAAGCCGACCAGATATTCATTTTGCTGTGTGTTTATTAGCACGGTTTCAGGCAAGGCCTACCGAACTTCACCTCCAAGAGGTTAAACGGATCTTTCGATACCTTCGAAGAACCATTAACATGGGACTTTGGTATCCGAAGGATTCGGAGTTTACACTAATTGCCTTTTCAGATGCCGATCATGCTGGATGCCAAGTAACAGCGAAAAGTACATCAGGCGGAGCGCAATTTCTGGGAGAAAAGCTAGTAGGCTGGTCGTCAAGAAAACAAGATTGCACTGCTTTATCAACAGCAGAGGCCGAGTATGTGTCTCTATCTGCGTGTTGTGCTCAAGTCCTTTGGATGAGAACACAACTCACAGATTATGGTTTCTCTTTCAACCGCATACCTTTGTATTGCGATTGAAAAAGTGCCATAGCCATCTCGTGCAACCCAGTGCAACACTCGAAGACCAAGCATATTAGAGTCCGCTACCACTTCATAAAAGAGCACGTTGAAGAGGGTACTGTTGAATTGTTTTTCGTGAAGACTGAATACCAGCTCGCCGATCTATTTACTAAAGCCCTCCCAAAAGAGCGGTTTGAAAACTTAGTTCGTCGAATTGGAATGCGAAGCCTAACTCCCGAAGAGTTAGAACGTCTTCTCGAATCTCATTGATTTACTTCATAAAGCTTCGCATGTAAATACTTCTGTAAATATTTTGGTAAACATCTTGTGTAAATATTTATGTATATATTTTTGGTAAATATATACATACCTTTAAAAAAAAAATCAAAATATAAAAATAGAAAATTTGAAAAAGCCATAAAAAATATAAAACATCAAAAACCAAAAATATTCTTCTAACGACATGTCTCTCGTCTAATCAATATTCTGTACGTACTTAGAAATGTCATTCAACAATGATACGGGTATTTACAGATGCTTGAGCGAGAGTTATTTTTTATATTTTTTTCTAAAACATGTCGTTTCTCAAATTTCTTCATTAAGGCTTTCGTGCATTTCAGTTCGAAACCCGCGCTACATTGAATGACTTCTGATTATTTCCGATCAGGACTCGCAATGTTAATGGCGAAAAGCTAAAACCCGTGAGCACTTAATCAAAATTGTTTCCAAAGATTTTTCAAAGTCTTTTTATAAATTTTGTGCTCACAACAACTCCCTCAAAGACCTCTAAATGCTTTTAAACTCAAAAGTTTAACCATTTGCTCTGATTAAGGGGGAGTATAAAAGAAAATGTTCCATTTTTCATGCTAAACTCAGTCCGTCTCTCCACAAAAAGTTTCATTTTAATCAACTGTTTTCAAAAATACCACTTCATGCTATTTTTGAGGGGGAGATTAAGTGTTTATATATGGGGGAGAGGACGTGATTAAAATGTGATCTAAAAGAAGTTTTGTCGTTTGAATCTCAAAACGAGTTCTTCAAAAAGACTCAGCATGAACCCTCGAATTGACGAAACTAAATGTCCGTTCTCGAAAAGACATGTCCTGGACGGGTAATAATTTCAAGCTGGTTTACCAGTGATGCAAGCGTGTCTCGCAAAGGACTTGTCTGAGTAGAATGTACCAATTCGAGATATGATCTTTGAATATGACCAGGACGGGTAATAATTTCAAGCTAGTCTAACTAGTGATGTAAGCGTGTCTCGCGAAGGTCGTGTTCATTGAAAATCGATCATTTCAAATGTGCGAACTCTACCCAACATGTGCAATTTATTTCAAAAATGCATGAGCACATGTGAAGGGGGAGTGTTTAAAAATGTAAAACTCTCGATGTGTTAACAAAATGTGTTTTCTCATAAACACGTTGAGAGATTTTCATAAGGTTTAATGGCATGTGACAAATAATCTAGGATAATCATGGAGTAATAAGGTGATTATGGTTAGGTTATGTCCAATGATCCGCCAGAACCGGAGGGATCTACCCAAGGACAATTCCAATAGCTTAGCATTAGAAGTCCTTAGGAAAGATTGAAAAAAGGAGTATAATGAGAAAGGAGAAAGAAGGGGTTGAAGAATGAAAAAGAAAAGTTTTTGTAAGGGTGAAAAGAAATAGCCCTCCATGAAAACTTAGGACAGAAACCGGGTCAATACATCTGCTATCAGTACTCACTAAGGTGATACTGGTATTGAAGACAAGACGTCATGGACCCAGTGACGCATTTGCACCACCCCTCCTATCCACTCAGATATCTCTCTAAAGATATTTGTTTCATTTCTCACGGAGAACACTACATAATCTATCGACCTCTCACTCCGAGATGCGTTGATATTGAAAAGGTGGCACTCTGCTCCATGCCTCTGACGACTAAAACCAAAACGCACATTACTGAGTCTAGAGACATGAGATTCATCAAAAGATCTCTTAGGAACACTTCCTATGCAATACACTTGTGTTCACCATAAAGGATACAAGTTGTATGAGTCTTAATGAGATCTAAGGATCTTGCCTCACGACATGATGGCCGCTGGACGTTTTATTGCTAACTGTCTTATGCAGGTACCGACGGAAGTCCATCCACCATCATCATCTACTAATGACGAAGCATCTGGAATGAAGGAGTAGATCAAGGCAAGAACGACCAAGAGACGATTCTTTGAAGATCACATTGCATAGAGGAACATTGAATGAAGACTATTTTGCATTGACACACAAAGTTCAAGTCATTGAAGACAAAAGAACAATCATGGGATCATCATTTGAATGACCATCCCTTAGGGGGAGATTGTTAGCAATTACTTTTCTTAATTGCAAAAGTGATGGTCATTAGTTTGTAAGACTTAAGTGTGTCATGTAATATGTAGTTAAAGAAGTGGGCTAGTTGTATTAGTTTTGTTATTGTCCAAGTGCACAAGTGTAATACTTAGACTAAGCCCACATGTTGTCCAATATGTAAAAGCCCACCAAGCCTTTGGTTGGCTGTGAACACAACAAAACCACGCACACACACACTCTGCTATATGTGTCTCATTTGTATGAAAGAGAGAGTGTGTGTGTAACCCTTGTCATTGTTTATTTCCTTTTCACTAAAGCTAATAAACCTTTGACTGAAATTAACCTATGATCCATACTACTCTTTCTTGTTCTAAATATGTATAAGTGAGTCATCCTTGTGTTCTAGTGTGTTGTGTGATAAAGAGGAGAAGCTTTGGCTTTTACAATGTAGAACGAGCTTTTTGTGTCCTTAAAGGGAAATGGAGGATTTTGGACCGTCCTCTCCGGGCACATACAACAGAGAAAATTTCCAAATACGTCTACGCGTGTTGTATATTGCACAACATGATCATAAAAGACGACGGGAGGGCAATATCACAGGTTCATATAATGGAACAACCGGCACCGGTAGTTTATGACCCTAGTGTACTACCGGAGTTACATGACGAAAACATCCATCATCGTCTCCGGTTTGATCTTACTGAGCACGTATCGAGGCTAGACTTGGCTTTCCTGGATGACCCAGCAAACCAACCACCACCGATTGAAGAATTAATTTAGTGTGTTTTTATTTTTTTAAAAAATGTTGCTTGTTTCCTTTTAGACATTTATGTACTTTTCTTTCTTGATAAAATGTTATGTGTTTTAGTTATAAATTGTGTAGTTTAATTGTTTAGGGGGAAAAAATGAAAAATTTGGGAGGGCTGAAAAATCATTGGCGCCAGTGAAATTAGTTGGGAGGGCTGGAGGGTTGAGCTGAGTTGGCAGTATTTGATTGGTCAAATTGGAAGAGTTGGGATTTTGGGAGGGTTCCACTCCGAAGGGCCTTATAAGTCACATACCTAGGAGTTACAAACTTTTAGTTTTCCAACTTTTAAACTCTTAATTATTGCAATATCTAAAAGGTTAAGTGTTAAAAGACAACTTATTTGACATTTATTAATATTTGGATATTACATTACTTATCTTAATTCAGGTCTTATTTGTTTGAACACTAAAAGTTAGACCGAGGGAGTAAGATTCATGTGAAGTCATTTATCAAAAGGGTTTACGTCAAAAAATAGTAACAAGCTTTTTCTAAAGTTTCATTTTTGTATTTGAACTATAAAAAATATCATTAAATGAAACGACCTTTCATAAAGTATTCCAATATGCGCATTTTGATTTGTTGTCACGTTAAAAATAATGACACGTGTCAGTTTTTCTGGTATTACAACACATCAAAATGTGCATATTGAAACAATTTATGAAAGTTCGTTGTAAGATTTAATCATCCAAGAATGATTCTAACTTGAAATGAGTTCATAACCAATTTTAACCAATTTTAAAATGATGTTCGTTAAGTCTTCAATATGAAATTCTATACAGGTAAGATTATTCAACGAGCAACAATTGTGTGTCAAGTAGGTATATAAATGGCTCAAGGAGTTATGACATCGACACCAAGCAACTTCTATCATTTGTAACCTCTTTAAACATTCAGTTAAGGTTTTCTATAAAGTTGGACATATATCTTCTTTCTGTATTTACATTAGCAAACATTTTAGAACAAATCAAATATGTAGTACGAGTAAATGCTAAAGTACATTATTAGAATTCATAACTTATAACAAATACTGTACATAAATTATGATTTTTTATTTTTTTATTTTTATTTTTTTATTTTTGAGAAAAACAAGAATTATGATTGATCGCAACATTTCTTATGAAAATAACAAATATTTGGCGCACATTTTTTTTATATTTTCCTACAATTATTGCGTATATCATTTGGATATTTTTGTATTTTTAATGTTCACAATTTTTAATTAAATATTTTCACCAAACAATTTTGTAAAAGTGACATCTAATTTTGAATAATAGGGAACAACTCAAGTGTGTTTGTAACATTACAAAAAGACTACTCTAAGAGCAATCCCAAAGGTAATGCATCAAGTGCGTTAAAGGGCATTTGAGGTGCGTTAAAGCCGAGTTAAAGGTTGGGAGGTACTTGCGTTAACGCAGCGTTAAGGGGGTGAGTTAACCCCTTAACACTGTGTTAAGGGTAGTTTATGTGTTAAAAAAAATAATAATAACTTCCGCCCCCTTTAAAGATGAGTTAAGGGTGAGTTATGGTTGGGTGTGTTAAAGTTATGTTAAAGGTGAGTATGTTAAAGCTGACGTGGCTGTGTGTTAAAGGTTAAACCTGTGTTACGGTTGGGAGTCTCCTAATATAAACAGGTGTGTTACATTACTATTGATATCCTTATTATTATTGAATTAAAAAGCTAAAAGTACACATATAAATAGAAAAGGTGTATTACAATTGATTTCTTTTTATGTGAAAACACAATCAAATGTCACACTTGCATTTTCTTTAGTTATTTTCACACTTATGCTCTCCCTGATGTTTTATTATTTTCTCGCGAGGTCGATATAAATTTTGTAGTACGTGTTATCTAGCAGAAAACTTAAGTCAGCTCCGATCCTAATTAATTGGCGATTTCTCTTGTTGTTCTCTTACATTTGTGAAATGAAATTTAAAACCACCGGGTGTGACACCCTCAAAAATCAACTCAAAGGTCATAAATTATGTAAGATTTGAGCGTGATATCTATAAGTTCAAGAAATGACATAAACCATCAAAAGTGTTTTTAACGATTCTAACATAGTACTTCAATCTCTTTAGTTTCTTAAGAGTTATGTACCATGGTTAAATAATGCTCCACTTTTAAGATAAACGAGTCGGGCAGCCCGCGTGTTGCGTCGGGGTGATTGACATCAGTTTTTTGCAACTATGTTGGCCAAATCAATTTAGCAATACAGAGTACTATAAGTAACAGCAAGATATTTATATGTGTTATTCTACTTTGTTTTCAATCATAGCACTATATTTTTGTTTCAAAAAATTTTAACACAGACGAATGATAATTATTAATTATCTTAACATGAGGAAAATATTAATAATAATGCATTTCATATATTAATCAAATAGTTTACAACATAATACAAAAGGTGAGCTAAACATATAAAATAGGATTGGTTTTGCAAAGTGTCACATACTTCGTGAGGTATTTTTAGCCATTTTTTTAGACTTTGTGAAAAAGAACTCCTTCTGCGAGTACCCTGTAACTAAGTTTCACGGGTGACAATCTTTTTTGATTATACATTTCTCGTGATAACAAATTTATAGATGGTGAGAGTTTTAGGTTTGATTAACTTTAAGCAATAACTTGCACATATAAAAAATAGTAAGTTATTTAATCGATGCTGCAAAAATATAAATGTTATAATTAGTAATATCATCAAGTTTGGAGGTGAAAGTGGTTTGACAGTAGCTTGTAGTCGCATATAGATATAAGATGATGTAATACACTAATTACAATTTATATGAAATCAAAATCCAAGACTCATAACCACTTAATAGTAAACGTGATCACGGTTACATTACGATATGATATCGGTTGTTTACGATGAAGTGTAATTGCAAGTATTTCAGCATTACGGCTTAAACAATTATTTTAGCATGACAAACTAAGCAAAAACCCATTGATACTTGGCTCATAAATCATAATCCCATAATTTCAGACAATCCAACAGCAACACATAACCCAAAATTACACTTAACCTACTATATAAAAGAAATTACCATAATTCTCACACGCCTCTCTTTTCTTTCATTTCATTTAGTTTTTTCTACTCTTTTTACCAACTTCCCAATCCATGCTTACTGCTCAATAATTCCATAAGCAATCAAAATCAGCTTGACCACCCAAATTCATACCATAATCTTGATTACCAACCATCTCGATTTTTGGGTTTTGCCTTACGTTCGAATCGCTAATGGGATCATTCAAGATCTTGAGGATCGACGGGTCCTGCATCCATGTTGTGTCCTGATACTGAAAGTTTTCCATGTTTGGAGCCATAGGATAACTACTCGAGCTCCAACTGCCCACCATTTCGTCATTTTCTTGCTTCTGTTCCTCCATAGATTCGGAGAAGCAGGTTACGCTTCTTTTTTTTTTTCTTTGCACATATTAAGGTTGAAATAAATCTTTGGATGATGATGACCGTAACTCGGTTTCATGGTAAAGAGGTGTGGAAAAAAAAAAAAAAAAAAAAAGACTGCTACTGTGGAATCTGTGGCAATTTATAATTTATTTATTACTGTAGCAAATGCATCGAAACGACGTCGCATGATTTGGCACTGTACAAATAGCGTAAATCAACTGTAGCAAGTTGCGCAAGTCAACTGTAGCACAATTGTTTTTCGGGTACAAAACGACGTCGTTTTGTATCTCTTTTAATAATATTAGTAATGTATTAATGAAACAAATTTAGAGAGAAAGTTGTTTATATTTATTTCTCTTTTATAAATAAATTAGAGATGATGTGTCAACTATCTAATTGCTACAGTGGCACCATTTTAATGCATAAAATCTCAAGTGGATCTTCATAATAATAGAATGCCATTATACCGACACATGCATCATCGAAGCATTTAATGACAAACCTTTCCTATATTGTCATATCAGGGAAATTTGGTCAAACCGTACAACCCGCGATGTACACTGTATAAATTGACGATGCATGCAATGATTAAAAACCTTCCTATTAGAGGGTCCAAATAACTTGCCCCGCATTTAATTTTGGAGTCGATGAGGATTTAATGGGAAGAATGCAATAAAATGATATATCACTTTCATTAAGTCAAACGGATTAAAAATTAACTAAATGTTATTTATGGGTAGGTTAAAAGTTAAAACTTGATATCAACTAAATTTGTGAAGTTGACCAAAGATATGTTTGTATACTTTTCTTTTAGCCTTCAAAGCTTTGGCAAGTGTATTTTGTTTTTTCGAACTTTATTACTCCTTCCGTCTCAATTTAATTGTCCATATTTCTTTTTATGGATGTCTCAAATTAATTGTCCACTTTCCTTATTTAGTAAAAACTAAAGAATCTAGTGGAGGAATATTCTATTTTAGTGGTTGAAAATTAAAGTGGCCCCACTTTTATTAAACTTTGTGTTTTCTCTCTCCTGACAAATAAATTGAGACGGAGGGAGTATGTTGCAATTAGCCTCGAAAAAGTATTTATATTATAAATTCAATTTTATAATGTGGAATAATATTTTGTAATATGCAAACTAGTGTGATATAGTGGTGGGGCTTGGGATTCTCTAGTGGAGGTCTTAAGTTCAAACTTTACAGGTAACAACTTTCGTGCCACCCTTCAGGCACCTATTCATATTGAATTGACCTAGACATCAAGATCCTCAGCGTAATGTCTCTGTTGAGTTGGGAAAGGAAGAGATTTTGAAAAAAATAGGTCCCGGGTTTAATTTTAACTTCCTTCGGTTCACAAAGAACAACTGAACATTACTTGGAGCTAGTTTTTAAAGAAGGCTCAGTTAACACCTATACGTGTACATTAACACCTATACGTGTACAAAGTTAGGGTTTCTCCAAAGAGTTAAACCTTTTAAAGAATATTTTGTGATATGCTCAAAGTTAATTTAAGAGTGCAAAAAGCAGCTAAAGGCTATGATGATCAAAAGGCACGAATATAGTTAGAACTTGTCATTTTTAAAAGGAGCGGCATTGTTATTAAAAATAAACAAAAAGATGAAAGTTCGTGAGGTACACAAAACATTGTAAGTAGAGATCGTTATAGTGCTTATGATCATTTAATCGCCGTTTATTTTAGTGAACATCCGATGTACGACAATGAGTCGAGAACTATTAACAAACATAATTGAAGATGTAACTAATCATTGTGAATTCTTTCGTAATAATATTGATTGTACTGGAATAGAAGACATTTCGGAATTGACGAAGTGCACCTCCGTAATTCGCCAATTGGCATACGACACCGTACCTGACACCCTTGATGAATATTTGCAAATTGGTGCAACAAATTCTCGTGGTTCTATTGAGTATTTTTGTAAGTCGGTTATGGAAATATATGGAGCAAAGTAGTAGCTAATCTCGTATGATAGATGTCTATTGATAAAATAAGGAATATCATGTATACATGCATCATATTAAATTATAATTCGAACACACAAAAGAAAACTGATATCTCCTGAATGACATCCGGAGGAAGCACATCGTGAGGACGACCTCGTACAAACTCGGGAACAAACACTACAAGTTATCAGACGCACGTCAAAATCTTCGTGCCGATTTGGTCGAACACCTTTCCCGTAGAGTTTAATTTAAGTTTTTTCATATGTATGATGTTTTTAATTATTAATGTAATGTGTTTTAATTATAAATAAAAGTTTAATTTTGGTTTTAATTAAATTTGCTAAAAAAAAATAGGTAAAATAGGTTTGGTGGCGGGTTTGGTGGTAGCATTTAAAAGATGATAGGTTTGGTTGTATGTTGAACCATCTGCTTAGCGCAGATGGCCACCGGCTGCCAGTTAAAGCTTGGGCCCAATACATGTATACCGAGAGGTCGCGGTTTCGATTCCGGGTCGCGGCATGTATTTGGGTATCATAGTTAGGCATTTCACAGGCATCACACCTTTGCCGGGTAGGGGTGGTGGGTACCTAGTAGGTACACAGGGTTGAGGTGTCCCTGACAATCTACACTTTTAGGTTTGGTGGTATGTTGAATGATGATGTGGATGTGATAAGTTTGATGGTCAAATGTATAAAGAGCAATGATGTTGTAGAAGGGATATATAGTGAAAAAGAGTGATCGACAGTGAAAGAGGAAAAGGATAACACTGATCGCGGTGATTATGAGTCATTCCTCTGTAATTCAAATTAGTTTTACCTAAAAATGATGTATACTAATATTGTGAATTTGTGATTGTTCGTACTATAAATCACATACTATTGAAGTAAATTAATCAACAATATAGTTAGATATGGTTTATTGGTTGATGATCTAAAAAACGTACAAGCATATATACTCACAAAAATAAAAATAAAAATAATGATCGGATACAAGTCTTTAAAACTTAAAACACTTGTTTGGCAGAATCCAAACTAAAATTTACTCTCATTAGCGGGGTAAAGTTCCTTCTCAAGCATACATGAACAATCATATATTAATAATTAAGGTTAAGTATTTAATTGATCGAACCATAATCAAATGATCTAGTCGTAAATTACCTAACATTTTCACAAAAAGTTTAAAGTTCAAACATCATTAGATACACATTTAGGGATGCCAGAACAAATGTGAAAAACAATCAATGAATACCTCGGTCAGGCTGCATTTATTCGATTGAAAGAATTGCCCTCTCCAAAGAACATGAACATGGATCGGAATATCTTTTTCGTTTAATGGTTTGCATCCTTGATCAATGATTGATTGTGAATGTACAAGTCAACTTTTTAGCAAAAAGGTCAACGTGCAAAACACAACACAATATATTGATCCATGTGGAAGTATATATCAAAATATCAGATACGCGTAAGGAACTGACAAGCCAACCCTTTGGAAAAATGCCAACTTGCAAAACCCGCGAATACGATATAAGAATCCGGGCAAGTGATACCCGGGTCGTTTCCCGACGAGGAGTGAATCGAGGATTTCGTGTACGGTTTGGAATTAAAGTGCTTGAAAGATGATTTTCACTTTTGTTTTTGTTTTCTAATTCTAATTAAGGTACGGAAAGCAAATATACAAAGAAAATAAAGCAAAAATCAAATTACGCTAAAAACGTAAACGAGAATTCAAAAAACGAGCCTAAAAACCAAAATCTTTAAAAATTAACCCTACGAGTGCAAATTTAATTTTTATAAGTCGTAAATGATAAAAGAAAATTTTGAAAAAAAGAATTATATATTTTTTTTTACTTTTATTTTATTTATTATGAATTAAAAACTCTTTTAAAAGGAAAAATATATAAAAAATATTAAACTAAAGAGAAAAATTATGAAAAATTTCAGAAAAATACTTTAAGCAAATAAGAACCTAGGAAAAATAAAAAGAAGCCAACTGCTTATTTAGATAAGCAGTTAAAAAGCAAAAATAGGAAATAAGCAAAATATGCTAAGCTTGGTTAAATAAAAAACAAGGTAAAGATAAACTGAAAAAGACCCAAGGGCAGTTGGTAGAGTGTGTGTGGTGTAAAGGTTATGAAGGATGAGATTGGGGATTCGAGCCTCAGCTCACCCCTGACTTCCCTCTCCCTTTTTATTATTTTTTGAAAATTTTCTTTTGAAAGTTGTGAATAAGCTGAAGATAAGAGATTTTTGTGAAGGAATTATTTTTAGATGTTTATAAATAAGCCAGAAAAGTGCTTAAAATGGCATACTGCTTATAAAAGAACTCATATAAAAAGGCTAACTGGAAATAAGCTAAAAGGCTTCTAAAAGCTAAAGTGCAAACTGAATAAGCTATATTTAACTAAAAACAATTCAAATAAGCATAAGTAAACTGAATAAGCAGACCAAATAAGCAAAAGAGTACAGAAAAAGCTGATAAGCAAACAAATCTGATGCAGGGTAAAACAGTCCAACAAGGCACTTTTGAGCTTATAAATAAGCTACCAAAGCAGTAAGCTAACCCACAAAAAGCAAATACTGATAAAGCTTATACATCAAAGAACTTATAGAACCAAAATGCAGACCCTATTGAGCTTAAATGAAGCTTAAAAATCAGCTGGAAAGGGGCTGCTAAGGACTGATGAACAACTTCAGATTAAGAATTGATTTATCCTTTTAATGTTCAAATAAGCACTACTAAACTGAAATAAGCTTCTATTTACTAAAACCAATCCTAAGAATCTGATTAAGCTTGAATAAGTTAAATAAAACAACAAAATAAGCTAAGTTCTAGCAACAAGATAATAGCCCAAATATGCTAATCCAAACAGCCCTAATGGCACTTTTTGAGCTAATGAATAAGCTCTAATAAGTTGAGGGATGGATTGAAAACTAGAGAAAAGCATTCTACTATAAGCACACTACTTGGAAAATGAAAATCAGACAATTAGATCAACAAATAAGCACTCTAAATGGACTAAATAACTTGCTATGTCAGACCAGATGTGAATATGGATTCTGATGCAAGACTTGAACTGAAATGATCCAAAACTACTCAAAACCAAATGAGATTTAACCAACTCTACACAATCAACTTAAACCACTAAAATGAACTTACAAATAGTAAAAACAAGTACTAAGACTGCTTATCTCTACAATAAGCCAAAACTAGCAGTTAACAACCTCAAAGCTAAGGAATCCTAACTTAAAACTACAAATCTATTCAAATCAGCAAAAATCAACTTAAAAACAGCTTATATGACTCAAATAAATCTAATCAAAGTTGGCTCAATGACACATGAACAGTAAAAACCTCTTTTGACCCATTTTGAAACCTTGTGCCAAACACCCCTTAACTAGGACTGTTTTGGTGTAAAACCTGATTAAGCTAAGAAAACTGAGATATTATGATTGATACTTAGTTAATATTACTAAATGACTTAACTAAAGCTGATTTTGACAGAAAAATAAGCACAACAATAAGCTGAAACTATTATGCAATATTTTTTGGTATTTTTGAGATTTTAAGAACAAAATAATAACAACTAAGTAAAAGCTATCAAATAAGCATCAAATACCAACAAATAACAGATATAAGCTACAAATAACCAAATAAACACAAAAATAAGCAATAATAAGCTGTTTTACACTAAAAGCTTGAAAAATAAATGGAACTTACAAAAGCCTTAGCACAACAAAGGCAAAATATGCTCGCGGAGCTACTCTACTAGCTCTAGCTTGTCAAAAGACAAGCTAGTAACAGCAATAAGCCCTTCCAGGTCTGGCTTATCATCCACAAATAGCTTATTTGACTTTTGTTGACTTTTTTGGATTTTTGAAATTAAAACAGATTTAAACAATAATAAGCTCACAAAAAGCTATAAGAGCTTGTATGAGCTGAATAGATAAGAATTAAGAGCTTATAGAAGCTTTAATCAACCAATAGTAAACATTTATTTAAAGCATTAAAGTAAAATTGCAAATGGATTTAAATGAAAAGGAACTTTATTAATAACTGAAAGTTGATTACAATATTGTAAAAGAGATTACAAATAAGCTGAAAAAACATTTGAAAACTTAAAATAAACTTGAACTTAACTAACTCCTTTTTGGCTACAATAAGTATCCTATTTATACTAAAGCTAAGCTATGGTTCCTCTTTCTTGTTTGTGCTTTCTCTGTGAGAGAGAAGTAGCTTTGCCCTTCATTTGTGCTTCTTTGGATTGCCTCTGAGCCCTTGGATTTATTATTGAATCATCACAGCATTTGATTTGTACTTTGGCGCCAAAATTAACCTTGGATTGCCAGCGTGGCATTGGTATCATGTGACTGATAAGCGCATGGGGTGAGTAGGGTGGCTGGAGCAGGTGAAGAGAGGTTGCATGGAGCAGGGTGAGCAGGAAAAGATGAGTTGGGTTTCAGCTTTTGGTTTGGCGGGTAAAAGGGATAAAGGGGTGGGGGTTGACTTTTTGACCGGGGTTTATTAATAAAAAGGGATGGGTCGGGTTTGTGTTTGGATTGGATTGGGTTTTTGATGTTTGGGCCGGGTTTAGGATTTTATTAGTTTAGGAAAATTACAAAATTAAGTTTAAGATTAATTTTGCAATTAGTTTTAGGCTTAATGGTGAAATGTGATTTTGATTTTGGGTTTCTTTTTCCATGCTCATTCCAATGCCCTATCCCGGGGTTGACTTTGACTTCGTCTTGACTTGATCAAATGTGATAACCATCTCTCGTATCTTGACCAAAAATTGGATAAGCTCATTTCAATGATAGAATCCAACAGAGAGGCAAATTCAAAGATACGCTAGTATTGCAGCTCTTGAGACACATGTGGATCCGTTGGCAGATCAATTTAATAGGCAAGAAACATATGAATCTCAAGGCGTCACCATGTTTGATTTTGATGATGAAGATGAAGATGAAGAAGATGGATATAATATTGATGTTAATAAGAATTCATTTGATGACCTCATTTTGCTGGAAAAAGATCATCGTGAAGAATTGGTTCCTCCTAAAGTTGGGGAGGGAGTTGTGGAGATTAATACCACACCTTATCTCCCAACTTTAAATGAACCAACACTTTCATTAATTGATAATACAAAATCAAAATAAGATGAGGACTTGTTCGCTCCTTCGCTATATGAAGATGAGTGTTCAAATTCATTGAAAGAACAACAAGATCACAATGAGGAAGAATTCGAGGGCCTCCGTATCGACCCAAACCCACCACATGTGCCTCAAGTATTAATCAAGAAATTTGGTATGGGTGACTCAACTTATACAAAGGGGAAAGCACAAGCAAGGTTGTTACTAATAGGAAATCATTATGTTGTTGAGCGGTGTAATAAGAACTATAACAGGGCACTCCTTCATATTATTCTTGAGCAAGTTAATAGGAAAGCACGAGTAGGAGTTCGTAAATTGAGAGAACCCCTGAGCAAAGAAGAGAAGAAGTTTCATGGAGTGCCAAATTGTGGTAAGTTGATTAAGGATGCAAGCAAGAAGGCCCGTGTGAAACAGGTTCGTAGTGCATCAAATGGAAGAAAAAGGAAAAGACGAGTATGGGTTTCAAAGCATAAACACTTCTTCTGCATAAGGGAAACTAATATTCATAAAGTGTTTGGAAAGAGGGATATGGCATGGACCCGTAAAGTTTCATTGCGTCTAGGTAACTCGTTTGGTAAATGTTCCATCATACCACTGTGAAACTAATATTAGATATTGTCGGGCTGACGACGGTAATGTTAGCACTTCGCGGGAGGCAACCCGTGGGTTGTAGTGTGTGTGTGTATGTTCTTTCTAATTTATGTTTCTTTTTATTTTCTTATTTTTGCGTGTGTTAAAAACTTTGTGGGTGTGTTCACTACAAACCCTCACGAGACTAAACTCGTCCACTCGGGCTTCCGGGTGGTTTAAAAGGCTTGTTGCATACGCTAAATGCAACCGTGATTCCTACGAAAGTGAGTTAGGTTTTGTGTTGTGTGAGTTTGTCAAAGTGATTTTTAACCAAAATTTCAACTTAAAGTTTTTGCATTAGGGACAATGCAATGCTTTAAGTTAGGGAGGGGGAGTCACATGTGTTACATGTTTTTGTGTGAAATTGTGGTAAAAAATGGGTCAAAATGTGATTTTTGAAAAAATTGACAAATTAAAAAAAAAAAAAAATTGAATCACATTATAAGAGTTTTGTGCTAATTGGATTTGCAAGTTTCTTCTACATATATTTGTTGAGTGTTTGCAGATTCTGAAGATTAACTTATGGATGACTTATTGGAGCAAACTAGAAGATCCAACCATGATTATAAGGTGCACCCGATTCCATTGTATAATTTGGTTATAAAATTGATTTGATGGTTTGCATGAAGTTAGGCATTTGTATAATTAGTAGATGATCAAACCATACCCGATTGAATTTCCCTACTTACTTTTGCTTAGAACGGGAAGGAAGTTAAAATAATATAATATGAAATATAATAATGTAATAGTTGGGTTAGGACACTTAAATTGATCTTATCCGGCTTGTCACCCGCGCACGGTGGCCATAGAAAAAAGTTGGAGAACTGTCATAATTATTGTTGGTAGTCATATGCTGGGCTTGCCGATCTGATTCGTCACCCGCGCAAGGTGATATTTTAGTTGTTAGCATGGGTCAGACACCAATTCTTATGATGGATAGCATTGCACTTAGCTGAGACAATTTTATGTGAAATAACTCAATCCTTGTATTGTTGTTAATGAAATTAGAAATGTTGGTTTAAGTTAGTGCATTAATTAATTAGACTATGTGGTAGATAACTCCATCATATGATATACCAGTAGGTACGAAGCATAACTGTTCCCATTTAATTAAAATGGACAAAATTAACTGGTTCCCGTGTGCCGATGTGTCTTATTATACACCTATAGGATAGATATTCATACTTCCGAATGATTGGTCTTTATATCAACCTTAAAAGGAGTGTATAAAGCATTCGGGATGACATGTATAAGAAACGGTTCCGGATGTCTAAAAAAGGAGCTTATGTATGTTTTGAGCAAAAATGCTTGAAATATGAAGTAAAATTCATGTGCAAAATTGAGCAAAAAGTGAAAATATGTAAGTTAATGTATGATAGCTTATGTGCTTTTAAAAAGTTTGGTCCTATGGTATAAAAACTCCGGTATTATAAAAGGTATAAGGTATTCTCACCTCTTGTTTTGAATATATGTTTAGATTGATTATAGGGGTGTACTAAGTATGTTGGGCACATGGTTAATTATATGAAACATAAAGTAAATGGAACCAATGGAAACGGTTATGTTAAGTGTTTAAGAAAGACAAAAATATTGGTAATCATTTTGGATTATTGGCCATATAGGATGGTTATTGGTGTATTAGGTTAAATTTGATCTTTTTGATGGAATTTCAATGGTATGATTAAAAATTATGTAATTAACATGCTAAGATATAGTAGATTTCTTCCTCGGGACGAGTAAGGGTTAAGTTGGGGAGGTTTGATCGGTGTATTTTACATACACCTCATAGCATGTTAATTACGCATTATTGCATTGTTATTCGTTGTTATACATGTATTTTGAGGTGTTTTATGATTATGTAGGTTTGGCGCATAAATGAGCTAAAGTTGTGATATTACAATCTTAAAATAAAGATATGAGAGATTTGAACAATGTCGCATTGTTTTGGTCACAACTTTTTCATTCGAGCTCCGTTTTTGTTGATTCAAAAGGCCATGAAAAGAGAAAAGAAAGAGCTACACATTTAAAATATAAAGTGCACGAAATTCTAAAGTTGGCTCATGCATTTATTTGGTGAAAACCGCAGCTCGTGATTATTTATTAGTTGGGCTTATAATAAATCGGTACTCAAATATTTAACACTTGGCCTGTTGGGTGGACGGCAACAAGCAAAAGAAAACATAAAAAGGCCTAGGCCTTGGCCTTGACGTGAAGAGGAAGAACAAAAGAAAGGGTTTTATCCCTTATATATATGGGGCCCTATTATTGCGAAACGTTATGTATCGTTAGTCCCTCACTTTAACTGGCATCATTAACGGTCGTTATACCTCATCCACTCGAGGGTATTGCAGTCTTTTCCCAACCATAAGGACCAATGGTGCATAAGGACCAATGGTGCAATTTACCCTTTTTATTATTTATTTAACCATTAATAAATAATAGTTTTTATATGTTTTCGTCCGTTTTTACACGTTTTCGTCCGTTTTACACGTTTTCGTCCGTATTTACACGTTTTCGTCCGTATGTACACGTTTTCATCCGTATTTACACGTTTTCGTCCGTATGTACACGTTTTCATCCATATTTACACGTTTTCGTCCGTTTTTACACGTTTTCCTCTGTATTTACACGTTTTCGTCCGTATTTAAACGTTTTCATCCATATTTACATGTTTTCATCCGTTTTTACACGTTTTCATCCGTACTTACACGTTTTCGTCCGTTTTTACACGTTTTCGTCCGTATTTACATGTTTTCGTCCGTATTTACACGTTTTTGTCCGTTTTTACACGTTTTCATCCGTATTTACACGTTTTCGTCCGTTTTTACACGTTTTCGTCTGTAGTTACACGTTTTTGTCCGTTTTTACACGTTTTCGTCCGTATTTACACGTTTTTGTCCGTATTTACATGTTTTTGTCCGTATTTACACGTTTTCGTCCGTTTGTACACGTTTTCGTCCGTATTTACATGTTTTCGTCCGTTTTTACACGTTTTCTTCCGTATTTACACGTTTTTGTCCGTTTTTACACGTTTTCGTCCGTATGTACACGTTTTCGTCCGTTTTCGTCCGTTTTTACACGTTTTCCTCCGTATTTACACGTTTTTGTCCGTATTCACACGTTTTCATCCGTATTTACATGTTTTCATCCGTTTTTACACCTTTTCATCCGTACTTACACGTTTTCGTCCGTATTTACACGTTTTCATCCGTATTTACACGTTTTCGTCCGTTTTTACACGTTTTCCTCTGTATTTACACGTTTTCGTCAGTATTTACACGTTTTCATCCATATTTACATGTTTTCATCCGTTTTTACACGTTTTCATCCATACTTACACGTTTTCGTCCGTTTTTACACGTTTTCGTCCGTATTTACAAGTTTTCATCCGTTCTTACACGTTTTTGTCCGTATTTACACGTTTTCGTCCGTTTTTACACGTTTTTGTCCGTATTTACACGTTTTTGTCTGTATTTATACGTTTTCGTTCGTATTTACATGTTTTCATTCGTATTTACACGTTTTCGTCCATATTTTCATGTTTTCGTCCGTATTTACACGTTTTCGTTCGTTTTTACATGTTTTCGTTCTTATTTACACGTTTTCGTCGGTGTTTACATGTTTTCTTCCGTATTTACACGTTTTTGTCCATTTTTACACGTTTTCATCCGTATCTATATGTTTTTGTCCGTTTTACACGTTTAAAAATGGACAAAAATATGTAAATACGGACGAAAATGTGTAAATACGGACGAAACCCGGACGAAAACGTGTAAATACAGACGAAAACGTGTAAAAACGGACGAAAATGTGTAAGTATGGATGAAAACGTGTAAAAACGGATGAAAACATGTAAATATGGATGAAAACGTGTAAATACTAACGAAAACGTGTAAATACGGAGGAAAACGTGTAAAAACGGACGAAAACATGTAAATACGGATGAAAACGTGTAAATACGGACGAAAACGTGTAAGTACGGATGAAAAGGTGTAAAAACGGATGAAAACATGTAAATACGGATGAAAATGTGTAAATACGGACGAAAACGTGTAAATACGGAGGAAAACGTGTAAAAACGGACGAAAACGTGTAAATACGGACGAAAACGGACGAAAACGTGTAAATACGGATGAAAACATGTACATACGGACGAAAACGTGTAAAAACGGACAAAAACGTGTAAATACGGATGAAAACGTGTAAAAACGGACGAAAACGTGTAAATACGGACGAAAACGTGTACAAACGGACGAAAACGTGTAAATACGAACAAAAACGTGTAAATACGGACGAAAACGTGTAAAAACGTGTAACTACGGACGAAAACGTGTAAAAACGGACGAAAACGTGTAAATACGGATGAAAACGTGTAAAAACGGACAAAAACGTGTAAATACGGACGAAAACATGTAAATACGGACGAAAACGTGTAAATACGGACAAAAACGTGTAAAAACGGACGAAAACGTGTAAGTACGGATGAAAACGTGTAAAAACGGATGAAAACATGTAAATATGGATGAAAACGTGTAAATACGGACGAAAACGTGTAAATACGGAGGAAAACGTGTAACGATACATAACGTTTCGCAATTAAGGACGATCGGTGCAATTTTTTTGGTCAAAGGACGAAATGTGTCGGTCAACGCATACCACAAGGACGAATGGTGTAGTTTACTCTTTTTTTTATTAATACATTCGGAGGACCCCATTCAACATATTTTAACCCCCATTCGATAAGATAAAATAAAAAAACACATCCGTCATCTTTTGAATATATTCGAGAGACTCTGACAACACAAGACATAGGGAGAGAATTATATATTTTATGGTGGATCCCATTGACATAGAAGAAAGAGTAAATTATAAAATACATCCCTGTGGTTTGGTCAATTTCACACGATACATCCCTCTCAAAAAAATTGCGTCATACACATTCCTCCGTTAGTAAAAGTCAAACACAATACATCCAAGAGGACGAACGGTGCAAAGATTGTGTCGTTAAGTTGGACACGTGGCAGTTAACTCTTTTTAAAAGAGGGTATTTTAGTCCTTTTATCATAAACACAAATCCAAATCCAATTCATAAACACAATTCATAAACACAAATCCAAATCCAGACACATCACGAGTTCATAAATCCAAATCCAATTCATAAACACAATTCATAAATCCAAATCCAATTCATAAACACAATTCATAATCTAAAGGAAACCACAATCTGTCATTAACCCAAATCAAAAACAATAAACCCACTCTTTTTGCTCACAGTTAACCACAAACCCACTCTTTTTGCTCACAACATCAATACAATGAATCTTTCTTGTTGTTTAATCGAAGACACAAGCACAAGGACGATGCGGCTTTAAGATATTTTCTCAGATGATGGGTTCTTTGTTCTAAGAGATCGATGTTTTTTTTTCAAGCGATCTCTTAGAAGATAAACTTCTTTTGAATGAAAAGAGAAGTTTCATCTTCTCTTTTAGAAGATAAATTTTTGTTTTTTCATTCGGTTCAATCTTTGAATATTGAATTTGGGGCATTCGAATATAATGGATGTTGTTTGATCCGCCCCGAACCAACACTTATAATTAAACAAATGCAGACTCGGAACCGGATGCTCGTGTGTAGTGTGAACCAGGCAAGTGATCACCTGGGTCGTTTCCCAACGAGGTGTGAATGGAAAACTGTGCAAAGCTAGGATTAAAGTGATTGATGATTCAGATATTTTTGGATATGATTTAACAAGATAAAATCTATTAAATAGAAGCTATCACTATTTTTCTGTTTTTCGTTTAATCTAAATTACACTAAAAACGCGAGTCGGGAACTAATTAAAACGCGATTATAACTAAAATATATGTAAAATTAACTCTACAAGTGATCTAATATTTTTTATAACTTAAAATGACAAAAGAAAGTTATAGAAAAAAGATTTATATTTTTTTAGACTTTTATATTTTTTATTATAATTTAATTACTACTTAAACTAAATAAATAGATTAAAAATAGTAAAACTACTCAAAAAACTACGAAACTTTTTTTTGTAAAATACTCTAAGTGATTACTATGGTATAAAAAATAAAATTGTGTGACTGCTTTTTCTAAATAAGCTACAAATAATCTAATAAGCTACTAGTTAAAAATAAGCTAATTAAATTAAAACTACTAACTATATATTAAATATTAAAGAGTGCAAACATTTAACAATAAAAGAGTACTAGCACAATGGGTGGAGTCTTTGTCTGATGAACGAAGGGTCGAGGGTTAGAAACCCACTTTGTACTTTTTTACTAACTTTATTTTTTTTTTTGAGTTTTTCTTTTTGCAAGCTACTTACAAGCTAATAATATGAGCTTTTTGAACTGGGACAATCTTTGGAACTCAAGAAATACGCTGAAAACAGCTTATGAAACTAGCAGCTAGCTTTTTTGTTATTTTGAACCAAATTGGTTGCTGATGTGGTGCCCTGCACCAGGGCTGTAGGGGTCACTTCGAGGGCTAGTTTAGAGCTTGTAGAGATTAACTAAAAATGAACCAAAAATACCTAGTGAAGGTGAGCTGGTGGGGTTTAATTTGCAAAAGAAATTAGCTTGTTAGAGCTTGTGAGGTGTGAGAGAAAAATTCACAAAGTTTCTAAAAAGTCACAAAGTGGACTGCGCAACAGTCCATGAACTGTTGTGGTTGTGTTTTTGTTGCACACTTTGTGCAGGGTTCTAGGGTTTATAGTACCTACTAAGTGATCTAAAATGAACTCAAAGAGTCCAAGAAAATGGTCAAAACAGACCTTGAGCTTATTTGAGCTTGTTAGAGCTCAATGAGGACTGAAAATCACAAGATCAATAGAAAACTTCTGGTTCTAGCTATAGGGCTGAATGGACTTTGGAAATAGCTTCTTGGGACTTATTTGAGCTGGTCCAAAGTTGGACAAAAGGTCAATGCACAGTGTTTGTGTGTTTGGATGGTTTGACAATACTAAACCAAACACCCTAATATGTGACTGTTTTAAAGGTTTACACTAGGTTTGATAAAAATAGCTACTGATTCTAACTTTTTAGTGATTAACTTACTTAATAAAGATGAGATAAGCAGATGTCTAATGAATATGAGCTCTAAATAAGCTAAGAGCTTATTCTACTTAAATGACTGTTTTTATACTACTTATTAAAATATAAGTTCTAAACTTAAACTATTTATTAAATTAAACTATGGGTACTTCAAATAACTCAGGAAAGCAAAGAAAATACCAATAAGCATATAAATAAGCCAATGAACAGTAAATGGCCAAAAAAAATTAGATTATGCTTACAAATTGTTCCAGGCTGAATAACTAAGAACCAAGGACCATAAAATCAACCTATAGGACCTCCACAGGTCCACTAACCCAGGGCAATCCAAAAGCTACCCTGCTCCAATGCCTTCTTCTTCATTGCTGATCTTCCATTTTTCACCAATATATGAATATTTTTGATTTTCTATTGGAACTGAGTTTAAAGCTAATAAAGCTTTTAAAAAGCTTTTAATTACACCTACTGAGTATAAGGAAAACAGAAACAACAACAATTAACAATAATTAAGCAAAACGTAAATTTTACTTAAAATTGCAAATTTCGAATTAACTAATAAAACTTGGAATTTATATTAAACAACCTTCAAAATACACTACTGAGTTGATTACAAGATTTAGAAAGCAATGTTAACAACTAATTACTGAGTTTACACTAATTCGACAATAATGAAATTTATTTCTACTTAATTAAACTACTTGCTTTCAAAAGCTTACAATACTAGTCTATATATACAATAACCAACTGGGATATTCATGTCGACATCTCTTGAGCATATCCCCACCATTTAATTGCTCTGATTTAATCTTGTTCATCCACTTGTAAAATTGGCGGGAAAAGTGGACTTTGGCAATCTTTCTGATTTAGCTAGTGGGAGAGTGGGAGAGATGCATTTATTAGTTTTGGATGTGTTAGGTGGAGTGTAGGAGGAGGGGGAATGAGGTGGATGGTGGTTTTGGGGTGAGCTGTGGTGATGACAAGCTGGTTTGGCGCCATGGGTGGTTTTGGGTGACGGGTTTGACTTATTTTGACTGAGTTGTTAACTCAGTCATGGTTTTGGGCTGTTAAACAATTGGGCTTTGGACATATGGGATAAGGATTTGGACTGGGTTGTTTTTGGATTTAATGGGTAAGTTGTATTTGGATTTTATGGATTAGTTTGGATCCGGATTTGATAGTTAAACAAACATAGGGACCAAACTTGTAATTTGCTGAAACTTCGAGGACCAATCCTGTCAAACTTCCAAACTTATTCCAGGGACCATTAGTGACAAGTTGCAATAGTATAAGGACCATAAAAGTTTATTTTCCATTTTTAAATATTCGGGGACCTTTTATAACAACTTTTAAAAGTTCGGGGACTAAAATTGCCAAGTATGCAAATAATGCTCGTTTTCGATCGTTTTTAATCATTTTGCATAAGAAACACATAAAAACACGATCAAATGATATTTTCGGAATTTTGAAGCATATTCGCATGTTTTTTAAACGTTTTGGCGGTTCAGATGGGACAAAAATGATGAGTATTTAGACACTCATCAATCCCCCACACTAAACTATTGCTAGTCCCTAGCAATATTTTATGAAGATTTAATGGATTTTATCTCTTTACCAAAAGCCATTACTTCTGGAGTAGCCAAATGTTTCAGTTCAAGTAAGAACTTTGGTACACCGATAACCATGTGATTTTGAGCAAATCACCAGCTGTAAACGGTTTTGATTTGTCTTTACCAGAAGCCGTTTGCTTCTGGACTAGCCAACTCTTAGATAAATTATGAATATTATCTTTGGTGAGCTGATTACCAATTATGGTTTTTCCACTGCCTTTACCACAAGCCATAATCTTGCGGGCTAGCCAACTCTTTACTTATGAAGATATGGTGAGTCGAATACCATACAATTTTGGGCAAATTGCAAGCCATAAACGGATTTGATATATCTTTACCAAGAGCCGTTTGCTCCTGGATTAGCCAATCCTTATGTGGGTTAGACATGGCGGACTGATAACCATTTATTGCGTTCTAAGTGAGAAAAAAAATTTTAAAATTTTGGCTAAAATGGGGGTACTAGATGGTACATTTGATCAAATTCGCGAGAATTCCCCCCCACACTTAGAACTGAATATTGCCCTCAATATTCAAAGAACCGGTTGTTAAACCAACACTTAGAACGTGAAAGGGAAATATTAATAGCCTTTTATTTCATATAGATATTTATTTTATTTTTATTTAATTTGCATTTAAGCCGTTAAGGCATGCAAATTCCCTTTTTTTTTTTTTTTTTTTTTTTTTTTTTTTTTTTTACATATATACAACATGTGGGGCATCTCCCCCACACTAGTGTGAGACATGGGTGAAAACCCATATTTTGCTACTGTTTTTGATAACCGAGTCGCTAGCTTGACTCGACCCCAAATTGAGTTGATTCCTCCCGAACAGTCAGGTTTATCACGCAAGCTAACCGCTTGTGAACGGTCAACTGTAACAAAGGGATCCTGAACAGCCCGGGAGAAAAAACAATTTAAAAGTTTATGGGGAAGTAAGAGACCAGGAAATCCGGCATTTAAACCAATGTTAGATGGACAATGCCGGGGTCAAAAGTAATATCCTCACTCCCGAATGAGTGAAAGATGGGGGAAATCACCGGGTAGGTGAAGGGAAAAAGAGAGATCTGAATAGCAATTAAGACAAGAACTTCCTCCTCAAGAATTGCAAGTGGAGGAGGCAAGTTCTTAAATTTGATCTCTGGACATTTATCAGTTTCCTCAACTGATTTGATTTTTTCATTATGAAGTTGTTTTGGTGGAAGAGGGGAAAATGAATCTTCGTTTAACAAATTTTCTAGAAAAAGAATATCCCCCTCAGGATCAAGATAGTTTTCATCAACCTCATGTGGAGGTGAACTATCTACAGCAAGAAAAGCATCGACTTCATCCCAAAAGGGATCACTTCCCTCAACCGAAGTGAGAGAAGGGGAAGAGTCTGCTATGATAAGTTGAGAAGACGTGGTGGGTTCCCCACTCACAGAATTATGAAAAGAATCAACACTCTCTTGAGAGTACTCCTCTGAAGTAATGTCAATGACATCGATTCGGTTAACCGATTCAGAATTATAATTAGAGGAGTACTTTGAAGTTTGATCATGATTAAAGGTAACAGCTTCCTTATCCACACGCAAGGTGATTTCATGCTTAAATACATCAATAAGTGCATGGCCCGTTTTTAGGAATCCTCTTCCAAGAATTAGAGGAACCTTTTGATCAGCATCGAAATCAACAACCACAAAGTCAGCTGGAAAATGGAACTTTCCTATCTTCACAAATACATCTTCGGCAATGCCGCAGGGATGAGTTATGGTTCGATCTGCAAGCTCAAGAGTCATGCAGGTAGGAGTAAGAGCCGGAAGAGAAAGTTTCTTCCATACTGAATGAGGCATCAGGTTGATGCTTGCACCTAGATCTGCTAAGGCATAGCATTCAACCATTCCCGGAAATACACAAGGTAACAGAAATTTTCCAGGATCTCCAAGCTTCTCCGGAAGCTTTTTCAAGATAACCGCTGAGCAGTTCTCATTTACTGGAGTTTTAGCCATTTCAATCAGTTTTTCCTTGTTGCTTAACATGTGTTTGATTGCTGCTGCAAATTTGGGCATCAGAATAGTAGCATCCGCAAAGCTTATGTCAAAGTGTAATTCTTTAAAGATTTGATAGAATTTATCATTTTGTTGACTAGCCTTCTCACGGAGCTTTTGCTCATTTAAGCGCGATGGGTAAGGAATGTGAGGTTTGGATTTAGGGACAACGACTTCAGGAGTCTCAAAGACAACTCCTGGTTTGGATTTTTTCGGGACAACCGGAGGATAGACATGTGCTGTACTTTGTGGGCTTGGAATTTGCACTTTGTCTGTTGTATCCTCCGTCTCTTTTTCCATTTCAAATAACGGAGGAGGAATAGGGCCAGCTGGCCCTTTATAAGAAGCACCACTCCGGGTGGTGATAGCTTTGACGTAAGTGGTATCTTCGTCATCATCACTGTCATCAAGTACACTGACAGGAACAGCATTGAGCATTTCGGAATAATATCTGGCTGACCTTTGCTCACTAAGTTTGGTTGACAAACTTTTAACCGTAAATCGTGAAAGAGTAGGATCGATTCTTGACGGCTGAGGAGCAATTGTGGGTGTAGATTTTTGGATGACTGAAGGTTGGATGATCGAAGGTTGGACGTATTTAGCACTTCTATTGTTAGTGGGAAGTACCGGGTCCTTTATCACCTTGAATCCAACATGAGATTTACCACTACATGTACTGACAGCTTTGAGTTCACCCCTAGGGTTGGTAACAGTGTTACTTGGGAGACCTCCCGAGGTAGAAGGTATATCAGTTAAAGACTTTTTGATCTGATTTAATTGAGCAACCAATAACTGGTTTGTCTCACGTTGTGTCTTATTTGTTTCCTCTTGGGTTTTCATGAATTGCATAAGCAACTCATCTGAGGACGTCTGATTTCGGTTTGAACCTTGGTTTTGATTAAAATTTGAACCACGGTTTTGGTTAAAATTACCCTGATTCTGACCTCGGTTTTGATTGAAATTTTGAGAGTTGTGAAAATTTTGTCCCTGATTTTGAACAAAGCGGTTTTGATTATTCTGATTTGGAACGGGTGGAAAACCAGGTGGGACCATAGCATTCGGTGCTCGGTACTGAGTCTCAGCATGCGGACGGTACTGATTTTGGTTTACTACAGCTACGGGAGCTGGGTAAACAGAAGCATCGGTTGCTTGACAATCATAGTACGCATGTGGGCCACCACAAGTTTCACACACTTTATTTATTGCTTTGATTTGTTCCGGTTTATGAATTTCACTCTTCAGTTCTTTCATTTCCTTCATCATGCAACGCATTGAATCTGTCAGGAAGGCTAACTCTGAGGAGTTACCGGATGAAGAAGAAGCAGGAGTGACAGGAACATTCACTTTGTTTCTAGAAATAGGAACTTTGGATTTATTTTCACAAATTTCAACCACCTCTCTGGGTTTACGATTCAAGATATTGCCACCGGAGGCTGCATTAAGTGCATCTTGATCGTTTTGGGTCAACCCATTATAAAAAGTATTTATCTGTTGTAACACATTGAAATCATGATGTGGGCATTTTCTTAAAAGATCTTTAAATCTATCCCATGCCTCTCCGAAATTTTCATCAAAACCTTGACGAAATCCAGCTATTTCATTTTTTAAATTCGTCGTTTTTGATGGAGGGAAGAAATAATTTACAAATTTCTTAACGAGATCTTCCCAGGTTTCAATGGATCGAGGGGGTTCTTTATCCAGCCAAATTCGGGCTGCCCCCTCAAGTGAGAATGGAAATAGCATCAATTTGATCACTGTTTGCGGCACATTTTTGTAATTGATTGTAGAAGTCAGTTTGTTGAACCAACGAATGTGTGCATAAGGATCCTCTCGTTCAAACCCGTGAAATTGGTTTGTGGACACGAGCTGAATCAGATGTGTTTTCAGTTCAAAATGATCAGAATCGATGGCTGGTAAAACGATGGCATCTCCGTAACCCTCGGTGGGTGCCTGGAGCATTTCAGCCATGGTGCGTTCGTCTGCCATATTTTCAGTGGGATCAGTACGAATCTCGGGTTCGACTATTTGGGCAGCACGTCTACGATTACGTCTTCTCGGAATTTCTACGAGTTCACGTAAAGGGCTTGATGACGTGGAAGAACGAGTGCGCATGCACTAAGTAAAATATTCCAATTAAAACAAGACAGAAGCAAAACACAAGTTAACTTATACCAACAATCAGCAAGCGTACGGTAGCTCTCTAAAAGATAAACGCACAGAGTGGCGGAGAAGCAAAGGTGGGCAATTACGCTCCTTAAAAACCCGCTTCTTTCAGTCCGACAATTTAATGTCAGACTATCCTAGAACCTCCGTTAGAGTTTGTTTATCAATCAAAGGTGAGCCGATATTCGCAAGTGATACAAAGGCAAGTTTTAAATCTTTGGTTTGGGAACTTATTATGGTCGTACCCCCAGTTAGGTAGTACTCTGTCTTGGTTCTCGATGGTAATTTTTTATTGTTTATTTATTATTAACAAAGAAAACGGAAATTATTTTTGGTGTTTTTTATTTTTTATATGATAATAATAATAATATATATATAGAAAAGAAATGAAAAATATTTTTGTATTTTATATGGTTTTTGGGAAATAGGGAACTTCTGATAGAAGGGTCTCAGATCACTAATCGCTAAAATTCTCCACAACAGTCGCAGCACACCTCCCCGGCAGCGGCGCCAAAATTTGATCCGCCCCGAACCAACACTTATAATTAAACAAATGCAGACTCGGAACCGGATGCTCGTGTGTAGTGTGAACCAGGCAAGTGATCACCTGGGTCGTTTCCCAACGAGGTGTGAATGGAAAACTGTGCAAAGCTAGGATTAAAGTGATTGATGATTCAGATATTTTTGGATATGATTTAACAAGATAAAATCTATTAAATAGAAGCTATCACTATTTTTCTGTTTTTCGTTTAATCTAAATTACACTAAAAACGCGAGTCGGGAACTAATTAAAACGCGATTATAACTAAGATATATGTAAAATTAACTCTACAAGTGATCTAATATTTTTTATAACTTAAAATGACAAAAGAAAGTTATAGAAAAAAGATTTATATTTTTTTAGACTTTTATATTTTTTATTATAATTTAATTACTACTTAAACTAAATAAATAGATTAAAAATAGTAAAACTACTCAAAAAACTACGAAACTTTTTTTTGTAAAATACTCTAAGTGATTACTATGGTATAAAAAATAAAATTGTGTGACTGCTTTTTCTAAATAAGCTACAAATAATCTAATAAGCTACTAGTTAAAAATAAGCTAATTAAATTAAAACTACTAACTATATATTAAATATTAAAGAGTGCAAACATTTAACAATAAAAGAGTACTAGCACAATGGGTGGAGTCTTTGTCTGATGAACGAAGGGTCGAGGGTTAGAAACCCACTTTGTACTTTTTTACTAACTTTATTTTTTTTTTTGAGTTTTTCTTTTTGCAAGCTACTTACAAGCTAATAATATGAGCTTTTTGAACTGGGACAATCTTTGGAACTCAAGAAATACGCTGAAAACAGCTTATGAAACTAGCAGCTAGCTTTTTTGTTATTTTGAACCAAATTGGTTGCTGATGTGGTGCCCTGCACCAGGGCTGTAGGGGTCACTTCGAGGGCTAGTTTAGAGCTTGTAGAGATTAACTAAAAATGAACCAAAAATACCTAGTGAAGGTGAGCTGGTGGGGTTTAATTTGCAAAAGAAATTAGCTTGTTAGAGCTTGTGAGGTGTGAGAGAAAAATTCACAAAGTTTCTAAAAAGTCACAAAGTGGACTGCGCAACAGTCCATGAACTGTTGTGGTTGTGTTTTTGTTGCACACTTTGTGCAGGGTTCTAGGGTTTATAGTACCTACTAAGTGATCTAAAATGAACTCAAAGAGTCCAAGAAAATGGTCAAAACAGACCTTGAGCTTATTTGAGCTTGTTAGAGCTCAATGAGGACTGAAAATCACAAGATCAATAGAAAACTTCTGGTTCTAGCTATAGGGCTGAATGGACTTTGGAAATAGCTTCTTGGGACTTATTTGAGCTGGTCCAAAGTTGGACAAAAGGTCAATGCACAGTGTTTGTGTGTTTGGATGGTTTGACAATACTAAACCAAACACCCTAATATGTGACTGTTTTAAAGGTTTACACTAGGTTTGATAAAAATAGCTACTGATTCTAACTTTTTAGTGATTAACTTACTTAATAAAGATGAGATAAGCAGATGTCTAATGAATATGAGCTCTAAATAAGCTAAGAGCTTATTCTACTTAAATGACTGTTTTTATACTACTTATTAAAATATAAGTTCTAAACTTAAACTATTTATTAAATTAAACTATGGGTACTTCAAATAACTCAGGAAAGCAAAGAAAATACCAATAAGCATATAAATAAGCCAATGAACAGTAAATGGCCAAAAAAAATTAG
Organism: Artemisia tridentata subsp. tridentata; assembly: GCA_021014915.2. Taxonomy (NCBI): domain Eukaryota; kingdom Viridiplantae; phylum Streptophyta; class Magnoliopsida; order Asterales; family Asteraceae; genus Artemisia; species Artemisia tridentata. Next base: position 14,087,116 of record CP139504.1, read on the forward strand.
ATTATGCTTACAAATTGTTCCAGGCTGAATAACTAAGAACCAAGGACCATAAAATCAACCTATAGGACCTCCACAGGTCCACTAACCCAGGGCAATCCAAAAGCTACCCTGCTCCAATGCCTTCTTCTTCATTGCTGATCTTCCATTTTTCACCAATATATGAATATTTTTGATTTTCTATTGGAACTGAGTTTAAAGCTAATAAAGCTTTTAAAAAGCTTTTAATTACACCTACTGAGTATAAGGAAAACAGAAACAACAACAATTAACAATAATTAAGCAAAACGTAAATTTTACTTAAAATTGCAAATTTCGAATTAACTAATAAAACTTGGAATTTATATTAAACAACCTTCAAAATACACTACTGAGTTGATTACAAGATTTAGAAAGCAATGTTAACAACTAATTACTGAGTTTACACTAATTCGACAATAATGAAATTTATTTCTACTTAATTAAACTACTTGCTTTCAAAAGCTTACAATACTAGTCTATATATACAATAACCAACTGGGATATTCATGTCGACATCTCTTGAGCATATCCCCACCATTTAATTGCTCTGATTTAATCTTGTTCATCCACTTGTAAAATTGGCGGGAAAAGTGGACTTTGGCAATCTTTCTGATTTAGCTAGTGGGAGAGTGGGAGAGATGCATTTATTAGTTTTGGATGTGTTAGGTGGAGTGTAGGAGGAGGGGGAATGAGGTGGATGGTGGTTTTGGGGTGAGCTGTGGTGATGACAAGCTGGTTTGGCGCCATGGGTGGTTTTGGGTGACGGGTTTGACTTATTTTGACTGAGTTGTTAACTCAGTCATGGTTTTGGGCTGTTAAACAATTGGGCTTTGGACATATGGGATAAGGATTTGGACTGGGTTGTTTTTGGATTTAATGGGTAAGTTGTATTTGGATTTTATGGATTAGTTTGGATCCGGATTTGATAGTTAAACAAACATAGGGACCAAACTTGTAATTTGCTGAAACTTCGAGGACCAATCCTGTCAAACTTCCAAACTTATTCCAGGGACCATTAGTGACAAGTTGCAATAGTATAAGGACCATAAAAGTTTATTTTCCATTTTTAAATATTCGGGGACCTTTTATAACAACTTTTAAAAGTTCGGGGACTAAAATTGCCAAGTATGCAAATAATGCTCGTTTTCGATCGTTTTTAATCATTTTGCATAAGAAACACATAAAAACACGATCAAATGATATTTTCGGAATTTTGAAGCATATTCGCATGTTTTTTAAACGTTTTGGCGGTTCAGATGGGACAAAAATGATGAGTATTTAGACACTCATCATGGATGTTGTTTAATAGATGTTGGTTTAAAATGGGTTCTATCTCAGATCTGAGATTTCAAAACAAAAACAAAGATAAAGTTTTGTTTTTTCCATTTTAAACCAATATAATGGATGAACAAGATCTCAGATCTTTTGGGGCATTCGGTTCAATCTTTGAATACCGAAGCAACCCATTTTAAACCGAAGCAACCCATTTTATTGAACTTTTAAACTTTTAAACAAAAGATCTCGGGTTCTAGCATTTGAAGATAAAATCTTTAAAGATCCCCAAGAACCCATCATCGATCTAAGAATCTTTAACAAGAAGCAACACGAAAAACACTTACCCGTGACCATCAAGATCAATAACCGAAACCATCACCAAGTGATATAAAATGGGTTGCTTCGGTTAAAGTTTCTTGTATCTCACCAGAAACTATCACGAAACGAACACAAACACCAAGTGATATAAAATGGGTTGCTTCGGTTTAATTGATTTGTGTTTGTGTTTTGGAAAAAGAGTGGTGTTTGTGTTTTTTATTTTGATTTGGGTTTTTGATCTGGATTTGTGTTTGTGTTTAAATTGGATTTGTGTTTGTGTGTTTGATTTGTGTTTGAGTTCTGGATTTGTGTTTGTATTTTGTATTTGTGTTTATAATAAAAGTACTAAAATACCCTCTCTTAAAAAGAGATAATTGCCACGTGTCCAACTTAACGACACAATCTTTGCACCGTTCGTCCTCTTGGATGTATTGTGTTTGACTTTTACTAACGGAGGGATGTGTATGGCGCAACTTTTTTGGGAGGGATGTATCGTGTGAAATTGACCAAACCACAGGGATGTATTTTGTAGTTTACTCTAGAAGAATGGACACAACCGACACATTTTTTATATATGAAGCTTCGAACGAAGATGATGTGCATTAACGTGATGCGCGGCTAAACCTTTTTGTAATCTCTCCTGGTACAAGATATATTTGGTTTAATCATGTTTACGGATTTTATTTTGTTTGTCAAACATTAATTCATACATATGATTTTAATGCCTATCATTTATTTGATTTTAATGTTTTAGTATAATTATTTGATTGAATTATTGCAAGACATATTATTGTGAGTCAACGATTGTGCCGAGCCTAATTAGTATATGGGTTAAGACGGTCGTATGGTAAACATAATTTGTACCCATAATTGTTCATTTGAGTAATTATTAAATTAATTGATAGAATTATTGTAAGACATGTTATTGCTAGTCAACGAGTTGTGCCGAGTCCACTAGTTTAGGAATTAAGACGATTCGTGTGGTAAGCATAACTTGTGCCAAAACTTGTCATTTTCAATTAATACAACTATGTCTATGTAGTTGGAAGACAAACATTAGTAATAATCCGTAACTTAGTCATACCATTATATCCGGAGCTGGGAGGGATTGCTTTTATTCAACTGTTTACGAATCTTATTTTTATTTGCTTATTTAATTTTTATTTGTTTATTTACTTTTTATTGCTTATTTACATTCAAGTTAATTAGTAGTTTAATTATTAGCTTATTCCCTTTCTAGTTAATTAGTAGTTTAATATTAAGTTTTAAACAAACCAAAACTTTTATTGATCAGTGATCACCCCAAAACTTAAATTAAAACCACATACTCCTCGTGGATACGATACCCGCTTGCCCTATCTAGTATAAGGTAATTAGGTTTATTTTTTATCGGTACAACGACATCGGTCAAATTTTATTTTTGAAATTTTAGTTAAAAATCACTTTGACAAACTCACACAACACAAAACCTAACTCATTTTCGTAGGAATCACGGTTGCATTTAGCGTATGCAACAAGCCTTTTAAACCACCCGGTAGCCCGAGTGGACGAGTTTAGTTTCGTGAGGGTTTGTAGTGAACACACCCACAAAGTTTTTAACACACACAAAAATAAGAAAATAAAAAGAAACATAAATTAGAAAGAACATACACACACACACACTACAACCCACGGGTTGCCTCTCGCGAAGTGCTAAGTTTTTGTCATCAGCCCGACAATACCTAATATTAGTTTCACAGTGGTATGATGGAACATTTACCAAACGAGTTACCTAGACGCAATGAAACTTTACGGGTCCATGCCGTATCCCTCTTTTTGAACACTTTATGAATATTAGTTTCCCTTTATGCAGAAGAAGTGTTTATGCTTTGAAACCCATACTCGTCTTTTCCTTTTTCTTTGATTTGATGCACTACGAACTTGTTTCACACAGGCCTTCTTGCTTGCATCCTTAATCAACTTACCACAATTTGGCCCTCCATGAAACTTCTTCTCTTCTTTGCGCAGGGGTTATCTCAATTTACAAACTCCTACTCGTGCTTTCCTATGAACTTGCTCAAGAATAATATGAAGGAGTGCCCTGTTATAGTTCTTATTACACCGCTCATCAACATAATGATTTTCTATTAGTAACAACCTTTCTTGTGTTTTCCCCTTTGTATAAGTTGAGTCACCCATGCCAAATTTCTTGATTAATACTTGAGGCACATGTGGTGGGTTTGGGTCGATACGGGGGCCCTCGACTTCTTCCTCATTGCGATATTGTTGTTCTTTCAATGAATTTGAACACTCATCTTCATATAGCGAATGAGCGAACAAGTCCTCATCTTCTTTTGATTTTGTATTATCAATCAATGAAAGTGTTGGTTCATTTAAAGTTGGGAGATAAGGTGTGGTATTAGTCTCCACAACTCCCTCCCCAACTTTAGGAGGAACCAATTCTTCACGATGATCTTTTACTGGCTAAATGAGGTCATCAAATGAATTCTTATTAATATTAATATTATATCCATCTTCTTCATCTTCATCTTCATCATCAAAATAAAACATGGTGACGCCTTGAGATTCATATGTTTCTTACCTATTAAATTGATCTGCCAACGGATCCACATGTGTCTCAAGAGCTGCAATACTAGCGTATCTTTGATTTGCCTCTCTGTTGGATTCTATCATTGAAATGAGCTTATCCAATTTTTGGTCAAGTTACGAGAGATGGTTATCACCTTGACCTTGGCCTTGATGGTCATATTGTTGAGTCGGTCTCTGTGGTTGATCGAATAAACTAGAGCTCTCATATGAAGGATGATAATATTGACCACCATATTCCCCTTGATACCTCGTGTAATCTTGCATCTCAATATTGTAATTAGCATGATATGTGTTATGCTCATAATCATCATTTTGAGATTGATAGTCATATGTCATAAGTACTCGCTCCTTCCTACTTGCTTTCTCTTCCGGACAATTTTCATAAGAATGAAATGGATTCCCACAAGTCCAGCATGAATTCATAGATGCTCTAGGTTAAACAAATGATGAAATTGACCATGCAAGATTACCTAGAAATCTCGGGATCGTAAACTAACGGTGATGTACTTCCCGATCTAAGCGTGCGCATACACTAACCTGCAAACTTACAACCAACAAAACAAACAAGCAAACAAAACAATAGAAAAAGAAATTCTTTTTGTATTTTTGATTTTAAAACTAGTAACAAAAACTTAAACCAAAAGCGCACTCACTCCCCGGCAGCGGCGCCAAAATTTGACCGATGTCGTTGTACCGATAAAAAATAAACATAATTACCTTATACTAGATAGGGCAAGCGGGTATCGTATCCACGAGGAGTATGTGGTTTTAATTTAAGTTTTGGGGTGATCACTGATCAATAAAAGTTTTGGTTTGTTTAAAACTTAAAAATAAAACTATTAATTAACTAGAAAGGGAATAAGCTAATCATTAAACTACTAATTAACTTGAATGTAAATAAGCAATAAAAAGTGTGGAAAACTAGAAGGGGGGGGGGGTTGAATAGTTTTACGTCTTTTTAATTTATGAAAAACTTTTGTTTACTTTTTAAAACTTCGATTCCATCTTATGTGAATTCAACTCTTGATCAATATGAACATATATAAACAAATATAGATAAGTAATGCAAGTAAGGTAAATATAATGAAATAAGAGATAGATGGAAAGATCAAACCACAACACGGAGATTTATATAGTGGTTCGGCTACAAGGACACCTTCCTTGCCCTACTCCACTCCTCGAGTCACCTACTCGAGAGTTTTCTTCACTATGTCAACAAACTCCCTTATGGCGGAGAAACCTTACACAACTTTAGCTTACACCGGCTTAACGACACAAAGCTAGATGTCGAGTCCTAATCGTAGCTAGAACCAATCTCACAACTTATACACAACTTCTACACGACTTAATCACGACTTCTTCACGACAGCTTCACAACGGCTTCACGACTTCTTCACGACTTCTTCACGACTTCTTCTTCACGACTACTTCACGACTACTTCTTCACAACTACTTCACAACTACTTATTCACAACAACTTCACAACTAATTTACAACACCACTACGTAATTACTCTTAGATCTACTTATCACAACTATACAACACTTTACACAACAACACAATTGAATGAGGTAAGTAATAACACTTCTTCACTAGTTGAAGTAGAGTTCTTCTTTTGCACTTTTGGTGGTGGAAGCTTGGATCACTTAGAAACCAATGCTTAAGAAAATATGATCAAAGGATTTACAATGTTTAGAAAGGATTTAGAACAGAAAGTTTTAGTGTGCAAAAGGTAAGTAAAAATCTAGGAGAAGGCTGGTATTTATAGGAGAAAAACTGGACAGCTGGAGGCCTACTGGAGCGGGGGCGGTCCCCTTAAATAAGGGGCGGTCCCCTTAATTATTAAGGGGGCCGCCTAGCAAAATTGAGGGGGCCGCCCCTACTGAACGTTGGCCAATTTTGTCCTTTTGTGGGGAAGGTTTTTCTGGAACATTTTAACTGATTTTGGTTAAAAATTTGAATTCATATTTTTATAAAAGATTAAACATTTTTATTTAATACCAAAAATGTTTTTCAAAAATATATAAAATGTTTTTGATGTTTTATAAAAAATCTAGTTATTAAGAAAATGTTCCTTTGATCATATAATGCATTAAGCATTAGTTCATTCATACCTTAAGTGATTTGAGTTGTAGAAATAGATATTTACAACTAAATACTTGTTTACGTCATAATTTTCCGATTAATGATTTTACATTTTGTGATTATCAAAACGTAGAGATATCGAAAAATATTAATAACGTGTTTAGGCATTATTTATATCAACAATCTCCCCCTTTTTGATGATTACAAAATCTAAACTCATTAAGTCTAAAAATTAGTTTTTAGATAAGTATTTAGTGAGTTTACATCTATTTCTCCCCCTTTTTGTAGAATCAAAAAGGTTAAGCCGACAAGTTTTAGAATCTAAATTGTCAGGACGAGAACTCCCCCTTGATGTGTACTCCCCCTCGTTTGGGGGCACCAAGGAAACGAGCTATGGAACGCTTGCAAAAAAAATGTTAGAAGTACAAGTATATGTAACAACAATAAGCAAGCATATAGAATAAGATCATTCATTTAATAAAAGTGTTGTGTATAAATACACAACCAAGAAGATTACAACATGAAGCATGCAAGCATACAAACAAAAACAACTAATGAAACTACATAATCGTCCTAGAGGTACATGGTCTTCCATGGAGCTTGCTTACAAGAAGGTTTTGAAAAATTATTTTTAAGCATTGCATATGCTTAATTGGGTGAAAATGGAGGTGGTGCTGGTGTAGTGGGTGAAGGAGGTGGTGGTGGTGGGTTGGCAATCATGTTTTCAAGAGATGAAAACATGTAGTGTATCTCATCTCTAAGACCAAAGATTAAGGTCCGGTTATTGATGCAACAAAGACAATTATCACCATGGGCTTCAAGCATTGCCCAAGGTATAGGAAAGAATGGTTGTGGGGTTGGTGATGGTGAAAAGTGAGCATCAAGGGGTGTGATGGGTGATAAGGAAATGGCAAGTTGGGTGTATGAAGGTTCTTGAGTGGATGGTGGTGATGATGCTCTTGGTGATGATGTTAGGTGAGTGTGGATGTAGTCATTGATGGATGAAGTGGATGGAATGGAGGAAGATGAAGCTCCATGGGTAGAGGTGTTTTTGATGGTGCATTAGGTGCACTTGGGGATGAATTTTGAGGTGGTGGTGATGGAGTTTTGATGTCATCTTGGGTTAGGTGTATGAAAGGTTGTTTTGGTGGTATGATAACAAGTCTTTGCTTCCTTGGAGTCTTAGAGATGGAGGGTTTTGGTGATAACATGGTGGTTTTGGATGATGAAGGATGATGGAATGAGAGGTGATTGTATGGAGGGAATTTATAGTATGAAAATGTGGTTTGTTTAGGTTGATTTTTGAGGTTTTGTAGGAAGATTCCAATACCAGTTCGTCCATAAGGAGAAATGGTAGTTGGGGCTAGGTAAAAGTGGTCACAAGATGAAAAAAAAAAACAGTAAATTTTACTGTCCAGATGGCCGGTCCCCTTAATTGTTGGGCGGCCCCCTTAAAATTAAGGGGACCGCCTAGGAAATTAAGGGGGCCGCCCATCTGGTGTTTTCCCAGGCGACCAAATTTGAAAAATTTCCAGAAAAAGGTCATTTTTAGGGTGTATTTGCAGCAAGTTTCATTTGGATCATGTACATCAAGAATGATTAAATATTATCAATAGCATATTAAAATAATATACATATTTAAGAATAATAAAAAAAAATCATATTAGAAGCATAGGCATATTATATCAAATAAACTAGTAGCTTAGTTCTAATAAGTTTATCATCTAACATAATAAAAGTCATAGCAAACAAATGTTAAGATAATAATACTACATATAAATGTCTAATCATAAAATCGATAATAATCAACTAAACACTCATCAAACATGTCTATTTCTTCTTCTTTCCAAACATCCTTCCAAGTGTCTTTCCAATAGACTTGAAACCGCCTCGTACTTCTTGGTGCATCTGCTGTGTGGTGTTGAGTAGTTCGGTTTGTCTTTCAAACAGTAGTTCGTCTGTTCGTTCGGAAGGAGAAGGAACTTGATACTCGGTGTAATCAAGATCCGAAAGATTTTGAACGAAGGTCCTAGGTGATGGGGTACTAGCACGTGTTGTGCCCTCCTCCTCATCATCATCATCATCATCGTCTCCTTGATGTGACGTGGAACCACGAGGTGGAAGTGAGACATATTTACGAGATTTTCCCTTGTCGCTTCGGGGGCGACGTTCACGGACACGAACAAGAGGATTAAGGACCGGTTGAACAGACTCATAAATTGGACTCTGAAGATGTGGATAATGCATCATGACATGATTGTAGAGGCGAGTGAGAAACATGCCATACGGAAGATTTGCATTATGAGTGTTTTTGGCGGACATGATTCGGAAGACAAAGAGATATGCCAAATTGTACGGCTGTTCAGCGACAATACAATACAACATGTGAGCTATGCTCGCCGTGACATGATCACGGTGACCACCGGTACCGAACGCATTCTCACGAATGAGTTCTTCCCAACGCTTCATGTCGGGGCGTAACTCCTTGAGGAGGATTTGGTTAGCATGGATGTCAACATCTTTTGACTTGATCCTTCGGCTAGTCGTACCACGATCTAGCCCAAGATATTGACGAATTTCTTTAGAGGATGGAATCTCAGAGTAGTAAGGACCCTGTTGAGGTCGATATTGTTCAAGAGATGAGAGATCCCACTCATTAGAGAAGACGGCTTGACCGGAGTAGGGGATTCCTAGAATTTGACCGAATTGAGCGAGAGTAAGAGTAATGAATTCGTGTTGAATCATGAAGGATATGAGGATACAGCCATTGGGATCGGTTTGCACCGTCACTTGGCTATAGAAATCAAGAACAAAGCGGGGAATGATAAGCTCATTGATTTTGTAGAGACAATCAAGACTAACGTTGGAGAACATTCGTTCGATATAGTCGGATTCATAGAACGATGGATAGACAACTCTCCCTTCATGAATGTTTCTATCTTCAATGGGACGATAGAAACAAGCAATAGCGGGAGAAATGCCTGGAGTGGCAGAGACTTTTGGAATGTATTCTTTTGTTTTTGAGACATCACCGACTGTAGTTTTGGGCATTTTCACCTATACAAGTAAGCAACAAACAAAGAAAAATAAGAAAATGACATGCATATATGCTACTTATGTGGAACGTAAACATACTTCGACTCTAAAACTTAAAACCTAAGAAGTAGTTTACAATGTTCCTTAGTTTTAATTTTTAACTCGCTTAAAATGTATTTTATGATGTTAAAGAATAGTTATAGGGACATTATGATAAGAAATCAAAAATATCCGAACGTTCTTTTATACGTCATAAGCTACTCTGAAATGTGGCTAGACAAACATTGGATTGTATATCTAGCTATTTCTTACGAGTGTTTATGTTAAGTAACTTAGATTTTGACTCAAAAATTTCTTTCAAAATGTTGTGCCAAATGCTCCTTTAAATATGAAAATAACTAGTGAAATTTCAATATACATATGAATTATGTATCTTGATGACTTAAAACAACTAATTGCGTGTTTATAAACTTGACAAGCAGTTGTGAACTTAATTATGATCAAATTTTGATGATTCTAGCTCCTAATCCAAACATTCTCTTATATTTAACAAAAACATTTTTTATGATTCGAAAAATATATTTTTAAGATTAGTGGGTTGTAATAAACCAATGTGATTAGTTTTAACAAGTGTTTATGGCATAATTCAACAATGTGATTAGTTTTGAAAAGAAGTGATTAGTTTATCAATGCTTTGACATAATGGTGTTTAATTACTTAGTTTCTAGGTTGATTAAGCATGCTAATCCTATGGGGAGCATTTGGTTATAAGATTTCTAGACTTAATTTTAACAAAATTTGGATTAAAAGAAAATTAAGTAAAAGACCTAATTATGATTAGACTCAAAATTGAATGGAATTAGATGAAATGTGAATTAGAAAACTTACAAAATGTGTTGCTAATCTAAATATAGGTGTTTGCCCCTTGTGAAATTAGTCGGGAATGATGATTTGGTGAATGGTTTTGGGTTTTGGTTCGTTCACAGCAGCAGCAAGTATGGGTGTTGTTTGAAAAGTGGGGTGTTTGGCAAATGAAATAGGAAGAAAAACATTTTTGGGAGCTACAGTAGGCCGGTCCCCTTAATTATTAAGGGGACCGCCCCCGTTTACTAGCCGGTCCCCTTAAACATTAAGGGGGCCGCCTACCAAACTTGGAATTAGTTCGGGTTTAGTTTCTGATAGCAAAATAATTTTATGTATATATATATATATATATATATAGATTTATTATATATCAAAAATACGTTGGGTTTTAATAGCACGAGGAAGGAATACTTGACATTTTATTAACATTTCGTTAAGAAAATATTTCTTGAGAATTTTGGATAAAATGATCAAGATGTCAAGTCGACAAATGTGTTAGGGGGTGAGAGTAAAAGTGCATATTTATATATATATATATATATTTTGTGTGAAAACGTGGGATGTTGAATGGAGTTAAGAAATGATGAGGTAATGACGGAGATAGGTGCTGGCGGCGACGGGAGTTTGTTTCATCCATAGTTTTCTTGACTCGACAGTCAAAGTGCTACTTCTACGTTAATCCACTTAACTCACTTCTCTTCATCACCATGAGTTATGTGATAGTGGACACGGAAGATTTTCGTGTTGAACGTTAAAGTTCAAAAGAGGCAAAGGGGGAAGAAAAGGTTCGAGGACGAACAATTTCTTTTAGTTCTAGATAGTCAACAAATGACGTATCTAGGTTATGTGCGGATATATTTATATATGTATATAGTATAATAATAATATGGATATATATATATATATATATATATATAATATATATATATATATATATATATATTTATGTTATGTATATGTATAAGGGATTATCTACTAACTACCATACAAGTACTAACTAAACTAGGCATTAAAAACTTATGGGGTCATGCAATTTGCTAGTTCATAAATCTACGCACATAATGATGAGCATGAAAGAGGGGCGTACCTTTTAGTCTTCAACGTGTGGTCTTCAAGCGCTTCAAAGCGTTTATGTTTGACTTGTAGAAGTCAATCAAGGACGAGATACCAATAATCCAATGAGATAGCAATTTAGCCACTTGGTCCCCATTGTCTCATTGATCCAAAGTTGTTTGAACCAAAAATGGGTTGTAGTTGACTAGGATGCATGTATGGTGGAAGTATTCCCAAGGATTGAAGCTTGGTGGATTCGGGTAATTCCACATTGGGTAACGATTATTATGACGGTTTGGTCTATTTTGGTTTCTTTTAGGTTGAGGTGTTTTAGGCCGAGGGTGAGGACTAGGTGGTCTTCTAGGAGGAGGTGCTTTTGACCTAAGCTTTGGTTTAGAGTTTTCTACTTCGGTTTTTAAAGATGGTTTGTAGAAAGCTTTTATTTCCTCATTATTGGCTATGGGTATTTTTCTATCTTTTATAAGTATATATTTAGGCTTTGACTATAATATTTTTTGATTACTAGTTTCACTTTCAAACTTTACATTTTTAGTTTCACTAGTTGTAGCCTTAGTTGAGTTAAATCCTAATCCGGTTTTATCTCCTGACATTCTTTGAATGCTTATTATATCCCTAAGAGAATTACTACTATTTTCAAATTTGTTAAGTCTACAAATTTCTTCCTTAAGTATTTCGTTTTCATCTTTAGTTTCTTGACATGTTTTACATTCAAAGACTTCTTTGCCTTTTTCTAAGTTATGTAGTTTAATTTTTAATTCTAGTATTTCTTTTTCTAATTGGTTATTTATGTGTTTTAGTGATTTATCTTTAGTCATTACTTTTTGACCTAATATACATAACCTATTATATTCGTTATCTAGGTCTTTTTCATCTAATGATAAATTTTCATCACTAAAGTATTCGGTTTCAGAACGTACCTCACTTGATGTCTTAGCCATAAGGCACTTCTCCTCTTTTGTGGTTTCTTTCTCGTCTTCTTCACTGTCACTCCATGCTCCTCCAATGAACGCCTTTTGGTTTTGCTCCTTTGACATCATAGGACATCTTCCAATGAGATGATTTGGATCACCGCATTTGAAGCACTTCCTCTCGCTCTTGCTACCTTTGTCGTCTTTGTTTCTTTGGAGTGTTTTCCTTTCGTCATGTGGTTGTCTTACGAATCTTCCTCGTCTTTTGAAGAACTTCTTAAAGTCTCTTACGGCCATGGCATATTCTTCATCATCACTTTCGGAGGTTGAGCTATCCTCGTCACTTGATGCTTTCCTAGCTTTCAACGCGATTGACTTGCTTTGCTCTTTCTTTCCTTTGACCATCTCGAAGTCTTTCTTGATTATTGCTTCGTAGACTTTCAAGTTGCCAATCAACTCGTCAAGTTGAAGAGTTGACAAGTTCTTCGATTCTTCAATCGCCGTAACTTTAGCTCGCCATTTTGGATGAAGAGCCCTAAGAAATTTCCTGACAAAATTCTTACTAGAAAAACTCTCATCAAGTGCCTTTAAACTTGTGATGATTGTGTTAAACCTAGCAAATGCATTATCAATTGATTCCTCTTCCGGAATCGTGAATTGTTCATATTGTTGAACAAGAAGATCTATTTTATTATCTTTGACTTGACTATTACCTTGGTGAGTTATTAGTAAAGAATTCCAAATTTCTTTTGCGGTTTCGCACATAAAGATTCTTTCGTATTCTTTACGTGGTAACGCATTATAAATAACCATTTTAGCCTCATTATTTTTAGAAAGTTTTCTTTTTAAATCATCACTTTGTTTTTCAAAAGGTACAATTTCATCCTTTTTAGTTTCAAGATTATGTTGAATAGGTAAAAATTAACCATTAGTAATAACATGCCAAAGATCTAGATCTTTTGATTTCACATAAGTTTTGAATCGATTTTTCCAATATAAAAATCCATCACTTTCAAATAGTGGTGGTCTTTGCATAGATTGCCCTTCTAAATATTTTTCAGATTCCATAGATCGTTTCAAGTTTTAAAATACAGTTTATTCTAAAAATCTTGTTTGACGTGGCTCTTGATACCAATTGTGAAAAACTAGAGGGGGGGTTGAATAGTTTTACGTCTTTTTATTTATGAAAAACTTTTGTTTACTTTTTAAAACTTCGATTCTATCTTATGTGAATTCAACTCTTGATCAATATGAACATATATAAACAAATATAGATAAGTAATGCAAGTAAGGTAAATATAATGAAATAAGAGAGAGATGGAAAGATCAAACCACAACACGGAGATTTATAGTGGTTCGGCTACAAGGACACCTTCCTTGCCCTACTCCACTCCTCGAGTCACCTACTCGAGAGTTTTCTTCACTATGTCAACAAACTCCCTCGGAGAAACCTTACACAACTTTAGCTTACACCGGCTTAACGACACAAAGCTAGATGTCGAGTCCTAATCGTAGCTAGAACCAATCTCACAACTTATACACAACTTCTACATGACTTAATCACGACTTCTTCACGACAGCTTCACAACGGCTTCACGACTTCTTCACGACTTCTTCTTCACGACTACTTCACGACTACTTCTTCACAACTACTTCACAACTACTTATTCACAACAACTTCACAACTAATTTACAACACCACTACGTAATTACTCTTAGATCTACTTATCACAACTATACAACACTTTACACAACAACACAATTGAATGAGGTAAGTAATAACACTTCTTCACTAGTTGAAGTAGAGTTCTTCTTTTGCACTTTTGGTGGTGGAAGCTTGGATCACTTAGAAACCAATGCTTAAGAAAATATGATCAAAGGATTTACAATGTTTAGAAAGGATTTAGAACAGAAAGTTTTAGTGTGCAAAAGGTAAGTAAAAATCTAGGAGAAGGCTGGTATTTATAGGAGAAAAACTGGACAGCTGGAGGCCTACTGGAGTGGGGGCGGTCCCCTTAAATAAGGGGCGGTCCCCTTAATTATTAAGGGGGCCGCCTAGCAAAATTAAGGGGGCCGCCCCTACTGAACGTTGGCCAATTTTGTCCTTTTGTGGGGAAGGTTTTTCTGGAACATTTTAACTGATTTTGGTTAAAAATTTGAATTCATATTTTTATAAAAGATTAAACATTTTTATTTAATACCAAAAATGTTTTTCAAAAATATATAAAATGTTTTTGATGTTTTATAAAAAATCTAGTTATTAAGAAAATGTTCCTTTGATCATATAATGCATTAAGCATTAGTTCATTCATACCTTAAGTGATTTGAGTTGTAGAAATAGATATTTACAACTAAATACTTGTTTACGTCATAATTTTCCGATTAATGATTTTACATTTTGTGATTATCAAAACGTAGAGATATCGAAAAATATTAATAACGTGTTTAGGCATTATTTATATCAATAAAAAGTAAATAAACAAATAAAAATTAAATAAGCAAATAAAAATAAGATTCGTAAACAGTTGAATAAAAGCAATCCCTCCTGGCTCCAGATATAATGATACGACTAAGTTACGGATTATTACTAATGTTTGTCTTCCAACCACATAGACATAGTTGTATTAATTGAAAAGGACAAGTTTGGGCACAAGTTATGCTTACCACACGAATCATCTTAATTCCTAAACTAGTGGACTCGGCACAACTCGTTGACTAGCAATAACATGTCTTACAATAATCCTATCAATTAATTTAATAATTACTCAAATGAACAATTATGGGTACAAATTATGTTTACCATACGACCGTCTTAACCCATATACTAATTAGGCTTGGTACAATCGTTGACTCGCAATAATATGTCTTGCAATAATTCAATCAAATAATTATACTAAAACTGAGTAAAACGTTAAAATCAAATAAATGATAGGCATTGATTCGAATCAATTATAGTCCAAGGAAAACACACAAAGAAATATGTGTTAACCCGAGTCGTTTGTCCCGACGAAGATCGAATGGAATTTGTGTTCCCGGAACGTGATTCGTGTAGTGAATGAGAAAAAGAGTGGTGATTTGTGATTTTACACTACGAACAATAAAGATAAACAACTAATTAAGCTAATGGAACAACTAAGCTAAGCATACGAACATAAAAACGAAAATTTGAATTTAAAAACGTTACGAGACGAATTTTAAAATGCGAATTAAAAGTGAAATACTAAAATTTAAGCCCTAAAAATGCAAAATAATTTTCCTAGATTAAAAATGATAAAAGAAAATTTTTGGAAAAAGAAAAATATTTTTTTTGACTTTTTAATAATTTTTTATGAATTAAAAACTAATTTAAACTAATTAAATGCTTTAAAAATAGTAAAACTAATTGGAAAAATCTAAAATTTTTTGAGTAATTTTAATTTTTAATAAGAAATTTAAGAAAAATTAATTCAGAAACTGATTATGTCTAAATAAGCCAAATGGTGAAATAAGCAAAGATGAAATAAGCTAAAAATATGCACAAATAAGCCAAAAATTATAAGAAGCTAAAAACAGATTACTCTAACTACTGGAAGCTAAAAATGACTGAAAATGATAACACAAACATAAGCAATAAGCTAGAATTCAGCTGATCAGTTCAAAGCCAAGTCAGAAACCAAAACAGCCTAGGTGCCTACTTTGCAGCCCTGAATAAGCATTCCAATAAGCTAATTTTGCAGATCCCAGATGATAAGCTCAAAGCCTATATGAAACTCTAACCTAAAACCTAATATGCCCAATTATTAAGCTGTTTTGCTTATCCAAAAAGCACTTAGATCAGGTGGTCTTGAGGCCAAATTTTTATGCAGCAGACAGGAAAGGTGAGCAGGCAAAATGTAGACCCCGAACAAGCTCTTAAACAAGCTAATTTTTGAGATACCAGATATTAAACATGAAGCCAACTATATGAACTACCTACAACCCGAAAATTGAAGCACTAATCCTAACTGGATAAGCCAAAACTAGCTCTAAATTAGCAGCAAAAAGTGGGTCTGCTCAACAGGTTCTGTAACAGCAGACTTTGTGATTTTACCTCTAAACTCTAACAAATCCAACTAAAATTGTACTAAACTAATGTTGAAACACTTAACTAACTAACTTAAACCAATTTTAACCAAAAGAAGTGATCAAATGAGCTCAGCTTAAGCTGAGCTTATTTAAGCCAGTTTTCGCCTCAAGAATGCTCCTACAAGCTAATAACCTTAAAATGAGCTAATAACCTCTAACTTTCAACTGATCTAAACTTATTTCACCTATCATAGCTTAAACAATTCCTACAATCTAGCTAAAAAAAAAACAGTACCACCACAGAAACTCATTAAGCCAAACACCTTTTTTTGAAAGCTGTTTTTGCACATTCTCAAATAAAATGACCTTTTTAAACTGAAAACCAGAATCTTAAATAACATAATACTAATTCTAATCTTAAAAACAATATTCACAAGCAAAAAAAACTGAAAAACTTGAATAAGCTGATGTTGACTCTTTTTTTTCTTTTTTCTTGACTTTAAGCAATAATAAAGAGAAATGAGAAGCAGATGCTCATAAACCAACAACTGATATCAAACATTACCTAAGATGCAGAAACATTAAAAAAAAAATTAAGCACTAATATGAAATAAGCTGTTGAACAATAAGTTAGACCAAATTTGACTTTTCATTAAAAATTAAACTGAGTACAACTTGACTGAAAATGTAAAATACAACTTGAAATTAAAACTTACACTACGAAAACATTAAATGACAGAAAAATAAAAAGTGGTAACAATTTTTTAAGACTTAAAAATTGGACGATTACACTATGATGAGAGGGGCTCTATTTATAGCAATCTTCTGAACCTTCTGGGGCTTCCACGCTGGCAATCCGTGCCTTCCTGAGCTTATCTTCACCCTTGGATCCTTTGCTTGCTTCACACGCTTGATCTTGGCCGTAGGATTAGATTGAGTGATGTGGCCTTTCCAATGAGCGTCCCCCACGTGTCCCCCTTGGTGTCAGGTGCTTCTAGAAACTCCCAATCATTGGGTAATTATTGGGACGAGGTAATTTTGGCGGGGTCAGTAAATTAGGGTTCTTGGGTATTTGGGGATAAAAATGGGCGCGTGTTTAGAGTGTGAGAGGGAGAGTGGATTTTTTTATTTTATTTGACTGTGAGTTTATTCCTTTGACCGGTTTTGTGGTGTTGGATTCGGGTGTGATCCGGGTTTTTGGGCTGGGTTTAGTTATTGGGTGGGCTGGGTTGGTTTAATATTGAAGTGGTTGGTATATGGGATAAAGAACCGGGTATAGAATTTTAGGATATAAGGTTTTAATGAAAGGGACTAATAATGTAAATTCTGATTTTTGGAGGGACCTATGCTGCCATTATTCAAAAGTAGATCCAAGGGCTGAATATGAACATCTCTGATAATATGAGGACCACGGTTGACTTTTTGACCATAATCTCTTTCCCGGTTCCGGTTCTGAGCCGTTTCCGCATCCCGTGCTCGTTTTTCCTGATTTTCTTGTCTTTTTGCCGGTTTTTTGTGATATCCATCCCTGCATAAACAAAACACAAAAACACTATATCTTTTGGCATTATGGACGGGTTTTTGGTCTTTTTGGTCCGGTTTTTGGTAAATAAAAGGTATGTGAATAAGCACATACCAAATTCCCCCAGACTAAGCTATTGCATTGTCCTCATGCAATGTTATAAAAACATGTTTTTGAAACCGAAAATTTCCAATCTCTTTTTACTAACTTTGAGAAGTAGCAAAATTTTCAAAAGAGATCAAGAAATCTTAAGTTCTAAAAACTTCCCGATTTTCCATTTTATTCTATTTTTGTATTTTTCTCATTTTCATTTGATGGCTTTGTCGACAATCATTATCTCACGATAACTTTTAGGGTCTTCGAGCAGGAAACACGACTCATAAAGAAGTGACCATACGGATAAAATTCGTCGTCCCTGATTTTTTACGAGTCCCCAAACTAAGCTTAAAAACGAAATCATTGTTATTTACAAGTTAGATTGCCAACACTACTCAGAAAACTAATTGTGGACTCCTTGTTCCCAAATTCCTATTTTCCTCTTTTTATTTTATTTTTGATGAGAAATGAATTTCTTCCAATTCTCGTTTCGATAATTTTTAAGCCGATAAAGATACCTAGTTTAGACGCTAAGTAGTTTCTAAACCTTCCCTCGAAAACCGTTGCATACAAAAATGAGGTCCACATCAAGGTCTCTGATTTAACACGATTTTGAGGATATCCCTTTTATTTGCGACCGAAACAACTCATCTATGAGTCCAGAGACGGAAGCCTTTATTAGGACACCCCCGGAGTCGAAGTTTGACATTTTTAGACATTATTAAGCACATTAACGTATTTAATCCTTGGCCCTTTATAACAATCACAACATCGGCTGCGAACCGGCAAGATGTGATAGTCTATTATGACCTTGGAATTTTTCCTCTGCCTTTATTAGAAGTCTACAACATCGGCTGCGAACCGGCAAGATGTAGAAAACTTTTTATGGCTTTGGATTTTTATTATTCATTATCATATTCATTAATTATTTGCCAAACCCCAAGTCCTACGGCTTTTATAACAATCCCAACATCGGTTGTGAGCCGGCAAGATGGAATAGTCTATTACACCGTAACACTGGCAGTACCTTGATGTGTACCCAACTTTCATAAGCAAGAATTCTCTAAGGAAGAAATAGAAACTAATTATCGCCAAAACCAAAATACCTTTAATTATTCCTAGATTTCTATTTTTGAGTGAAACAAGCTTATGGGAACAAAAAGCCACAAGTAACTTTGATGAGCTTTAAAGAGATCCAACTACTCCACGTTTAGCAATCTAACTTATAAACAACTCTATCATTTCTCGTTCTTCGCAAATTTAAAATCTTAAATAATAAGATCCGCGAATGCTTACCCAAATAATCAAGCCATGCATATATAAAGTCAATTACGGAAACTTGCAAATTCTTAAAAAGAATTCGCGTTTTATAGCTTCTTGTGTAAAAGACTAGCACAAGCTTATAGATTATAAATGGTTAAGGGAACAAGCTAGGGCTCAACACGCCCGGTCAAGTCAGAATTTTATTCCTACTCTCACCAGCGGAAAATCAACAAAAATGTCAAAATTTATTATATTTTTGCAAAAATTTTTAAATTTTCTCATTTTTTTGGATTTTTTCAATTTTTGGAGGAAAAACGGGGTTGCATGAGAAAACGGCAAAAATGCAAGGCAAAAATCAAATCGCAAGATTACCCCCCCAGACTAAAACGAGACATTGTCCTCAATGTCTTAAAGGTAAGGGTTCTCCTACATAAATCTAAGGCCGTTTATTAATTATGCCAAAAGATAGATGTAAACGATAAGATTTTAGGATATCGGATGAGCAACGAATGATGAAACTCGTGTAGCGTGAAGGAAACTACGAGCACGAGAGTCTTCATCATCGGGCATTCCTGGACATATCACAGAAAACACGAAACACAAGATATGGAAGAGGAAGCCCTCCTCACTCACTTATTAGAAAATAGAAAAGAAGATAGAAGGATAAGCATGGGGTGCCTCCCACGAAGCGCTTGTTTTTGGTAACCGAGTCACATGAGCTTGACTCGACCCCGAATTTACTTGTCCATGAGGGAGCAAGAGGAACGGACACCCGGCACTAAGAACGGAGATGCCGGGGTCGAAGACGGTATCCTCACTCCCGGAGGAGTGGAAAGATGGAGAAATGAGGGGATAAGAAAAGAAAGGGTGAAACACTCGGATGGTGAAAGCATAAACATCATTGGAATCACGGGGGTGGGTTGGGTGGGTAAAATATCAAGCACGGGATCATCAATATCATAAGTCTCGTCCACCACTCCATCAATTACTTCATTCACACCGGATCCAAGATCTACATCCGGTGGTTTCGCGGGTGGACGAGAAGACGGTAAATTGAAGAGAGATGAATCAGTAGTAGAAAGTAAATCATCATTAGGTATTTCTTCAATAAAACCATTCTCGTCATTCTCAATACCCAGTGGTATCGAGTCATCCGAAACAAGAAGAGGTTCACGTGACGGATTATCGAAAATAACATTTAAAATAGTTTCCATATCGATCTTAAAATCAATATGCTCATAATCCGGAAGAGAGAAAGCATGAAAAGTGGGATTGCCACTATCCGTCTCTTCAAAACGAAAAATCTCAAGCTCGGGAACAAAGTCACTATCCATAACGGGGATAGGAAATGAAGAAGTCGGGGGATCATGTAATGCCTCGATCTTAGAAATGAGAAGATTAACAAGGAATAATTTTTCACGAAGAGCTTCATCTTGGATTTCATTATCATTATCTTCTTCATCCTCTTCTTCTAAGCTGGCGAGCTCAGAAGGTACCTCATCAACATAATCGATGTCTCCACAAGATAACGAATCGTCATTGTCGGAATCGGAGTACATCTCATCATCGTTCTTCTCAACATGAATATCATCACACGGCTCATCATTCGTATCAACGAGATTATCAAAACGATCATTTTCAACAAAATCACAATCACCGTTAGAATTTTCCCCGGACTCACTTTGGATTGGGACGAGGTTCTCAACACTAGACTTTTCGAATTCGTTCGATTCCGTTGCCGGAATAGTGTTTAGATGCTCGTCCCCCATTTTTAGAGAGTCCTCGGGTTCTACGGGAGGAAAAGAAAGTTCATTAAAAACATAATTCTCAAAATTCGGCTCAACACAATTATTATTCAAAGAATCAACAAAATCAACATGACTTTCAAGTCGCGAAGAACATCTCGAAGAATCCGGAGGTTGGACAAGTGGTGTGCTCTGAGAGCTAGGAATTTCCACCACTTCCGTTATGGACTCCGGTTCTTGTTCTTGATTAGGCAAATTTCTCCTTTTAAGCTCAGCACGTAAACTTGACACACTCTTAACCGTAAATCGTGAAAGGCTCGGATTAAATTTTGACGGTTTAGGAGGAACCATTGATTCTTGGACAACCGTAGGTTGGACATATTTAGCACTTCCTTTGTTAGTGGAAAGTACCGGGTCCTTTGTCACCTCGGTTTCTCGTTCCATTTCCTTCACCGGAGAGGGAGTAGGAATCGATGGTCCATCATAATCAACACGACATTTCGAAATTTTTGACAAGGCGTAAAGTTGTTCAATTTTGATTTTAAAAGCCCTAAGTTTAAAGAAATCGTCGTCGATAGATGCCATAGCACAATTTTCAATATTTAAAGGTTCACAAGACGGAGTGGGATTGCCACTCGAAGAATTGATTATGTTTTCTTCTTTCAAAGATTCGTCTTCACCGCTTTCTTCATAGTTTTGTGACGGATTCGGCGCATAATAAACATTCTCAAACGTTTCCTCACAATATTCAAAAGTTGATGAATCATTATTGAAACACGGTTCTTGTTCATAAAAATTTTGAGGGGGAAGATCAAAATCGTTTTGAGGATAATTATCAAAGCTCGTATCATAAGCGTAAGACGTTTCATTACTCGGGGCATAGCACATACAATTGGTGTATCCACATTGATTACAAAAACACTGTCCACAAGGTACTCCTTCTTCGGAGGGATTTCCACAATTAAAACAAGTGAATGGAGGCGGCGGTGGAGGGTAATCGGGAACGTTTGAAAGATTGTTGAACGACCTTTGTGTTGGAGAATGCTCATGTCATAATAACTAATTATATGGCTAGATATATGTGAGCCTATGGGGTCACACACTTATACACAGAGACACCATTTTATAGATTGTATTTATCGTATTTACAATATATAAACGACTACGTAACTCGGGATCAATAATGGGCTACTAATAACTAAGCTAGTACTTAGTTTATTGGATTGGACCAACAAATGGGCAAGCCCATTTAGGGCCCCCATGGCAAGCCTAGGTGAGAAAGGAACAAGGGAGAAAGATCAAGGGGCAAAGTGTAACTTTGATCATGATAAGTTCAAATGAGATTTGGTCTTTGATTATGACTTATCACATTAAGGACTTACCAACTCTCTCTCCTCCTTCCTCTCCCTAATGACCACGAAATTAATCACACCCATATTAGGGTTTGTGGTTTTTTATCCCATCTAACCTTATTCTAGTGTAGTTCAAGGCTAGATCGCGTGTTACGTGTTCAAGACTAGCATCGGGTGGTGATCGATGACGTGTAGTGTGGATTATTCATAGAGGTGATCTTCTTTGGTCACTTGTGGTTCTTATTTCATTCAATTCGTGTAGTGATATTGGTGGTGTTACCCGGATCACGCTACAAAGGTATAAAACATGTTTGTTTAATTTGTTTTTATTTAGATTGATCATATGGCTATATGGATCCTGTTATGGTGATGTTTTTCCGCTGTGCTCATTTGTTTAACATGTTATTTTATCATACATCACCTATACTTTGAACATACGTGTTAGAATTACAATTCCAACAAACTCCGTCACGAATATTACTACCACATTGCTCGCACGTACACCAAACACACAACCCTTCGAAGAAAGGTTCGCCACACTTAACACAAGTCGAATCCATAAGAATTAATCATAAGAGGGTGAAGAGAAAGAATTATCGGTTTAAAGGATTAGAGAAGAAGAATTAAACATTTAAGAGGATTAAAGAAGAATATTTTTGGGTTTTTAAGTTTAAAAACATAGAAAATAACAAAAGAAAAATAAATTTGAAAATAAAATCTTTTTGGATTTTTATATTAAAGGAAAGATAATTATATTTTTGGTGATCGTTTTATCAACCGTACTCGTTTCTTTCAAAACTACGCGCAGCGTGGCGGGAGAGAAGAATGGATCTCTCTTCAGTCTGCAATTTAATGTCAAGACTTCCTTAAACCCCGTAATTAGGTTGTAGTAAAGAAATAATCCAAGCAACGTTTAACTACACGATCTCTTTTGTTGTTTATTCGGAATGGTTTACAACGCCCTCTCGAGAGCGAGGATTTATTATTAATGGTGAAAACACTTTAGGAAAAGTGTTTTTCAATTATTTTCTTTTTGTATTTTTATTTTTTTATAAAAACGATAACTTCCGAGGAAGGGTCTTCAAAACACGATTCGACGAACGAAATCACGAACTCACTTCAACCTTCCCCGGCAGCGGCGCCAAAAATTGATTCGAATCAATTATAGTCCAAGGAAAACACACAAAGAAATATGTGTTAACCCGAGTCGTTTGTCCCGACGAAGATCGAATGGAATTTGTGTTCCCGGAACGTGATTCGTGTAGTGAATGAGAAAAAGAGTGGTGATTTGTGATTTTACACTACGAACAATAAAGATAAACAACTAATTAAGCTAATGGAACAACTAAGCTAAGCATACGAACATAAAAACGAAAATTTGAATTTAAAAACGTTATGAGACGAATTTTAAAACGCGAATTAAAAGTGAAATACTAAAATTTAAGCCCTAAAAATGCAAAATAATTTTCCTAGATTAAAAATGATAAAAGAAAATTTTTGGAAAAAGAAAAATATTTTTTTTGACTTTTTAATAATTTTTTATGAATTAAAAACTAATTTAAACTAATTAAATGCTTTAAAAATAGTAAAACTAATTGGAAAAATCTGAAAATTTTTGAGTAATTTTAATTTTTAATAAGAAATTTAAGAAAAATTAATTCAGAAACTGATTATGTCTAAATAAGCCAAATGGTGAAATAAGCAAAGAGGAAATAAGCTAAAAATAAGCACAAATAAGCCAAAAATTATAAGAAGCTAAAAACAGATTACTCTAACTACTGGAAGCTAAAAATGACTGAAAATGATAACACAAACATAAGCAATAAGCTAGAATTCAGCTGATCAGTTCAAAGCCAAGTCAGAAACCAAAACAGCCTAGGTGCCTACTTTGCAGCCCTGAATAAGCATTCCAATAAGCTAATTTTGAAGATCCCAGATGATAAGCTCAAAGCCTATATGAAACTCTAACCTAAAACCTAATAAGCCTAATTATTAAGCTGTTTTGCTTATCCAAAAAGCACTTAGATCAGGTGGTCTTGAGGCCAAATTTTTATGCAGCAGACAGGAAAGGTGAGCAGGCAAAATGTAGACCCCGAACAAGCTCTTAAACAAGCTAATTTTTGAGATACCAGATATTAAACATGAAGCCAACTATATGAACTACCTACAACCCGAAAATTGAAGCACTAATCCTAACTGGATAAGCCAAAACTAGCTCTAAATTAGCAGCAAAAAGTGGGTCTGCTCAACAGGTTCTGTAACAGCAGACTTTGTGATTTTACCTCTAAACTCTAACAAATCCAACTAAAATTGTACTAAACTAATGTTGAAACACTTAACTAACTAACTTAAACCAATTTTAACCAAAAGAAGTGATCAAATGAGCTCAGCTTAAGCTGAGCTTATTTAAGCCAGTTTTCGCCTCAAGAATGCTCCTACAAGCTAATAACCTTAAAATGAGCTAATAACCTCTAACTTTCAACTGATCTAAACTTATTTCACCTATCATAGCTTAAACAATTCCTACAATCTAGCTAAAAAAAAAAAACAGTACCACCACAGAAACTCATTAAGCCAAACACCTTTTTTTGAAAGCTGTTTTTGCACATTCTCAAATAAAATGACCTTTTTAAACTGAAAACCAGAATCTTAAATAACATAATACTAATTCTAATCTTAAAAACAATATTCACAAGCAAAAAAAACTGAAAAACTTGAATAAGCTGATGTTGACTCTTTTTTTTCTTTTTTCTTGACTTTAAGCAATAATAAAGAGAAATGAGAAGCAGATGCTCATAAACCAACAACTGATATCAAACATTACCTAAGATGCAGAAACATTAAAAAAAAAATTAAGCACTAATATGGAATAAGCTGTTGAACAATAAGTTAGACCAAATTTGACTTTTCATTAAAAATTAAACTGAGTACAACTTGATTGAAAATGTAAAATACAACTTGAAATTAAAACTTACACTACGAAAACATTAAATGACAGAAAAATAAAAAGTGGTAACAATTTTTTAAGACTTAAAAATTGGACGATTACACTATGATGAGAGGGGCTCTATTTATAGCAATCTTCTGAACCTTCTGGGGCTTCCACGCTGGCAATCCGTGCCTTCCTGAGCTTATCTTCACCCTTGGATCCTTTGCTTGCTTCCCACGCTTGATCTTGGCCGTAGGATTAGATTGAGTGATGTGGCCTTTCCAATGAGCGTCCCCCACGTGTCCCCCTTGGTGTCAGGTGCTTCTAGAAACTCCCAATCATTGGGTAATTATTGGGACGAGGTAATTTTGGCGGGGTCAGTAAATTAGGGTTCTTGGGTATTTGGGGATAAAAATGGGCGCGTGTTTAGAGTGTGAGAGGGAGAGTGGATTTTTTTATTTTATTTGACTGTGAGTTTATTCCTTTGACCGGTTTTGTGGTGTTGGATTCGGGTGTGATCCGGGTTTTTGGGCTGGGTTTAGTTATTGGGAGGGCTGGGTTGGTTTAATATTGAAGTGGGTTGGTATGTGGGATAAAGAACCGGGTATAGAATTTTAGGATATAAGGTTTTAATGAAAGGGACTAATAATGTAAATTCTGATTTTTGGAGGGACCTATGCTGCCATTATTCAAAAGTAGATCCAAGGGCTGAATATGAACATCTCTGATAATATGAGGACCACGGTTGACTTTTTGACCATAATCTCTTTCCCGGTTCCGGTTCTGAGCCGTTTCCGCATCCCGTGCTCGTTTTTCCTGATTTTCTTGTGTTTTTGCCGATTTTTCGTGATATCCGTCCCTGCATAAACAAAACACAAAAACACTATATCTTTTGGCATTATGGACGGGTTTTTGGTCTTTTTGGTCCGGTTTTTGGTAAATAAAAGGTATGTGAATAAGCACATACCAGGCATTAAAATCATATGTATGAATTAATGTTTGACAAACAAAATAAAATCTGTAAACATGATCAAACCAAATATATCTTTTACCGGGAAAGATTACAAAAAGGTTTAGCCGCGCATCATGTTAATGCACATCATCTTCGTTCGAAGCTTCGTACATATAAAATGTGTCGGCTGTGTCCTTTTTTCTAAGTCAATGGGATCCACCATAAAATATATAATTCTCTCCCTATGTCTTGTGTTGTCAGTAGGGCTGTCATTCGGGTTGACCCGGCCGGGTTCGGGTCAACTCGGGTCGGGTCAACTCGGGTCAAGCCTCCTAAAAACATACCCGAACCCGACCCTGTTTAGAACTCGGGTCAACTCGGGTCGGGTCAATTCGGGTTAGGGTAAACTCGGGTCGGGTCAATCGGGTCGGGTCAACTTGGGTTTGGGGTCAACCCGAGTTTTTTGCATTGTAAAATGTTAGTTTTGTCGGGTCAACTCGGGTTCGGGTCGGGTCAAGGCTAAAAAAACATACCCGAACCCGACCTTGTTTAGAAGTCGGGTCAATTCGGGTTGACCCGATTGACCCGAATATGATTTTTGACCCGAGTTGACCCGAACCCGGTCGGATTCGGGTCGGGTTTTATGACACCCCTAGTTTTCAGAGTCTCTCGAATATATTCAAAAGATGACGGATGTGTTTTTTTATTTTATCTTATCGAATGGGGGTTAAAATATATTGAATGGGGTCCTCCGAATGTATTAATAAAAAAATCGGCTGAAATATATTAAAAGTAGGCTGCTACTTTCTTCTTTTCTGTGTCGACCTCCTGAATAAAAATAATAGGGCCCCATATATATAAGGGTGTTGGCGTATGTGTTCGGACGGACTAACTTGTCCGGCCGTCCGGACAGAATGAAGTCATCCGGTAGAGACCGGAGGGGACCTAACTCGTCCGGCCAATACTACTGTAAGCAATAAGACAAGTGACATCACCTTTATGACAGATGGCAGCAGCAGACACCGCCGCCGCCGCCCCAGGATTTACGAGATTGTGTCTGGGACACAAACCCAGAAAATTCGGCGCCGCCATTTCAGGTACCAAGGCTGGTTAGTATAAATACCCAGCTCATTTACTACTCTTAACCAACTTTTAACATCCATTTTTACTCTCAATTACTGTTTAAGTCTTTCGGATTACCCAATACTTACTTTCACGCCAGAGCTTGGTCCTGGGATAACACCCTGGGCGAGCCTAATGCGTGTTTTTATGTGCAGTTAGCCGAAGGACCTTCAGAAGCCGAAGGGATTGATTCACCCGTCTTTTGGAAGAACCTTCGTCAAGTTCGTCCGAAAGACCTCATTTGTTTGTCTGAAGTGATTACGGAAAATTACTTCAACAAATTGGCGCCATCCGTGGGACCTACTGTTCGATCTACCCGAAGTTCGGAATGGCCGGTCCTACCCCAACAACCCCTGTCCGAAACGCAGGGGGAGCTGAAGGATCCGGAAGGGGAGGGCAAGACCCTCCGGATACCCGAGCCGTTATTGAAGGTCACATATCGGCTCTCAAAGAGTTACTCTAGCATCAAGGCAACCGAGACTTGATAAACCCTACGTTGTTGAACTTTGAAGATGATTTCACGGATACGGAAGATGAGTATGTTGAAAAACCGCAGTACGACAAGGGAAAAGCGGTGATGGATGATTTGAGAAAACCATTCAAAGAAATAATAAAATGTTCGTTTACGAGAAGGATTATAGAGTTCTCAGCTCCTAAACACAAGATACCGACGAACCTTAAATTGTATGACGGGACGACCGATCTGAACGAAAACATCAATCGTTTCACAGGAGCAGGGAATCATGAGGAATGGCCAATGCCCGTGTGGTGCCGAATGTTTCAATAGACTTTGGACGGGAAGGCCAGAGGATGGTTCGACAAACTACTGACATGAAGCATTGATAGTTGGGACGAGCTCCAGAGAAAGTTCTTGAATAGGTTCAGCATGCTAAGGGCGTGTGTCAAAGATCTTACGGAGATCAATAAGATCCATAGGAAGGCCAATGAGAGCCTCCCAGACTTTAAAGAACGGTGGGTAAGTGAAGCAAACTACTTTCCGGACGCCCCAGAAATAATGCAGATCTCTTCGTTCATGAATCGCCACCATTGCCCGGAATTGGCGAAAAAGTTCTTAGATAAGATTCCCATAACGGTAGATGAGATGTTGGAGAGGTTTGATGATTTTGTTCGGTCGGAGGAAGCTTTCCGGAGTACTGAACTGCCGAAAGGAGAGAAAGCGGATGTCCTCAGAGAATACCGCCCTAGCCCATATAATAACAGGAGCGACCAATATGCCTCGAAAGTCCCTTTTGGGGGAGATCGTCGTAGGAACAACCCCAGAATTGAGTTTAAACCTCGTAGGAATGATTACTACGCTCCTTATGTTTCCCCAAGGAATGACAACGCCGGTAGAACCGACATCTGTCGTAACGACATCCGCCGATATGACACTAGACCCATAGATCTGAACTCCCTGAGGAAGACTCCCAAAGAGATCCTTGCCACTGAACATCAGTTAAAATTACCGCAACCCCCTCCTTTGAGAGGAAAGCCCCTCCAAGAAAGTATGGACAAGTATTGTGACTACCATGGTGAGAAGGGACATCTCACCGATGATTGCTGGCAGCTTAAAGAGCATATAAAAATGGCGTTGGATACGGGAAAGTTGGACCATCTGTTGAAAAACATTAGGCGGAGGGGGAGGGCACCTCAGGGAGGAAGCAACCAAGCAAATAAGGGGAAGATCATTAACATTATCCAAAGTCCAGTGGTCACGAGAAAATGGATGACGGTAGACGCAGAGGAAGAGTGGATGAATACCCCGATCAGTTTCCCGCCTATCCTCCCGGAGGACACGTCGGATGAGCCTTTGATAGTTGAGGCAGAAGTGGAAGGTCATGCGGTACGAGGAGTTTATGTAGACCCGGGTGCTTCAATGGAAGTAATATATGAGCATTTTTTTGAGCATTTGTACCCCTCCGTCAAGACAAGACTGAAAAAAACCAACACGCCTTTGATGGGATTTACGGGGGAATCCATTAAGCCGCTGGGGAAGGTAGAGCTGGAGGTTCGTTTCGGAAGTCAAGGTTTGTCCCGCAAAATTAGGATAAAATTTGCGGTGGTCCGGTCTCCTTCTCCCTATGACATCATATTGGGACGCTCCGGACTAAAAAAGCTGCGAGCCGTCCCCTCAACTATCCACTCGATGTTGAAGTTCCCTACTACAGGTGGCACAACAACGTTAATCACTCGGTCAATAGTTATTCCGGAATATCGCAGAGTAGAGGGGAAGCAAATGATATAGAAAGAGGCAGAGAGTGAAACCCGGAATGCTGAGATGACAAGAAAATTAACCGGGAAGGCAAGAGAGATGGCAAGAGAGGTACAAGACAAGGCGGAAGTGTCCGGGAGATTACCCGAGTGTACTGGAGAACCAGAGTTTTATAACCAAAAGGTTCGAGCCAGGTCGTCCAAGGTAAGAATAAAAGTTCATGTAACTCTATTAAAACAAAATGTTATTAGAATATACCACTATTTCATCCCTGTCAGTGCTTGTTTTTATTATTGGCTAACGAAAGGAACAAAAATACCTTCACCATCCAAGGCAGGTGATCTAATGTACCGGAAGGACAGAGAAAGCAGGAGTAAAAATCAAAGAAGGCCTGGACCCGGCAGAGAAGGACCCTACTAGGTCATGAAAATCTACCAAGCTGGATCACACAAATTGTAGGCGAAGGAAGATGAGGAAACACCATGAACACAGCATGCCATCAGCCGTAGAAAGTGTTTTTGTAAATGTTCGGTTTATATATCTTGTGTAATGTCCGAAAGGACCTGGTATTAACTATATGAATGACAAATGCAACTATCCCACCGTCAAGGGGAGCAATTTTCTCTACATTCCGTGTCCTTACAATATTTGTCACATTCTGAATATAAGCTGAAAATGATCCCTCCGGTAGGCTCGCGACCTCTGGAGATTAGTGGTCAATGTTCAAAGATGGTTCATACCCAAAAAGTGGTTGCCATATCTATAAGTAAGCCAAAAAGGCCAAACGGCGTATGTCACCCAAAAATGATTCATACCCCAAAAGTGGTTGCCATATCTATAAATAAGCCAAAAAGGCCGAATGGCGTATGTTGCCCGAAAATGGTTCATACCCCAAAAGTGGTTGCCATATCTATAAGTAAGCCAAAAAGGCCGAACGGCGTATGTCGCCCGAAAACACATAAGCTTGTACCTCCGGAGCTATGTAAATAGTGAAGGTAATAAAAAACAAGTGTTATTGTGCGTTTCCAATCTACAAGTAAGCCAAAAAGGCCGAATGACGTATGTCGCCCGAAAACATATAAGCTTGTACCTCCGGAGCTATGTAAATAGTGAAGGTAATAAAAAACAAGTGTTATTGTGCGTTCACAATTAAAACTTAAATCAAACGTTAACTTGTACCTTCGGAGCTATGCAAGTAGTGTAGGCAATAAAAAACAAGTGTTTGATATACGTTTGTGATTCAAATATAAATGATATATAATGACCCGTCACTAGCAATAATGATTATGGCAGGGAAGTTATGATTTATCTACGCAGGAGGCGAAAGGGTGATGGAAGGGACATGTATGACTCTCGGCTTCATACTAAAGCCAGCAAAGCAGTCCATAGCCATTCGGAGGCAATTTGTGGAAAGGTTTGTTTTGTTAAAGATATTTATGTATGAATGTGTTTAGCATGCGGAATCTACTACAACACACTTAAAAGAACACAAGGTGGTGAGTTTATGTAAACGTGAGTATGCAATGAACAAGGAACACAACTTTGGTTAACACAAAACGATTCAATATTATTGATGAAATAATACGGATGATCTAAATATCACCGGGATTACAAAGTAATCTTGAATCTAAGATTGTAAAAGGATTTGTGAATTGAGTAACTAAGTTACTTGAGAGATAGTTTGTTTTTGGTTAATGGTTGGTTAAGGATACATGCATGAAGTGTGACTAAGGTATCCTTTTATAAGATAAGGACCCTTATTACAAGTTGTTCAAGTGGTTTAATATAATAAGATACTTTGACTATTCTAGCGCCTACAATTAAATACAACTACCAATGTACAACTCTGCCATATTCTTCTGTGCACCACAGAGGACTAAACAACTTCTACATTACGTATAACAATGTACAAAGACTAATAATTCAACTAAATATCTATTACAAAATATCTAATCAACTTGACATAAGCTTGGCAGGCTCTTCATCAACTAGCAGTACCTTCTACCCAGAAGGTACTGGTAGAACATCTTCATACTCTTCAAAATCAACTAGCAGGCTCTTTCTCATCTTTGGCAGGCTCTTTGACTTGAACATTTTATTCCCAACAATCCTCCCCTAAACTTGTTATTTCCATTAAAATACACAAGTTTCTGATGAATAAAATACATACCTTGAGGATTTGAGGGAACTCTTCCAAAAACCTTCACTCTCTGTTCTTCCTTTTTCTTTCATATTGCTCAGATATGCTCCTCAGCAAACTCTGAACAATTTCTGAATTCTCTTCATCTTTGTCACATCTTAATCTCTTGGAGATCATAGTTTTAAGCACTTCATAACTAAGTGGATACTCTTTCTCAGCCAACATAAAGAGTTCTATCCTACTCTGTGTGTAAAGATGATGAATATTGCTATGGCTTAGAAATTCCCATGTTGTTGAAGGATCATAATAGGGAAATTTCCAATGAACATCTTTGGGTTTAGGATCGAACATCCTATTGAATTCTACCCATAATTCCTGTTCCTTAGCATCAGTACTAGAATTTGTGTCTAGCCTAATCTGCACTAGATTCCACAATTCTTCCAAGTCTGCTCTGTCACATGCTCTAACTAAATTTTCAAAATTCTTAAAAATAGCAAACTGACCTCCAACCCTTGTTATTTTCCATGATTTTCCTAATCTATCATGGTTGATCTCCCAATCAATAATAGGTCATCTACAGCTAATTGGATCAGCATGTATGATAGTTGGCAAAGTAATTAACATCTTACTTACTTGCTCTGTGTCCAATTTTGCTACTTCTTTCTTCGGAGCATCCTTCTTCTTCATTGAGGGCTGTACATCAGATGGAACTTTGTAGTAAAGACTTTTGTAGGCTTGAAGATACAGGAAGAAGATTTCATCAGCAGATTTCTTCTTTAGTTGATAATCAGTCCAATTTGCTTGACCTTTTAGAAATCTCTTCATAAAAATCACCTGATCTTTTTGAGATTGTCCTACCTTAAAACCTCTTTTCTGACTTTCCTTCATCTTTTCAAAAATATCAGCTAGAGCTGCTTCCTTATACTTCTTGTTGATAAAAGATTCAAGCTCTACTGTTTTCTCATCAGAATTTAGATTCTTGTCATTTACTATAATTGCTGCTTGGCCCCTCACAATTGGATCATTTGCAATAATCCATTGCATCTGTGCATCAAAGGTTTCTTGACCAATTTGAGTATCAAGAAGAGTCTGAGCAGCATCTTCAGCATCTTTCTGCTCTTTCATTACTGCAAGCATTCTTGAAGCTTCAAGTGGTTTTAGTTCTTCTTCATGAACCCTTTTGGCCTCTTCTTCTCCTAAAGCCATCTGAATTTGCTGTGTTCTTTTCAACTTCTTGGACTTTGGCTCATCTTCAATCATAATGCTTTTTCCCTTATCCTTTGGAGTTGGTTCTTGTGATGGAGCAGAAGATTGCTCATCAGCAACAAAAATCCTCCCCTGAACAAACAAATTCCCTTGATCCCTCTTTCTCTTGTACACTTTCTCAGCAGACCCTTTGTACCCCATAGCCAATAGCCTCTCTATCCTAGCAGGCTCTTGTTCTTGCCTAGCAGGCTCTTGCCCTGCACCAGCAGGCTCTTCATCATAAACTTGAGTTCCATCATGGAATTCAAATTGAGCCTCCTCTTCATCTTCAGAACTATCCTTCCTCCCCTTTTTGGAAGAGTGATCTATCCTATCAGCATCAGATTTTGAAGAACTAGATAAAACAACCCTTGCAGATCTTTTACCCTTTAGCTTCTTCACTTGAACCTCCAATTTCTTTACCCTCTTGACTAATTTGAGGTTGATCTCAGAAAATTTGTTGTTTTGTCTTTTAAGAGCATCTTCTAAGAACTTTACCTTCTGTTTTAGTTCTTGCATTGTCTGAGGTGATTGGGGTGGTGTTACATGATGTGATGATGTAGGTGGTGTTGCTGATGGTTCTGGTGATGGTATTGGTGATGTTTGATGTGTTGGTGAAATGTAACCATGTGAAGAACTAGATGATGGTGATTCAGCTGATGGTGTTGGTTCTTCTTGATGTTGTGGTAACATTTCATCAAATAGTGGTATATCTTCCCCTCTAAAACCAATTCTCATATTTGAAAATACTTTGTGAGAAAGTTTTGGTGTTTCATAAATTGAGTCTGTGGGAAGTAACAAATGTTTTAATTTTGCAATGATGCATCCAATAAATCTTGGATACATCAAAAACTTTGTTTCACTTTTCACATTTTTTAATCAATCCTTCAAAAATATGTTTTGAAAAATTGTATTTTCTGTTTGTAGCTAAGCAAATGAGAGCAGAAGCCATGTTGCCACTAAATTGCTCCCAAGAGGTTTTCTTCTGGCTCAAACAGTGAAGGATTGTGTGAATAAAAAATCTCCATTGTGGAGTAAGATGCTTTTTCAGAAAAGTGAGTTTGTTAGACTCAGCATGATACCCCATTCTTGTTAAATTTTCAAAAATTTCAGTATCTGGTAACTGACTAATACCATCAGAATCATCCAAATGAAGATGTCTTCTTATGGATGACTCAGTAAGAGTCAAATGTTTACCATCCACTTTGGCCTTAATTCTTTGTTCCCCATTTTCAGAAGTTACAATTTTAGCTGTTTTCCAAAATTGTGAAATTTGAGTTTCATAAATAGTGGGATTGACTAGCAAAGCAAACCTGATGTAGGAGTTGTTTAAAAAATCCACTACTTGATGAAAAGAGGCATTATCCTCTGACTTCTCCAAAAATGCTAATTGATTGTGACGTTGGACAAAGTTTAGAACAACTGTGGAAGCCATAATGAAAATTTTGAATATGATGGTGGGATTTGTTGGTAGTACTGGTAGAAGATGAAAGATGTATGTGAATTATGATAATGACTGATGAAAGAAGATATGTGAGAATTACTTTTAACTGACAATATGAAAGAATATAATAAGTAAATGTAAAGGCGGTTAAAAAGATCTTTTATATGTGAAATATAATATAATATAATCATCAGTAATTTACATAACTACCCCAACGGCTAATTTTAACTACCAGGCCCAACGGCTAAAACTTTGTCTGACAGGCTCAACGGCTATCTAGCAGTACCATTTTACTCTAGCAGTACCATTTTACTCTAGCAGTACCTATTTTGAACTACCAGTACCTTTGAAAGTTTTATAAAAATCCCATATAGTTTTTAGCAAACTACCAGCTATCAACGGATTTGATTTGTCTTTATCAAAAGCCGTTTGCTTAAGGACTAGCTAACTATTTACAATTAAGTATGGTTAGTTAACAACCATATAGTTTTTGGTAAACTATCAACCATCAACGGATTTGATGTGTCTTTACCAAAAGCCGTTTGCTTATGGACTAGCCAGCTCTTAAGTTTGTAAAAACTTGGTGAACTGAATACCAAAAGCCATAATGGCCTAAAGATGGTGCAATTTCCTTGGATGGAGGAAATTAAAAAGGCAATGATGCTGTGTATCTTGGATGATTGGTTCAACAAGTGAAATCATCTAATAGCATGCCTTTGAGTTGAAACCTTTCTTAGTTTGATCTAGTTAGAACTTTCTCCTTGAGAAATGCTTCATCCCTTCTAGATATGTGATCTAACTCTCTCTTTTTCAACTCTGCATCATCTTGTATGCTCTAGTCTGTTGATTTCATAAATTGGTTTCTCTTCCATTCTGGGCTATCAAATCCTCCCCTGAGATGGTTATTTCCCTTGAGATTAGTATAACTTTGGTTGCCCCCTTTTGTTTGGAAGAACTCTTGTTTTGTTATCAACCTGAAATGTGTTAGTTGCAAACCAAAAGAACAAAGTGCAAAGCACTTGATCTATAGTATTTTAAACATTTAAGCATTAATATGAACAAAACATAGCATATTTTGTACTAGCAGGACCAATTATGAACTAACAGGACCTTTTGACAAACTAACAGTACCATGTTTAAAAGCCAATACCAGTTAATTTTATGAACAAAAACACATGTTTTTCAAAGATTTATCATTCCAATACCTCCTACAAGATATTTGAATCTACCTAAATCAAAAGCTTTGGTGAGAAGGTCTGCATAATTCTTTTCAGAATCAATTTTAACAACTTGAATTAACCTTTTCTCATTGCAATCCCTTATGAAATGGTGTCTGATTTCAATGTGTTTTGTTTTTGAGTGTTGAACTGGGTTTTTAATGATACAAATAGTACTGCTATTGTCAATATAAATAATGGTGTTAAGAAAATTGTACCCATAGTCAAGCATTTGATTTTGGATCCAAAGAACTTGCCCACAACAACTTGCACCAGCAACATATTCTGCTTCAGTTGTAGAGTTGGCCACCATTGTTTGTTTCTTGCATTGCCAAGAGATTAGTCTGCAACCAAGAAATTGACATCCACCAGTTGTGGATTTTCTGTCTAGAGTTGCACCAACATAGTCACTATCCGAATAAGCCACCAATTCAAAAGATGATTCCCTTGGATACCAAAGACCCAACCTAGGTTGACCTTTAAGATATCTAAAGATTCTTTTGACTGCTGTAAGATGAGAGATTTTGGGATGTATTTGAAACCTTGCACATACACATACTGAGAACATGATGTCTGGTCTTGATGATGTAAGGTACATCAAAGACCCAATCATTGATCTATAATTGTGCAAATCCATATCTTCTCCTTCAGCATCCTTGAGTAGCCCTTTGTCTGGATCCATTGGTGTACTTGCAACCTTAGAATCAGCAAAATTAAATTTCCTTAGGATCTCTGCCACATACTTATCTTGGCTGATAAATATGCCTTCTTGAGATTGTTTCACTTGGAGACCCAAAAAGAAAGTAAGTTCCCCCATGGAACTCATTTCAAACTTACTATGCATAAGTTTTTCAAATTCTTCACACAAGTCTTGGTTTGTTGATCCAAAGATAATGTCATCAACATAAATCTGCACTAGCAAGATGTCTTTCTTTGTTCTTTTGATGAACAAAGTTGGATCAATCCTGCCTCTTTGGAATCCACTTTCTAGTAGAAAACAAGCCAATGTTTCATACCATGCCCTAGGAGCTTGGTGTAGGCCATAAAGAGCCTTGGTAACCTTATAAACCTTGTCTGGATACTCTGCATCAATGAAGCCTGGAGGTTGAGATACATATACTGGTTCTTCAATTTCACCATATAAAAATGCACTCTTAACATCCATTTGATAGACAGTGAAGCCTATGAATGAAGCATAGGCCAAGAATAGCCTAATTGCTTCAAGTCTTGCAACTGGAGCAAACACTTATTCATAATCTACCCCTTCTTCTTGAGTATATCCTTGTGCTACCAATCTTGCTTTGTTTCTGATCACTATACCCCTTTCATCTTTCTTGTTTCTGAACACCCATTTGGTTCCAATTGCCCTATGACCTTTGGGCAAATCAACCAATATCCAAACCTTCTGAATCTTGAATTGGAGAAGCTCTTCTTGCATTGCTTTCACCCAACTTGCATCATCTAAAGCTTTGTTTATGTTTTTGGGTTCAGCCTGAGATAGAAAACATGAAAACAGGCATATATTGGAAATATCATTATTCTTTTCTTCATAAATAGAGGAGATAAACCCTTCTTCATCTGAAGATAAGACTTGAGATAACCCAACTTGAGATCTTGTTCTAACACCAGAATTTATGCTTCCAATCACATCATCAGTTGAGTGATCTTTGAGAATTCTAGTGTTGGGTGTCTTAGGAACTTCATAGGTAGATGGAAGATTGCTAATCCCCACCTCTTCTGGTAAAGAATCATCTATTTGAACATTCAATGGCTCAGCAGTATCATTACTTGAACTAGCAGGACCATCTGGTGAACTAGCAGTACCATTGTCATTTGTATCACTTTCTTGATTCTCTTGATTCTGAGTTCCTTGATCATCTTCATTGCCTTCTTTTGTTGTTTTTGAAGGTTCTTGTTGACTTGAAGATAGATCCAAACTTTTCCAAATTGGCATCCAGATGAAATCTTGATCTTTAGGAGTTTCAACATTGTCTTCAAAACTTGCATCATCATTAGTATTTGTACCTGTAACAAGCACATAATTCATAGATTCTGAAAGCCTATCAATATCAAACATCCAATATAGTCCAATTCCTTTCACATTTGTTAGTTTCTCTTGAAACTCTATGTGAAGATTCTCTTCCACTAGCCTAGTGCAAGTGTTAAACACTCTATAGGCCTTACTCTGCAAGGAATACCCTATCAAATAGCCTACATCTGCTTTTCCATCAAACTTGCCTAAATGATCTTTGGTATTTAGAATAGTGACATTACAACCAAAAGGTCTCATAAAACTTAAAGATGGTGTTCTACCAAAGAAAAGTTCATAAGGTGTTTTTCTATGTGGCTTTGTCACAAGAACTCTGTTTTGTACATAACAAGCAGTACCAACTGCTTCAGCCCAAAATGAAATAGGCAACTTAGAGTCTACTAACATAGTTCTAGCAGCCTCTATAAGTGTTCTATTCTTTCTTTCTGCTACTCCATTTTGCTGAGGGGTTCTAGCTACACTAAATTCCCTTTTTATTCCTTTTTCCTTGCAAAAGTCATCCATAACTCTATTCTTGAACTCTGTCCCATTGTCACATCTGATGACTTTGACTTTCTTATCAGATTGGTTTTCTACCTCAGTGATGTATGATTTAAGAATCTCACTAGTTTCATGTTTAGATCTTAAAAAGAAAACCTATGAGAATATGCTATAGTCATCAGTAACAACCAGACAATATCTTTTACCATTCAAGCTACACACATTTGTAGGACCAAAGAGATCCATATGAAGCATATGTAAAGCCTGAGAAATAGAGTTTTGGGTCTTGGGCTTACAAGAAGCTCTATGTTGTTTACCTTTTAGACAATCAACACAGGATTGGTCATTTTGGAAAATCTTTTTGGGTAAACCTCTTACTAAATCATATTTTGCAATAGTGTTGATTGTTTTAAAGTTTACATGACCAAGTCTTATATGCCAAAGCATAGATTCATCCAATGAGGCTTTTGCTACCGAACAAGTTAGACTCTCCTTAGGATCAATGTTATTTAAATTAACACTGTACATATTGTTCCTTTTTGGTATTTTAAGAAGGATCTGACTCTCATCAGGCATCTTAAAATCAGAAGAAAGAACCATACATTCATTGTCAGTAAATAGAACATTGTTCTTTTTGTCACACATTTGTGAGACACTAAGAAGATTAAACTGAAGTTCTTTCACAAAATACACATTTTCAAAATCTAGTTTACTGGTTTTGATAGTACCTTTACCAGTGATCTTTCCTTTTATTCCTCCCCCAAAGGTAACATATCCTCCATCAAATGTTTTGAAGTCTGAGAGGAATGACATGTTGCCTGTCATGTGCCTTGAACATCCACTATCTACATATCCTTGATCTCCAATATCAGATGAATGTTCCTGCACATGAATAAACATATTAGTTTCCTTGGGGTACCCAAGCCATGACAGACTTGGGTTTGCCTCTTGCATCAATGAAATCAAACCTTTTCAGGATTGTTGATGCACCTTTTGATTGGATTGGTTTCCAAATCCAACATGCTGAGGACTTAACAGCACTTTCCCTTTTAATCCATTATGTGGTCTTTGGTCTATTTGTACCAATTTTGGCAATACCACTTTTGGCAGTACCATTTGGTCTAGCAGGACCTTTGGTTTTTGGTTTCCAAATTTGTGTTTTGATCACAGATTTCTTTTGAATAGGACTATTCTCAACTTTTGGTATATGTTTGAAAGTGTTTCTTGTACCCTTATCAGCTGGTTTTGTAATAACAGGCTTATTTTGTCTAACAGTATGTTTAACATTTGTGGTGTTAGACTTAACAAAACTTTTTCTGGGGTGAGTAACATGTGTTTAAACTTTGATTTACTCCCAGAAACCCATTTATTACAATAAGCATGAAGATGTTTAAAGCTACCACAATAATAACAAGCCTTATTGAACATAACAAAGTCATCACCTAGTTGTTGTGACTTAAGGTTGTTCCAATTTCTTTGGCTTCCCCTAGGTTTGTTATTACATTTTTCACAACTTTCAACTGTTTTCAAAACAATTTTAGCCTTAGCCTTAACTTCTACTTTCTTAGGACTGATTGGTCCTATTTTGTTTCCTTTGATAGGAACAGTCTCATCTTCATCATCATCAGATACCCAATCTTCAATAATTAGGACATCTGGTCTCTTATCAGTGAGCACCTTGGAGAGTGAGGCATTCTTAACACTCTTAGAAGGTTCACTTATCTCTACAGGTTTAGCTAATGGTTTGTTACTGATTTCATGTAAACCTGATGCTGCAAGATCACTACCTTGGGGACAAGGAATTCCTCTATAAGGAGGTTCACATTTGTTGTATCCTATCCCTGATTTGATTCTTTTATTCATCTGATTCTCAACTATGCTTCTAGTGCATTCAGAAGCAATTTCCAATTTAGTAACAGTCAGCTGAATATTATCTCTAGCCAATGTCACTTTAGTACACTCAGTCCTTAACATTTCTATTTCTGAATCTTTCAAAAATATTTGTCTATTAAGAGCAGTTTTTGCATCAGAAAAGGTGAGTTCATTTTCTCTATAGTGAATGATTTGTTTTTCTAGTTTGGCCATTCCACACTTATGATCAAATAATGTTTGATGGGTTTTTCTGAGTTCTAATGTTTGTGCATCATAAGATTTTCTTATAAATTCTAATTCCTTAAGAAATTCACAATTATTAGAACATTTGATAGTTTGTACCTCAGGAGTGGAGAATGCCATTAAAGCCAATTCATCAGAAGTTGACTCATCTTCACCCATGAAACTCCAATCAAAACCCATGCCATCAATAGCAACCATTGCTTTTGGCTCAGCAACTTCTACTGCCTTACTCTTGCTTTCAAAGCTTCCTCTCTTCTCAAAGCTTCCTTTATTTCTCTGCTCAAACCCTCTACCCTTGTCATCCTGCTTCTTAGGTCTTCTACACTCTCTAGAGTAGTGACCCTTCATGTGGCAGTTGTAACACTCCACTTTTGACTTATCATAGCCAGCAGGCTCATTTCCATTTATCATTATCTTCTTGCCAGTCCTCATCAACAACTTCTTGGCTCTAATGCTCAAAAGTGAAAGTTGCCACTTTATGTCCATCTCTTCAAGATCATCAGGATGAATCTCTTGAAGATCTTCAAATGTTAATATGGACCCATTGTGTTGAGATGTAAGAAAAGCACACCCAATTGTTTCATCTAAAATGGTTTTGGTACTACTAGAAGTACTAGCAGTACCAAAGGTTGTGTTGGCAGTACCTTCATCTCTTCCACCTTTTTCTTCATTATCAACCTTTGAGATGCTTGGGGATGAAACAAAAGCCATATTTCCTGAGCTTGACCCAGTAGTCTTCTTTACTTCATGCTCTACTATTTTAAAATTGTTGTAGAGATCATTAAGACTCATCTGGTCAATATCTGGCTTGTTCTTCCAGACAATAACATGCATAGACCATTCTGAAGGTAAACTCCTAAGAAATTTAGAGTTTAGGTCTTCTTGAGTTATCATCACTTCATGGATGGCTAACTGACTTGAAAGCTTCTGAAGTCTATTGAACATACTATCCAAAGACTCATTGGTAGTGGCTGTGAAGTTCTCAAATTGTTGTTTGAGAAGTGTTTTCTGTGTTTTCTTGGTAGCATCATTACCACCAAATCTAGCCACAATTGCTTCAAAAAGGGTTTTGGCATCTTTGTATTTGTTAAAAATCAGAAGCTGATCATTTGGAATAGTCATCAGTAACATACTCCTGGCTTTTAGATCATTTCTCTTCTGAATTTTTTCATCTGCATTTGATGGTTGGTCTTGTATTTGTGTTACAAGAGCATCATTTACTGTTGTAGTGGTGATTGAGGGTTTAAATGAGTTGCCTTGTTCAATGATCTCCCAAAGTGCATAGTCTTGCACTTGGAAGTATTGTTCTACCCTTAGTCGCCACATTTCAAACTCATTTTGCTTGAGTAATGGAAGTTTAGCTGCAACATTTGTTTGAATATGTTCAACATCCATTGTTCTTTTAAATTAGTAAATATCAAGCCTAGCTTTGATACCACTTGTGGAAAGGTTTGTTTTGTTAAAGATATTTATGTATGAATGTGTTTAGCATGCGGAATCTACTACAACACACTTAAAAGAACACAAGGTGGTGAGTTTATGTAAACGTGAGTATGCAATGAACAAGGAACACAACTTTGGTTAACACAAAACGATTCAATATTATTGATGAAATAATACGGATGATCTAAATATCACCGGGATTACAAAGTAATCTTGAATCTAAGATTGTAAAAGGATTTGTGAATTGAGTAACTAAGTTACTTGAGAGATAGTTTGTTTTTGGTTAATGGTTGGTTAAGGATACATGCATGAAGTGTGACTAAGGTATCCTTTTATAAGATAAGGACCCTTATTACAAGTTGTTCAAGTGGTTTAATATAATAAGATACTTTGACTATTCTAGCGCCTACAATTAAATACAACTACCAATGTACAACTCTGCCATATTCTTCTGTGCACCACAGAGGACTAAACAACTTCTACATTACGTATAACAATGTACAAAGACTAATAATTCAACTAAATATCTATTACAAAATATCTAATCAACTTGACATAAGCTTGGCAGGCTCTTCATCAACTAGCAGTACCTTCTACCCAGAAGGTACTGGTAGAACATCTTCATACTCTTCAAAATCAACTAGCAGGCTCTTTCTCATCTTTGGCAGGCTCTTTGACTTGAACATTTTATTCCCAACACAATTACATGAATAATAAATAAAAAAAAAAGAAAAAATAATCATCATTGATTATGACAAACGTATGTGATCCGACAGGCCCGATCCATCCGGACATCCCAAGAAAGGTATGGTCGCATAAACTAAGGGAAAAAGGCCACGAAACTAGAACATAAAACCGAACGGCGCATGATGCCCGTAATTGGCTCGCACTCGAAAAAGGGGGATCCAAAAAGGGCCGAGATAACAGGGCCGAAGAACCATATAGTCACAAGTCGCTGTAGGGCGCAAAACCAAACGGTTTTGTCAACTTGAGGAGTAAGTCGTTTCGGAGTGTGAATAATATGATGTACACACAAAGTGGAAACATGATACATTCCATAACTGGCAAAGCAACCATACAGGCAAATATGAAGATAGACAAAAAAAAAACAAAAAAAAAATAATAAAAAAAAACATACAAATTGTTCAAATTACAAGTTATTACAGTCATCCGAATCATATAAATTGTTTTTAAAGCTAGTCCAACGGCCCGAAGGCCTTATATCTCCCAAATAACTTTTAAAGTAAGATTAAAAAAGCTTCACAAGAAATCCGAGGTAATCTTCACTCGTAGTCAAAACGGAATTACCCAGATTTCAATAACAATCAAATCTCTCAAGGGGCCGATCCACCTTCTTCCGCGGTGGAATCCTGAACATTGGCAGCTTAGATCTCGGGAGCTTCGGTAGTTGTTTCGGTAACAACTTCGGCTACTACAGTTTCGGCAGGCATGGATGGAGCGGGGTCAGGAAATATGGCCATTATCTCATCAAGAGATTTCAGATAAGCACTGCTGACTTTCTTGATAGAAGGATACTCTGCGGAGAAAAGTCCGTCATACAAAGGTGCGAACTTTGCGTTAGCCTCCATGTCAAGATCATCCACCTCGGCCAGAACCTTCGCCAAATCCTCCGGCTTTCGACCCAACGAAACACCCTTGATGCGTGGTTTTGCGACCTTACAACAGGTTTTACCTCTCGAGGGATCTCAAGAGGCTTACAACCCCACCAGGCAGTGTACCTTACCGATGTAGTATAGTGTAGTGGTAAGTACGGGGGATTGATCGTTCTCCACAGGGAATAGTGTCGTTAGGATTGAAAAAACTACTCTAATAGGTCTAGGGGTGAGAGAAGATTATTTTTGTGTTTTTATATTTTTATGAAAGCAGGTAAAAATCTCGGGTTTGAAGGAGTGGGCGGAATTAGTTGCTAATCAACTAACCCAAATTACTACGAATGCAAATAAAATAAAATAACAGAAAATGAAAAGGTGGTAAAATTTATATGGAGAGGAATATGTTTACTTAGATTTCATTACTCCCTAACTATCTTTTACCGGTTGATTAGTGTGTATTAATCGCGTGGATGACGGGTGTATTCCTTAATACCAATTGTGGGGTGGCGTACGTACTTCCCCAACTCTATGAGCTCCTACTTCACTCCTATGTCGAGCCGGCTAGGAAGCTCCTAACATGGGATCACTAGAATTCGCTCATGCATTAAATACAACCATAAAAACCTTAGTACGCATTGGTTCATGTTTCTTAAGACGTTCAAGCAAGTTACCGAATAGGAGGTTAGCCAGTTTTCTTAAGCCTAACATAGATAAACAATCATCCAATACAACTAATAACACACTAATAACCAATAATCAATAGCTAGGTTTCATTAGATCTAAGCAAACACAAGATAAATCTAGCCTAGCATGTTAATCAAAAGACAAGAACAAGATGTAATCAAACAACACATAGACATATTGAATGATTAAACGATTACTTATCTTCAATTAAACATGGGAGATCCAAGGGTATGAAAACCCTTAAAAATGGCAGAAATTCGTCTTAGGGTTTCTCCTCCAAAGTTACACACAATAAGTTCCACACTAATGACAAAAAATTGCAAAACTATATATAGAGTTTAAGGGCTGACGGCGTCACGTTATAGGACTTGACGCCGTCACCTCGCCGCTTTTAGGGTTCCCGGATGGCCTTCCTGACGCCGTCCCTCTTTAGTGCTCCAAAATCCGCTCTGGCTTATCAAGGCTTGACGCCGTCAGAAATGGGCTTGACGCCGTCCCTCTCTAATTTAAACCGTGATGGCCTTGATCACTTCAAAGGGTGACGCCGTCAGATTTTTCATGCAAATTTCTCTGGCTTAT
The DNA here is from genome assembly GCA_021014915.2 of Artemisia tridentata subsp. tridentata. NCBI lineage: Eukaryota > Viridiplantae > Streptophyta > Magnoliopsida > Asterales > Asteraceae > Artemisia > Artemisia tridentata. The sequence goes on from CP139504.1 coordinate 14,131,530, forward strand.
CATGAGTAATTTTCATATCCACCACTTTTGCCAAGCCATGACGCCGTCTGGGCCAATCCCTGACGCCGTCAAAGGTAGTTTCCAGCATAATTTTGAGACTTTGTCGTTTTCTTCACTTTTATGCTCCAAAAACGTCCAAAATGCTTCCTTTTCCAGATTTCTTCTCAAAAGTACCTAAAATGACAAAAGGAACGATTTAGGGCAATATTTGATCAAATAAATACGATTTAGGGCTTAAATGACCCCCTAAAAGCGGTACACTTTTCGCTTCATCAAATACCCTTACACTTGAGATTTGCTTGTCCTCAAGCAAATGCGCTTTTATTCTAATCAAAATACAAGTTAGGGGTCATTTAACACTAATATAAAAGTAATTACAACAATTAGTCGTTCCACTTTAATCATAATAAGCACGGAGATTACATACTAGCACCTCACAAGTAGTGTTTAGATACTCACATCTCTCAAGTGTCATCAAAATAAATCTCATAAATGAAAACGGATAATATCTCTCACTACCTGTCATAGCAAATAGATTACCATAGGCTTGGGAAAGGATCAAAAACCTCCTCCACTAGGCGTAAGCACCTAAGATAAACTATCAAAGAGGGCTTGTAAACGGGTTATAACGTTAGGTGTAGGGATATGATAAACACGGTTTTGTTGGATAAGGGATATTTTACTGGTGGCGAGTTAAAGATCTTGATTAATTACATGTACTATACAATGTTGCTAAGCCAAGACTCGACTCAATCTTAAGCTAAAAACAAAATAACAAAAAAACATAAAATAAGCATAAAATGAAACGGGATGGTAGTCCGTATGTTTTTTCTACTTTTCTTTTTTCTCTCTTTTTTTTTTTTTTTTTGTATTTTTCTTGATTTTTTTTTTTTTTTTTTTTTTTTTTTTTTTTTGATTACACTCTTGCCCTACCATCCAAAATAATACATCATAGGGGCGTTGCATTCCCCTTACACTTGAACTTTTACATAACTTTACAAATAACTATTCTAATGACTCGAATTAAGATAATTGAAAAACTTGGAATACTTTTAAAATATTTAGCACATATGGGGGTAATAAATGATGTTCTTCCCCATTACTCCATTACACTAGTACTTTACCCATGAGTCCCAATCGTCCCAAAACAATATGTACAAGGATATGACTCGACTTAGCAACCATGTAATCAATTAGATAATTAACTTGGGTTTAAACAAATGTTGTCACAATAATGCACTAAAGATGAGTGCATACAAGGTAGGCTAAGGCGATTTGGGTGTACATTTAAGTGGGGTGTAACAAATTCTTCCTTTAAGTAAAATGCTTAAAGGTTGAAAAGAAAAGATAGGCTCTGAGGGGTGTACTAGGGGTATCGTGTACTAAAAATGAGTACAACGCAAAGGGTTTGGGAGAATTACTTGACCAATGTAGCCAATGTAATTATAACAAAAACACAGGTGTAAAACAATGGGTTAATCCTAATGCCTCTTATCGTGTAGTAAATCTAACTACACGAATGTAGTCTCACTTGTGGCCTCGGAATGGTCCTAACGCAAGTTCTAGAATCTAAGTGCTATCGGTACACACATCATAGCATAGCTGCTTTTCCTACCAATTCTAGGGGCGAACCTCACATATTTGGGGTGGAAATTTTTTTAGTGGTACGGTTTTTGTGCTAGTCATATAACTCCTATCCGTGAGACGCTCATTAAGACCAAAGTTTCACTCCTAAATGTTGTAAAAAATTTTAAATTTGGCACTAAAATTACCCTAACAAGTTTTTCTCTCAGTTTTATTACACATCTACTATTAAATAAACAAAAATCAAGTGCAATTGTATTCTCTAAAGTATCGTACTTTTACCCCCCCTTACACTTAAGATGAACATTGTCCCCAATGTTCAAATAATCAAGATATAAAAGTAATAAGGTAAAAGAATGAAATCAAATACTCCCCTGATTCGTTCGGTGGATAAAGAATTAACATGGTTAGATCTTCTTCCAAGGTAATGTTGAAGCTCCATGACTAATGCATCGCCATAAGCTTGATTCCACAAACATTTCCTTGTCCAAAATAACCTGTTACACCTGAGAAAACAAACACGAAAACCTGCATAACATCGGCGGGATAAACTCTATATAAGGATATAATGCTTGTGGAATGATAATTTTGCAGATTCCTGGAGATTATAAGTTAGAGATTTAATAAAAACTTTTTATGAAAACAAAACTTTCAAAATTTTCAGAAAATTAAACCTGACGCCGTCAGAAATGATCTGACAGAATTCTCATGTTACGTTTTCGGAAAAATTTTGGAAAAACCTATACCTTACTTCCTGGAATTCCTGCAAAACATCATTATGACTCGATACAAGCATTTAACTCAAACAAATACTAATATGTATGTTAATTTAATATTATTACGATTCATGTTCATTTGTGTTCTAATAAACCGATTTAGATTTCCCTTACACTTAACTTTTGCAAAATACCTTTATATGTAGTTAAGACGAAGTTAAAAACAAAATAAAGCATTTTCACAAATTAGTTTTGAACATGAATCAATAATAATAAAATTTAATCATACATACGGAAACAAATAAAATCAAACAAACAATTAAATAAATAAACAAACAAATAAAGCTTGGGTTGCCTCCCAAGAAGCGCTTTTCTTTATTAACGAGTCTTGTAGCTAGACTCAAAGTCCTTCTACCCTATGTAAGTGAGTTCGTCATCGAGGACGTCTTTAGGGTTAAGCTTGGATTGAAGTTTCCTATTGGTCCGCTTAGTACAATACGTCTTTTCAAACTTCTCTCCATCCGGGTCATACAATGTCATCTTAATATGCCATGACCCATCTCCATCTTTGGGTGGTTTGTCCCAATCCCACTCATGATCATCGTCCTCACGAGTCCACTTATTCATTCCTAGGTTAATTGGCAAAACTCCTAGGAAATCAATCATCTTCCTAAAAACTAGAGGGTCTTCAAATGGATCCAATTCGGTATCCCTAGCTAAGAGTTGCTCTACCGTATGTGTTCGGTTCACAAAGTCCTCTTCTAGGTAAAATGGGCGTTGGGGTCCTATGAAGTCTCTATCGATCCAAGGTCCATATCTAGATGGTCTCCTATTTAATTCTAACCAATGGGGTGTTGGTTCCTCACTAGTATCATAGGCGTGCTTCTTCACATCATAGACTGACCAAGTATCACCTTCTCCTACCGCTATCTTAGATTCCTTACAATCAATCATAGCACTAGCGGTCGCCAAAAATCCTCTACCTATTAACAAGGGGCATGTAGGGTCGCTAACCATATCAAGGACGTGGAAATCGGCTAAAATGGTTAGTTTTCCTATGTGTACTAACACGTCTTTGACTACTCCAAACGGGTAAGCAACACTCCCATCTGCTAAGCCTATTATCACCTCGGTTTCTTCAAGTTTCCCTGGTTTTAGAGAGGTGTAGAGAGGTAGCGGAAGTAGGTTAAGGCTTGATCCAAGATCGGCTAATGTGTCATAAGCCTCCGAATTACCGATCTTGCAAGGTAGAACAAATAAGCCCGGATCATCTAACTTCTTAGGTAGCTTGTTTTGAACAAAGGCGGTCCCTTTTTCGCCTAATTTGAGCTTCTTCTCATCCAACACATCAATAACCGGACTTTCAAGGTGGAGCTCCTTGAATTCATTGTCAAGGTTTTGAGTGGGAGGTGTTTCAACTACGTTGTTGACCAATTTGGATATCATAACTTCTTGGTCATTTTGAACGACTTGGGTTTGTATGAAACACGAGCTCATGGAATTGACCGAATAATATTGTGGACAAGAACTAGGAGACGAAACCGATGAAATGGCGTTGACGTTTAGTTTCGGGTTCTTGACCGTGTTGCTAGGGAGTGCTCCCATTTCTCGGTCATTGAGGGCTTTCAACAAAGTGTCAATCTTATTGGTCATCTCGCTTTGTTTTTATTTGAAATCGGCTTCAAACTTGGCTAAACGAGCTTCTTGAGATGCCATAAATTGGGACATCAATCCTTCAAAGTTATTGGTACTACCATTGCCGGAAGGATTGTTGTTGAAAGTACGGTTCGAGTTGGAACCGCTTGATTGGAAACGATTAGGTGGGTTGGAAGAATTGGTTTGTTGTGTGTTTTGGTTTTGTTTCCACCTAAGGTTTGGGTGATTTTTCCATGAGGGGTTGTATGAATCACCGTAGGGGTTTGGCTCGGGTTTGAAAGTGTACCACTTGTCTCCCGCTCCGTCGGTACGCGAGGATGCGTAGTCCGCAAAAGATTGTTCGGGGAGTTCCATGCAATCACGAGTGTCGTGGGGACCACTACATAATTCACATGAAGAAGTGATTTTGTTCACTTGGCGTGAAGGTTTAGGAGCCTCGTAGGATTTCATAAGAAACTTGACTTGGTCTTCAAGTTCTATGATCCTACGGTCGGAAGTGCTTGAATTGTTCGAAGGCAAAGATATTGCCTTGACCGTTTTATTCAAATCACGGGGATCACTCCAGCTTTCGTTGTCATAAAGAGCAAGGTCTTCTAGGAGAGCCCATGATTGTTCCACACTTAGATCACGTAGCTTACCACCGGCCGATTGGTCAATGGTTTACCTCGTGGAGAAATTGATATGGTCATAGAAGATTTGGACTTGGAGCCAAAGTTCTAAGCCATGGTGAGGGACTTTTTGGAGTAAGTCCTTGAATCGAGTCCATGCCTCGTAGAGGGTTTCGCCTTGACGTTGTTGGAACATCAAGATATCATTCCATAGCTTGGTAGTTCTTCTCGGTGGGAAAAACTGAGCAAGGAAACGCGTGGTGAGATCATCCCAAGAGGTGATGGATCCTGCGGGTAGACGCTCTAGCCATTGACTAGCTTGGTCCCGCAGAGAGAATTGAAAGAGACGCAGTCGGGTCGTCTTTCGAGTGGCAACATCAAGGTCTATTGAATCAATGATTTTGAGAAAGTCCTTGAGATGTTGATTAGGATCTTCGGAACGAAGTCCATGGAATGCGCATCCGCTTTGCACCAACCGGATGGTGTCGGATCGCAAGGGAGTGACATTGGCTCCTTGAGGGAGCTCAATGGTGTTTCGATAGCCATGGTGGCTAGGACGAGAGTACTCTCCTAAAGTGCGGGCTCTAGGAGGTGGTGGTGGTTGTTGTGGTGGGTTGTTGGGATCGAGGATATTACCATCTTCCATGATGTCGAATAGTAATGGTTACGAACAAAGAAACGAAGAAAATAGATAGACTAAAGAAAACCTAGAAAAAGAAAATAAAAATCTCACTAGAAAGGAATCTAGTGAGTAGACCTATAAAATAAAAAATTCAACCTAAACAATAACTATTCTCCGGCAACGGCGCCAAAAACTTGATGCTTGGTTTTGCGACCTTACAACAGGTTTTACCTCTCGAGGGATCTCAAGAGGCTTACAACCCCACCAGGCAGTGTACCTGACCGATGTAGTATAGTGTAGTGGTAAGTACGGGGGATTGATCGTTCTCCACAGGGAATAGTGTCGTTAGGATTGAAAAAACTACTCTAATAGGTCTAGGGGTGAGAGAAGATTCTTTTTGTGTTTTTATATTTTTATGAAAGCAGGTAAAAATCTCGGGTTTGAAGGAGTGGGCGGAATTAGTTGCTAGTCAACTAACCCAAATTACTACGAATGCAAATAAAATAAAATAACAGAAAATGAAAAGGTGGTAAAATTTATATGGAGAGGAATGTGTTTACTTAGATTTCCTTACTCCCTAACTATCTTTTACCGGTTGATTAGTGTGTATTAATCGCGTGGATGACGGGTGTATTCCTTAATACCAATTGTGGGGTGGCGTACGTACTTCCCTAACTCTATGAGCTCCTACTTCATTCCTATGTCGAGCCGGCTAGGAAGCTCCTAACATGGGATCACTAGAATTCGCTCATGCATTAAATACAACCATAAAAACCTTAGTACGCATTGGTTCATGTTTCTTAAGACGTTCAAGCAAGTTACCGAATAGGAGGTTAGCCAGTTTTCTTAAGCCTAACATAGATAAACAATCATCCAATACAACTAATAACACACTAATAACCAATAATCAATAGCTAGGTTTCATTAGATCTAAGCAAACACAAGATAAATCTAGCCTAGCATGTTAATCAAAAGACAAGAACAAGATGTAATCAAACAACACATAGACATATTGAATGATTAAACGATTACTTATCTTCAATTAAACATGGGAGATCCAAGGGTATGAAAACCCTTAAAAATGGCAGAAATTCGTCTTAGGGTTTCTCCTCCAAAGTTACACACAATAAGTTCCACACTAATGACAAAAAATTGCAAAACTATATATAGAGTTTAAGGGCTGACGGCGTCACGTTATAGGACTTGACGCCGTCACCCCTCGCCGCTTTTAGGGTTCCCGGATGGCCTTCCTGATGCCGTCCCTCTTTAGTGCTCCAAAATCCGCTCTGGCTTATCAAGGCTTGACGCCGTCAGAAATGGGCTTGACGCCGTCCCTCTCTAATTTAAACCGTGATGGCCTTGATCACTTCAAAGGGTGACGCCGTCAGATTTTTCATGCAAATTTCTCTGGCTTATCATGAGTAATTTTCATATCCACCACTTTTGCCAAGCCATGACGCCGTCTGGGCCAATCCCTGACGCCGTCAAAGGTAGTTTCCAGCATAATTTTGAGACTTTGTCGTTTTCTTCACTTTTATGCTCCAAAAACGTCCAAAATGCTTCCTTTTCCAGATTTCTTCTCAAAAGTACCTAAAATGACAAAAGGAAAGATTTAGGGCAATATTTGATCAAATAAATACGATTTAGGGCTTAAATGACCCCCTAAAAGCGGTACACTTTTCGCTTCATCAAATACCCTTACACTTGAGATTTGCTTGTCCTCAAGCAAATGCGCTTTTATTCTAATCAAAATACAAGTTAGGGGTCATTTAACACTAATATAAAAGTAATTACAACAATTAGTCGTTCCACTTTAATCATAATAAGCACGGAGATTACATACTAGCACCTCACAAGTAGTGTTTAGATACTCACATCTCTCAAGTGTCATCAAAATAAATCTCATAAATGAAAACGGATAATATCTCTCACTACCTGTCATAGCAAATAGATTACCATAGGCTTGGGAAAGGATCAAAAACCTCCTCCACTAGGCGTAAGCACCTAAGATAAACTATCAAAGAGGGCTTGTAAACGGGTTATAACGTTAGGTGTAGGGATATGATAAACACGGTTTTGTTGGATAAGGGATATTTTACTGGTGGCGAGTTAAAGATCTTGATTAATTACATGTACTATACAATGTTGCTAAGCCAAGACTCGACTCAATCTTAAGCTAAAAACAAAATAACAAAAAAACATAAAATAAGCATAAAATGAAACGGGATGGTAGTCCGTATGTTTTTTCTACTTTTCTTTTTTCTCTTTTTTTTTTTTTTTTTTTTTTTTTTTTTTTTTTTTTTTTTGATTACACTCTTGCCCTACCATCCAAAATAATACATCATAGGGGCGTTGCATTCCCCTTACACTTGAACTTTTACATAACTTTACAAATAACTATTCTAATGACTCGAATTAAGATAATTGAAAAACTTGGAATACTTTTAAAATATTTAGCACATATGGGGGTAATAAATGATGTTCTTCCCCATTACTCCATTACACTAGTACTTTACCCATGAGTCCCAATCGTCCCAAAACAATATGTACAAGGATATGACTCGACTTAGCAACCATGTAATCAATTAGATAATTAACTTGGGTTTAAACAAATGTTGATACAACTCGTTGTGCTCATTAAAGAGGGTCTCAAACCGGAACAGGAGGTCCGACTGAGCTGTGGCTCCCATGCCCAGCAACTTCCAGGCCCTTTGAGCGGCCTTCGCATCGCCCAAGCTCTCAAGATATGACTCCTCCCGGGGAGTAGGAAGGTACAACATTAAGTCCCGACCGACTTTCCAACTAGTCAAACGGTCGTCCTTCCTGACCGACCACCCCGGTACAAACAAAGCTTCCGGTTCATCATCACCAGTGACCTTTTCCTTTCCACTGCCAGAAGTGGAGGCGTAGGAACCTCCTGAAAAAGGAATAAACAAACGGTTATTATGGATGTAATATATATATATATATATATATATATATATATATATATATATATATATATATATATATATATATATATATATATATATATATATATATATATATATATATATAAAAGTATGCAAAGATAGACACTTCCGAAAAGCTTACCAACATCAGCAACCCCAGACGTGAAGCTCACGCCAATATCTTCATCGCCCTCCGGCTGCTTCCTCGTCTCCTCCGGACGTAATGACTGGATGGGGGCAGGAGCAGGAATAGGCTGCTCCGAAGAATCTAGATCCACCACATCAATATTTTCATTCGGCCTACTTCGCTTGAACGGACAGACCACACCACTTCCCCCCCTCGCCGCGATGGACGCAAAATCTGGTCTTATGGACCTTCTCTCCCCGCTGAGACTGAAGCGCCTGCCGGGCGGTGGTTTGTTCCTGTTTCCTTCGTTTAGCCTCTAGAACTTTTTCATCGGCCACCTCGACCCTCCTCTGTTCGGCCGTTTTCTCAGGAATCTCAGTATTGGAGAGGGCAGAGGTGGTCACGTGCAGCTCATGGGATTGACCCTCACGGTATTAATCCCCCTTCACCACAGTTGCACCCTTTCGGATTTTTAGTTTGATCAAATACTCATACATTGTTATAGTTGCGGCAAGTGAGAACGTAAAACAGTTAGAAACAAACATGCATAAATATATCAAAAAAAAAAAAAGAAAAGAAAAAGGGCAAAGGCAAAGGCTGTAAGGCTATACCCTTTCCCTCGGCATCCCTAAGTGCCGCACGATAACCGGGATGATCCCAATGAGAAGTAAGCCCAACGGCATAGAGAAAACCCGGAGGAATTTGAATAAGATCGATTACATTCTGGGACAATCGGTCGGCATCTTCAACGTTGAATTCCCTCTTCGGAAAGGGATCCGAGATGTCCGAATCATGATGCCTCCAGGGCATCGCAAAAGGAATAGCCCACCTATCTATCAGAAAAAAATGGTGCTTCCAACCTTTCAAACAAGTGAGAATCTCCCTGAAGCAGACCCTTTTCTCCCTGCCGCCTCTCTTCTCAAAAGAAAACCAATGACCTTGCTTACTTAGCTTGTAGAAAGCCCGGAACAAAGGAGTAGTAGGATTGATGTGCAAGCTTCGGCAGTATACTTCAAAAAGGGTAGCACGGTGCAAACCCAACGGAACCAGCTGAAAAAGATGAACTTTATAGTATCTAATAACATCCAACAAAAAGGTAGAAAAAGGCACGCTAAGGCCACCTTCGTAAAAATATTCCAAGTACAAGCCAATAGCATCGTCCGACAACTCATCCATTGTCATACCTTTCAGGGGTAGCCTCGGGTGTAGGTCTTCGTGTTGGGTTAGGAAAAACCCAAGAATACTTAAAACATGATTTGGACACAAATTAACTAAGTGTTAACTTAAACCGAGAACAATTCAAGTCACTGAGAGAACAGTCTCTCAGTGAGTCATCTTCAGGATGCTTAAGGCGAATTCAAGTAGAAGGATTCACTACGCAGGAAGGCGGTACTCCCTGAAGTAGCACTTAAGCCAAAGAAGAAGATGATGGTTCAGTGAGTGTTGGACAAGAACTCACTGAACCCCAGTCTCCTCAACAACAATGAAGTAATTATGAATGATAACTGAGAAGCGTGTCCTGAAGAACTAAGTGCCTGAGAAGAAAGGCAGAAATATCTAGGAAGGATTTAAGATAAGATCAAATCTTATCTTGTCAGGAAGAAATCCTTCCTAAGACGGCTTAAAGTCTTGGAGTGTCAGACCAACCACTCCTAAAGACTTAATAGGCCATTTCTATTGGTTCTTGGAAATGACAATTACTGTTGTAATTGTCAGACACGCTTGCTCAACAACTTGTAATATTTTAATTACTTTTACTCAGAATACTTGTGTATAAATAGATTGAGAAGGAGAGAAGTTGAGTGTGTTTTGTACAATTAAAGCTTAGACTTTTACAAAACAACTTCTCTCCTACAAAGAGTAACGTATCCCTGAGATAGCTCAGTGAGGTAGCATTGTTACCACTCAAGCAAAACTTGAGTTTAGATAGGAGACACCACCATACCTTGTCTATTCAATCCCAAGTGTTTGTTCCGCAAAACACTTGGGTATAGATTCTTTGATTCATTTCTAATAAGAATTTAAACGTAGAAAATTACCTTGAGTTTTTATATTCACGTTTTATAACTGTTAGAATTAATCATAACATTGTATTAGTCATAAACACAAATAGATTAACTTTCTAGTTAACTCTAAGCATGTAAAGGGACCAACAAGTGGTATCAGAGCCTCTGGTTTATAAAATCTTTTTAAACTAACCAAGAGTGCTCTAGGTTTTTAAAAACCAAGATCCTACTATGACTGATATCAATGTACCCCAGCTAGTCGACAAGAAGGGTGGCAGCTACTCCGCTGTTGCACCCAGACTTGAAGCTGGGAAATTTAGGAAATGGAAGAAGCGTATGATTTGCTATCTTACTGGTATGGAACCCTACTACATCACCTGTATCAGGGATGGCCCATTTGTCCCTAAGACAGCCACAGGGCTAAACAAGCCTGAGGCCCAATGGACCATTGATGAGAGGAGGGTGGTTAATCAAGACCAACGCCTGAAAAGCATCCTTATATCATGTCTTCCTGAAGATATAATGGAATCAGTCATCAACTGTCTAACAGCCAAGCAAACTTGGGATGACTTTGTAAACAGCTTTGAGAGTCCCTCAGATACCAAGGAAAATAGGGTTATGGACCTTAAACTTGAGTATAATACTTTCAGGGCAAAAGACTCTGAAAGTCTCTCACAGACCTACACCAGATACAAGACTTTGATAAATGAATTATCAAATGATGGTGTTGTACTGTCTAAGCATGAGACAAATGTTGGCTTTGTCAACAGTCTCCCTGAGAAGTGGCTCAACTTCTCACAAGGCCTGAGGAATGCTAACCACATTCAGACCCTTGAGCTCCCTGAAATTTATGTGAAGTTTGTATATGAAGACAACTTGATCTCAAGAAGATACCCTGATTCAAAAGCTCTTGAGTCCAAAAAGGCCTTAACCTCCACACCCATATCAACTGCTTTCTATTCTAATGGTGTTGTGCAGGATTTTCAAGAGGATTCTGAAGAAGAAATTGATGAAAGGACTTGTGAGGAGTACCTGAACGACTTGAACTTGGAATTCCAAGAAAGGGCACTCCTTGTTAGTTCAAGACGTTTCATCAAAAGAAATCAGTCCAACTTTACAAAACCAAAAGCAAATGAGACCACTGAATGCTTTAAATGTGGTAAAAAGGGTCATTTTGCTAGGGACTGTTATTCTAAAACTATCTCAGAACCCTCTTACAAATTCTCAGGAACTAGCAAGTTTCAACCTAAAATGTTTCAGTCCACCCAACAATTTCAAAACAAGGGTCAAAAGGATTTTGAAACAAAATATAGGAAAATCAAAGCTAAACTTGCACTTCTTGAAACTAACCCCATATTGCCTCAGGCAACTCAAACATCTAAACCTATTCAGACAAAGAACAAGGTATTAGTAGCTGAAGCATATGACTGGGATCAAGAAGAGGCCTCCTCTGATGAGGAAATAAGAGTTAGTGCACTGATGGCACTTTCTGAAGAGGATCAGGTGGCTGTGGGTAAAAGCCATGCTAGGAATGGAGAGTGGGTCAACATCACCATGAAGAAGGTAAATACTTTAATTTCTATGGATGATGATTCTGATTGGCAGTCTTACATGAATTATATTTGTGTTGATCTAAAGTTTGTTGAGGAACAAAGGCTTTACCTATTTTCAAAATATAACAATATTGTGTCAGAATTGAACAAATGTAGAGATGAACTGCTTGTACTAAAGCAAGCCAAACTAGAAACAATAACTCTACAAATTCAGAACACTAAGATTTTGAAACAAAACCAAGCCCTTCAAACTGAACTTAACAAAGAAAAGGCTGTCATCCAAAGCTGGACCAAGAAGAACCCCAAGGTTTTTGACACTGTGGGATTAATCTCTCAGAAAACCATTGGAATTGACCCTCTTATGGTTGATCCAAATGTGTGTCATAATGAACTAAACTTTGTTCCAGCTGGCATATCTTTTGAGCAAGAATTGCTTCCCAAGTCAAATGACTGGATTATCAGGGACAACCTAGTCAGTAAGTTACCAAACTTTGAGACTGGAAAGATCTTGCTTCCTGAAAGTCAGGCTTTGAAAAATATGCTTGGACTTACTGAACAACTCAGTAAGCTTGAACTCACTGAACAACTCAGTATTACTGAGTCAGTGAATGAGTCTGAATCCGAATCATACCCTCCACTTCCTCCACTGAATACCCTTCAGGATGCTGCACCTAACTTAGGCCTCCCACCAATGGTCTTCTCACCACACTCTCCAAAGGAGAGATCAGGAAAGGGAACAACCATCCTGAAGAGAGCAAACCTTGATGTCTCAGTAAATACTGATGACTCATCAACTTTAGTCCCTTCTGAAGTAACAACCCAAAGCCCTGACTCAAAATTTGATCAGTTGGCTGAAATGGTCAGGAAGCTGGGAGAGAAGATTGCATCTTCTGAGAAACCTTCTCAATCCAAGAAGGAACAAAAGCCAACTAACTCAAAGACCAAACCCAAACCCAGAAAACCCCTGAAAAGATGTGATCTATGCAACTATACAAATCATCTCACTGATGACTGCTATAGAGTCCTTTATTGCATGATTTGCAAAAAGGAAGATCACAGGACTTCTGATCATGAACAATGCTCAGTCATGTCAAACTTTTCAGGACTTAAGGCTCAGTGCCTGAACTACCCTTCTGATTCTATGCAGAAACAGAAGCAAAAGGCCATTCCTTTTCCACCTTGCCCATTGTGTGGATTCAATAACCATCACCCTAAGGATTGTCAAAATGACAAACACTGTGAATCTAGTGGAAGTTCCACTCAGAAATCCTCAGGAAAAGAGAAGGTCATTCACTCAAGAAGAGGAATGAATAAACAATCCTCTCAGACTACTGAGGCTACCCCTGCGACTAAATGCAAAACATATGGTAGCTCAGTCCACTCAACCACTGACCATGAATCAATTAACACTTTCATAAAGACCTACAATTCCAAACCCTCCATGAAATGGAGTCCTAGAAAGAACTGACCCAGTTTACTATTTGTGCAGAGGCATGCCAGGGATCCTATTTGGCATCTAGACAGTGGATGTTCAAGGAGCATGACTGGTGTTAAGGAGCGTCTGCGCAAATATGTGGAAGAACCAGGACCCAAAGTGATATTTGCTGATAATTCATCATGTCTCACTGAGGGTTATGGTTCAGTAAACTGCAATGGTATTGTCTTTACTAGGATAGCTTATGTAAATGGTCTTAAGTACAATCTGATCAGTGTCAGTCAACTATGTGATGCAAAATACATAGTTCAGTTTGATGATAAGCAAGGAACCATCTTCAATGCAAATAAGGAAATTGTCCTCATTGCATCAAGAAGACAAGATGTTTATGTATTAGACATGTCCAGTCTAACTCATGATGGAACTTGTCTCTTTGCTAAGGCCACTGATACACTCAACTGGCTTTGGCATAAGAGACTCACCCACCTGAACTTTAAAAACATGAACAATCTTGTAAAACAAAACAAGGTCCTTGGCTTACCATCACTTGTGTTTTCTAAGGATAAACCATGCTCAGCGTGTGAAAAAGGTAAACATCACAGAGCATCCTTTAAAACCAAAACCAACTTTTCCATCAGGAACTGCCTACATCTTCTCCATATGGATCTATTTGGACCTATCAGTCCAAGGTCTATTAACCATGAGAAGTATACTCTGGTCATAGTGGATGAATACTCTAGATACACTTGGGTATTCTTCCTGATAAAAAAGAGTCAGGCAGCTGAAACAATCATGTCCTTTGTCAGGAACATTGAAAATCAAAATGACATTAAGGTCAAACAGATTAGAACTGACAATGGGACTGAGTTCAAAAATTATGAACTTGAATGTTTCTGTGATGAGAAAGGTATTTCCCAAAACTTTTCCTCTCCATACACACTTGAACAAAATGGTGCTGCTGAAAGGAAAAATAGAACACTCATTGAAGCTGCTAGGACAATGCTATGTGGATCAGTCCTTTCCAACCATTTTTGGACTGATGCAGTCAAAACTGCCTGTTATACACAAAATAGATCCATCATTGTCAAGAGACATGGGAAAACCCCATATGAGTTATTCAAAGGAAGAATCCCTGACATCAGCTACTTTCATGTCTTTGGGTGTCCTGTGTTTATTCATAATCACAAGAATCACTTAGGGAAATTTGATGCAAAAGCTGATGATGGATACTTCCTGGGATACTCACTTGTCTCAAGAGCCTTCAGAGTGTTCAACACAAGGAGACAGCAGACTGAGGAAACATTTCATGTTACCTTTGATGAGAGCACTGATGCAATCAGGTTCTCAACTGCCTCAGTAGAAGAGATAGGAATTGATAATTCTTCAAGATATCCTCCTGATGAATATCTTCCTGAAAACAATCCTTCTACTCAGTATCAAGATGATGCTAATCTCTCCTATTACATAATCCCTCACAACCTACCTAACCCAACCATCACTGAGTTTATTGAGGCACATGCAAACACTGATGAAATTAATCAGTCTGTTCAAAATGCTCAAGAACCAAACAATCTCAGTGATCAGGTAGACACTCAAGATCCAATCAATGATCATGTGTCTACTCCAGAACCAACCCCTCTACCCAATCAGGCATCCACAAGTTCAAATCAGTATCCAGGACCTCAGGAAAGTTGGACTAGGTCTCAGGACATTGAACTTGTCAATATTATTGGAGAGCCTACTGAAGGCATGCTCACCAGGAGCATGGCTGCTAGTCTAAGAGCAGCCTCAGCCAATGAATGCCTATTTGTGGACTTCATTTCCACAATTGAACCCAAAAGTGTTAAAGAAGCACTTACACATCCTAGTTGGGTTCAGGCCATGCATGATGAACTCGAACAATTTGACAGAAACAAGGTAATGACCTTGGTCAAATGTCCTGAGAATGTCTCAGTAATTGGCATGAAATGGGTATTCAAAAACAAAACTGATGAAAATGGCATAGTCATTAAAAACAAAGCCAAACTTGTAGCCAAAGGCTATAATCAACAAGAAGGCATTGACTATGAAGAAACATTTGCACCAGTAGCAAGGATGGAAGCCATCAGGATCTTCCTTGCTTTTGCTACATACATGAACTTCAAAGTATACCAAATGGATGTTAAAAGTGCATTCTTAAATGGTTCACTGAAAGAAGAAGTTTATGTTCAGCAACCTCCTGGATTTGAAAGCCATGAGTCTCCTGATCATGTCTGTAAGCTTAACAAAGCCCTTTATGGACTGAAGCAAGCTCCCAGGGCATGGTATGAGACTCTCTCAGCCTTCTTAATCCAAAACAAATTTGTCAGAGGCAAGATAGACAACACATTGTTTATCTATAAGACAAATAATGATGTCATACTAGTACAAGTGTATGTTGATGACATCATCTTTGGCTCAACAAGTTTCAAACTTTGCAAACAATTTGAAAAACTAATGGCAAAGAAGTTTGAAATGAGCATGATGGGAGAACTGACATACTTCCTTGGTCTACAGATCAAACAGACTAATAGAGGAACCACTATCAGTCAAGAGAAGTATGTTAAGAATCTACTGAAAAAGTATGAACTGAGTGACTGTGCCTCAATCAAGACTCCCATGGTTCCCCCAAACAACCTTGGTCCTGATCTCACTGGTAAACCAGTAAATCAAACTCTCTTTAGAGGAATGATAGGATCACTGATGTATCTACTTGCATCAAGGCCTGATATCCAATTCTCAGTATGTCTGTGTGCCAGATATCAATCTGACCCAAGAGAATCACACATCACTGCTGTGAAAAGGATATTCAGGTACCTGAAAGGTACTCCAAACCTTGGATTATATTATCCAAAATGCTCAGGCCTTGATCTTAAAGGATACTCAGACTCTGACTATGCTGGTTGCAACATGGACAAAAAAAGCACCTCAGGCTCTTGCCAAATTCTTGGTGGGAAACTAGTCTGTTGGAGTGCTAAGAAGCAACAATCAGTTGCCTTGTCCTCAGCTGAGGCTGAATATGTTGCAGCAGCTAGTTGTTGTGCAAATGTACTCTGGATGAAAAGTCAACTCAGTGACTATGAAATTCAGTATAAGATGGTACCCATCTTTTGTGATAACACAAGTGCAATTGCAATATCCAACAACCCTGTTCTTCATCAGAGAACAAAACACATTGATATCAGATATCACTTCATCAGGGACCATGTCATGAATGGTGACATTGAATTACACTTCATCCCTACTGAATATCAGTTAGCTGATATCTTCACCAAACCTTTGGATGAACCAACTTTCACAAGGCTGAAAGCTGAATTAGGAATGTTGGATATAGAGAATCAGTCCACTGATTGAATCCTTCCAACTGAAGTGTAAATTCTTAAAACCTCAGGTCTCTGACTCAATGTGTACATCAGTGAAAACAAATCACTGAATCCTCACCATCAGGAACTAAACCCAAGTTCCTGAAATCTTTAGGGTTCAGGAACTAAACCCAAGTTCCTGAATCCTTGTAGCTCAGGAATCATTCCATATTCCTGAATCATCAGTGACTAATCCCAAGTCCCTGAAAAACCATCACTGAATGAAAAATCATTCAGGGCCCTGAAAGGAGACATTAAATACTGACTTAATTGCTCTAAGTATCTAGTTAGTAAATGTCCGAGGTTGGTAACTGAACTCATATTTAATTTAAGAATATTTGTTCTTTTTGCCTTTCTGGCTTCCACCTTTGGGCCACCACATACCCACTTGGCATTAAATGCCTCTCCAATCACATTACAGAAATGTGATGATTCATCTCTGCAAATTACACTTTTGCAGAACTGCTCAACTGTTTACCTTGACTGTTGCGCCAAACCAGGGAAAAGTGGAGTGTTGGCATTAAATGCGGATCCCAAAACATTTTATTCAAAACAGTTTCCTATAATTCTTTTTGAATAAATTAAAACCGCTCAAATGCCTAAAACACCCCCATCTCCACTTCCCTATAAATAACCCAACCAAAAGAAACACACACACGTTTTTATAGAATCTTAAGCAAAACTCTACCATTTTTAATTCTCAAAAACAAATTGTGTATGTATTCTTAAGCTTTAGAAACCCAGAAACCTTAGTCAAACCCAGACTTACTGATGCGTGCGATGTGTCGTTGCGGTTTAGCAGTATTAATGCCTACTCAAGTTTTAAATTTATATTTAGCCGACTTATCAATAACACACACACTTAACGAGCAGTGTACCCGGTCAGTATGAATATAATGGTAAGTAGAGTGTCGATCACTAAGAGTGGAACGTATTATCTAGTTATTCTAATCAGTATTTTAATAAATTAAGTTAGCTATACAACCTAATCTAACGCAAAGGGGTTCAGCCTGAGAGACTGGCACGATTTGGTTGCAATTAAATAATAAACTAAACCAATAGGCACGAATCAGCGAATAGCACACACGTACACAGATAAATACTCGAGACAATAAGAAGACTGTCCTGATAGATAAGTAGTTTGTCACTTGTTTTATTGCTAGTTTTATATGAAGTGTATAGTTCGATGCAACGCACCGAGATTAAGTCCTTTCTCGTTGGTTCTAATCTTATCGGCGAGTAAACCCTTAATGATTACTTATGACTATCCTATTTATCTTTCTTCCTACTTTTCTACAGACGATAGAATGCATAGGCGATCTAATAAATAGGCGAGGGCAGAGGCATGGCGACCCGATCAACGCTCAGCTAGACACAGAGGTTATCAATGCACTAATAAAAGTCACCAAAGACATCAACATATAAACTTTAATTAATGAGAAAGCAGTTTTAAGGGAGTGCAATCTTTCCGTTGTCACATTACACAAGCCACCAATCTTGATGAATTAAAGTTTACTAACACAATAAAACAAAACTACTTAATGAATTAAACACATGCAGCACCTTCTTACAGCTCTTGTATCTTCGTTTGGGTGTGTCTTGTGCTGTCTATTCGTCTGAATTCGGCCTTAGGTTTCTGTACTTCGGTCTTCTGTCGAACTTCAGAACTTTTTTTTAACTTTTAATTCGTCTGGTCTTTGGGGTATTTATAGTTTCTGTCTGAGGGTAAGATGCGGCGCATCTAGTAAGTAGATGCGGCGCATTGACTTAACTTCGCGTGGGGTCCAACATTAATATATTCAGGAATATTCGTACACCGCCAGAAGATGCGGCGTAACTCCATTCATGGATGCGGCGCATGTCCTCTTGTATCTTGGATCGTATCTGGTGAAATATTGATAGTGATGCGCTGTATGTAATAAGCAAGATGCGGCGCATCTGGAGCAGATTTGTCTTGATCTTGTACATTTCGGTAGACTCTTAACTTCTTGCATGTTTTGCTCCATAATTAGTCCAAAATCGCCAAGTTTCACCAAATGCTTGTTTTTACCTGAGAATTGCATAAGTAAACGATTAAGTATCAATTCTCATACATAATATAATAAAACAAGTCAAATAAATAGGATAAATGATGGTAATAAAATGTACTTATTTGAGTTCATCAAATATCCCCCCACTTGAACTTTACTTGTCCCCAAGTAAACCTTAGAATTAATCTTATGAAAATGTATCCTAAAAGATATTAGGATTTATTTTTATATTTAAGCATGTATTCATTTTTGTCATAATCACACAACCAAACACTTAACGAATTAGAAGTTAAATAAAATAATTTGATAAAAGCAAATCTAATCGTTTAACTGTCCAGTCGCGACGAATATTCTATCATAAGCTTGGCAAGTATACACATCTCCCCCACTAAAGCCAAGGAATAACAAGTCTAAAGCGGTAAAAAGGGTTTTGAGGTTTAAGGGTTAATTATTCTTAATCTCTATCGATCTCAAATTCCAGAAAAGGCGACAAAATCACAAATACATGATCGAATCCACGAACACGATACTTGCAATTGCTCAAATCCTTAACTCGAATAGGCTAAAGATAGGTCCAAACTTCACCAATAATATTATATCAAAAAGGGCGACAAAATCATAAATACATAGCCGAATCCACGACTACGATACTTAAGATTGCTCAAATCCCTAATCTCAATAAATCAAAGGTTTGGTTGGATAAAGAATAATAAAGGGTATGGATAATATTTGGGATATAAATTGGTGTAAAATGAAAAATAAACAAAACACATAAATTAAAATCCTAAGTGTGGTTAATCACTATCCCAACCATCCCATGAATAAGACTCATATCATAGAATAACTCACGCTTTAACACTTGAAACACACGCTTTAGGTAGACACGAATTATACTCAACAATATCTCAATCAAAGAATAAACCTTAGTTGGTGTTCCCATAATTGCCAACTCCCATTCAATCCATAGATATAATATACAATAACTAGTGGTGATAACGACCACTTAATACAAAACTTTACATAAGTTGGTTAAATCAAACATCCAACTTTTCTTTCTTTTCTTTTTCTTTTATTATTTTTTTCGATTTTTTTTTTTTTTTTTTTTTTTTTTTTTTTTTTTTTTTTTTTTTTTTAGAACATAAACAAAGATGTGTAAAATTTCACCACATCACTATAATGATAATTCTGGATAATTTTTCCATATTTTTCATAACTTCAGAAATAACGGTAATAGTGAAAGTAGTAAACACACGAAAAATAAACTCAAAGATATACAATATTTACTTTCACTCCAATTGCATTGTGCAATTTCCCGACCTAACCATAGATAATGAATTACGCACGCGAACACAGGTAATGTAAGGAAACACACTTTGCCTATAGCAATTAACCAACCACGGATTCTAATCTACAGGGTAGGCTAAGGTGTAAGGGTGTAACGAAACATTTTAACAAAGGTGTAAGAAACGAAAGGAATGGCTCTAAGTGTTTTTCTAGGGGTATCTTACTCTAAAAGTGAGAGTAACAAAAGGGTTTATACGGGGGTTAACTAACCAGTGTAGTTAGCTAATAACACAAAACATATAATGGCTATTTGGGTGTAATCCTAGAAATTTACCAATTTAGACAGGTCATTCCAATTATATAAATAATACTTATTATGGTGGTCTCGAATAGTATACAAGCCAAGTTCTAAAGTTTACAAGTCACCGGCACACTCATAGATTTGTGAATTTTGAAAAATCACAATTTTTGAAAATAACGTCATGTGTGCAGCAATGCAACTTAGACTTTAAACAAAAACATGCTAAATTTTTTTTTTAATTTTGATATATTAAGCACATTTTAAGCATATTTTGAAAAGTTTAGGACAAGTAAGTGTTAAGTGTTCTAATTCTCCAATCCCCCCACTTAAGTTAAACAACGTCCTCGTTGTTTGTATCAAAGGTTAAAAACTGGAAAATAAAAGAATTAGAACAGAAAAACTCCCCTGAGATTTGCTCGGTATGATCCTCCATTAGTATAAGAGCAAAAATCATCTTTCTTGTGGATTAGAACGTTTAAGCTTCATAATCAATGTATCCACAGGAAATGCAGGAATCTATAATACCACGAAGACTTTAAAACACACCTAAGTTAAGAAAGGTTCAAACTTGCATAATACATTAGTAGTTAGTTAAAAACAAAACTTAAAAAAAATAAAACTGAAAATCATCAGGTCAGTCGATGCGCCGTATCTTATGGAAGAAGATACGCCGTATCGAGCCTGGAATAAATACGGATCAGAATAGAAGATGCGTCGCATCCTTAACCAGGGATGCGCCGCATTGAAATAAACTGATAAAAAGTTTTAAAGTCGAAAATAAAAAAAATAAAAAAATGCGGAAAAAATAAAGATATGACCATTGCAGGAGATGCGTCGCATCTCAGGATTGAGATGCGCCGTATCCTCTGCGGCCTGACTGACTCGACACAAAAACAGAATAATAAAAATTTCTCCGGGTTGTCTCCCGGTCAGCACTTGTCTTTATTCCAGAGTCTTCAAGTTAGACTCACGTTCAGCTCTTCACTCCAATACTTCAGGTTCAAACTCCACCACCTCGTTCTCATTATCCTCAATTTTATTATCAAAGTATTTCTTCACACGTTGCCCGTTTACTTTGAATACATAACCATTTTTATCGCATATTTCAATAGTTCCATAAGGATACACTTTCTTGACAACGAACGGACCCGTCCATCTTGATTTAAGTTTACCAGGATACATCTTTAATCTGGAATTAAATAGTAGCACTTTCTCTCCAATAGTAAACGTTTTATCCCCACGTAACCTCGAGTCATGCCATCTTTTAGTTCTTTCTTTGTAGATCTTAGTATTTTTGTAGGCCTCATCTCTTAGTTCATAGAGTTTATTAAGTTCCATGAAACGGTTCTTCGTTGCAGCTTCCATATCCATATGATGAACTCAAATAAGTACATTTTATTACTATCATTTATCCTATTAATTTGACTTGTTTTATTATATTATGTATGAGGATTGATACTTAATCGTTTACTTTTGTAATTCTCAGTTGAAAACAAGCATTTGGTGAAACTTGGCGATTTTGGACTAATTATGGAGCAAAACATGCATAAAGTGAAGAGTCTACTGAAATGGACAAGATCAAGTCAAATCTGCTCCAGATGCGCCGCATCTCACTCATGACATGCGCCGCATCACTATCAATATTTCACCGGATACGATCCAAGATTCAAGAGGACATGCGCCGCATCCAAAGATAAAGATACGCCGCATCTTCTGGCGGTGTACGAATATTCCTGAATATTATAATCTTGGACCCCACGCGAAGTTAAGTAAATGCGCCGCATCTACTCCTTAGATGCGCCGCATCTTACCCTCAGACAGAAACTATAAATACCCCAAGACCAGACGAAATTCGAGAAGACATATATAATATAACCGAAGACCGAATAGGAGAAACCTAGGACGAATTCAGTCAAGGCAGCAAGCACAAGACACACCCGAACGAAGATACAAGAGCTGTAAGAAGGTGCTGCATGTGTTTAATTCATTAAGTAGTTTTCTTTTATTATGTTAGTAAACTTTAATTCATCAGGATTGATGGCTTGTGTAATGTGACAACGGAAAGGTTCCACTCCCTTAAAACTGCTTTCCCATCAATTAAAGTTTATATGTTGATGTCTTTGGTTACTACTTTTTAGTGCATTGATAACCTCTGTGTTTATTAGTGGCCTGCGCATTTGACTGCGGAAAATAATGTGGCTCCCACGGTTGTTACTAAATTGATCACTTAGGAATAACTTTTAGACATAAGTAATCATTAAGGGTTTACTCGCCGATAAGAATAGGACCAACGAGAAAGGGTTAACTACATACACTTCATATAAAGCTATCAATAAAACAAGTGACAAACTACTTAATCATAAGGACAGCCCTCTTATTGTCTCGAGTATTTATCTGTGTACGTGTGTGCTACTTGCTGATTCGTGCCTATTGGTTTAGTTTATTATTTAATTGCAACCAAATCGTGCCAGTCTCTCAGGCTGAACCCCCTTGCGTTAGAATATTAAAATACTGATTAGAATAACTAGATAATACGTTCCACTCTTAGTGATCGACACTCTACTTACCATTATATTCATACTGACCGGGTACACTGCTCGTTAAGTGTGTGTGTTATTGATAAGTCGGCTAAATATAAATTTAAAACTTGAGTAGGCATTAAAACTGCTAAACCGCAACGACACATCGCACCGCATCAAGTTTTTGGCGCCGTTGCCGGGGAGTGAATTGTTATTATCTGTTAATTTAATTAGTATTTTAATTAGGTTTTAATTTTAATTTTTTTATCTAACTGCTAATTTTGTTGTGTATTAGATTAATTTGCATTCATTGTATTATTTTGCATATTTTCTGTTTTTGTGTGCTATTTGTTTGCTTTTGTTTGTGTTTATTTTCGTGTGTTTTTATTTGTTTTTTATTTTTCGTCTTTTTGCATACTGCTATCGTTGTACGAGCTAAATCGAACGATACGGCGCATCTGATTTCTCAGATACGGCGTATTGCGTTCAATTTTTATAAAATACAACGCGTTTAATTAATTCGATACGACGCATCTTTTCCCCAAGATAAGGCGTATCTGTTTTTAATAAGAAATTTTTTCTGAGCGATAAAGTAATACGACGCATCTGCTTTAGCAGATACGGCGTATCTGTTTTTGATAAAAAAATTTTCTAAACGTTAATGCGATACGACGCATCTGCTTTAGCAGATACGGCGTATCTATTATTTTTATTAAAAACAGTTTTCGAATTATTAAACAGATACGGCGCATCGATTTTTATCGATACGGCGCATCTTCTGAATCAAAAATCTTATATTTTGAAACGTAACGAACATACGGCGCATTAACTTTTGTTAATACGACGCATTTAATTTTAAATAAATATCGATTTTTGATAATTAAAATTGATACGACGCATTCAAATTTCTAAGCGGCGTATCTATCTTCTGAATAAAGTCTGATTTAATTTTAACGATTATAAGATACGGCGTATCCATCTTTTTGGATACGGCGCATCGTCTGCAGATATCAGTAACTTTAATTTTTCGTATTCCGTTTTCGTTGTTGATTTTCTGATATACTACTTTCTCGAGCATACCCTACTGATATTTTTGTGTTGATTTCAGGAAGTGCATGACCAGGAGTTCTACGAAGAACTTGATTCAACCTTTCGACGATCCTGAACGAGCTTTTCATTCGCTTAAAAGGCTTTTCATCACAAAAAGCTTTGATACTTCAAGTTCATTCGAGCTTGATTATTTTTCTGAAGAGAAAGAGGAAGAAGAAACAGAAACAATGGGCGAAAACACAACTATGGAGGAATACATGAACAAAACCCGTGCTGATCATACTTCAGGAGTTGCTAGACCAAAGTTTGATGACAAGTCAAAGTTTGAATTGAAGGGTCAGTTTCTCAAGGAACTAAGAGAGAATGCTTTCTGTAAAACCCGAAAATCTAAAACATGCAAAAATTACCAAAATGCCCCTGAAACTTTAAAATTTAATTAAAGCTTAATTAAAGTTCCGAATCGATCCCAAACTTCTGGAAACGAACAAGATATGATACAAAATAATTTTGAAGACTTCGATTAATATTTATATAAGTTGTGAAATGACCAAAATACCCTTATGTGTACCAAAAATTTAAATGCATAATTATTATTAATTAAATACCTTTTAAATACAATTTAAATTAAAGAAAATAAAGTAAAAATGGTAAAATTGATTGGGCCATTAAGAGGGCCGGTATTTTGGCCCCATACCCTCCCCTTAATTCGGTCTTAACATATTATATCAAACCCTAAATCATTTTCCCTCCCATTAAACCCTAAAACATTCAAGCCGCCACTCTTAAAATCAACCACACCTCAATCCGATTTTTCTAAATCAAGGGAGTATTTTTCTGGAGTTCTTAGTGGTGCAAGGAAGGTGATAAAAATAGCCACAAGGTCCTGGAGTCGATCGTGTGTTCGTGGTGATTTATTTGGGTTGAATTAGTGCAACCGAGCATCAATAATCCACAACGTGTAAATCCTTTGATCTATAAATTTTCTGGTATTTTTCTAGCTCTCTCTTAATCATATATAACATGGTAAAAATAATGGAATCGACCCATGCTTTGTATTTTGGCCGAATAGAAAATTATGGACTTATAAACCCTAAAATCGAAATCGGATTCTTTCTAATTCATGCGATTTTTCCTGGGCATGTAAATAATTTTCATGGGTTCTATATGCTTCATATAACATGAGAAAAATGGTAGTTCGAATTGTTGAGGCTTAAAAACTTGTATGCCGAATTTAAATTAAAATCGGATTTTAGAGCAAAAAGGGGAAAATCGTGGAAAATTATTAAACCAATCGAACTAGGGTTCTTGGTGGATGAAATCTGGAAATAAAAGTGATAAAATGATGATACAATGATTGCTTAATAATTGGGGTTGCTAGGGTTTGATTTTGTTTTGATTTTATACAAACCGATTGAATAATTAAATGTTAAGGGGCTGTTTTGTAATTATTAAAACTTGTGGGATATTTTTGTAATATTGTATGGACCTGGGAGAATGTGTAAAAATTATAACATGAGGGTCTTATATGTAAATTAGGCAAGAAAAGGATTTAATTTGTAATATTATTGTCGAATTAAAAATAAATAAAAATGAGGGACTAAATATGTAATTTCTGGAAACTTGGTGCTGTTTTGAGTAATAAATTATATTCAGGGGGTTATGTGTAATTTTGGTAATTTAATGGCTTAATATGTAATTGTTAATAATTAAATGTTGAAATTGTAAATTAAGGGACTAAATATGTAACTTTGATAACTAGAGGGACTTGATGTGTAAATTGTGAATGTTTAAGGGTATGTTCGGATAACATGTTAAAATAAGTACTCATGGTGTAAAATTGGTAAATTAAGGGTTTAATATGTAATTATAGTAAATTATATAATTCGAATTTGTAATTTAAAAAGTATAGGGACCAAATGTGTAAATTACCGAAACTTTGAGGGCTGTTTGTAACATAATTAAATTGAAGGTTAATTTCTGTAATTTGAAGAAATAAAGGGACTTGATGTGTAATATGAATATTGTAAAGGTTAAATTTGTAAATTTTGTAAGTATAAGATTAATTTGTAAATTAATAAAGTAAAGGGGTGTAATCCGTAAATATTGGAAATGTGAAGACTAAATGTGTAATTCTGGAAATGAAAGTATTCAAATGGTAAATTATGAGATTCCTAATTTAAACCTTGAACTTTGGTAAAGTTACGTTTATAACCCTGAACTATGAAAACTCGTCATTTTAACCCTAAACTTTTGTGACTTGTTTAAATGCACCCTAAAGCCATATTATGATTCAATAATAACTTAACCTAAATGAGAATATGGAAATCTTACTAATTATGGAAACTTACTAAATATGGAAACCTGCTAAAAATGGAAAGTTACTTAAAATGGAAAGGTTTGTAATTCTTTTCTACTCCTCTAGGTGTGAAGAAGAAGGTTTTGATCCGCTTCTGTGTCTTCTATTTCTAGTCCGTATGTGCATTCGTGACAAGGTACAGATATTCTGCTCTTTGTATAAGGAGCCTTCGGTCTCTATTTTGATTCGTATTAGGGTTTCCCTATACCATTGCTATGTTCCCTACACTTTGATATGAACCTTTGATTTCTGAACCTCTCATATGAACCCTTTGATATGAACCTTGAGATTTGGACTATGATTATGACATATGAACCTTTGCTATGATATGAACCTTTGACCTTTGACCTTGACCCCAGTTTGATACTACGAGCCAAAATATGTTTCCTAGCCATGAAGGTAACATGGCCGTGTCATTGATGCACCAATGGCATGACTCGTGTGTGGTTCGAGTGATTAGCCACACCGTCCCCATTATGATATGATATGCGCGCTTTATGATTTGTTTATGGCCAATATGATTTGTTTGGGGGGCGTATGGATGCATCCTAGATATGTTTTGTGTATGATATGATATGATATGATTTGATATGGTGACTGAGGATGGGTGCAATCCACTTCTTTCACAAAATATGGGAGCTAGCTACTCCATTTGAAGAATGAGGACACCCCTCATATTATCTGATTATCTGAGAGGTCTCCCCTCTATATGATTTGAAGATTTTGGTTACGATATGATATGATATGTTATGATATGGGCTCGTGGTGGATGACTGTCCTAAACCTTTCTCTTTATTTCCTTTTCCTATATCTCATTTATTATGATATGCCTGTTCATTTCCATTTGCTTTTGTTTCCGTTTATATATATCTGTTCACTGGGCTTTTTAAGCTCAGCCGCACGTTTTCTTTCCGTGTGCGGCAGGTTTTAGTTGGAAGCTGGGTAGGAGTGAAGAAACCTTTGGACTTAGAAGACCTTGATAGTTTTTCAGAAGTAGAAGTTTTAGAAGGATTTGCGTTGACAGACATAGTGTTTAGTTTGTTTCTTATTTGTAACCTTGTAGCTTCAGTATATCATTTGTAACCTTTGAATTTCTATTGTATTATTTAAGTCGTATGTTATGCTTGCCTTTGATATGTCACCATTTGCGTGACACTTCTACCCTTGTCGGGTTGGGGTGTTACAATTATGGTATCAGAGCCAGGTTTACGACTTGTAGTACATCTACCCTTGGCCTGTGTAAGTTAGGACCCCTAAGTTTCCACTGTAGGCGCTCGTAGGATAACCTTTGCGAAGTTGCGTAGAATTTTCCCATAGGAATATAAGTCATAACCGGTGAGGAATGGGTAGTCTAGGACATCCATGTGAGTAGTAATTGCTTCCGCATCACTCTGAATCTTGCCTTTGCCTTTAGTCATGCCTTATAGGAACGTTTGTCTCAGAAGACGAGGAAGTCTTATCTTCCGTCATTTGAAGAATGAACTTTGTATGTTCCCTTTGGAAGGATTTGATGTTGATATTTGTCTTGTACGGAATTGTTATCTGAGCATGCTGATGCTAATAACTGACATTCCATACATCTCGCCTCTGACAGTTAAACGATGTTCGTATTACTATCGGTGCACACCCTATCATTCCTATGCTATAAGCTAAACAAAATTCCGATCCTTTGAACTGTTCACTCTCCCATCCCACACTTTGATGAACCATGTACCTAAATTTGATATGTGAACTATCCGTATGATTTGACAACCACATTTGCTCTGAGAATCCGTTTCCCTTTTGATGTATTTGACTTTGAGGTCTCTTGCATATGGATTGGTGGCTTTTGTAAAGCTATCATGGACCACAATATATGAAATGTGACCTTTAACAATCTGCTTCACCATATTTTGATATGATATTCTCAATCATTTGAATCTGTTAAGATTATTGTTGCTATGAAGCACATACTCCGATCTCTTTGATTCCCAATTTTCTCCTAACGCCTGTTAGTATCCACTCTTGGAAAGCTCCGGCACTTGAAAGTTTGTTGTACGAATTTCTGGTGCTTCTGATGAATCTTTTGAGATCCGTTTGGGAAGTAAAGTTTGCATTGAACTAATCTGAATTGGCGAAACCACGATACTGAAGAAGTTAAGAGATTGTAGGAACTGATGGAATACGAGTTTGTTCGCTTCAGTAATCTCTTTGAATGCTCCTGTTTGTGTATGAAGAAGGAAGAGAGAAGTATGCGGCGGTGCACCGGCTATTGTGAATTTAACCATGATCATTATCCATTTCCGCGTATCAATATTTGATTGGTTTTATTTTTGAAACTCCGTAGCAGACGACCTCATTTAAGTTTGAAAGACGGAAGAAGCAACCACAAGAACATCTGAGAAGGAAGTTGATTAGTTGAGATTAAGTACCGCGAAGCATTACAATTTGATTTGTGAAGATTTGTGATATGAAGTTTTTCCCTAAGAAGATTTCCTGAAGTTGCTTTAGTACCCGTGTGACCACTATGAGTTTTGAATGATGTCAATTGTATTGGCTAGAAGATTCATGTTTTCGCAAGTATTCGGACAATTGTCATAGTATGACAGTATGTTGGTGCTCAGAGACGAACTAGGAACACGTTGACCATTTTTAGTATGAAATGAACCGACCCTTTGTTCTAGAAGAATAGATTTACTTGACGATCAGAGATTGTAGCAGACAACACCACCAGGTATCCGATGACTAAAGAGCTTCCACGAAAAGGACCAAGACTGAAGACCATTGTCAGAGTTAGAAACCTTGTAGAAGATGTGCAGAAGAGATTCGTGACAGGTGTTACCAAGA
Organism: Artemisia tridentata subsp. tridentata; assembly: GCA_021014915.2. Lineage (NCBI taxonomy): Eukaryota > Viridiplantae > Streptophyta > Magnoliopsida > Asterales > Asteraceae > Artemisia > Artemisia tridentata. The sequence goes on from CP139504.1 coordinate 14,160,534, forward strand.
GAGAAGCATGTGAGGAGAAGACAGACTGAGATGAGACTCGATTATACCTCAAGCAGCACGTGGAGATTTCAGTTGGGCATCAAGACGACCAGACCGTAGAAGATGAGCTTTCAGCACATAAACCAGGAAGTCCACAGCAGTTTGAGTTGGTGAATTTTGAATCATGCTAGGAGACCTGTAGGAGCCACGCAACCTTATTTCTCTAGTCATTTTAGTTGTACTAAGATGAATTGAGAGCTGAAGCAGACTCGCAAATGGAGGAATGCAAGGTGATCACGTCAGAGATTCACGCTACCACACCGAAGTGTCCAGAAGAAGTGTCGAAGACTTGAGGAACCAGACTCAAGTTTATGAATTCCTTTTTCACCCTATGATCGTATGATTAGACAAGAGAATGACTACTTGGAATTTGAAAGGATTCGAGATCATGAAATTGAATGGATGAAATTTTGTAATAAACGTTTGGATTTGGAAGATTTGATTTTTTTTGTAAAGGATGAAGATATTGAAGACGTAATTCATTTCCTCTTAGACCACTTAAGTTTCCATTACCTTTCGATAGGATCTTTTGAATGAGCCTTACCCCATTAGAAATTCCGTTCTGTATTCGTTATGCATTTGTTGGATGATGGTTTCGTTCTGAGAAGGATGATGAATTGTGGAAGACCTAACGTTTCGACGACGAGTTTCATTTTGAGGTGTACTCATTCCGTTACGCTATTTGTACGTTCAAATTCCTCCGATTTAGAATCCGTAGTGATTTTTATTTTGGACCAACCTTAGGAGGTAGAAAGACTGATAGGTGGTTAAGATAAGTAGTTCTGTTCGCGACTTGAGATAAAGTATGACCATCATGATGGTATACTCATATGATGCTGGTATTATGACGGTTCGCGAACGTGATAATACTTACGTCATATGACGTACCCTCATTGTGTTCATAGGATATTTCGAGGAGTACTTTAGAAACCTTAGAATTTTGATTAGAGATGTGAGAAATTTCGCATTTGTAAGATTTAGGTTCGTTCCACCTATACGTTTAATCTGTCCCGCCGTTATACGATTTGATATGTTTGGATTCTCGGTACGCGGTTGTTGACCTTTGTAATTCCGATAAGAATCTTAAGTTCTGCTATAAGTTTCTTCCATTTGATATCACCTACAAATTATTTTCTGTACGATCTTATCTGATTTGTCTAATCGAATGCTATGGACGGCATGTCCATCGCAATCTTGCGTATCCTTGTATCTCTTCTGAGAAAATATGATAACCATTCGTCATGTTTGAATATGATCCTTGCAATCTGAATTCCGTATGATATGTCATTTCTGGGAACTGAAGTTACTTTTGGATCGGCAATGAAGAGTCATGAGAAACAAGTCTCTTTACATTCCCGTTCGCTGTCCATTGTGTCTTCCGTTTCGTTTCATCTCCGTTCGCAAAGATTCTTTGGAAGAACCACCCAGAGCGGGAAGCTACCTGGGAAACCGAGGAATCAATACGAGCTAGTTATCCGCATTCTGATCTAGTACGTCCCTATTTTGTTTTCGATCCTTTCACTTCTGATGCTTTGCAAATTTTGAGGACGAAATTTTTCTGTTAGAGGGGAAGAGTTGTAAAACCCGAAAATCTAAAACATGCAAAAATTACCAAAATGCCCCTGAAACTTTAAAATTTAATTAAAGCTTAATTAAAGTTCCGAATCGATCCCAAACTTCTGGAAACGAACAAGATATGATACAAAATAATTTTGACGACTTCGATTAATATTTATATAAGTTGTGAAATGACCAAAATACCCTTATGTGTACCAAAAATTTAAATGCATAATTATTATTAATTAAATACCTTTTAAATACAATTTAAATTAAAGAAAATAAAGTAAAAATGGTAAAATTGATTGGGCCATTAAGAGGGCCGGTATTTTGGCCCCATACCCTCCCCTTAATTCGGTCTTAACATATTATATCAAACCCTAAATCATTTTCCCTCCCATTAAACCCTAAAACATTCAAGCCGCCACTCTTAAAATCAACCACACCTCAATCTGATTTTTCTAAATCAAGGGAGTATTTTTCTGGAGTTCTTAGTGGTGCAAGGAAGGTGAGAAAAATAGCCACAAGGTCCTGGAGTCGATCGTGTGTTCGTGGTGATTTATTTGGGTCGAATTAGTGCAACCGAGCATCAATAATCCACAACGTGTAAATCCTTTGATCTATAAATTTTCTGGTATTTTTCTAGCTCTCTCTTAATCATATATAACATGGTAAAAATAATGGAATCGACCCATGCTTTGTATTTTGGCCGAATAGAAAATTATGGACTTATAAACCCTAAAATCGAAATCGGATTCTTTCTAATTCATGCGATTTTTCCTGGACATGTAAATAATTTTCATGGGTTCTATATGCTTCATATAACATGAGAAAAATGGTAGTTCGAATTGTTGAGGCTTAAAAACTTGTATGCCGAATTTAAATTAAAATCGGATTTTAGAGCAAAAAGGGGAAAATCGTGGAAAATTATTAAAACAATCGAACTAGGGTTCTTGGTGGATGAAATCTGGAAATAAAAGTGATAAAATGATGATACAATGATTGCTTAATAATTGGGGTTGCTAGGGTTTGATTTTGTTTTGATTTTATACAAACCGATTGAATAATTAAATGTTAAGGGGCTGTTTTGTAATTATTAAAACTTGTGGGATATTTTTGTAATATTTTATGGACCTGGGAGAATGTGTAAAAATTATAACATGAGGGTCTTATATGTAAATTAGGCAAGAAAAGGATTTAATTTGTAACATTATTGTCGAATTAAAAATAAATAAAAATGAGGGACTAAATATGTAATTTCTGGAAACTTGGTGCTGTTTTGAGTAATAAATTATATTCAGGGGGTTATGTGTAATTTTGGTAATTTAATGGCTTAATATGTAATTGTTAATAATTAAAGGTTGAAATTGTAAATTAAGGGACTAAATATGTAACTTTGATAACTAGAGGGACTTGATGTGTAAATTGTGAATGTTTAAGGGTATGTTCGGATAACATGTTAAAATAAGTACTCATGGTGTAAAATTGGTAAATTAAGGGTTTAATATGTAATTATAGTAAATTATATAATTCGAATTTGCAATTTAAAAAGTATAGGGACCAAATGTGTAAATTACCGAAACGTTGAGGGCTGTTTGTAACATAATTAAATTGAAGGTTAATTTCTGTAATTTGAAGAAATAAAGGGATTTGATGTGTAATATGAATATTGTAAAGGTTAAATTTGTAAATTTTGTAAGTATAAGATTAATTTGTAAATTAATAAAGTAAAGGGGTGTAATCCGTAAATATTGGAAACGTGAAGACTAAATGTGTAATTCTGGAAATGAAAGTATTCAAATGGTAAATTATGAGATTCCTAATTTAAACCTTGAACTTTGGTAAAGTTACGTTTATAACCCTGAACTATGAAAACTCGTCATTTTAACCCTAAACTTTTGTGACTTGTTTAAATGCACCCTAAAGCCATATTATGATTCAATAATAACTTAACCTAAATGAGAATATGGAAATCTTACTAATTATGGAAACTTACTAAATATGGAAACCTGCTAAAAATGGAAAGTTACTTAAAATGGAAAGGTTTGTAATTCTTTTCTACTCCTCTAGGTGTGAAGAAGAAGGTTTTGATCCACTTCTGTGTCTTCTATTTCTTGTTCGTATGTGCATTCGTGACAAGGTACAGATATTCTGCTCTTTGTATAAGGAGCCTTCGGTCTCTATTTTGATTCGTATTAGGGTTTCCCTATACCATTGCTATGTTCCCTACACTTTGATATGAACCTTTGATTTCTGAACCTCTCATATGAACCCTTTGATATGAACCTTGAGATTTGGACTATGATTATGACATATGAACCTTTGCTATGATATGAACCTTTGACCTTTGACCTTGACCCCAGTTTGATACTACGAGCCAAAATATGTTTCCTAGCCATGAAGGTAACATGGCCGTGTCATTGATGCACCAATGGCATGACTCGTGTGTGGTTCGAGTGATTAGCCACACCGTCCCCATTATGATATGATATGCGCGCTTTATGATTTGTTTATGGCCAATATGATTTGTTTGGGGGGCGTATGGATGCATCCTAGATATGTTTTGTGTATGATATGATATGATATGATTTGATATGGTGACTGAGGATGGGTGCAATCCACTTCTTTCACAAAATATGGGAGCTAGCTACTCCATTTGAAGAATGAGGACACCCCTCATATTATCTGATTATCTGAGAGGTCTCCCCTCTATATGATTTGAAGATTTTGGTTACGATATGATATGATATGTTATGATATGGGCTCGTGGTGGATGACTGTCCTAAACCTTTCTCTTTATTTCCTTTTCCTATATCTCATTTATTATGATATGCCTGTTCATTTCCATTTGCTTTTGTTTCCGTTTATATATATCTGTTCACTGGGCTTTTTAAGCTCAGCCGCACGTTTTCTTTCCGTGTGCGGCAGGTTTTAGTTGGAAGCTGGGTAGGAGTGAAGAAACCTTTGGACTTAGAAGACCTTGATAGTTTTTCAGAAGTAGAAGTTTTAGAAGGATTTGCGTTGACAGACATAGTGTTTAGTTTGTTTCTTATTTGTAACCTTGTAGCTTCAGTATATCATTTGTAACCTTTGAATTTCTATTGTATTATTTAAGTCGTATGTTATGCTTGCCTTTGATATGTCACCATTTGCGTGACACTTCTACCCTTGTCGGGTTGGGGTGTTACACTTTCAGTGGATCGGAACATGACGATGCTAATGAGCATGTTGAAAAGGTCCTCGAGATTGCAGATTTGTTTACTTCAGAAGGAGTGACTGACGATCAAATCATGCTAAGAATCTTTCCACTCTCACTAAAAGGAGCTGCTAACAAGTGGCTAAGGAATGAACCTGCTAGTTCAATCACTACATGGGAAGATTTGAAGAGCAAATTCCTGAAGAGATATTGTCCACCTGCTAAGACTGCTAAAAAGATGGAGGCTATCAACAGTTTCAAGCAAGAGCCTGATGAAACTCTTTATCAAGCTTGGGAACGATTTAAAGATTTATTGATAAAATGTCCTCAACACTATCTAACCGCTATGTAGGAGATAATATTGTTTTATCAAGGATTGGACGTGCCTACTAGACAAATCTTGGACGCTAAGGGAGCTGTGCCTCAAATGAGTGCAACCAATGCGAGGAAAGCAATCCAAGAAGCTGCTGATCATTCTCAAAAATGGCACGATGGGACCTCTACTAGATCTAAGAGCAGTACTAATTTTGACGAGATTGCTGCTATTCAAGCTCAATTGGATAAAATTAGTAGAGAGATGAAGAAGCGTGATGAAAGAGTGTATGCTGCCCAAGTTGGATGTGAAAAGTGCGAAGGACCTCACTACACTAAAGATTGCCCGAATAAGAATGAAAGTGAGACGTTTGAAGAAGCATATTACACCCAATTTGGACAACCATTCCGACCTTCAGGAAGATTTAGGGAAGCTACCCCGGGATTCTATCAAAAGAACAACTTTAATCCCGCTTATCAAGAGAGGAGGCAGACTTTAGATGACACTCTAAAGCAAATTATGGCCGATGCTGCTAAAAGGCATGAAGAGAATACTGCTATGATCAAAGAAATCCGAGCTTCAACGGACACTACTACAAGAAATCAAGGGGCTTCGATCAAAGCATTGGAACAACAAATTGGTCAAATGAGCAAAGTTCTTCAAGAAAGGGGATATGGAAGTTTACCTAGCTCAACCGAAACCAACCCAAGGGATCATGTCAAGGCCATAAGCACCACTGAAGAAGTCACTCCTAACATACCTAGAAGATCGATGAATGGTAATGATGGTGCAAGACCCGAATTTTTCTTTAATTCTTCAATCAGTTTAAGGAGATTACTAAAAGAAAAGACAAAGATTGAAGAGGAGATCAAGGCTACAATGAAAGAAGAGAGCTCTGCAACCGACTTAAATGCCTTGCCTCATAAAGAAAAAGACCCAGGAAGTTTTACTTTGCCTTGTTCAATTAATAATATAAATTTCAATAATGTGTTAGCTGACTTAGGAGCTAGTGTTAGTGTTATGCCTCTTAAGACATTCACTACCCTAGGACTAGGAAAATTAGCACCAACTAAGTTACTTATTGAATTGGCTGATAAAACGGTAAAACGACCTGAAGGGATTGCTAATAATGTGCTATTTAAGATTGAGAAATTTGTTTTCCCTGTAGAATTTGTTATTTTAGATATGCCCGAGGATGTTAAGATTCCTTTAATCCTTGGTCGACCTTTCTTGTCTACTGCCCATGCTAAGATTGATGTGTTTAAAAGAAAATTTTCATTAAGGGTAGGGAATAACAAACTAGTCTATAAGTGCCAAGATCCTGTTAAAAGCATAATTAGAGGAGTCTATGTGCTAGGATTAAGAGAGCGTATGGACCTCGATCTTGAAGCTAGGCTCATGGGAGAAACATTAATTCAAAACAACTCAACTAATCCTAATCATGAGAACTTTGAGGAATTTATTGACCTTAATGTACCTACCGAACTTAGACGCGATGTTGTTAATGATTCTGATGATGAGTGGTATGATTGCATAGTAATTAACAAACGTAGGAGAATAGTTGAGAAAATAAATTTGAATAATGATGTGTTTATTGAACTACCACCCCACCTTGCTTATTTATGCCTATATGATAATAAGAATTTCCCGTCTATCATTTTGTCATCTCTGCCCGAAAGGGACAGAACTTTGTTTATACAGATATTGAAGAAGAACGGCGTGGAAATTAAAGACGAGCAAGGAGTGTTCAATATTACTGAATTGGCAATGAGGGAGCGCGATGTTTCCGACTCCTTCAATGATCGAGATTAAAGAGCTGAACGTGAGTCTAACTTGAAGACTTTGGAATAAAGACAAGTGCTTACCGGGAGACAACCCGGATTTATCTTTTATTTTACTATTCTGTGTCGAGTTAGTCAGGCCGCAGAGGATACGGCGCATCTCAATCATGAGATGCGACGCATCTCCTGCAATGGTCATATCTTATTTTATTTTTCTGCATTTTTTATTTTCGAATTTAAAACTTTTTATCAGTTTATTTTAATGCGGCGCATCCCTGGTTAAGGATGCGGCGCATCTTTTATTTTGATCCGTATTTATTCCAGGCTCGATACGGCGTATCTTCTTCCATAAGATACGGCGCATCGACTGACCTGATGATTTTCATTTTTATTTTTTATGTATTATTTTTACCTAACTACTAATGTATTATGCAAGTTTGAACCTTTCTTACCTTAGGTGTGTTTTGAAGCATTGGTGGTACTATAGATTCCTGCATTTCCTGTGGATACATCAGCTATGAAGATTAAACGTTCTAATCCACAAGAAAGATGATTTTTGCTCTTACACTAATGGAGGATCATACCGAGCAAATCTCAGGGGAGTTTTTCTGTTCTAATTCTTTTATTTTCCAGTTTTTAACCTTTTATACAAACAACGGGGACGTTGTTTAACTTAAGTGGAGGGATTGGAGAATTAGAACACTTAACATTTACTTGTCCTAAACTTTTCAAAATATGCTTAAAATGTGCTTAATATATAAAAATTAAAAAAAAAAATTTCTAGCATGTTTTTGTTTAAAGTCTAAGTTGCATAGCTGCACACATGACGTTCTTTTCAAAAATTGTGATTTTTCAAAATTCACAAATCTATGAGTGTGTCGGTGACTTGTAAACTTTAGAACTTGGCTTGTATACTATTCGAGACCACCATAATGAGTATTATTTTTATAATTGGAATGACTTGTCTAAATTGGTAAATTTCTAGGATTACACCCAAATAGCCTATTATATGTTATGTGTTATTAGCTAACTACACTGGTTAGTTAACCCCCGTATAAACCCTTTGTTACTCTCATTTTTAGAGTAAGATACCCCTAGAAAAACACTCAGAGCCATTCCTTTCGTTTCTTACACCTATGTTTAAAATGTTTCGTTACACCTTACACCTTAGCCTACCCTGTAGATTAAGATCCGTGGTTGGTTAATTGCTATAGGAAAAGTGTGTTTTCTTACATTACCTGTGTTCGCGTGCGTAATTCATTATCTATGGTTTGGTCGGGAAATTGCACAATGCAATTGGAGTGAAAGTAAATATTGTGTATCTTTGAGTTTATTTTTCGTGTGTTTACTACTTTCACTATTACCGTTATTTCTGAAGCTATGAAAAGTATGGAAAAATTATCCAGAATTATCATTATAGTGATGTGGTGAAATTTTACACATCTATGTTTATGTTATAAAAAAAATAAAAAAAAATAAAAAAAAAAATCGAAAAAAATAGAAAAGAAAAAGAAAAAGAAAGTTGGATGTTTGTTTTGACCAACGATGTAAAGTTATGTAAGAAGTCGATATCACCACTAATTGTTGTACTATATCTATGGATTGAATGGGAGTTGGCAGTTATGGGAACGTCAACTAAGGATATTCTTTGATTGAGATCTTGTTGAGTATAATTCGTGTCTACCTAAAGCGTGTGTTTCAAGTGTTAAAGCGTGAGTTATTCAATGATATGAGTCTTATTCATGGGATGGTTGGGATAGTGATTAACCACACTTAGGATTTTAATTTATTTGTTTTGTTTATTTTTCATTTTACACCAATTTATATCCCAAATGTTATCCATACCCTATTCTTTATCCAACCAAACCTTTGATTTATTGAGATTAGGGATTTGAGCAATCTTAAGTATCGTAGTCGTGGATTCGGCTATGTATTTATGATTTTGTCGCCCTTTTTGATATATTATTATTGGTGAAGTTTGGACCTATCTTTAGCCTATTCGAGTTAAGGATTTGAGCAATTGCAAGTATCGTGTTCGTGGATTCGATCATGTATTTGTGATTTTGTCGCCTTTTCTGGAATTTGAGATCGATAGAGAATAAGAATAATTAACCTTTAAGCCTAAAAACCCTTTTTACCGCTTTAGACTTGTTATTCCTTGGCTTTAGTGGTGGAGATGTGTATACTTGCCAAGCTTATGATAGAATATTCGTCGCGACTGGACAGTTAAACGATTAGATTTGCTTTTATCGAATATTTTATTTTACTTCTAAATCGTTAAGTGTTTGGTTGTGTGATTATGACAAAAATGAATACATGCTTAAATATAAAAATAAATCCTAACATCTTTTAGGATACATTTTCATAAGATTAATCTAAGGTTTACTTGGGGACAAGTAAAGTTCAAGTGGGGGGATATTTGATGAACTCAAATAAGTACATTTTATTACTATCATTTATCCTATTAATTTGACTTGTTTTATTATATTATGTATGAGGATTGATACTTAATCGTTTACTTTTGTAATTCTCAGTTGAAAACAAGCATTTGGTGAAACTTGGCGATTTTGGACTAATTATGGTGCAAAACATGCATAAAGTGAAGAGTCTACTGAAATGGACAAGATCAAGTCAAATCTGATCCAGATGCGCCGCATCTCACTCATGACATGCGCCGCATCGCTATCAAGATCTCACCAGATACGATCCAAGATACAAGAGGACATACGCCGCATCCAAAGATAAAGATACGCCGCATCTTCTGGCGGTGTACGAATATTCCTGAATATTATAATCTTGGACCCCACGCGAAGTTAAGTAAATGCGCCGCATCTACTTAATAGATGCGCCGCATCTTACCCTCAGACAGAAACTATAAATACCCCAAGACCAGACGAAATTCGTGTGCAATATATTAGATACGAAGACCGAAGACCAGAAACCTAGTACGAATTCAGTCGAGTAGCAACACAAGACACACCCAAATCAAAGATACAAGAGCTGTAAGAAGGTGCTGCATGTGTTTAATTCATTAAGTAGTTTTGTTTTATTGTGTTAGTAAACTTTAATTCATCAAGATTGGTGGCTTGTGTAACGTGACAACGGAAAGGTTGCACTCCCTTAAAACTGCTTTCTCATTAATTAAAGTTTATATGTTGATGTCATTGGTGACTTTTATTAGTGCATTGATAACCTCTGTGGCTAGCTGAGCGTTGATCGGGTCGCCATGCCTCTGCCCTCGCCTATTTATTAGATGCCTATGTATTCTATGGTCTGTAGAAAAGTAGGAGAAAGATAAATAGGATAGTCATAAGTAATCATTAAGGGTTTACTCGCCGATAAGATTAGAACCAACGAGAAAGGACTTAATCTCGGTGCGTTGCATCGAACTATACACTTCATATAACACTAGCAATAAAACAAGTGACAAACTACTTATCATAAGGACAGCCCTCTTATTGTCTCGAGTATTTATCTGTGTACGTGTGTGCTACTTGCTGATTCGTGCCTATTGGTTTTGTTTATTATTTAATTGCAACCAAATCGTGCCAGTCTCTCAGACTGAACCCCCTTGCGTTAGAATATTAAAATACTGATTAGAATAACTAGATAATACGTTCCACTCTTAGTGATCGACACTCTACTTACCATTATATTCATACTGACCGGGTACACTGCTCGTTAAGTGTGTGTGTTATTGATAAGTCGGCTAAATATAAATTTAAAACTTGAGTAGGCATTAATACTGCTAAACCGCAACGACACATCGCACGCATCAGATGAATAAGCTTCTTTGTAAACAATTGCTGGATTTTCATTCAAATCAAACACTTGTGACTCTTCTTCATCTTGGGCAACTTCCGGAGAAATAACATCATCAATAACAATTGCCGGAAACCTAATTGCACCAAAATCGTATGATTCTTCTTCATCATCATCATTGGATAAAGTCCAAGTGTGTCGAAATGGCAATTTGTCTCTTTCTTTCCCTGATTTTTCCTGCTTTGATAATAAGTACTCTTCCATCGTGGGTTCTTTATCATTGATGACTTGTGCACCATATCTTGCTCTTTCCCAATCGTAAACCTTTTTATTGCACAAGGATCTTTCTTTGTTAAGCCTAAGATATTCTTCCATAGTTATGTCCGGATTGTCCATCATCATTATTACCTGAAAGATAAATAACCAAGAACAGCAGTAACCTAAACAAAAATAAAAACTAAACTAATAAAAATTTAATAAACACAAAGAATAAAATACAAAAAATATTTTTGGTGTCACAGAAAATCGATGCGCCGTATCCAAAAGACAATGGATACACCGTATTAGCTTTCTGTAACAGATTTTTCAAATTATATAATACTAAAAAAAATCACACAAACTAAAAAAAATTGTCGCAGAACGTCAATGCGCCGTATTCACAGACAAGAATACGCCGTATTGAAATCAGACAGATGCGCCGTATTCACAGACAAGAATACGCCGTATTGCCTTTCTGAGACAGAAACACAGAATGACAAAAACACACAGAAACTAACGAAAACAAATAAAAACTAAAATACCAATAAATCAAATTAAACAATCACTCCCCGGCAACGGCGCCAAAAACTTGATGTGTTTTTTTAGGTCTATAAAAATCTACCAAGTTTTAAATTTATTTATTGCCGAACTAACCTATAGACTCTAAACACTCACGAGCAGTGTACCCGATCAATGTAGATAGTTTTTAGGTAAGCAAGGGTCGTTCACTAGGAGCGAAGCTAAGATGATCTAAAGGTATTCTAATTACTAAACTAACTATTCTAACCTAGAAAGCAAGTAAATATTTTTGGGGTTTTAGCCTGAGAGACTATCACGATTTTATGTGTTTTAATTAAACTAATTGCAATAAAATAAATATCTAAACTAAGGATAGTACAATAGATCGATATCAATAGGGAAGAACGGGTTAGCCACGTCTAATCCATTTTATAGTTATACATGCTTATGTCTACTTGTTTTAATTCATTCAATTGTTTTGCCGCCAATCCGATTATCAATCCTGTCACGATTAAATAACCTACCATCGTGGTGGGAAAGAGGACATGATCATAGTGACCTATCTAGCATCAATACTAACTTATTGCTTTAAACCGTCTAACCTAGTTTGGCATTACGCGCTACTAGTCCGAATAGTGGCATGAGGCACGGTTCCGGTGTGTTCCCTCTAAGCCGTCTATATAGGATTCGGATTACTACACTTATGATCAATTAAAGTAACCACAATTACAGATAGTTAAATTACAGCAATTAAACCAATAAGATCATAATCTAGTTACATAGACTTTTACTAGTTATAAGCAATAAACGAGTTTTTATCGATAAGCACCCAATCCAATAACAAAGTAAACACATCAACACAAGCATAAAAACTAATAAAACTTCATAAACATGGCTAACACCTAAGGGTGTTAGCCCATAATCTCAGCAAAAGATAGAGTATACATTAAAATTAAACATAAGAAATCCATAGACAAATTTATTATGCTAACCGAATGATACACAAAGATAAGTATGGAGATGTTCTTCGTCGATCTTCAATGGTGGATGGAGAAGGTGTTGGGGACGATTTGGGGCTGTTCCCCATTGATAATGGTCCTCTGGTGATAATAAAATCGTCCATAGGGCTGTGGTATTTATAGGGGTAAGGAAGAGTAGCCTCCAAGTTTATCAAAAATATGCAGTCTGCTGTTACGACCCCGATACGGCGCATCTAGAAATCCTATGCGCCGCATCTCCTTCAAAATCAGATAGATTTTCTTTTTCTCTTCGCGTGGCCGCTTGAATCAACTAAAACGGAGTCCGGATGAAGATTTTATGACCAAAACAGTGAAGCATCTTCTAAAGTTGTTACGTAAACATTATTTCTTCAGTTGGCTTCAATTCTTCACTTGATTTATCGGTTAAAGCTCATATACGACGTATCTCAAGGATAGGATGCGCCGCATTCGATGTAATCCCGTCTTGGTCTTCAAATATCTAGGGCTTCTATACGGCGTATTCATAGAATCCGATACGCCGTATTCTTCAAATCGACCAAGTTTCATATACGGCGTATTCCCAAAGATGGATACGCCGTATGCATCAAAGTCAGGCAAGGTCTTGAACTCTTCTAAGTATATGGATACGGCGTATCTAATTAGCGTTGATACGCCGTATTGAGTGTCTGATCAGTAGGCATTCTTCAATATCTTCGTTTTTGCTCCAAAACACATCTTTTTCCATAACTTTCTCCAATTGCTTCCGATATTACTGAGATTTACAAAAGTAAATGATTAAGTACCAAATATCACACATAATAGTATAAAATGAGCAATATAAACGGGATAATGATGCTAATAATATGTACTTATTTGATGTCATCATTACGTAACGTAACTTTTAACGAATAAATGTAACTTATCATCCACCAACTTTTGAAGAGATGATATTACTGATTCATTAAACATAAAAACATGATTATATTATATATAATATTATTTTTGAACTTTAAGCATTTTAAGCATATCAAATCATTCTCATCACAATCCAGCCCGTTATCCGATATTCTTTCAAAATCATCATTAACATCCTGTCAATCTTAAACCATCGAAATCTCAGACTTCCCTATTATTCAGGTCGTGTGTTGGAGCCGTTCTCGTATTACGTTTAACATCACAGTACTTTGACCTTTACAGCTAAGGTGAGATTTCATAGCCCCTACTTTTATATGATTTGAATTATTCTTTTGGGGGAGATACATGCTCAACCATTTTCATTTACTTTCCTAACGTAGACGTCCAAGCAAGACTACACTCCTTAAACCAAGGCTTTAATCTCCATTCATGGTGGAATCATACTACTCATCCCACTACACCATTAACTCCTCATTCTCTAGACACTGCATAACAAATTTCCTTACTTGAGCTGTCAACTTCACTCACAAACTTGACAGCTTTAGTTTGATATATTTTTTATCAGAGTCACTACTTCCTTCCAACTTCTTCTTTGATTAGCAAACAATCTCTTGTTTCTCTCTTGCCAAATGAAACATACAATGCTACCAATACTAACTAGTAACCTCCTTATCACACTCGTGATGGATCTATTACAGGGGACTTTCAATAGGTTATGCAGTATATCCTTCCACTTCTCATTCAAACCTTCCCGATCCATTTTCTTTTTCATCACTTCCCATATTTTTGCTGAGTAAGGGCATTCAAAGAATAAATGAGCATGAGAGTCAACGCATTCTTCATAAAGAGCACAAGAAACAACCTTCCTAGGATACCATTTAGCTATCCTATCTTGATTTGATAATCTCTCCTAACTGTAAGCCATGGAATAAAGGAGTGTTTGGGTATACAGTTGTTAGAGTTTGTGGATATAAATTAATATTTGTATGTCCGGTTTCGAACCCGAGACTTCGGGATTGCACACATTACGTATGAGTCTCAATGTTTGAATAATTAATATAATGATTTATGATTAATTATTAAATCACAAATATTTATATGGTCAAACAAGGAAAGTGGAGGGGGTTGAATGTCGATTTTTGGAACTTGAGGAGGTATTGCACTCAAACTTGGAGAGAAAGTTTGGGGTGTATATAAACCCCTCAAAGCTCAATATAATCGACAATCATATTTATCCCTAACCGATCATGACTTTTAAATCGGTCACTTTTCTATTCACCCACTGACAAGATATTCGAATAAAAGGGGTTATCATCTATTCCATGCACATGCATGGTTTATTGTAACATGGATATTACCTGCATATTTATATGCATGTTAATTATTTACACCTTTATCTTTTGTTAGTGGATTCGATCATGTATTATCAAAAGCATCAAACCCTAGTTGTTGTGATGTTTTATTTGTGATACATGAACCTAGCTTTTCACATTGAGACGCTACTAATACGTGTGTACAAGAACGGAGTACAAGCTTGTTTTAGCTTGTTGTTATTTGCCCTGTTCGACTACATAGTGGTCGATCCTCATTAAACCCATATTAGGGTTTATATTGTTCTTGGTGATCACATGGTTCCTTGTTCTTGCTAGGAATCGAAAAGGTACGCTTTCTATTTAATTTTAGTTAATTAATTATATGTTATTGTAGATCCTAATTCGAATGTGCTACATGCTTTGATGTTCAATATGTGTTTATTAGTTTATAGATGTATAATTCTAATATTCCAACAGTGGCATCATGAGCCCGTTTTTAACATGTAATTAATTACTAAAAACCTTAAAATTGAATCTTGTTGAATAGATACATGCAATCTTGTTTTGATTTAGGGTTTTATTTTACAAACCCTAATTTTTTTTAATTTGGGTCGACACCCATATTTAATTTTTTAGGGTTTTAGTTTTTGTAGAAACCCTAGGATTGCATGAAATTTTAAGGATTAATTAATGAGTACCTTATGTGATGTCATTAATTAATTAGAATGCGTACGATATTGACATGATAATATGTGATTACATGATTATATGTGCAATATGGGATCCATGACAAAATCTTGCATATTTTGTCATGGAATGTTTGTTGTTTTAATTTGCAACATGATTTTAAGATAAATCTTAAATTAGGGAAGACCCTAATATATTAATTAAAATTGGTTATGTGCAATGTGGTATCTAGTTAATCAAAACTTACGCGGCCAAGTTATTTGGCGTCTGTGGTCCATTGGGCACAATGAGCTCGAAAACCAATGGGAGTTTTGTTAATTAGATACATTAAAATTCACATAGATAATTAATAGGATTTATCAAAAAGGTTTGCATGTGGCTATATGATATTGTTAATGATCATATACGTGTTATTAAGTGTTTATTTATTTTTTTAATTACTTGTTCTTTGTGTTTATTTATGATGGATTGTAACAACAAAGAGGGTAATTTTTTGAACAAAAAATAAATGTACCTAATAACTATGAAACCTTTGTAGTAAAATATTTAATTGCCAAGTCTTATGTGCCGAGAGTGGTTCGCTTCGCACGGTAATTTGCTCCCAAGCGAGACTAGCAATTAATAATTTACTACATAAAATTGTTTTAAGCAAGAAAATCATAAGTTTTAGTTGATTGATGCAACTGTACTAAGTGGTCGAAGCGGCGGACCTAAAATTGACAAACTATAAAGTGGGTATAAGGTTGGTACGCATTAAATTGTGACCTTAAAGGGGCGCTTTTTTAATTACCTTAGGGTAAACGTTTGCTCCTCCGCTCGCCTGTGCGTCAATTTTAGACTTACCAAGTACACCATGATACATACGAAGCATCTTAAGGCAAAGTTGTAATTTTCTCAACGCCTCAATTAAAAACTTTGATGATTTGAGCTTACGAATGAGTAAACTAGTTTTGAAAATATATGATACAAAGATGAATGCATGACATCTTTGTACATATTTTTTGATTTCACACATCAAAAATTTAAAACCCTTTAAATTTAAGTAATATGCAGACCAATTAATACGGAAACACCTAAGATGACATTCTACCATTGCTAGCAGCCTCAGCTGATGTAATGGTTTTCAAAGAATGGTAGTCAAAAGGGGTAAATTGAGCACTTTCATTGCTAGCAGCCTCAGCTGATGTGATGAAACGGCATCAATTTACACGTTTCTAAATTGGTTAACTTAATTGAGCACTTTCATCACTAGCTGCCTCAGCTGATGTGATGGAACGGCGTCAAGGCATAAAGATTTGGGGATGAAACTTGTTTACATTTTGCAACTGATGTTGGCAATATAATGTAAGTCCCATGATTCTAGGAATTGCAATTGTATATTGGCAATTGAGTGTAGCTCTACCTTATTGAGTACTTTCATTGCTAGCAGCCTCAGCTGATGTGATGAAATGACGTCAATTTGGATCCTAATTTTCAATGAAAATTAAATGGTGAAGTTTGATTTACCATGGGTATTTAATTTTCTTGAAAAATTATTATCGAAAATACTAAAATTGAATTTTGAAAATTCTTTTAGTGTATTTAATGCAACGTTAAAACCGTAAACGTGGGGGTTTTCTTTTAGTAGTAAATTGATCTACACCCGTAGGGGTTTTGGATAGAGTCAATTTTTACTGAAAGAATAAACCTAGTCTACTTTCCGTGTGAAGAGTAAGACTTAATCCTGTTCCTTTTCATGAATGAGAAAGGTATAATAGGATAATTAGAATTGTCTAAATTCTAAGAAATAACTCATGGCGAATTTCTTAAGAAATTGCATGGTTAGGAGTTATTAAAATTAGAAGCTAGACTAATTACCGCGAAATTGGTAAAAGGCAAACTAGAATGTTTGATCTAGTTGTTATGCTTTTTAAAGGTGCTACATACCATGATGGGGATGATAGACCTAACTAAGGAAGAAATTGCATACCCAATTCTTTCAAGTTAATTGCAATTGATGGATATTCCATCATTTACAAAGTAGATTACATTCTCTGAGTACCTTAGTTTGTATTACGTAAGGGATTACTCAAAGGTGTAGGAAAGTAAACAGCACGCTATTTGCTTTTACTGGTTATGCAACACTTACAATGTTGTCAAACCCAGTGGGAGCATTGTGTTGTAATTACTGAATAATGAGTTCATGTAGTGATCTTAAATTCAGTGGGAGCTACAAGTCTTGGTAGTAACCCATATTATCTCTAGAATCTCTTGGGATAAATACTTTCCAATTATAGACACTTGTGGTATTAAGGATAGTCGTGTACGTTTCCTTACTAGACGAGGTGATTCTATATCTACTTATATCTATGACACAATCATATTAATCAAATAAGCAAACTATTGGCGTGTTGTTTATCTGATACATAATGTTGTTCCATGCACAAGTGGGAGAAATCTTATTGTGTGCAAGCAACAACATAAAGGAATATGATTTAAAGGGTTCTCTTGACTGCAAGGTCAGAGATTGATGTTCTAATGTGTTTTATACACATTCTAATTTATAGAACACTTGGAGTTAATATCTACTTTCATTACTAGATATTAATGACAAGGTAAATTACATACTTTCATCATTGCAGCCTCAGCTGATGTGATGAAAATATGTTAATTTACAAGTTTCTAAAATTAGATAATTATTAGAACAAGTGTCGATATGATAATAAGATTACTTAAAAAGTGAATATTTATATATTATTGCAATGACATGAATATATGAAGTAATCTTACACTACTTCATAATTTGAATGTTTATGTATTTTTGGAATGACATAAATATATGAAGTAAATGAATTAACTTGAAATAATATTGAAACCAAGTTGTGGTGTTCATGATTACTTTAGTTATGCATATTTATACTTTAGTATAAAGATATCAATATGAAGTCTTTTATTGTTATAAGACTTATAATAAAGTAAAACGTTAACTTGTCATGTTTTTAATTAAGACATATACAAGAAGTCATTGAGTTGATCAATGATCTATAACGTACATTGGGATTATAACAATGATGTCTTTTTCGTAAGGCATAGACATGAAGTGATTTGATAAGAATTACTTATGTTATAAAGCATGCAATTGGCTTGGAAAATCTATTGTACCATTAAATGACTTAGTTGGTAAATAGGTAAGCCAAAAACGAAATATATTTATCTCACATATTGTAAGATTAACTTACAATATTAATCCTAATGAAATACATAGTGTTTATGGTATGTTCAGTTAGGAGAATCAAACTCTTGTTATATTGTTTGATTTAAGATAACTATATCTTCTATTCTTCCTAAAGATATCAAGGTTAGAAAATTGAGTATGAATTGGATACAATCTATTAAGACTCCAACCTAGAAGATTAATAAGACACCATTTAATATGGAATGTGACGAATCACATTAAGTCTTAAAATTGAAGTTCAGAATTTGTTAGACTACTTGTTGGGTAGGTTATTAACAAATTAAGGTTAGGAACTGTCAATATGTATTTGTAAAAGTCCCAAAAGAGAACAAGTTTGTGTTGCTCTATTTGCTAAGCATTTATAGGTAATCTATAAATTACAAAAGGCGAGTGGGAGTTTATTTTCAAAAGATAAAAATTACAAGATACATAATCTTCTGAATACGCTAGCAAAATCATAATGAGGATTTAACATGTTAGTGTTAAATCTCAAAGATGATGGAATTTTCATTTCATAGATCCGCAAGGATATCTCAAATATTTGTAGAATATGTTGAGGATTATGAGTTACAGGATCATTGTAAACCTGCTAATAAATTGCAAATATTTATATTTGGCAAATTACTCATACTATGAATAATAAGATGCAGTCCAAAAAGATAACTAGTTTGGAAACGTAGTTAATCTTAAACTCTATAGATACACTATAGAATGAAAATGAATTTCTACAAAGGAAATGAAAATCCTAGAGATTTAAATTCTTGTGTAGAAATCATAATGGACAAATTTGTATATATATTTAATATGTGAAAAGATTATCAATCACACTTAAGTAATTAAATGTGATTGAAATTCTTTCTAAGCACATTAAATATATAAAAATTATGATAGTCATTATTAGTTTCATTTATATGAAATTAATAATGGAATATCAAAACTCTTTTTTGGATAATTACTTGAGCGAGGACGAAAAGTAATTGAAAGGAGTGTTTGAATTCAAATAATCTTTAGTAGTATACAAAATGCAAATCATTTGTGAATGGATTAATGCATGCATCTAGAAGATATACTTATTTTTAGTTATTAAATCTAGTTTGATTTATAATTAAAATTAAGATATTTCTTAATATTCCTGAAAGCTAGTGGGAGTGATGTATTTATTTTCTTATTTCGTATATGTTATATAATATATGGGAAGTAACATTCCATTAACATTAACATTATATGTTAAGTCTTGTTTGGAATGAAACTTCACATGGAAATTTAGAAAATAAAACCTTGAAGTATGTGTTTATTGATTATAAACATAAGCGGTAAAATAACTGATTCTAAAAGAACATGATAATCTATTAGAAAGGCTAGATAGATATATATCTTTGAAAAGATAAGACATGAATAAATCTAAGGATGCAAGGATTTTTCATGTACATCATGTTGCTTGTTGTATCATGCTTGGATGCAAGATGATTGACAACATTAGTATCTAATTGAATATTATTAGATAGCTAAGTGTAATGGATATGGTTTGGAATTTACATCCTCAGCCTGGATTTGCTCCAAAATTCTAAATATGAACCATATGGCAAGATGTTAATATAGATGACAAATCTTGTAAGATTTGTAGATGTCAAACATTACACGATGAATATTAAAAGTTTACGGGAACTTTAAAAGAGCATATTGTTGTTTACATACAATGATGCTAGTAATATTGAGATGACACTCAATACTAGTCATGGTGGGAGCTCATCCTTATTAAGAGACCATGTGTACTAGTTATGCTCAAAATGAGCATAGTTGCATTATACATAAAGAATTAGAATACTTTAACTACAATGTTTGGTAGTTTAATTGTCATAAATTCATGCATGAGGATGTCACGCATTTTATGAAGTATGTGGCAATATCTAGATAGATGAATGCACACATACAAGAATTTCATTATTGAAATAAGTATTCTCAAAATTCCGATAGATCAACATTAGTTGATTTATGCCTTGTCAACAAGTATGTGGAACATGACTTGTGGCATAATTCATTAATAAGAATTATCATGCATTGATCTAGTTAGTATTTGGATAAGGGATATTAAAGCAATATTATTTTAATAAAATAAAGTGTGGATAACGTTTATTCTCATTTATAATATTGTATCCTATATTTGCATGTTTAAATCCGTGAATAACTTATGTTATTCTAAATAGTCCGTTGTCGATCAATAATATGGGAATATTATTGAATTAAGATAAATGTGAGGATTGGTAGAATGTACTGTAAGGTTGAGACACCAATGTCACATGATATTCAATATTGGATAAATTGAATATAGGAATTATCCCAACCACATGATTATGCTTTATGGATCGTCTTCATTAAGTAAATCATGAATATTTATCCTCAGACTTGAGATACCAGGTGACTGCCGAGGATGTAGCACATTTTCTGTAAGGTAGTCTAACGCTATCCGTAAAAGGTAGTTATAAGGGCTATTTTCGGAGTTGATGCAAAGTTCGAGGGTCACGCTCGTAGTTAATAAAGGATTTGTTCCTTCAAATTTGTTTTGAAGTTTAATATTGCTGGGGCCCTCGTAGGGTTGACAAGATGTGTGTACGGCCGTACCCAAAGCCTATCTGGAATAGGTTCAGATGTTTTGATAATCTTGATCAATCGATAATAACGACAAACAGAATAGTTAATTATGGAATGACCTAGATCCATATCCATATTAACTCGGTATTAGAAAAAAAAGGATAAGTATGATGATAAAATCATCACGTTGTTTTTTTTCCAGGAAAACCATACTCGGTTTGATCTGGGGGCACTGGGATCTGTTAAGCTAGACTAGCCCATGTCATTACGGTATTAATGAATATCCAAGTGGGAGCTGTTAGAGTTTGTGGATATGAATTAATATTTGTATGTCCGGTTTCGAACATGAGACTTCGGGATTGCACACATTACGTATGAGTCTCAATGTATTAATAATTAATATAATGATTTATGATTAATTATTAAATCACAAATATTTATATGGTCGAACAAGGAAAGTGGAGGGGGTTGAATGTCGATTTTTGGAACTTGAGGAGGTATTGCACTCAAACTTGGAGAGAAAGTTTGGAGTGTATATAAACCCCTCAAAGCTCAATATAATATATTTATCCCTAACCGATCATGTGTACAAGAACGGAGTACAAGCTTGTTTTAGCTTGTTGTTATTTGCCCTGTTCGACTACATAGTGGTCGATCCTCATTAAACCCATATTAGGGTTTATATTGTTCTTGGTGATCACGTGGTTCCTTGTTCTTGCTAGGAATCGAAAAGGTACGTTTTCTATTTAATTTTAGTTAATTAATTATATGTTATTGTAGATCCTAATTCCGCTGTGCTACATGCTTTGATGTTCATTTTGTGGTTATTTGTTTATAGATGTATGATTTTAATATTCCAACAACAGTGAGAATACCATATTAGATAACACAATTTATCATGAAAACAGTGGAGGTACCACCGTTGTTGTTTGATATCAAGTATTGCATATATTGCTGGTTTAATTGTTGCTTTTAGTGGCGTAAATGCGTAATACAAGCATAGCTGCTAGCGAAAATACTTTAAGTGAAATTGAGAAATGTAGCTACTTAGCTTGACTCTAACTGATATGTAACAAAATCTATATTGATAATGAATATGTAAAGTCGTATGTTTAAACTAGAATGTGAAAATGAAAGTTAAATAGAACTACATGGATTACAGAGTGATGCTTGTTGTAGAGCCATTCTTTCCAGAAAAGGAAAGGCTGATGCTTTAACTAATGATCACAAAGCGTCACATGAGGATGAACGTAAAAAGTTAAAAGCTAAGGTACAAATTCACCGATAAAATTACAAGCAGTTTTAAATACAATGATAAAGAAGCTCATGACACATATGATAATTTGCAAAACAAGGGATGGTGTTAGCACAACATATAAGCCCGTGACAAATGCAAGAGCCATTGCGACCAATGCAATTCCTGTAAGAAAATGTAAAAACACAATTCTGTCTTCAATGTACTGCTTTTTCTCATCAGCTTCATTATAACGATTGCGAAATATCAGTAAAAAAATGTGTCCAAGTAGAACAGAACACGCACAAGAGAATGCTATAGCATTAGTGACGACAAATGCTCGAAACGCTGTTTTTTTAAGTAGAAGGGGTGTTCCTTGTTTGGAGCCACTGCTACTATCAAAACCACCTGGCACTGTAAAAGCAGCTGCAAAGCTTGCTGTCGCTATAATAGTGGCGACTAAAACAAGATTGTCCACAATCTTAAAATGTGCTTCAGATTCTTTAACTCTAGCTTCTGATTCTTTTTCGAACCAATCAATGATGCTTGAGTTAGGAGACAAGGAGCTTGTTTCAGTTATGTTTGCATCCTTATCAAAAGAGCTTGTTTCATTATGTATGTTTGTATTCATGGCAATGCCCTGCATAATTTTAAAACTTTTATTACAAGTCACCTCAGGGTGAATAGATTGCTTATTTATGTGCTTATCTAATAAAATTAATGCACATAAACGGTGAAGAGTGTTTGGATAAAACTGCTTATATGCTTATATTATAATTAATAAGCAATTCCAAACAAGAAATATATTTAATTTGTCCTAGAAGTAATCGTCTTAGAGCAGGGGGTGCAGTGAGGAGTTTCTCCTCTTCATTCGGGCCCCACGGGGTGCCACGTCACCACAACAAACCACAACTAACAACCCCCTCCTCAAACAACTAACCACAACTTACTCATTTGGGCCCCACCACTATCTTTTTTTTTCTTTTATCAAATACCCAAATAAACTAAAATTAATTTTATTCAAATAAAAATACAATACATTTTATTCAAACACACATTAAACATAAAGTTACGATACGAAAAAAAAAACGATACGGGAATTAAAATAACGAAACAACAAATACTAAAATAACACATAAACTTAATCCTCGTCTTCCTCGTCGTCGAGCCGATATTTTTTCTTTATTTGTTTCCGCGCTCGATGTCGAAGTCGACTTCTGCTTCTTTGAAGCACGCGCTTTGAAGGCGCCTTCGGGACGAGGACGTCGGTCGGGACCAAAAATATCCTCGAGACAAGTCACGTCAACCGGGTCCTCCGCATCCCATTTGGGGTATTTTTTCAGAATATCCCAAACGTGAACATATGTGAACTTTCTTCCGGCAAAGCGTTGCTCGAAGTTTTCCTTCGCGGTCTCCAGATGATCGTTGTCGTTCTGACCGCTTCGACGCTGCACATGTTTGTACACAGCGTTGAATTTTTGGCAGTCGCCGTTGAGCCGTGTCCATTTACCAGTGAGTAAATTTTTGGTACGAGGCTCATGGTTACTCTGCTCGTTGAACATCTCCGTTATTTGGTTCAAAAAAAAAATCATCGAAACGGTCGTTTTCGATGTCTTTGTCATGCGATACTGCAATCCACAATTCCGCACGTAGCTTCTCTTCGTCTTTGGCCCAGTTTCTCCTTGAACCTTGAGCCACGATCTCAAGTTCATCATCATCATCATCGTCCAAATTCACGACTTTTTTGGACTTTTTTGCCATTGCTTTTTTCCCGCGTCCTTTGGCCGGTTGACGCTCCGCGGGTACTTTGAATTGAGGTTCACATGGTGGTGTCGGAAATGATGAAGGTTGGGAGGAGTTAAAGAATTGTGGTTGCGTTCCAACTGGACGTTGTGGGTAATTTGCGAAACTTTGAAACGCAAATTGTTGATTTTTATAAATAGCCTCGGGAGGCAATTGCGTTTCATATGGAGGAATTTGTGGGGATGGCGAGTTAGAATTATTTGATGAGGGGGTAGATGGGTTTGACGAACCCGCGTATGGATTTGAGGACAAGAGGTTGGTGAAATACATATACTCGTTTGGGTTTTGCGACATGGTTGTTTCTCTTCAATTTGATCTCAGTGTATATATGTGAGTTTGGTATATAGATGTTGGTCTGTATGAATATAAAGTGTGTGTTGTTTATATAGAGAAGAAAAAAAGGAACCGTTTGAGTAATAAACGGTCATATATCCGTTGCAAAATTAATTAAAATATGTAATGTGTCAGGAGGATTCCCTAGTTGTGTAGACGAGGAGTTTTCCTTCGGCGAGCGACGACGAGACATGGTGGTGCAGCAACGAGCGACGGCGAGGTCCAGGTCAGCATCGACGAGCTCGAAGACGAGCTGCACCCCCTGCTCTTATAATATTGGACATGTATACACTAGGTTTCCGGAATTCATCGTAAGAAGAAAATATGTACCTTAATCAATGTCTCTCTTTTTTCATCTGAAGATGCTATGTCCAAAGGAGTGCACTTTTCATCATTGAGGGCATGAATGTCAACCCTAGAATCGATTACCATTTCCATCATTTCAAAGTTCGAAGCCACCAGTAAATGAATCGGAGTGTTCACACTGCTATCCTTTTGATTAATAAGACTCGTAAATGATTCATCTTGAAAGATGAATTTAATTACTTTGGTTTTGTTACTTTCAACAGCAACATAAAGAATGTTTCTTCCTTTGCTATCAATAAACTCTGAGCATCCGAGACACTTGTTTATAAGAACCTCCATTGTTTCACAATGGCCAAGACTAGATGCAATATGAATTGCTGTAGTACTTATGTCACCTTGAGTCATTATCTCATATCCAATGGAATGGTCCACATTTAGCAGCTCCCTTGTTGCTAATGAGCTATTATGATGAATAGCATAAATCAAAGGCGTCCAACCATTGTCATCTTTTGCGTAAAGTAGATCGGGCTTTAAAATTAGGAGATGCCTGATACACTCAAAAGAATACATATTTAGGGTACAATAACTATATTATCTAAAGATAAAGAAAACTGGAAACATCATTTGTAACTATTTATAAGGTGGTGTTTCTTTTGCAACAAAGATTACCTGTAGAGTTAGAAATGGCCGTTGCGTGTAATGCTGTTTTGCCTTTGGGTCCCATAAATATATTTTCTCCGCACTTCATCAGAATTCGTTTCACGATTGCACAATACCTTCTTTCCGCAGCAAGGTAAAGTGGGCTTTCACTGAAATCATTTATATGATTCGCAAGTTGAGGAACTTCTTCAATCAACCAGAAGACCACTTCAACATGATGATTTTGTATGGCAATATGCAATGCATTGTGTTTGTCCTTGAGCCTTATGAAGAGCGATTCAATGGAATTATTGTTCTCTTTCAATTTGTTAATTATAAGTCTAACAACATCCACATGTCCCTCCCTCGCAGCAACATAAACCGGCGTCTCCCCTTCAGAATTGTGCCTATAAATTAGGGAAGGTTGTTCTTCAAGAATATATTCTACATGGCCCACATCTCCAAACTTTGATATAAGGTGAAGAATAGTGTTATTCAGTTGAAGTAGCCTATGATCAAGTTTGTTCAGATACATCCTTATTTCTTCTGTGAAAAAGATTAATATATATTAGACGATTTTTTTTATGATATAACATATAGGTGAGGGTTCGTAATTTGCAAAAGTTACATATATTTAAGAGTAAATTGAAAAAGTTATTTTATAGAAATGGAGGATTGCATTATAGATAACTAAGCACCCCCTGAGTTATTTTATATGATCTGGTTGTGAATCTGGTGTTATACGTCTAGCTTAAGATGCTGAAGACTTTTTTTTTTCAAAAGAAAATTTAAACTACAAACTAAAAGGTAAGGGTAATTTTGTCATTTTTGTTTGGCCAGGGACTAAAAATTGCACTAATAAGTTTCTTAATGGGGCGTTCGCTGCACTTTCAAAAAGATGATGACTAAACATGCAATTTGACCAAACAAAAAAGACGATTTTTGCAATTTACTCTATAATTAAAGTAGGAAATTAGTCTTGTAAGATTTACCTTGACGTTTATCGTCATTCAATGATTGTGGATTCCAGTATCTTCTTTGGTTTGCATTCTCCAGCATATCAAAAATGAGGGCGTCATATTTATGGTCACGTAACAGGGGACGTAGAACGGCCTTTTTAATACGAATCCACTCTAATGGTAAGTCCTTGGGAGATAATACATTTTTCAAGAGCAGCTTAGCCACCTCCACGTGATTATAGTTAAGTGCGACCCCCAAGGCGGCTTAATAGTCCAAGTCATGGATCCAGGAGAACCGTGGATCATATTTTCCTAGATTTTTATTTGTTTGTTTGGCACATTCTATGAAACCCCACACCATGTTTGTCAGTCCTAGACGTGATGCTTCCAACAGTGGTATATCTTTGCGTGAATTTACATCTACCCAGTTTGTAAGTCCTAGATGTGTGCTTTGCTTACAAAATACACCGGTGTTTGTACGGAATTCCTATCCGTCAGTAGCACTGCGCTGATCGCTCCATAGGTCGCGGATAAGTAGACGATTAACTCCTCCCCTGGTCAGGGTGCAACTAGCTTAGGAAGCGCTGCTATATGTTGCTTAAGCTGTGTGAAAGCTTCTTCCGCTTCCGCAGTCCAACAAAAATCTCCCTTTTTAGTACACTTCTTGAGTGTTTTAAATAAAGGAAGTGACTTATCCGCTGATTTGGACAGGAATCTGTTCAAACCGGCTAGCTTTCCATTCAGAGATTGAACTTCTTTCAGCGTGCGCGGTGAAGGAAGTTGGATGACAGCCTCTATTTTTTCTGGGCATGGCTTAATGCCATCTGGTTCTATCAAATATCCTAGGAACATGCCTTCTGTAGCGCCAAAAGTGCATTTCTTAGGATTCAACTTCATGTTGATCTTTCGTAGTGTTGTGAATGTTTCTTCAATGTCGCGCACCACTTCATCTTCAGTATGGCTTTTTATGACAAGGTCATCCACATAGACCTCAAGGTTGCGTCCCACTTGCTTCTCAAACGCATTATCTACCAGTCGCTGGTAGGTGGCGCCCGCATTCTTTAGGCCAAAAGGCATCTTTGTGTAACAAAAAACGCCTTGGCTTGTGTGGAAGGCTGTTTTTTCCTCGTCTTCCTTAGCCATTATGATTTGGTGGTACCCTTTGTATGCATCCAAGAAACATTTAAAGGGATATCGGCATAAATATTCCACTTTCCAGTCTATCTCTGGTAGTGGGTAGCAGTCCTGTGGACATGCTTTATGAAGGTCAGTGAAGTCCACACACATCCGCCAGCTGCCATCGCTCTTTTTGACCATTACTGGATTGGAGAGCCAATCGTAGTAATAGACTTCTCACATGATGCCAGCGTCCACAAGTTTGTGTACTTCTTCCAGTATGGCTTTTGCGCGCTCTGGAGCCTGGCCGCGCTTTTTCTGCCTTACTGGGGAATATCCTTGTCGGATTTGTAACTTGTGTTCTGCAATCGAGCGTGGCACACCAGTCATGTGTTTTGGTTCCCATGCGAAGATATCCAGATTCCTTTGTAAGAGCGCGCACACTGCCGCTCTGCCTTTGTCAGACAAACGATCCTCCAATCGACACTTCTTGTTCTGGGTATTCAGGGTGAATCGCAACCTTTAGGTTTGGTACTTTAGCTGCGCTCTGTTCTGGGATGTGCGTTGTTTCACATGTAATCATGTTACACTCTTCTGATGGCGCAGCGTTGTTGTAAATGGTGACAATGCCGCCTTCTACTGGGAATTTGAGCATCCCATGCACTGTGGATGGCACCGCGCGCATCGCCGAGATTCTTGATCTTCCAATAATGCCATTGTATGGCGAAGGGGATCTGATCACCATAAAGTTCATCCAGGCTGTCGTGGAGTGTTCCTTATTACCAACAGCGACTAGTAGTCGCAGTTTTCCCATGGGCCATATCTTTTCTCCTGTAAAGCTAGTAAGCGCAGTCGTGGTTGGGCTTAACTGTCTCTGTATCTCAGGGCGCAGTTTCTTGAAACAATGCTCATACATTATATCCGCTGATGCCCCTCCATCAACATACATGCGGTGGAAATCGTGCCCCCCCCCCCCGCATTTATCTCAATGGTGAGTGGTTCTGCCACTGCGTTGTCCGCAGCCAAGGTGGGGAAAGAGATTTCGCTTCCATGAAAAAATTTCTGGCTGACCTTTTGCCTAGTCTTTCGCTGCCATGATTGTATCATGTAGATTGTGTCAGCCTTGTCCTTGGGCGCTTCTTTCTTGCCCCCAGTTTTCTGTTTGTCTTTCTCGTCTTTAATGTTTTTGACGAGGTGATCCAATCAGCCTTCTTTTACTAACTTGTCTATTAGTTGGCGCAGTTGGACGCAGTCATTAGTTGTATGGCCCTTCTGTCCATGATATTCGCAGTATCCGTTCCCTACGCGCCTATCTTCAGGGGTGCGCATAGGTGGGGGTCTTGGAAAGTTCGCACCTTCCGTAGCAAATATCTCCTTTGGAGTTTTCGTTAGTGGGGTGTACTTATCGTTTCCCCGTCCGCCTCCTTGGCTGCGATAGCTTTTATTACGATTGCCACTTTGGTCATTGGATTGTCTCCTTGACTCTTCTTGTCACCTATGGTTCGAGTAGCCTTTCTTGCTATCCGCAGCGGCTGCATCTCCTTGGACGAAGGACCTCGTGCGCTTCATGAGTTCGTCGAAGGTTTGGGGAACCCTATCGTTTAACTCTTTTATCAAATCTGGGTTATTGATTGCGTTCATAAACCCCGATATCTTTAGTATTTCTGGGCACGCCTTGACCTGCATGCATTCGTCCTTATAGTGCTCCATGAAAGCGCTTGTGGATTCCCCTTGGCGATGTTTTACCCTAGTGAGCTCGACAGGGTTTTTGGCGCACTTCTTCCTCTGAGTAAAGTCTAAACGAAACGCCTTTCGCAACTCTTCAAATCCATCGATGCTTCTGCGTGGAAGCTTACTGAACCAGTTGCGCGCATTCCCCACTAATGTAGAGTTAAACATATAGCACCACACAGGTTGTGGCCAATTTTCGATAGTGGCTGCTGATTCAAAAATTTTTAGGTGATCATCAGGATCACCTGTCCCATCGTATGTTTTGACATTAGCAGGCATGCGCCTTCTCTTATTTTCCAAAAAATCGCTGATGCGCCGAGTGAACGCATCAACTTTTTGGCGGCGCCAGGGACGAGACATGTCTTCGTCTTCCTGGTCGCGGTATTTTCCCCTTGATTTCCAGTGTCCAGTTTCTTTATCCTCGTTGTCCGAGGAGTCACTTGAGGATGAGCTTACTCTTTTGCGACGCTTGCTCCGACTATCATCGGAATCTGAGCTTGCTCCTTTTCGGCGCTTGCGCCGACTATCCTCGGAATCGGAGCTTGAGGGGCTTTCACTTGGGGAACACCGTCGCCCAAGCCTATCATGAACCCTGCGACTGCCAAGCCTAGTGTGGACATTGGCGCGCCGTTCCCCATCTTCATGCTCTTCCAGATACTGAAAGTCGGTTGCTTCGTCATCCACAACCTTCCTTCCAATCCTAGTAAACACTGGGTGTTTGCGGCTATCCTTCTCGCGTCTTTCCTTTCGGTAGCGTGGCGGGGATGTCTCATGCTCAGGGTCGAAGTTGAGCCTGGCGTGCAGACTTTGGCTTGACCTCTTTTTTGCCTCCTCTCGCATGAGCGAAGCCAAGGCTTCGTAATTTTTAGATACGAAATCACTTGGCGCTAGTTCAGGCGTGACTCCTTCTAGTGCGAGGGAGTCTGTTTCCAAAACAAGATCCTTGTTTCGGATTGGCGCATTTGGTGGCTCAGTGAAGTTTACTTCTGGCATGGTGAGAGGAGTGCGTTGTAGGTCTACCGCGCTAGCACTTGTTGTAGTAGCATTGGTAGTCATAGTGAGCGGTTCTACCGGAGTAAAGAGCAGATCTGAGTACGATCCTAACATTCTAGGTGCACTGGTTGTCCCAGAGGTCTGCTTAGAGGCCGCATCAGTTTGCTATTTCTTCCCTAGTAGGTCGTCATGCGTTTTCTTCGCATGCGGAGTCCGCTGGTTTCCGTGCTTTGTCATTCTAGTTCTTAGCAAAGTTTTTAGTGTAGGGTCCCACGGATGGCGCCACTTGTTGATACAAAAGTTGGGCGTTCCTTGATTCTGTACCAATCAGATCTTAATGCTTGAGACCTTCGCACTAAGAAAACAAAAAGACACCGTTAGGCTTATCGTGGGATTGTCTCCCACGATTATCCTCCGGCGTGAGAGTAAGTAATTGGTTTTTAGGGTTAGTTGAAGAGTTAGGGTTTGTAAGTCGTACCTTTGTGAGGGCTGAGGTGCCCTCTATATATGGACACGAAATCCTTGTTGGTTTCGTGTTCCCCAATCTTCGGTCTATCCCGCGTAGGGCGGTTCATTGATATATATCCCATAAATAGAAGATATACTATCAAAACCATAAATAACGTTGGGTTTGGGCCATCGTAAGCCCAAACCGTTATCTCAATAGCCCATATTGTGATGGACTGGAGTCCATTCGTGATGGACTTGAGTATGGGTCGGGTTCGCGACCCGAATACGGACTATACGTCATCAGGTATACCTTTGCGTGAGTCTACAGCTTTCGACCGACAGATTTGATAGATATTATCAACAATGCGAATAAGTTGATAACTCATTGGGGTAATCCTACCTCTACATAGCTCATCTCCCATTTGTAGATGGTCGTCTATCGATGTGTAAGTTTTTTCATTTTGTATTATGAGTATTTTAACTCTCACTAGTGTTCTGAATCCTGTTATGAAGAGCTCAAGCAATGATCCCAAAAGAAGACGTCTCACAAGAGCAGCTGAAATAATTGGGTCACTCATGGATTATTCTTGAAGGGTTGTGGGTTGGTTGTGAAATATACTGAAACACGAAATGGGCGAACGTGATTGTTTAGAACTTTAGATAACACATATGGACTACAGGGATTATTCTTGAAGGGTTGTGGGTTGGTTGTGAAATATACTGAAACACGAAATGGGCGAACATGATTGTTTAGAACTTTAGATAACACATATGGACTACAGTTGAGTAAATGATTAGAGTAATAATGGGCGGACGTGATTGTTTAGAACTTTAGATAACACATATGGACTACAGGTTTTTTTTTTAGGTGACTTTTAATTTTTTAGGTCGGAGTCACACCCGTCA
The DNA here is from genome assembly GCA_021014915.2 of Artemisia tridentata subsp. tridentata. Classification (NCBI taxonomy): domain Eukaryota; kingdom Viridiplantae; phylum Streptophyta; class Magnoliopsida; order Asterales; family Asteraceae; genus Artemisia; species Artemisia tridentata. The sequence continues at coordinate 14,192,127 of CP139504.1, forward strand.
CATCGGCAGGCCCTCATCCACCACGTATCCAGACTATATTGTCTGAACCGGATCCACGCTGGCGTAGTGGAGACTATTAATGGCTTCTTCCCGGAAACCGTACCGCCTCCACACGAGTTTCTTCGCTGGAGTAACGGCCGGATGAAATAATGATTAAAAGTGGTTTTATATAAGTATGAGTTGGCAAAACCTATATGTAGCAAAATGGTCGGGTTGGGTAACGGGTTCAGCTATATATCTTTGGTCAACTATAAACATAAAGATAGTCATGTTCTCTGATATCAATAAAGATGGCAAGCAAGTCTTTAGAGATGAAATGCCTACAATACTAAATTTACTCCACTAGCAGATCTAAAGAGTAAATTGCAGAAATCGTCCTTGTGGTTCACCAAAATTGAATGTATCGTCCCTGGTCTTCAATAAGTGCAGGCGGCCTCCCTGGTCTTCACTCTTCATACTTTTGGTTCGTTTTGGTCCCTGGCACTAACTACCGTTATTCCATCTCAGTTAGTTGATACATAAATGGTCCCTGTCCTTACGCTAAATTACGTCCTACGTCCCTATTTTTTTTCAACTTTTTTTTTCCGAATTTTTTTTTCGGAATTATATTTTTTCTGAAATTAATATTTTTAGAATTTTTTTCAGGAAATCATTTCTTTTTCTTAAATTTATTTTTGAAATTAATTTTTTTAGAAAAATTAATGTTTTTTTTTCGAATTTTTTTTCCATTTACTTTTTCTGATATAATTTTTTAAGAAACTTTTTTCCCAAAAAAAAATTTTTTTAGAAAATTTTTTCCCGAAATTTTTTTTAGACAAATTAATATTTTATTCGAATTTTTTTCCATTTATTTGTTCTGAAATAATTTTTTTTGAAACTTTTTTCCTGAAACTTTTTTTTTAGAAAATTAAAATTTTTTTCGGAATTAAAATTTTTTTCGGCATTAAATTTTTTTGAATATTTTTTTTTAGAAATTCTTTTCAAAAAAAAAATTCTAAAAAAAATTCAAAAAAAGATTCTAAAAAAATATTTTCGAAAAAACATTTCTGAAAAAAAAAATATTTTTTTTTCAAAAATAATTTTTTCAAAAAAATAGGGACGTTGGACGCAATTTAGCGTAGGGACAGGGACCATTTATGTATCAACTAACTGAGATGGACTAACGGTCGTTAGTGTTAGGGATCAAAACGAACCAAAAGTATGAAGACCAGGGAGGCCGCCTGCACTTATTGAAGACCAGAGACGATACATGCAATTTTGGCAAACCACAAGGACGATTTCTGCAATTTACTCAGATCTAAATATAAAACAATACATACACTATACCTTCTTACTGAAATTAATAACTAAACACTAAGGGGCTGCTTGGTTCAACTGGTAAGGAATGCAAAGGGAATGCAAAGCAATGCATTCCCTTACCCCTCAAATTGTTGGGTAATGCCCCATTACCCACTACTGGGTAATGGGCCATTGCATTCCATTATACCAAGCATAACTAATCATTATATTACCCATTACCCACCCCCTATCCCCCCAACCAAGCACCTCCTAAGTTTCATTTAGATCTTCAACTACAGACACACATACTAACATAAATACATAATTTCAATTTAAACCTTACACTCTGTTCTCAAGTATGAATTTAGAGGGAAATGGAAGTAAATGAAATGGAAGTAAATGAAATGGAAGTAAATGATATGAAAATAATTGTGTTCTTAAGTTTGGAGTGAAAGAAATGTAAAGTAAAGACATTTTGTCACTTTTTATATTTTTACTATAATACCCTTGTACATATATAATAAATACAAATTGGTGAGGGGCATTTTTGTCATAAACATTATTTAATAATGGGACCCACTCACTTTACTTCACTTGCAGCCCAATTATGGGCTGAAAGTTTGAAAAGAAAAAAACAAAGGACTTTACTTCCTTTTACTTCCCTTTACTTGCATTTACCTCATAGCCAAATCTTGAGAACATGAATTTTTTTCATTTACTTCCATTTACCTCCTAGCCAAATCTTGAGAACAGAGTGTTAATGTCAGACAGCTAATGAACCTAATCTTAGGGGGGAAAAATACAAATTTGAACCCAAATACAAAAAGATTACAAATAAACGGCTAGTTTGAGGTCATATGAACAAGGCTAGCATTAGCAAGAAATCTAAGTGTAACCCATCATTAATGGTGGCATTGGATGTGTTAAAAATGGACCTATAAACCCGTAACTCAACCATCAACACTTGGACTTTTATGACTGAATGGATGTTAGAGAAAGATTGCATACCTGGTTCTTGAAGATTTTCCAACTCAAATTCAACTGGAGACAAGTAAATGGGATTTAGTGTTTAAATATATGTGGTTAGGTGAATAGAAACAAGAAATCAATTAAAAATAAAATTTTGGATGTTTCCTCTTCGTCAACTCTAACACTTGCAATCGTAACTCATGGTTAAAGTTTAACACAATGTCACGTCAGCTTTAACCTTTTCACCTTTAACTAAAAAAAACACCCGCTATCATAACTGATCGGTGTATTTTACATACACCTCATAGCATGTTAATTACGCATTGTTGCATTGTTATTCGTGGTTATACGTGTACTTTGAGGGTGTTTTGTGATTATGTAGGTTATGCGCATAAAGGAGCTAAACTTATACCTTGGGCGGGAAGGAGTTGAAGTCCAGGGGCTGAAAGAGACAAGTTGATATTAAGGTTTATTTATTTCAAGGACTTGAAGTAATAATAAAAACAATGATGAGGGGCCAAAAGTGTTTAAGTCGCATGAATTTTTAATGAAGAAATGGACCAAAGTTAAATCAATATGGAATCTTAGGGGCTTAGTCCGTACAAACCATTCAAGTTTCATAATATGAAACACATATTTTTACGATAGGAAAAATGAAAAAGAAGTTCTAAGTGAACGACCAGCAGCTAATCGACTAAGTGGATTAGGATTGTTAGTGAGTGAAGGAAGCTCTGGGAAAGCTTACGAATGGGTATCCTGTTGACATATAAATAATGCCTAAAAATATTATTTACACTTATTCATATCTCTATGTTTTAATGATCACAAAATAAACTCATTAAACATAAACTTATCTAACATACAAGTATTTAGTTGTAAATATTTATTTCTACAACTCAAATCACTTAAGGTATGAATGAACTAATGCTTAGTACATTATATGATCAAATGAACATTTTCTTAAACTCTAGATTTTTTATAAAACATCAAAAACATTTTATATATTTTTGAAAAACATTTTTGGTATTAAATAAATATGTTAAATCATTTATAAAAATATGATTTTAAATTTTTAACCAAAATTAGTTAAAATGTTCCAGAAAAACCTTCTCCACAAAAGGACAAAATTGGCCAACGTTCAGTAGGGGCGGCCCCCTTAATTTTACTAGGCGGCCCCCTTAATAATTAAGGGGACCGCCCCCTATTTAAGGGGACCGCCCCCGCTCCAGTAGGCTTCAGCTGTCCAGTTTTTCTCTCTATAAATACCAGCCCTTTCCTGGATTTTTACTTACCTTTTGCACACTAAAACTTTCTATTTTACATTCTTGTATATTCCTTTCAAAATCCTTTGATCATATCTTGTTAAGCATTGGTTTCCAAGTGATCCAAGCTTCCTTCATCCAAGTGCAAAAGAAGAATACTTCTATCTATCAAGACTAGAAGTATTACAACTTAGTAGCTTCTTGTCACTCAAGTTGTGTGTCGTTTATACTTTGTAAATCATCCATTCATTTGTGTAAAGTGTGTATATAAGTTGTAATCATAAGTGATTAGAGTAGAAGTAGTGTGTAAGTAGTGAAGAGGGTGGATAGCTAGTTGTGGTGTAAAGAACTAGAGAAGAAGCCTTGTGAAGTTGTGAAGTAGAGAAGTCTTGAAGCCTTGGTGAAGCCAAAGCAACGAAGCCTTGAAGCCGTAAGATAGAAGTCGTGAAGTCCTAGTGTTGAAGTAGTGAAGCCGTTGCATACAAGTTGTGTTGCAGTCATCTCAAAGTCGTGAAGTCCTAGCCGTGAGGTTCTAGCGTAGAAGTCGTGAAGCCGTAGCATAGTGATTGTGTTGCGGTCGTGTTGAAGTCGTGATATCCTAGTCGTGAAGTCCTAGTGTTGAAGTCGTGAAGCCGTAGCATAGTGATTGTGTTGCGGTCGTGTTGAAGTCGTGATATCCTAGTCGTGAAGTCCTAGTGTTGAAGTCGTGAAGCCATAGCATAGTGATTGTGTTGCGGTCGTGTTGAAGTCGTGATATCCTAGTCGTGAAGTCCTAGTGTTGAAGTCGTGAAGCCGTTGTGTACAAGTTGTGAATAAGTTGTGTCGTGAAGTCGTGAGATTGCTTCTAGCTACGATTAGAACTCGACATTTAGCTTTGTGTCGTTAAGCCGGTGTAAGCGAAAGTTGTGTACGGTTTTCTCCGCCATAAGGGAGGTTATTGAAGTTGTGAAGAAAACTCTCGAGTAGGTGACTCGGGGAGTGGAGTAGGGCAAGGAAGGTGTCCTTGTAGCCGAACCACTATAAATCTCTTATGTCTCGGTTAGATCTTTCCATCTCTTACTTACTCTTTTATTTACATCGTCATTACTTACATAACATATAGGCATATATAATAGTTAGTAATTGATGAACTCAAATAAGTACATTTTATTATCGTCATTTATCCTATTTATTTGACTTGTTTTATTATATTATCTGTGAGAATTGATACGTTAATGTTTACTTTTGTAATTCTCAGGTAAAAACAAGTATTATGTGAAACTTGGCGATTTTGGACTAATTATGGAGCAAAACAAGCAAGAAGTTAAGAGTCTACTGAAATGTACAAGATCAAGACATTCTGCTCCAGATACGCCGCATCTTGCTTATTACATACGGCGCATCACTATCAAGATTTCACAAGATATTATCCAAGACAGCAAGGACATGCGCCGCATCTAAGAATGGAGTTACGCCGCATCTTCTGGCGGTGTACGAATATTCCTGAATATATTAATCTTGGACCCCACGCGAAGTTAAGTCAATGCGCCGCATCTACTTATTAGATGCGCCGCATCTTACCCTCAGACAGAAACTATAAATACCCCAAGACCAGACGAATTTCGGAGTTGGACAGTTTTAGAAGACCGAAGACCACAGAAACCTAAGGCCGAATTCAGTCGAAGTAGCAGCACAAGACACACCTTGAACGAAGATACGAGAGCTGTAAGAAGGTCCTGCATGTATTTAATTCATTAAGTAGTTTTGTTTTATTGTATTAGTACACTTTAATTGGTCAGGATTGATGGGCTTGTGATCATGGATTTAACCATGCACTTCGACTCCCCTTAAAATTGCTTTCCCATTAATTAAAGTTTATATGTTGATGTCTTTGGTGACTTTTATTAGTGCATTGATAACCTCTGTGTCTAGCTGAGCGTTGATCGGGTCGCCATGCCTCTGCCCTCGCCTATTTATTAGATCGCCTATGCATTCTATCGTCTGTAGAAAAGTAGAAAGAAAGATAAATAGGATAGTCAGAAGTAATCATTAAGGGTTTACTCGCCAATAAGATTAGAACCAACGAGAAAGGACTTTATCTCGGTGCGTTGCATCGAACTATACACTTCATATAAAACTAGCAATAAAACAAGTGACAAGCTACTTAACTATCAGGACAGGTCTTCTTATTGTCTCGAGTATTTATCTATGTACGTGTGTGCTACTCACTGATTCGTGCCTATTAGTTTAGTTTATTATTTAATTTCAACCAAATCGTGCCAGTCTCTCAGGCTGAACCCCCTTGCGTTAGATTAGGTTGTATAGCTAACTTAAGATATTAAAATACAGATTAGGATAACTAGATAATACGTTCCACTCTTAGTGATCGACACTCTACTTACCATTATATTCATACTGACCAGGTACACTACTCGTTAAAGTGTGTGTGTTATTGATAAGTCGGATAAATATAAATTTAAAACTTGAATACTGCTAAAACCACAACGACATACCGTGGGTATCAATTAGAGCATACGCACACGCGCACATCAAGTTTTTGGCGCCGCTGCCGGGGAGTGAATTGTTATTATCTGTTAATTTGATTAGTATTTTAATTAGGTTTTTCTTTTTAATTTTTAATCTAACCGCTAACCGTGTTGTGTATTAGATTAATTGCATTCATTGTATTATTTTGCATATTTTCTTTTTTTGTGTGTTTTTATTTTTGTTTATTTTCGTTTGTGTTTATTTTTGTTTTTATTTTTCTGTTTTTCTGTATTCTGCTATCGTTGTACTGAGCTTATATAAACGATACGGCGCATCTATTTTCATAGATACGGTGTATTGCGTTTAACTTTTAAAAATACAACGCGTTTAATTAATTCGAATACGGCGCATCTTTCCCCAAGATACGGCTTATTCTGTTTTTAATAAGAAATTTTTCTAAACGTTAACGCCATACGAAGCATCTGTTTTTGCAGATACGGCGTATCTATTATTTTAATTAAAAACAATTTTCGAATTATTAAACAGATACGACGCATCGATTTTTATCGATACGGCGCATCCTTCTGAATCAAAAATCTTGTATTTTGAAACGTAACGAAAATACGGCGCATTAACTTTTGTTAATACGACGCATTTAATTTTAATAAGTATATTGATTTTTGATAAATTAAAACTGATACGGCGCATTCTAAATTTCTAAGCGGCGTATCTATTTTCTGAGTAAAAGTCTGATTAAATTTTAACGATTATAAGATACGGCGTATCCAACTTTTTGGATACGGCGCATCGTCTGCAGATATCAGCAACTTTTATTTTTCTTATCTCCGAACGGAAAATACTCTGACCCTTATACTAGAAAATTTTTACTTTGAAATCTACCTGTCTTTAATTTTCAGGAACAATGTTCGATATTTTCCCCAACTGGTTCGGAAGACCCCAAAGAAACCTTACCATGGAAGAGTTTGTACTACAAATCGCTCAAGCAAATGAAAAAGAACATCATGAAGCAAGAAACTTTATTAATGAATTCAAAGGCAGTCATGAGCTGTTACTAAAGGAGCAAAGCAACATGATTAATGGATTGGCAATTGAAGTGCACCAATTGTCAACGGTGCATAACAAGATTCTTTTGGTAAAGCAAGATTTGAAAGGGATTACAACTAGAGGCGGAAAGTCAACCTTTCAAATCGGAGAGACACCCGAGGATGACAGTACAAACAAGATTTCCCCTGAATCTTTATCACCTGAGCAAGAGCAACCAAAAGAGACTAATCCAGAACCTGCAATTAGAGAAGAACCTTCTGTTGAACCTAAATGATCAACACTACCTTTCCCACATAGGGTAAGGAAGGAGAAAGAAGATGCCTATCAAAAGAAGTTCTTGGAAAATCTCAAGCAGCTGCAGCTAAGCATACCATTTATAGAAGCCCTAGTGCAAATGCCAAAATACGCTAAATATCTGAAGAGCTTACTTACAAACAAGTCCAAACTTGAAGAGGCTTGCACTATAACAATGAGGGAAAGAAGCTCAGCAGCATTGCTCAACAAACTTCCATCTAAGGAAAAAGATCCAGGGAGTTTCACTATTCCTTGTCAAATTAAAAATTTACATATTAGTAATGCTTTAGCCGACCTAGGAGCTAGTATAAGTCTTATGCCCTCTTCTTTGTATGAAAGATTAGGCCTTGGTGAGCCAAAACCTACTAGGATGTGCTTAGAGCTAGCTGATAGGTCCATACAATACCCATTAGGAATAGCTGAAAATATGTTAATAAAAGTTGATAAATTTGAATTACCTATTGACTTTGTTATCCTCGATATGCCCGAAAATTCTAGAACTCCTATAATATTAGGACGACCATTTTTAGCCACTGCTAGGGCCATGATTGATGTTTTTAATAAAAAGATAACTCTTACCATAGGAAAATATGAGGTTGAATTTAATTTGGAACAATCTATGAGTAAAAATAATTCTGAAGACGATGAATGCTATAATATCAATGTTTCTGATGACACGATTAATCAATTTACTCAGAAATTGTTAAGAAATAATTTTCTTGATTCTTTTCTGCTTAAAAATTTAGAAAACACAATTGCTATAGAAGATCAAGTTGATAAAAATACTATTGACAATTATTTCTCTGTTGATTCCGCTGTTTGTAACGCCATACGGCGCATCGGAAATTTCGATGCGGCGCATTTACCTGATGATAGCAACGAGATAATTAAAGAACAAGTTTACTCCGCTAGTGCTAATGAAATTGATAATGTTAAACCTGTGCTTAAGGATCTCCCTTCTACTTTGGAATATGCCTATTTGAATGGGAACACTAATTCGCCGGTTATTATTGCATCTGACTTAACACCAAAAGAAAAAGAATCCCTTTTGCAGGTATTGTATAAACGAAGAGGAGCAATAGCGTGGAGTATGTCTGATATTAAGGGAATTAGCCCGTCATTCTGTACACATAAAATCCTTATGGAAGATGAATTCAAACCAACTATCCAACCCCAAAGGCGTTTGAATCCAAAAGTCCAAGACGTGGTGAAAAATAAAATTGTGAAATTACTTGACTCCGGACTTATCTACCCAATTTCCGACAGCTCGTGGGTCAGTCCTATTCACGTTGTACCAAAAAAAGGAGGAATGACGGTTGTACTAAATGACAAAAATGAGCTAATCCCTTCAAGAACTGTTATTGGATGGAGAGTTTGCATTGACTACCGCAAACTCAATGATGCTACGCGAAAAGATCACTTCCCTCTTCCATTTATTGATCAAATGTTAGAAAGACTATCAGGACATGATTATTATTGTTTTTTAGATGGTTTTTCAGGTTTCTTCCAAATACCAATTGCCCCTGAGGATCAAGAGAAGACGACTTTCACCTGCCCTTATGGAACCTTCGCCTATAGGAGAATGCCGTTCGGACTATGCAACGCCCCTGCTACTTTCCAACGTTGTATGACGGCTATCTTCCATGATATGGTAGAAGACTTTATGGAAGTCTTCATGGACGACTTCTCGGTGTTCGTATTTGTTCAATAAACAGGATGCCAAGCCAAGGCTTATTAGGTGGGTTTTATTGCTCCAAGGATTCGATATTGAAATTAAAGATAAAAAGGGTGCCGAGAATCTAGCTGCTGACCACTTATCTAGACTTGAAAACCCTGATATGGAGGTGCTTGACGAAAAGGAAATAGCTGATGACTTTCCTGATGAACACCTTATGATGGTAGGAATTAAGAGCAATAATAATGGACCATGGTATGCCGACTATATAAACTTTATTGTTGCAAATGAAATTCCAAAAGGGCTAACATCCGACGAGAAAAGAAGGTTTCTAAATCGCGCTAGCGAGTATATTTGGGATGAACCTTATGCCTTTAAATTATGTCCTGACGATATTATACGAAGATGCGTAGACGGAGATGATGTCCCAGCAATATTAGTGCATTGCCATTCAGGGCCGACGGGGGGACATCACGGTGCAGTTATCACAAGAAGAAAAATCCTTGATGCGGGATTTTATTGGCCCACTATGTTGGATGATGCAAAAGATTATATAAAAGGATGTGATGCGTGTCAACGATCCGGAAATATAACATCAAGAAACAAAATGCTGCAAAATTATATCCATGTATGTGAAGTTTTCGACATATGGGGATTGGACTTCATGGGACTGTTTCCTGAATCTAAAGGTAATAAATATATTTTGGTTGCTGTTGATTACGTATCAAAATGGGTCGAAGCGCAAGCATTACCAACAAACGACAGCAAGGTAGTACTTAAATTTTTGCAAAGTTTGTTCTCTAGGTTTGGAATTCCTAAAGCATTGATTAGTGATAGGGGAACACACTTTTGTAATCACCATCTGGGAAGAGCCTTGCAAAAATATGGAGTATATCATAGGGTTTCCACCGCATACCATCCTCAATCCAATGGGCAAACTGAAGTAACCAATAGGGCTATAAAGCGAATTCTTGAAAAAACGACTGGATATAATCCGAAAGGGTGGTCTGACAAGTTAAATGATGCTTTATGGGCATTCCGTACAGCCTATAAGACACCAACGGGATGCACTCCATTTCATTTTGTATACGGAAAAGCATGCCACCTACCGGTCGAAATAGAACAAAGTGCATATTGGGCTTTGACGAATTGTAACATGGATATGGAAGCTGCAACAAAGAACCGTTTCATGGAACTTAATGAACTCTATGAACTAAGAGATGAGGCCTACAAAAATACTAAGATCTACAAAGAAATAACTAAAAGATGGCATGACTCGAGGTTACATGGGGATAAAACGTTTACTATTGGAGAGAAAGTGCTACTATTTAATTCCAGATTAAAGATGTATCCTGGTAAACTTAAATCAAGGTGGACGGGTCCGTTCGTTTTCAAGAAAGTGTATCCATATGGAACTATTGAAATATGCGATAAAAATGGTTATATATTCAAGGTAAACGGGCAACGAGTGAAGAAATACTTTGATAATAAAATTGAGGATACTGAGAACGAGGTGGTGGAGTTTGAACCTGAAGTATTAGAATGAAGAGCTGAACGTGAGTCTAACTTGAAGACTCTGGAATAAAGACAAGTGCTGACCGGGAGACAACCCGGAGAAAATTTTTACTATTCTGTTCTGTGTCGAGTCAGTCAGGCCCGCAGAGGATACGGCGCATCTCAATCCTGAGATGCGACGCATCTCCTGCACTGGTCATATCTTACTTTATTTTTCTGCATTTTTTTACTTTTGACTTTAAAACTTTTTATCAGTTTATTTTAATGCGGCGCATCCCTGGTTAAGGATGCGGCGCATCTTCTATTCTGATTCGTATTTATTCCAGGCTCGATACGGCGTATCTTCTTCCATAAGATACGGCACATCGACTGACCTGATGATTTTCGTTTTAATTTTTACATTTTATTTTTACTAACTACTAATGTATTATGCAAGTTTGAACCTTCTTAATTCAGGTGTGTTTTAGTCTTGGTGGTATTATAGATTCCTGCATTTCTTGTGGATACATCAAATATGAAGCTTAAACGTTCTCATCCACAAGAAAGATGATTTTTGCTCTTATACAAATAATGGAGGATCATACCGAGCAAATCTCAGGGGAGTTTTTCTGTTCTAATTCTTTTATTTTCCAGTTTTTAATCCTTGATACAAACAACGAGGACGTTGTTTAACTTAAGTGGGGGGATTGGAGAATTAGAACACTTACTTGTCCTAAACTTTTTCAAAATATGCTTAAAATGTGCTTAATATATCAAAATTTAAAATTTTTAGCATGTTTTTGTTTAAGATCTAAGTTGCATAGCTGCACACATGACGTTATTTTCAAAAATTGTGACTTTTTCAAAATTCACAAATCTATGAGTGTGCCGGTGACTTGTAAACTTTAGAACTTGGCTTGTATACTATTCGAGACCACCATAATAAGTATTATTTTTATAATTGGAATGACTTGTCTAAATTGGTAAATTTCTAGGATTACACCCAAATAGCCTTTATATGTTATGTGTTATTAACTAACTACACTGGTTAGTTAACTCCCGTATAAACGCTTTTGTTACTCTCACTTTTAGAGTAAGATACCCCTAGAAAAACACTCAGAGCCATTCCTTTCGTTTCTTACACCTATGTTTATTATGTTTCGTTACACCCTTACACCTTAGCCTACCCTGTAGATTAAAATCCGTGGTTGGTTAATTGTTTTAGGCAAAGTGTGTTTTCTTACATTACCTGTGTTCGTGTGCGTAATTCATTATATATGGTTAGGTCGGGAAATTGCACAATGCAATTGGAGTGAAAGTAAATATTGTATATCTTTGAGTTTATTTTTCGTGTGTTTACTACTTTCACTATTACCGTTATTTCTGAAAGTATGAAAAGTATAGAAAAATTATCCGGAAAGAAAGTGATTGAAAAGTTGTGAAATTTTACACATCTATGTTTATGTTTGAAGTTAAAAAAAAAAAAATAAAAAAAAAAAAAAAATAAAAAAAAATAAAAATTGAGAAAATAGAAAAGAAAAAGGAAAAGTTGGAAGCTTGTTTTAACCAACTCATGTAAAGTTTTATATTAAGTGGTCGATATCACCACTATTTGTTATATATTATGGATTGAATGGGAGTTGAACGTTATGGGAAAGCCAACTAAGGTTTATTCCTTGATTGAGATTTTGTTGAGTATAATTCGTGTCTACCTAAAGCGTGTGTTTCAAGTGTTAAAGCGTGAGTTATTCAATGATATGAGTCTTATTCATGGGATGGTTGGGATAGTGATTAACCACACTTAGGATTTTAATTTATCTGTTTTGTTTATTTTTTATTTTACACCAATTTGTATCCCAAATATTATCCATACCCTATATTATTCTTTATCCAAACCTTTGATTTATTGAGATTAGAGATTTGAGCAATCTTAAGTATCGTAGTCGTGGATTCAGCTATGTATTTATGATTTTGTCGCCCTTTTTGATATAATATTATTGGTGAAGATTACTTGGTCCTATCTTTAGCCTATTCGAGTTAAGGATTTGAGCAATTGCAAGTATCGTGTTCGTGGATTCGATCATGTATTTGTGATTTTGTCGCCTTTTCTGAAATTTGAGATCGATAGAGATTAAGAAGAATGATTAACCCTTAAACCTCAAAACCCTTTTTACCGCTTTAGACTTGTTATTCCTTGGCTTTAGTGGGGGAGATATGTATACTTGCCAAGCCTATGATAGAATATTCGTCACGACTGGACAGTTAAACGATTAGATTTGCTTTTATCAGAATATTTTATTTTACTTCTAATTCGTTAAGTGTTTGGTTGTGTGATTATGACAAAAATGAATACATGCTTAAATATAAAAATAAATCCTAATATCTTTTAGGATACATTTTCATAAGATTAATTCTAAGGTTTACTTGGGGACAAGTAAAGTTCAAGTGGGGGGATATTTGATGAACTCAAATAAGTACATTTTATTACCGTCATTTATCCTATTTATTTGACTTGTTTTATTATATTATCTGTGAGAATTGATACGTTAATGTTTACTTTTGTAATTCTCAGGTAAAAAACGAGTATTATGTGAAACTTGGCGATTTTGGACTAATTATGGAGCAAAACAAGCAAGAAGTTAAGAGTCTACTGAAATGTACAAGATCAAGACATTCTGCTCCAGATACGCCGCATCTTGCTTATTACATACGGCGCATCACTATCAAGATTTCACAAGATATTATCCAAGACAGCAAGGACATGCGCCGCATCTAAGAATGGAGTTACGCCGCATCTTCTGGCGGTGTACGAATATTCCTGAATATATTAATCTTGGACCCCACGCAAAGTTAAGTCAATGCGCCGCATCTACTTATTAGATGTGCTGCATCTTACCCTTAGACAGAAACTATAAATACCCCAAGACCAGACGAATTTCGGAGTTGGACAGTTTTAAAAGACTGAAGACCACAGAAACCTAAGGCCGAATTCAGTCGAAGTAGCAGCACAAGACACACCTTGAACGAAGATACGAGAGCTGTAAGAAGGTCTTGCATGTATTTAATTCATTAAGTAGTTTTGTTTTATTGTATTAGTACACTTTAATTGGTCAGGATTGATGGGCTTGTGATCATGGATTTAACCATGCACTTCGACTCCCCTTAAAATTGCTTTCCCATTAATTAAAGTTTATATGTTGATGTCTTTGGTGACTTTTATTAGTGCATTGATAACCTCTGTGTCTAGCTGAGCGTTGATCGGGTCGCCATGCCTCTGCCCTCGCCTATTTATTAGATCGCCTATGCATTCTATCGTCTGTAGAAAAGTAGGAAGAAAGATAAATAGGATAGTCAGAAGTAATCATTAAGGGTTTACTCGCCGATAAGATTAGAACCAACGAGAAAGGACTTTATCTCGGTGCGTTGCATCGAACTATACACTTCATATAAAACTAGCAATAAAACAAGTGACAAGCTACTTAACTATCAGGACAGGTCTTCTTATTGTCTCGAGTATTTATCTGTGTACGTGTGTGCTACTCACTGATTCGTGCCTATTAGTTTAGTTTATTATTTAATTGCAACCAAATCGTGCCAGTCTCTCAGGCTGAACCCCCTTGCGTTAGATTAGGTTGTATAGCTAACTTAAGATATTAAAATACTGATTAGGATAACTAGATAATACGTTCCACTCTTAGTGATTGACACTCTACTTACCATTATATTCATACTGACCGGGTACACTGCTCGTTAAAGTGTGTGTGTTATTGATAAGTCGGCTAAATATAAATTTAAAACTTGAATACTTCTAAAACCACAACGACATACCGTGGGTATAAATTAGAGCATACGCACACGCGCACATCAAGTTTTTGGCGCCGCTGCCGGGGAGTGAATTGTTATTATCTGTTAATTTGATTAGTATTTTAATTAGGTTTTTCTTTTTAATTTTTAATCTAACCGCTAACCGTGTTGTGTATTAGATTAATTGCATTCATTGTATTATTTTGCATATTTTCTGTTTTTGTGTGTTTTTATTTTTGTTTATATTCGTTTGTGTTTATTTTTGTTTTTATTTTTCTTTTTTTCTGTGTTCTGCTATCGTTGTACTGAGCTTATATAAACGATACGGCGCATCTATTTTTATAGATACGGCGTATTGCGTTTAATTTTTAAAAATACAACGCGTTTAATTAATTCGAATATGGCGCATCTTTCCCCAAGATACGGCGTATTCTGTTTTTAATAAGAAATTTTTCTAAACGTTAACGCCATACGACGCATCTGTTTTTGCAGATACGGCGTATCTATTATTTTAATTAAAAACAGTTTTCAAATTATTAAACAGATACGACGCATCAATTTTTATCGATACGGCGCATCCTTCTGAATCAAAAATCTTGTATTTTGAAACGTAACGAAAATACGGCGCATTAACTTTTGTTAATACGACGCATTTAATTTTAATAAGTATATTGATTTTTGATAAATTAAAACTGATACGGCGCATTCTAAATTTCTAAGCGGCGTATCTATTTTCTGAGTAAAAGTCTGATTAAATTTTAACGATTATAAGATACGGCGTATCCATCTTTTTGGATACGGCGCATCGTCTGCAGATATCAACAACTTTTATTTTTCTTATCTCCGAACGGAAAATACTCTGACCCTTATACTAGAAAATTTTTACTTTGAAATCTACCTGTCTTTAATTTTCAGGAACAATGTTCGATATTTTCCCCAACTGGTTCGGAAGACCCCAAAGAAACCTTACCATGGAAGAGTTTGCACTACAAATCGCTCATGCAAATGAAAAAGAACATCATGAAGCAAGAAACTTTATTAATGAATTCAAAGGCAGTCATGAGCTGTTACTAAAGGAGCAAAGCAACATGATTAATGGATTGGCAATTAAAGTGCACCAATTGTCAACGGTGCTTAACAAGATTCTTTTGGTAAAGCAAGATTTGAAAGGGATTACAACTAGAGGCGGAAAGTCAACCTTTCAAATCGGAGAGACACCCGAGGATGACAGTACAAACAAGATTTCCCCTGAATCTTTATCACCTGAGCAAGAGCAACCAAAAGAGACTAATCCAGAACCTGCAATTAGAGAAGAACCTTCCGTTGAACCTAAATGATCAACACTACCTTTCCCACATAGGGTAAGGTAGGAGAAAGAAGATGCCTATCAAAAGAAGTTCTTGGAAAATCTCAAGCAGCTGCAGCTAAGCATACCATTTATGGAAGCCCTAATGCAAATGCCAAAATACGCTAAATATCTGAAGAGCTTACTTACAAACAAGTCCAAACTTGAAGAGGCTTGCACTATAACAATGGGGGAAAGAAGCTCAGCAGCATTGCTCAACAAACTTCCATCTAAGGAAAAAGATCCAGGGAGTTTCACTATTCCTTGTCAAATTAAAATTTTACATATTAGTAATGCTTTAGCCGACCTAGGAGCTAGTATAAGTCTTATGCCCTCTTCTTTGTATGAAAGATTAGGCCTTGGTGAGCCAAAACCTACTAGGATGTGCTTAGAGCTAGCTGATAGGTCCATACAATACCCATTAGGAATAGCTGAAAATATATTAATAAAAGTTGATAAATTTGAATTACCTATTGACTTTGTTATCCTCGATATGCCTGAAAATTCTAGAACTCCTATAATATTAGGACGAATATTTTTAGCCACCGCTAGGGCCATGATTGATGTTTTTAATAAAAAGATAACTCTTACCATAGGAAAAGATGAGGTTGAATTTAATATGGAAACAATCTATGAGTAAAAATAATTCTGAAGACGATGAATGCTATAATATCGATGTTTCTGATGACACGATTAATCAATTTACTCAGAAATTGTTAAGAAATAATTTGCTTGATTCTTTTCTGCTTAAAAATTTAGAAAACACAATTGCTATAGAAGATCAAGTTGATAAAAATACTATTGATAATTATTTCTCTGTTGATTCCGCTGTTTGTAACGCCATACGGCGCATCGGAAATTTCGATGCGGCGCATTTACCTGATGATAGCAACGAGATAATTAAAGAACAAGTTTACTCCGCTAGTGCTAATGAAATTGATAATGTTAAACCTGTGCTTAAAGATCTCCCTTCTACTTTGGAATATTCCTATTTGAATGGGAACACTAATTCGCCGGTTATTATTGCATCTGACTTAACACCAAAAGAAAAAGAATCCCTTTTGCAGGTATTGTATAAACGAAGAGGAGCAATAGCGTGGAGTATGTCTGATATTAAGGGAATTAGCCCGTCATTCTGTACACATAAAATCCTTATGGAAGATGAATTCAAACCAACTATCCAACCCCAAAGGCGTTTGAATCCAAAAGTCCAAGACGTGGTGAAAAATGAAATTGTGAAATTACTTGACTCCGGACTTATCTACCCAATTTCCGACAGCTCGTGGGTCAGTCCTATTCACGTTGTACCAAAAAAAGGAGGAATGACGGTTGTACTAAATGACGACAATGAGCTAATCCCTTCAAGAATTGTTACTGGATGGAGAGTTTGCATTGACTACCGCAAACTCAATGATGCTACGCGAAAAGATCACTTCCCTCTTCCATTTATAAATTAGAGCATACGCACACGCGCACATCAGTAATAATTAGTTATTGACTTCACATAAAGATCAAATCAAAACTCCATTCATAAAAGCAAACCTTTTCATAATAAATCTAAAAGGATAAATACATAAGTGATTATATTTTTCAAATATCATTTTTCACACAAGACTTCAATCAAAGTTTTAAAAAGGCAAACTAAAGTTTTCATAATTAATTAAAAAGACGTAAAACTATTCAACCCCCCCCCCTTTTAGTTTTCCACAATTGGCATCAGAGACAGGTTGATCAAGAGTTTTAAAATATACTGTATTTTAAATACTTGAATCAATCTATGGAATCGGAAAACTACTTAGAAGGGAAATCTTTGCTAAAACCACCACTATTTGAAAACTATACTTTTATTGAATGGAAAAATAAATTTGAAACTTATGTGAAATCAATTGATCTAGATCTTTGGCATGTCATTTCGATTGGTGATTTTGAAAATCAAACAAAAACGATTTTTGAAAATCAAACTAAAACAGCTTTTGAAAGTCAAAATAATCATTTTAAAACAAAGGGCGACATAAATAATAGAGCTAAAATAATCATTTACAAAACTTTGCCGAAAGTTGAATATGAAAGGATATTTTTCTATAAAACAGCAAATGAAATTTGGGAAAATCTTTTAAACTTTCACCAAGAAAAATGTCAAGTCAAAGATGAAGATTTTGATCTTGTACATGAATTAGTCATATTAGAAAATTTAATAGATAAACATTTAGATAAGATAGATACATGTACTACTAGTTCAAATATTGTTAATGAAGGTATTAACGACGAAGACTACATGAATCAACTCCAAGATAAATTCATTCCAAAATCATGGAGTGACACTGACGAAGAAGAAGATTACGATCCGGTATGTGAGGAATACGAATCAGATAATACTTCAAATAAGGTACACCTCGAAACCAAACATTTTTGCTATGATCAATTCATTTTAGAATTTTCAAAACTAGAAAACGAGTTTAAACATTGTTGCAACATAGATTTAAAAACTATTTCTAAATCTAAATCTTTAAAAACCTTTGAAAGTAATTTTGAAAAAGAAATAATTTTAGAAGATAAAATGTCTAGACTTGAAAGTAATATTGAAATTGATTTAGAATGTAAGACATGCGAGGATCATAAACATGAAATTAAAAGATTAAATGAAAAAGCAAAAATACTAGCTAAATTTGAAGAAAGTTCCAAATCTCTTAAATACCTACTAAATTGTCAAAAGCCATTTCATGATAAAACCGGTTTAGGATA